>CM054804.1:14851725-16051725 GCA_028984105.1 Lavandula angustifolia | reverse complement strand
CATGAGTAAAAAGTTAAGTGAAATAGAAAGAATTGACAATTTATCCCATAAAAAAAATGAAATTGGTAGACTCCATATATTTTTGAATAAAAGCATTTATGTCCTTTTGAATAAAGGATTCATACAAAAGACTATGCATATTTGTCTTTTTAATCTATCGTACTAAACAATATATTAAATCGGTAATATTTCTCACATTTCTTCCTCAACCAAACAAATGTTAAGTGTGTGTAGGGATGGCAAAATGGCGGTTCGGGTCCGCCCCGCCCCGTGGACCCGTACGGGTCTCTTCTTCTGGCCCCGGAACCGGACCCGCACGGGGCGGGTCCTACCCGCCCCGCCCCGCAGTTTTTTTTTTTCGACAACACGGGTCTATACAGGTCTACACGGGTCTATACGGGTCTACACGGGTCTACACGGGCGGCTCTACACAGGTCTACACGGGTCTACACGGATCTACACGGGTCTACACGGGTCTACATGGACGGGTCTAAACGGGGCGGGGCGGGGCGGGTCCGCGGCCGGAACCGCCCCGGACCCGTTATAGGTCGGGTCCGGAACTGCCCCAAGCTCGTACGGAGCGGGTATTACCCGCCCCATCGCGTACGGGTCTAGGTCGGATCCGACGGGTCCGGGTCCTTTTGCCATCCCTAAGTGTGTGTGAGATTGTCTATTGCTATGAGTTAGACCATTCACGAGTTACAACAATCGGAATAAGTGCGTTGTAAAATCGAGTTAGGCTTCCTGTAGTAATTTATAATGTGTAAGATGTGAAATTAAATTGTCATAAATGATTTGGGGCAAGTTATGTCTATATGTTCCGCGAGTGCTGGAATAATTATGATTGACTTGATTTAGGGGTGTTTGCAATAGCTTAAACTTTTTTTTAAGTGCTTAAATTAAGGAGAAGTTGGTAAAAATGGCTTATTAGAGAATTTAGGGTGTGTTTGCAAAAACTGCTTAAAAGAAGAAAACGTTGAAAAAATAGTGTTTGCAAAATTTATAATGTAGTAGCTTATTTTGTCATTTATAAGTAAAATGTCAAATCATAGCTTATCCAAAATTACAAATATGTCATTAAGTTGGAGAAGTTGGTAAAACCCAACTTAACCAACTTCAACTTATTCAACTTCAATGTAGAGAATTTTTGCGAATTTAAGCTGTTGAAAACACCCAAAAACAGTTTTTCCTTAAATTAAGCTATAAGTTCAATAATTTAAGCTATTGCAAACACCCCTTACTCTGTCGGGATTTGTGTTTTTCGACAGACATTATTTTGGGAAATATAGGAAAAATATTTATTGTGTAGTCTTGCATGAATTGATGCATCATTGAGTGCAGAATCTTATTATGTCGAGCGATTTGTAATATCTGGTTCTTGATTGGTCCATATATATATATATATATATATAGGAGGAGGTTCAAATGTGAACAGCCTTTTATCGTGTGAACGTGTGAACACTGCACTTTAAAGACAAATGTACTGCACTTTAAAGGCAAATATATTGCATTTTAAAGTGCAATACTTAAAAGTGCGATACGTTGTCCTTAAGTGCGATACATAAAGTGCGGTATTAAAGTGCGGTATATTTACCTTGAAAGTGCAATACGTTTGTCTTTTAAAGTGCGGTGTTCACACGTTCACACGATAAGGGCTGTTCACACGGAAACCACTCCCTATATATATATATATATATATATATATATATATATATATATATAAAATATGTATATATATTTTCAAGATTGAAATCCAAAAGAAAGATAGGAAAATGTTTTAATTACGAGAAAAACGACACAATCTGGCCCTGACTCGGTTCGACCGATTCAACCAGGACACGGCTGGCAAATCCAAACCGATTTTGAGAGCTTTTGGATTAGTATTTTTAAATTTTCAGTTACAAAATTAATTTATTTCCTTATATTAATATTTTAGATTTTCTTGTTGTAAAAGGAGTACTTTGTTTAGAGAGTAGGAAAGATAGACAAAAAAATAAAAATTAAAGATGCACAGAATTTGTCGGTATTCCAACCTCGTTAATTAATTCATATTCTCGTATTTAATTAACAAGTATAGGATTTTGTGACAATTAACCGCATTAAAAACGACAATGTGAAGTTTGAGTGTTATTAAAGTTGTTGGATAATAAATACTCTTATTTTTCTCTGATTTATGTTTCGATTGAACAAGTGAAATGTTTTTGACACTTTGGTCCAACTTCCATCCCACATTTAATTTTACGCCCATTTAATCATTCATCTCATTAATAACTTTGGTTAAATTTATATACATTACTTTGGGCAAGAAAAGTAAATAAAATTGTGGAATTCGGAGTAAACACTCATATTTACTTATTCTTATAAAATACAATTTTAAAACTTAAAAATAATCATGTACACATTAATAGTGAGTTATATAGTACTCTAAACGAAAAAGGTAAGCTTTCAAAACCGTAGTTGAAACATTTATTACTCCATCCGCCGCTATTCGTGCGTTAGTGGTATTTGACACGTAATTCAAGAAAGTTGGTGTAAAGTGTGTTAAACTGGTCAGGTTTACTTTTTAATTGATTGTGATTTATAATTTTTTTTTTATTTGGACGAAAAAAAAATAGCAAAATTATTGAAAAAAGAAACCAAGACAAAAATAGTGGGGTGGAGAGAATATTTATTTTATAGTACTAACAAAGTTTAATTTAATTTCAAAATCATTAACTTGAAAAATATAAGGTCCGACGTCGATAGGTTTGGTTGGACTGTCATTTTCAACAGCCCATTAACTACTGATCCGGATCTACCCGATCCGAATTCATGAGACAGCCAATCCAGCCCAAAAACTTCTAACAGCTCTAGCTATCACTAATACTATATCCGTCTTATAAAAAGTAGTCCAAAATTTTTGGACTGAAATTAAAATAATACTCATATTTTTTTAAAATAGAAAATAATTACTACACAAAATTTTACTTTTTTCTTTGTGGAATCTACCTCTCTACACACAATCATCTACTCATCTACATACAACCACTCACTCATCTTAATCTACGTGCCGAAAAGAAACAAGACAAACTGAGCATGACAGTATAAATTATAATAATTAAAGAAAAGAAACAAAACAAAACAAATTGGGCAGGACGGTATAAATTATACTCCCTCCGTCTCATTATTAGTTGCGTCTTTCTTTTCAGCACGGGAATTAAGGGAATATGTAATAAAGTATGAAAAACGAGTTAGATAATAAAGTAGGAGAGAGAGATGAGTGTGATAATGAAAGAGTAGGAAAGAGAAGATGATAAAGTAGAAGAGAGAAATGAGTATAATAATGAAAGTAGATGATAAAGTAGGAGAGATAAGATGATAAAGTAGGAAAGAGAGTGATAACTTTTTACCAATTTGGGACGTCACTAATGGCGGGACATCCGAATTAGGAAAGTTTGCCACTAATAATGGGACGGAGGGAGTAATAATTAAACATAATCCACACAACCTGTCTTTTTTTAAAAATGAGCTACTTTTAAACGAACCAAAGAGAAAAAAGTCACTTCTAACGGAATGGAAATGGTATGTAATAATATTAAACTCATTTCTCCACTATGATATGTAAACTCTAAGTGCGACAAACTCAACCTAAAAATGATACTCTTACTCGCTGATTTTCCCAACAAAAAAAACACTCTGCTGGCCTCTTGTTTTAACATGAAAATAATGAGTTCAACGCATTTATCTCAAATCAGATAATTAAGACAAAAAAACAGAAAAAAGATTTACAACTCAATCAATGGCCATATACACATTAGGACCCACCATAAACGTTGAAAGATGTGACTACAAACTACAAAGCATTCAACATCAACACATTAAGAAAATCCACACACATAGATCAGCATAACAGAGCAAACAGATACTATAGCTTCTGCACGAAATGTTTCGATACTCACAAATAAGATCGTACCACTACGAACTGCATTCTCTGGAGGACCAGCCCATGTCGTACCTCCCAAATGAATAGGCTGTAGAAGGGACCTCCATCAAGTGCATTGGATCTGGTTCGATGCCATAATCTGTCAGTGGTCTGTGCTCTAGGATATTGTCGTGTTGTTGAACAAACTCAGGAATCTCGACCTGTCCCTTCTTTATGTCGTGCCAGAGATACTGAAGGCGACTTACATATTTGATTTTCCAGTATAATCTGTAATTCACATATACCAAAGTGAGGATGAATTAACTACCCGCGTAACAAAAGAGAGCAGCAGCATATATCATGAGCACAGAATGCTGATCCAATAAATGACTATTACTAAGAGCAATCTAAGTTTGATCTAATAATATTATGATAAAAAATCAACTGATATCAACCGTTGAGGATCTACTTGGAGTTAGAGAAATTCTATGGAAGAATCCCCCTTGAGAAGCAACTTTCAAGTAGAGATTGGCATTACTTAGTTATAACTCTATCCATTCCCAGCACGGCTCGCTTGAAATATGAGGTGACAAAGATTATCAGCACGAATTTGGATATTGTAAAAGAGTAGAGCATATATCATAAGCATCGAATGGTGATCCAATAAATGACTATTATAGATTTATAGTGATATTAAGAGAAATTTATGTTTGAAATTGACAATCTTATCGATCAAAATCAACTGCTGCTATGCACGAATTCCCCTTCAGAAGCCACTAAAAACTAAAGAGTGAAGAATAACATTATATAGTCCTGTTCCATCCGTTCCCTACACAGCTCATACTCTTCCAATTTGCTTCAACTATGAGGTGAACTTTTTTGGTAAGAACAACTACATAGCACACTAGTTTTTCAACAGAATATTCCAAATAAGAAATAGCAAAGAGTAGGTCAAACCAATCAAGAACAGTTATACTGAAAAGGGTTTTAGACGAGACAGTAATAAATCGAGTAAGGAAGCACGGAAAAGCTTACCCTCCACTTAAAAGGAACCTCCCAAGAGTGGCAAAGACAAGTCTCGACCGGATTCCTGGATGAATGAAGTACACAACCTGAAGCCTATCTTTGTAGTCATCTGGTAGCTCTTCATATATCCATCGAAGCATTGTAAGACCGGGCGAGTTGTCCTGCTTCTGCACAGTACTATGCATGTATACAATACAAAAAGGACCTTCAGGCATCTCAGTTAAAATCTTCCGGAATACGTACTTCTTCAGCCTGTCTCCAGATACTACAGGAGCTGCATTACAAAGAAGAATTATAACAATATATCAGCAAGTGTTTTTAGACCTTAGAGGGGAATAACTCTGACCAAGAATCGAAATAATGTAGAGAAGACAGAGGCTAACTAACTGATACGATTTAAAGAGTAGATCTCAAGATAAATTACTTTGTTGATTCCTTAATAAATCTGCAATTCAACCACCAGACTTTCGATTATTTAACCATTACTCATATCATAATATTTTGGACAATTCAATTCCAAATAATCCAGCCATATATTAGAAAGTAGTCGATCATATCAATAACAATAGTGAAATCAAATCTCAAGAAATCCATTTTCATTTAAAAGAGTGAATTGCAAAGGAATCTCAATGAAATTCAACTACAAATGCCTAAACCATTGAATTATCCCAAAATAGAAAATTTCTACTGCATACACAATAACGGAAAGAAAGAACAAAGTTTCCGCTTCATCCAACCATGACTCCATGGCACATCAATTGACATATAAACGACGTATTCAATCTAGAAATACCCCAAAACTGTGAATCAAAATTAGCGGGAAAAACCCTAAAACCTAGAAATTGCGACAAGTCTTTTGCAGCGATAATAGTGACAATTACCAGGAAAATACTTCCCGACTATGCGGAAGATACGGCTGCCGGACTTATCACAACCACTTTCGCGGCGGAAGAAATTGAGTGCATCGAGGTCGGAATAATCTTGGTTTTGATCGTCCGCGGAGGGAAGGTCGGAAGCGCAGTCATGCCAATTTTCTTCTTCCGGCGGCGGGCTGGATAGAAAGGGTCGGGCGTCGACGCCCAGATCCGACGCCAAAACCAACACAGAGAAATCATCCGACGGATTCCCCATTGGCTCACTCTATCTCTCTCTCTAGGTTGGATAATTTCAAGATTTTATTTTTGTTTAAAGTAAATAATAAGATAATTAATTCCCAATCAATAGCTTTTTATATTTAATTAAAGTCTCGTTCTAAAATTAAAGAAACTAAGCTTTTTTTTCTTAGGAAATTTTTACGATAACGTGCCTGTATTTTTTTTTTTTTTTGTATTTGTTTTTTTATCACATTTTAAAAATTTTAAAAATTGCTTATTTTTATCTTTTGGGTCAACCCATTTTCTAACACATAATTTATTAGTGATTTAGTAACTTGAAAAAAATTAAAAACAACCACTATTAGACAGATAATGTTTGGCACAAGTGTCCCTGGTAGGAAATTTATGAGTTAATCGAACAAATAAATTTGAATTACACTCTGTTGGAAGATTAAAAAAAACGAATTATTATTCATATTATAGGACTAGAAACGAACACAATTAGGCCAAAATCGAAAACTTAGTAAAGATTTGAGACTACATTTTGGTTTTTTATTTAATCTCATGAACATGCATACATATACACATTATCCCACAATAGATAACCAAAAGTCCTAAATATCACATCACATCATCTTTTATTGAAGTATTATCATTAAACAAGGAGAAACTATCACAATTTATGCAAATGAGAGGGGATATTTAGGGTGTTTGTTAGCATGAAAGATTCCCCAATGCTTCTCTAGTTCAGGGCTCTTGTTATTTTCATCAATCAGGTCAAATATGTAAGCTTCTATAGGCCCCGGCTTTCTTGGTGTTCCCCTCTTCACACTCTTGAGTAGATTGGAATTATAAGTCATTGCATTAGCAACGGTAGTTGCCATTCCGCCGGCCGAGGGCCACCCGCTCTCTGTCACGACGACCTCCACGTTCGCTCCTCCGGCCTTTTCCAACGCTGCATAGATCGAATCGAGCATGGCATCGAACAAGTTTTGGTATCCGTATGCCCCGTCTCTAACCACGATCGATTTAGATGTAAAAAGCGCATAATCAAGTTTAATATCTTTAGGGTCACTAACATAAGCAAAATATGGATAAATATCCATCATAAGGGGGCTGTTTGTTTTCATGAGAAATCCAATAATAGGATCGATGAACGATTGTCGAAAATCCGATCTGAACTCTCCTGCTGAAGGGGGGTACGTGTTTCCCATAACTCCCATGCTTAGGGTAGTCGAAACCTTAATTCTCTGAAGCCCGGCCACGGCCAGGGCGTCGGAGAGGCGTTGCATGGCGATGGGCACGTTCGGTGCGATTCCGTTGCCATCGGATGGCCGGATCTCGTTGCCGACGGATATGTAGCGGATGTCGACGTTTCGATACTTGAGGACGTTGCGCTCGACCCAAGACGTCGCGAGAGCGGGGTTACTCGCGATGCCTGGGATGTCGTTGTTGACTACACCAACGATGACGGAAATGTTGCTTCCTTGAAGCGCCTTGAGAATGTATGGATTAGGGTCGTAGATTCGAAGTCTACGAATGTTGTATCGCTTGCATAGGGCGATCATTTCTCTTGGTGATGGGAGATTGCTGCCTAAAGTACCGTAGCATGCTCCCGTTTGAGCATCTACATAACAATTTGACGACAAGAAAATCAAATTCATATACTAATAATTTGAGTATCAAAGGATTAGTGTGAGAGAGAAAGTGGAGATAGACCTGCAGTGAGAATGCAAAGCATGGCCACTAGAGCTATCAAAACTCCAATCAATCGACTCTTGAGGCTTGATATCTCCATTTGTGACTAATTAAGACAAAATATTATGGAAAGAGGTATTTGTGCACCTCTACTTATATTTACCGATGGCGTCAATCTAATTTAAAAAAACACACAAAAATTTATTAATATTTTCCTATTCTTGGAAGTGGAGATTTTTCAATTTTATTTACCATAGTGAATTAAAAACAATTTTTTATCAAGAACATTTTGATAAGGAAATCTTCATGGATTTTGGAACTTGGAAAAATTTATTTATGGCTAAAGTAGTAGTTTTGTTTTGGAAAATTACTTTAATTACATATAGCCAGATTAAATGTTGAGAAATTTGGTGACAGAAATACTTAGTAAATAAAAACTAATATGACTAATGTACTAATGAAAAATGAACTGATTTTTGCTTATGATTTCCGAAAAAATTAGATGATAATATGATCTTAAATTCCATATAAGCATTTTCTACGATTTTTTTGTTCTCAAATAAAATTAAATCGTTAGAAAATGCAGTATGATTTCTAATATCTCCAACATTCTAAATATCGCACTCTTATTTAATTCCATACTATATTACTTCCTCCGTCCCGCTATTACTTTCATACTTTCATAATCGGGTTGTCCCGCTATTAATGTCCTCTTTCTTAAAATGACAAAAATTAACTTTTATACTTTCTCTCTAAAAATCTCTTTCTCACATATTCAATTCTGTTCCGAACTCAGAAATTTATAATTTATAATTTTTTTTAAACTTTAGAATATTTCTTCAATGACAAATAATCAATTGTCTCAACTATGTCTTGCAAAAATTTGGATGAATTCGCATTTCTTCTCACCAATCAGTATTCGAAAATTGTGTCAATTTCTTAATACAATTAAAACTTATAAAATACACACTTAAATAACATTTCTTAATTCTCCGTATCGAAAAAGGGAGACAATAATAGCGGGACAAGGAAGTATATAATATGATGGTGGGCTCACGAAAAATAATTAGCTCATCGGCCCAAAACTATCCAATATTATTAAAAACATAAGGTGGGCCATGAATCCGAGGTGAGATCATAAGCAATTGGTAGTAAGATCCAATAATTCATTCGGCTTTGATCATTAATTCTCATTTTTCCATAATGTTGTAAAATTTTAAAATTTCGTAGTTTGAGATCCAACAGCCCATATTAACTTATCACAAGTTCACAACGCCACTATGTAGGCTATATTGTACGATACAAGAATTATGCTACCCAACATTTTCTTTGTATATGTTACTCAACTGAGTTTGAATTTTGACTTGGCCACTAATTAAGTTCGTGATCGATCACAAGCCACATCATTCTTTTTTTTTAAAAGAATGTTTGCGTAAATGATAGCACACATTTTTTTATTGGGATTATATTAATATTAGATGATTTGGCTTTGTCCTGAATCACAAGGTTTGATTCAAAATATAAACTTATAAACTTACCCACTTATCAGATTATGCTCACTATCTCGGTTTTTGTTAATTACACTATGTAAATGAGATGTTGATAGATTCAGCCAGTTATGAGATTACCACATATCCATAATCTATTATTGAAGTATTACGATAAATTAATCAAGAACAATTACAATTTATGCAAAAGAGAGGGGATATTTAGGCTGTTTATTAGTAAGAAAGATTCCCCAATGCTTCTCATATTCCGGGCTCTTCATATTCTCATCAATCAAATCAAATATGTACGCTTCAATTGGCTTCCATGGCTTTCTTGGCGTTCCCCTCTTCACACTCTTGAGTAGATGGGAGTTATAAGCCCTTGCATTAGCAAGGGTGGTTGCCGTACCGCCGGCGGACGGCCACCCCGTCCCCGCCACCACGACCTCCACGTCCCCTCCGCCCGCCTTCTCAAGCGCCACATGCACCGCGTCGAGCAAGGCGTCGAACAAGTTCTGGTACTCGTACCCCCCGTCTCTGACCACGATCGATTTAGACATAAAAAGTGCATAATCCAATCGAATACCGGTCGTATTACTAACGTAAGCATAATACGGATACATATTTACCAAAAGAGGGCTATTTGTCCTCTTGAGAAATTCAATAATGGGATCGATAAACGACTCTCGAAAATCAGGTTTGAACTCTCCTGCCGAAGGAGGGTTTGAATTTGCAAGAACTCCCAAGGCGAAGAGGGCGGTCGTAACCCTAACCCTCCGAAGCCCGGCCACGGCCAGGGCGTCGGAAATGCGTTGCATGGCAACGGGCACGCTCGGAGCAATTCCGGCGCTCGGATCGCCCTTGGCCGGGCTGATCTCATTTCCGACGGATATATCGCGGAAATCGACGTTTCGATACTTGAGGACGTTGTTCCGGACCCAAAATGTCGCGAGAGCTGGGTCGCTCGCGATACCTTGGATGTCCTCGTTGGCCACGCCGACGAGGACAGAGATGTTGCTTCCTTGAAGCGCTTGGAGAATGGATGGATTAGGGTTGTAGATTCGAATTCTACGAATGTTGTATTGCTTGCATAGGGCAATTATTTCACTGGGTGGTGGGAGATTGTTGCCTAGAGTGCCATAGCAAGCTCCAGTTTGAGCATCTAATTAACAATTTGAAGCCAATAAAACAAAAAAAGTTAGTATCAAATTAATTAATAGTTTGTGAGAGAGAAAGAGAAGAGAGAGAGACCTGCAGTGAGCAAGCAAAGCATTGCCACTAACGCTAGCAAAAGTCCAAGGCAGTGATTTTTGAGGCATGATGAAATCTCCATTTTAAAACTAATTAAGATAAAAGTAATAATATAACACAGAGGGGATTTGCAAAGAACTATTTATATTCATCGCTTGTTTTCAGTCTAATTGTTAAGAACATAGAAATTGATTAGTGTTTGCCAAACTTTGAAGTGGGATAACTTTCCTTTTTGTTTTATTGAGGTAATTTTCAAAAAATGTTCTTACTAAAATACGTAGCAAAATATTACTCTAAACACTAATTCTCAAAATATTACTCCTTTACAAATAATTTCCAAAATATTTTGAGAATGATTTTCTTGGAGATTAATATTTTGGAAATTCGTTGATAAATTTGTGGGTTAAAAGATTTTCTGATTTACTGCATTTTGATAATCTTCATGAATTGAATTGATGTTTAATGTTCAGACTGATGAGATGTTTTTTGTTTGAGAATTTGGGAAAATTGGTTTATGATTAAAGTTAGTAGGTTTGTTTTAGAATAATACTTTCACATATCGGCCACAAATTTACACATTATGACCAATTACATAAATTGGGCCACGAATCCAAGATGAGGTTAGATAAAAAACAAATTGGTAGTTTGATCCAACAATTCAATTGGGCTGATAATTCTCAACTGAATTTTCTTTATATTATTTTGATATCTTGTTATGGCAAAAACTTGTGTGCATCATGTTGCACATGCAATATGATCCAATTATCCAATTTTGACTCGCTTTGATCCGTTGACCCGCATTGATCCGTGTTTGACCCGCTGACATCAGCATGACATCATTTTAAAAAAAAAAAAAAAATTTAACGTTTTTCCCCTTTATTTTAAGGACGGACGTGTCACTCTTTGCATACGAAAGTGTCAATCGTAACAAACAAAAGTATCAATCACAACAAACAAATTTTTTTTCATTTTTTTTTTCATTTTTTCCCTTTATTTTAAGGACGGACGTGTCACTCTTTGCATATGAAAGTGTCAATCGTAACAAACAAAAGTGTTAATCGTAACAAACAAAAGTGTCAATCGTAACAAATAATTTTTTTTTCCCAATTTTTTTGATAAGGAAGGCGTGTCATTTGTAATGAATAAATGTGTCATTTGTTACTTATCCAAAGTATCAATCGTAACTAACAAAAGTGTCATTTGTATTTGAATAAAGTGTCATTTATATCATTTATTGAATATCAATTATTTTTTTTAAAAATGCGATTTGTTTCGAAAAAAAAATGTCATTTGTTTATGAAAAAAGTGTCAATTACAACGAACGAAAGTGTCATTTATCTTAAAGTGTCAATCACACTGAAGTAAATTGGCACTCAGAATTAAGGAACGTGTCACTTTCATCTACTAATCAATATGAAGCATAATAACCAGAAATGTTACCCAAAGTGTCAATTGTCCCGAATGAGAGTGTCATTGTTTAGAACAAACGAACAAAAGTGTCATTGTTTAGAACAAACGACATTTTTGTATACAAAGAGTGACACTCTCGTCCTTATAATAAAGGGGAAAAAAATGAAAAATATTTTTTGTATTTCAAAACGAAAAAAAGTGTCGTGTCATTCTTTGTATTTCCGAAAAGACGAAAAAAAAAAAAAAAAAGACGAAAAAGCGAAAAAGAAAAGGCGAAAAAAAATGAAAAAAGATGAAAAAGACAAAAAAAAAACGAAAAAGGCGCAAAAGACGGAAAAAACGAAAAAGACGAAAAAGGAGAAAAAAATTAAAAGAGACGAAAAAGGCGAAAAAGACAAAAAAAACGAAAAAATGCGAAAAAGACGAAAAAAGCGAAAAAATGAAAAAAGACGAAAAAATGAAAAAGGCGAAAAAAACAAAAAAGCCAAAAAAACGAAAAAGACAAAAAAAAACAAAAAACAAAAAAGACGAAAAAAAGACAAAAAATTAAAAAACGAAAAAAGAAAAAAAAAGCAAAAAAAAACAAATACGAAAAAAAAAATAGGTCAACACATGAGTCAAAGCGGGTCAACGGATCAAACATGGGTCTTTTTTCGCCTTTGCAAGGTTTTTTTCGTATTTTTTCGCCTTTTTAGTCTTTTTTGTCTTTTTTCGCCTTTTTCGTCTTTGCAAGGTCAAACATGGGTCTTTTTCGTTTTTTTTCGCCTTTAAATTTGATCATGTTGCATGTGCAACATGATACACACTATTCCATCTCTTTTTCTGTTCTATCATTATTGTGTCTCATAAGTAAGTATATATAGATTTCGCTTCTTAGATCCATTAGTAGGGCTGGCAAAATGGGCCCAGCCTGATGGGCCGGCCCGGGGTATCCGTACCTGAGGTTGGGTTGGGCTTAAAAAATAGAGGCCCGAAATGGATGCGGACCTAAAAAAGCCCACCCAAAGAGCCCATGGGCTTATTGGGCTCGGACCTAAAAAGCCCGGGGTTCCGAAAAAAGCCCGGGGTCTCGAGCCTTAAAAAACCCGCCCGAAACCCGCCCGATAATATTGGGAGTTAATTTCCAAAATAACATTATTCAAAAAAATTATTTCCAAAATAACACTATGTCAAAAATATTTCTCAAACTAATCTTATTTTTGTCAACTAATCACTAATTTTCCACAAGCTGAACTCATGGAAAATAATTTCAGTTTTTTATTTAATTTTCTTTCTTTTGTTTCCCTACGTTTTTTACTTAATATTTCTCAAATTAATCTTATTTTTGTCAACTAATCACAATTTTTTATGGGGTATTCGTTTAATAAATAAACTACGGAAAAAAGTTAATTCTGAAAGAATTAATATAATTTTCCATGTAGGCAATTTATGTGTTAAATCAGTGAATATGTGGCAAAAATAAGATTAGTATGGGAAATAATTTTCGAAAAGTGTTATTTTGGTAATAATTTTTTTAAAGAGTGTTAGTTTGGAAATTCAATCTAATATTAGTCCAATAGCAATTAACAAGTTGTCAATTGTAATATTAGCTCAATAGATATCTATTTTCTTCTATTAATTTCATTCTTAGTTAAGCGCGAACGTGATCACTACCACTAATCTTCTCTGTTGCATGATCATAGAACATATGGACTTTTTTTTTAATTGTTATCAACTCATCATAAGATATTAAAACTCATATTTGCAAAGTTATTTTTATTCTTTAATATATTTTTCTTGGTTTTCGATTCTCAATTTTATTTAAAAAAAATGAAAAACTCGAGGTAAGCCCGTCCGCCCGTCCGAAAGCCCGGGGCTGGGCTGGGCTTAAGATATTTTGGGCCCGATGAATTTTGGGCGGGCCCAGCCCGACCAGTAAAACACCAAAGCTCGGTGGGCCAGGCCTGGGCCGGCCCGGCCCGCTACTTTGCCACCCCTATCCATTAGTGATAACGAGCGCGCAATCGCTCACGTGGTTGAGAGTGAGAGGAGAGTTTGAATTTCGATTCAAGCATGGCTTAAAAGCCAAATTCTTAGGATATGTTGAAGGTAGAGTTATATCTGCCCACGTGCTATTCATGTGAAGAAAAAGATGTGTCGAAAATTTGTAGTCATACTCGTCTTGAAAACGACGACCATAAAAGGCTGTGGAATTTGTAGCACATTAACTAGGACTAAGATGCCACCTACTACTTTTTAGACTCTTTGAAATTTCTCCTTCTTTAGTTATTGGATCCGATAATGTCACATCTACTGCTCCATTTAAAAAACATTGATTTCATTCCATTAATAAGTATATCAATCAATTCATCTCACGGGTTTTTTCATCACGTTTTCTTGTCTAGTTTCAGATGTTCACCAGATTTACCAACAATCCCCCGAAAATTGTATATTTGCACCCTTTCACAATTGCATACACTACAAGAAATTCACCGTACACCGACGGAAAATTCCGTCGGTAAACCCCTTAATTCCGTCGGTAAAAAAGTTATCGACGGAATACCGACGAATTTAATGCGTCGGGTCAGGCTTTGTCGGTAAATATTACCGACGGAATATTCCATCGGTAACTTTTACCGACGGATTGCCGACGAAAAATAACCGTCGGAAGTTTGTCCCCGAATATTCTGTCGAGGAGGAAATTAAAAATAAATTTTTAAATAAATTTTTTGTTTTTTTTACCGACGGATTATTCCGTCGGTAAATTTAAAATAATTTTTTAAATAATTTATTTGTTTTTTTACCGACGGAATTTTCCGTCGGTACAGTTAAAATAAATTTTCAAATAAATTTTACGTTTTTTTTACCGACGGAATTTTCCGTCGGTAAATTTAAAATAATTTTGTAATTTTTTTATGTTTATTTACCGACGGAAATATCCGTCGGTAAAACGTCGGTAGATTTTTTTTTTTAAATAATTTTTTTTTGTACCAAGTTATCGACAACCTGCAATTTTTAACCAACCAACACATCATATACAATTAACCAACCAAGACATCACATATAACGATTCAAATCAACTCAAAAAGCAAACCGAAATATAAATATATAAATCATAAAATCAAAATATTCAGTATATATACATAAACCATAAATAAATCAATCATAAAGAGGTGGGGGGAGGGGGATCGATCGTCGTCGTCCGGAGGTCGTCGTCGGCTAGAGGAGCCCATCATCTCCATAAGTTGGGTCATCTCGCGCATTCATAAATGCGACCGCTCCTCGAGGCTCCTCCTAGGCGACGACTCCTCCTCCGGTCGGCGCATGATCTCGGCATTACTGCGGGATGGCCCCAGGTGAGGAAGTAGAAGAGCGGTCGGGCGGCGTTGATGTAGCCGCTCCCTTCCTCGCCGAAACCGTAGAGCCGCTGCTTCTTATCCCGGACCCCCTCCAACCGCAGAT
Source organism: Lavandula angustifolia (assembly GCA_028984105.1). Taxonomy (NCBI): domain Eukaryota; kingdom Viridiplantae; phylum Streptophyta; class Magnoliopsida; order Lamiales; family Lamiaceae; genus Lavandula; species Lavandula angustifolia. Next base: position 16,036,417 of record CM054804.1, on the reverse strand, counting down.
AAATCGCGTTTTTATCCGCGTTGGGGCCTTCTTCAGCAGCAATCCGCTCCACCTCCGCCTATTACAATATTAAATAGAAATTAGTCAAACTCAAAATTCTAGAATAATAATCTATATATTGTCCGCATGTGCTTACATGAAGTCTCGCAGCCTTCATGTTGGAGAAGTCTCCACCTTTGTAATGGAGACTCTGGAAAGTGTCAAAGACGGTGGACTCTAAGGAGCATCCCCTCTGAGAAGCCTATTCATAACATGCATGGCTGACCGGGAGTACTGCATGGCTGACCGGGACCCTTCTTTGTGCTTGCTCATCCCGGCGCCCGGCTCGGGCTCTGACCTGCGGCACTGGGAAGCAATCTCTGACTTCTGGAGCACCTCTGGCCGCATCCAGTAGTCGTTGAGGGCCGCCCACCTCTCTGTGTTGATGTAGTCCGGTTTTTGAGGGCGGCCCTGCTTCATTTCGTAGTGCCAATCGCTGAACCTCTTGGATGCCCTCTTCTGCCACATGTGGTGGGTTCGCCCGGTCCCAGTCACGGAGCCGGCGAAGTGCTTCTGCAATTTACATGTTTATACATGTTAGATATATATAAATAAATACTAAATTATAAGATTGTAAACTTGAAAGAAAAACTAACCTTAAATTCAATGAACCGTCTACTGTCCACCGTGTATACATCCACGAACGACTCATTATTTCAAATCCTGATTTTGTCAGAATAATAGAGTGAAGTCGAATACTATTCGAAAATGAAACACTAATAGTCACAGATTCCTAGTTAATTGGCAGGGTTGATGTTTGAAATCCAGAAGATAAGGTTGTCCCAACCATGTTATATGTACAACCATTATCCACAAGAAATCTTTCATAATAGAATCCATTAGTCTATTTAAACACCAGAATTTTCATTTAGATAAAAAATCATCTATCATGAATTTAATTGATCTGCAGACTTTAGTTAATCTGCAAAATAATACCTACTTCAGGACGAACCAACACGAAATAACGACCAATTAATGCGTAAATCTGACAAAAACCATCTATCATGAATTTACACATTATCATCTAGCTACATGCAGAGAACCAGATACAAACACCAAAAGGCACACATGTTCTCCCCCACATAGTATAAATTTACAAATAAAGGTGGTAGATTGTGGTAATTTCAGTCCGGTTTGTGCGGTGGGACTCAACAAGAATGTGGAATAATACACAGCGGAATGTAGTTGACAAAGCACAGAAACAAGTCACAACATCTCTACAATCACAACAATAACATCTCTATAATCACAACAATAACATCTCTACAAGCACAGAAGCAAGTCACAGAAGTAGTCAACAATAACATCTCTACAATCACAACAATAACATCTCTACAAGCACAGAAGCAAGTCACAGAAGTAGTCAACAATAACATCTCTACAATCACAACATCTCTACAATAACATCTCTACAATCACAAGAAGCACAGAAGTAGTCAACAAGAACATCTCTACAAGGCTGAAAAATGAGCTACAATAACACGAAAGAAACCTCCATAAGAGACGATATTAAAGGAATGAGAGAAACTAACCAAGGAGACGGCGGCGGCGGCGCGAGGAAGTGGGGCGGAGGCGTTCAACGGCGGCGGCGCGCGAGCGGCGGCCGGCGGCGGCGCGCGAACGGCAGCGGCGGCGGAAGGCGCGACGAAGAAGACACTCTGTTCTGTTCCGCGGCGCTGAATTAATTTAGGTTACGCCGACGGATTTACCGATGGATAATTCCGTCGGTAAATTTATAATTACTACCGACGGATTATTCCGTCGGTAATCGTCGGTAAAATAAATTAAATTTTTTTAATAAATTTAAATAAATTTACCGACGGAATATTCCGTCGGTAAATATATTTTAGTTTATTAAAAACTAAATAAATAATAAGTTAACATTACCGACGGAATAATCCGTCGGTAAATTTATATTTTAGTTAATTAAAAATAAATAAATAGTAATGTTTTTACCGACGGAATTATCCGTCGGTAAAATAAATTAAATACATTACGTTTTTAAAAAAAAATATTTACCGACGGAATATTCCGTCGGTAAGTATATATTTTAATTAATTAAAACTAAATAACTAATGATATACCCTTACCGACGGATTATTCCGTCGGTAATATATATATTTAATTTATTAAATACTAAATAAATAATGATATACCGTTAACGACGGAATATTCCGTCGGTAAGACAACCCGTGTTTTTTATCCGTCGGTAATTCCGTCGGTAAATAGCATAAATTTTGTAGTGATATTTTTTCTGCACCTTCTAATTTTAAATCTTGAATCCGTATTTACTAATTAACGAGCTTATTACAAGTCTATAAAGCTTGATTCTTAGCCCTAATTAATTAGAGACAACATCACAAGTATGTGTTACATAATTGTATGGTGGGACAAGAGACACATGGGATGACAATTCGATGGCTCAAAGAAAATGAAAGAAAACAAGAAGTGCACCCCCAACCCCCAAAAGTGCCTTCATAATATGTTTTTTTGTTTCCACCAAGCTTATATTTTGTTTAACTAAATAAATATTATACTCGATATATTTCAATTAGGATGATGTTTACAAAATCGAATCAAAAAGTATTTGCATTCGTGACGGGTATTAGTTGATTGAGCTCATCATAACCACAAGAAAGGCAAATACGTAACGGGACAAATTTTATTTCTTTATCACAAATAACATATATATGATGATGGCTAACTATATATTAATTTGTGAACATACAAGACCGGATCTGTTGTTCCCATTGTATTCCAGATAAAACATCATTTTAGGGTAGTTTGGAAGTGATCTTATTAAAAACTGATATAGTAAAATATAAATTAAATTAAATCAAAGATTTAGTAAAAACTATTCAAAACAATGTAATTTTACTTGAAAATACTATGAGGACAACGGTTTGGGGAGACAAATGATCCGATCCTAAAATACTTATATACGTATGATCCTTTTTAACCTTCATCATCTAAAATCTTTTCTTGATTTTTTTTCTTTTAATTTGTCTTAGTACTAAATTCAAGAAACATAATCATAGATTTTTCCACTATACTAAGCAATGACAACAACCTTAATGGAATGAGGTGACAAATAAAATTTGTTATTAATGCAACTTCCAAAATTCTTTGGGTTCATCATAATTACAAACAAAAATAATTATACTTGGGTGAATAAGAAATAGATTTGATAAACCAATCACAGTTGGTAATCATGAATAAATAGTGGTTTTTGGATGAGCCAAACAGTGGCTCTAAAAGTTCTCAAGTCCTTATGAGCATATACTTTTTTGTAAACACGACTTTCCAATTTCATCCATAGAAATGAACGTTAACAAACGAGCAAACCACCAAGAAAAGAAATAGTGTGCTTACATTTTCTGATTTTTTATTTATTTATAATTTCATTTTACATTGTTTTTTTAATTTCTTGTACAATGTTTGGTTGTACTCTTGTTCCATGGCGTAGTTTAATTCCGTAGAATCTAGACAACACAAACACCTAAAGTATTGTGTCGAACATTCTAACACGATGTCTGATGCGTTACGAATTGTGATATTTATACCCCAAAATTTGAAATACCAGACACATTTCATTACATAATTTGTTATTTCACTTATTTTTAATTTACTATTAATTTTCTTTTACACTTACTAATATATATATAAATTGTATCGTATTTTAGATTTTTCAGAAAGTACAGTGTGTCATGTTCGTCCGGTGTTTTTTAAACTTAAGGTTAAGGAGATTACAAGGATGTATAGGTGGAGTATTCTAATGCTTGCATGTCCTTTAATAGGAAAAAAAAATGAGATATTTCCTTAAGTATTTAACTAGGACAAAATATATTTAGGAAGACAGAGATTGAGTTGAAGAAACACATAGAAGTCGACAACAAAACTGCTTAGCTCTTAAATGTAAATGTTAGGACAACGACAGAAAGGACCATGATAAGAGTAGAATGTTTCTACGATTGGGAGACATCAATTTTATATTTTCTTATGCTTTTCAAGTGCCCCCCTACTTTAATAAAAATCAAATAACATGCATCTAATTCACCAATATAAATATCTTTCGATTTTATATTACACTAAAATTAATATTCATTTCATTCCGCTATTAAATTCTTAATCAGCCACTGTCTATACTTTTACTAACTTTGACAATTGGTTGACCACAGTTGAGAATCAGTTTTTCTATTTAGACTACCAAATCTTTAGGAATCAGTTTTAGATGAAATACGTATATGTGACAATAATCCGAAAAAAATACAATAATCACGACTAGATAACACCAACTCGACCACTTTGATGTACCTCTACTTCTTGAATCTCTATCTATCTCTACTTCTCTATCATGAAAATGAAGATCAAAGTAAAAGGAATGGACTCAAATGATCTTACATATAAAATCCATGCTATTGATTCCACATTCCCACATCATTATGGAGATTCTGACTTTAATGGAGACACTATTTTCCAAACATAACAATTAGGTTGAATCACACATTATATTGTGCTAAAAGTAGCGAATGGGAGACTTAATATCTTTCCTTCACGCCCTTTCAATTTTAATTATTTTTTGATTTTGTTTTATTTTTGGGTTTGATTTTATGATGGCGGTATAATCTGCGGTCGCTATCTGATAGCATGTTTAGGATAAAAGTTGAACAATGTTAGTAGAATAGTTATGTAAACAAGAGATGTAGAATTGCAAATCAATAAGAGCCTAAAACTGTTAAATTTCAAGCATAATATTTTAGTTATGAGATCATGAATATACTAATTAAATCTTCTTATCGTAATAAATATATCAAGAAATTTAGTGGACGTTATTATATTTCCAATAACAGGAAGTGGATTGTGAATTGTGTGGCATGCAGTCAAATCAATACCTTAAAACTATAAACATATATCTTGAGAGGAATGATGACAAAATTTTCACAACTTGCAGTTTTTCGCATTTCCTGGAAGAATTAAAGTTTCATTACAAAGAATAATTGGGTATTGTTTTCTAAAAATGGCCTTTGTAGAAGATTGAGATTGATAAAGAAGGTTTCTAAAATAGAAAAATATTATTTGATGAATCACAACCACCACATACATATGATTTTGCCTCTACATTTAGGCAACCAAGATTCCTCGCCCTCAATTTTAATAGCTGAGGGACAAGTGTGATCGTCCCATATCGTGCAGAATTTTAAATTTTTTCTACATATTTTTTCTTTTTGAAAAAATTATTATTTCATCCACTTACCCTATAATTCATAATTCTAGACTTGTCTTAAATAATACATAATGTATTATATGGATTTTCTCCCTCTTTGTAAGACCATGATATTAGAAGATATTAATAAATTTATGCATATTAAACTTTGTTTAAAATAAATTTTTATACCCAAAAGATACCTGCGTTATGTCTTGATGATGATTGGCTATTACTTGCAATTTAAGTCAACACAGCAACTTGATGTTTCTTACTAGACCAACCTTTATAGGCCTTCTTTTCTTGTATTTAAAAAGTCGAAAAATGTCAATAAAATACTACTCCCTCCATCCCGCTAAAAACGTCCCAATTGACTTCGGCACGGAGATTAAGAAATTTTAATTTAGTGTGAATTTTATGAGTTTTAATTGTATAAAGAAAATGACACATTTTTCGAGGAGTGGTTGGTGGAAAGAAATGAGAATTATCCAAATTTTTAGAAGGCTAGTGAAAGACAATCGATTTTTATTTTTTATATTTTTTTATATTGTATTTGAAGAAATAATCTAAAGTTTTCAAAAAGATAAAAATCATAATTTTCTGAGTTCGGAGCGGAACATAATCGAGTTCAAGATATATTTTTGAAGAGAGAGAGTATAAGAATGTGGGGGTTGAGTAGTGAGTAAGGGGGACCCACTTCATTTTATGTTTAAAAGTAATTTTTACTATTTTAGGAAAGATGACAGAAATAGTGGGACAACCCGATTAGGCAAGTAGGACAGAAATAGCGGGACAGAGGGAGTACATCTTAATGTAATTGCACCATATTACTATAGAAACTAAATGACATAAATTTACAAGTTATTACTCAATAATTTTTTGTTATTGTTATGGTCTTTTATTTCTTTTTAGGTCACGAAAAAAAGAAAATCTATAGTTGCTAGTGTTAGTGTATGAATTGCATCAACAGTTTAATTTTACCACAAAATTACATGGAAGAAGACTGGTAAAACTGTCTTATATAAATAAATCAGCACAAAATTTCCAATAATAGTGTCGGTCCAAGAATTACAATCATGAAACATCATAGTACCCTTGTATTATTATTGCTAGACAACTCACTTTACAAAGATTTACTTTTAATTAATGTTTATGGATCTTTTAGAATCATGGCCTAATTGTAGTATCCTTTTCGGAATCTCTCTCTCTAACAATTCAATTATTCAATCAAAATGTTTAAACTACTTGAGTACATGTAATAACCATGAGTGCACTAATTCAAGTGCGCTCATAAAAATAAATAAAAAAGAAAAAGCAATTTCAGCTAGCAACAATATACGTTATTATCGTTAAAATAAAAATTTCGGTCTTGTCTTAACCTCAAGATAAATCACTTTACGTCGAATTTATCTTGAACATTTGACAAGAAATTTATCTTATCCGAAGTATATATATGTGCACATGATGTGCATATCTTGTCTATTTGAGTAACTGCAGGCTTATCTTGTTCCTACATTTTATTTGGCTTGTCAAACTTTTTGCCTTGGCATATATGTGGAAAGAGATGTGAAATAATTAAAGTAGACATATCATGTCAAAATGAGTTACATAACACTCTCAATCCCAACGTAGGAAGATTTTAGTTGCCCTCTTTTTTTGCACCATTTTGATGTGTAAAGTAGGGAGAGGAGGGGGATGACAATGATACTTGTCCCAACGAGTTGTCGATCAGAATCCCATTCAAAAGATTTCTGTGGGAAGGGTGGGATTCTTTTTGGTGTAGCATTCGTGTCGAGTAAGTTAGGGCGACTGCATGAGATATTTTTTGTTTCAAAAGTGATAATCGCGAAAAACGGGTAGGAAACGATTCAAATTAATTTTTTTGGAGGTCTAAAACAAAATATGGTCCTAAATTTTTAATTATATAAAATGAGAAGCACTATTGAGAATTGAATTGTGAAATCACTTGAATTCGATTCTGCAACCCCAATCACACACTTGTATATAAATACCTTAAAATATACGTTAAAGAAAACCTAAAACAGGGCTTAAGGGTTTAAAAATATAAACTGGCAAAAATAATTGTGGAATTGTACAATCCTACCCAAAATCACTATGACAAGTACACAACAACCCATTTCCTTAAAAACTATATAGCAAATACCCAAATTTCCTAAAATACCCTCACTTTTTCTATTTTTTAACCTGAAACTTGTCAGGTCGGAAAAATGCACTGATTTTAACACATTATGCCGATCGATCGGCACAAATTGTGAAAGTGCCGATCGATCGGACTGGAAAAAAAAAATTGTGCCTATCGATCGGCACACATTTGTGCCCGATCGATCGGGCATGATTAAAAAAAAATTGTGCCCTATCGGTCGGCACACTATATGGTCCGACCGATAGGGCCGAAATCACAAACATCATCTTCCCCACCACCATCGGTCCCCATTTATGCGCGAATCGGACCAAAAATTTATCGATCGGCACGGAAGGTCGGCACGCTCATCGGCACGCCCATCGGACAACATATCTTCGTCCAAACCGATCGGATACAATGGAAGAGGTTAGTATTTATCTTGAAATCTTAGTTTGTAAATTAGTTTGTAGATCTTGAAATTAATGTAGGATTGCATGTTTAAAGTGGTTTTTTATGAAATATATATGTTGGGTTTAGTGAGTATAACATAGATTTGGTTGAATTGGGTGAAAATTGGTCAAAATGAGGTAGAAATCGCCGGAAATCGGCGCGCCATTGTTGCCGGCATTAAGCTTTCAGTGTCAACCGGTAGGGCCGGTCTGAACCGGTGCCCGACCGATCGGCACGTTTTTTTTTTTTTTTTTTTTTAGTCAGCTATATATATTTTTTAATTAATGTTATTTATTAAATATTATAACAAATATTGTAATAATTATAATTTTATTAAATATTAATTGTAATATATAGGTCAATTTTAAGCGGTTAGCACTACGAGACGTTTCCCCGAGGATCACAACATATTATAAGCATACTTTAGGGACATTGATTAGAGAGAAATTATCTAGTCAGTGTGGTATGGATCTAGTCCATCGGTTTGTTTGTGGTCAGTTTGGGAGCATAGTGGGTTGGCCAGATGGTAAGAATGTTTTGCGGGCTCTTCACCATCTATTATGCTATGAGGTTTCGGTACGACCTTCGGAGGTTTGGTTTAATTATGTTGGTCAGAACATTCGTTTCTCTCATCCGGAGTTCGCATTGGTGACTGGGCTGATGTTCGGCGAGTGTAGTTTCGACATGGCGGCATCTTATCGGCCTACTCGATCACGGGGTCTACAAAGGGTTCAATGGTGGGAGACCGATTGAAGCAAAGGAATTGTTAAGCTGGTTTTGTAAATATGAGCCCGGTGGCGTTTCAGATGATGACTTGATTAAGTTGTCGAATATTTTGGCTCTTTTCTTCTGGTTCTATGCTCCTGCAGAGACTAAGAAGATTGATACATGGATATGGGTCTTGGCTGATGATATCAACCAATGGAATGCGTTCCCATGGGGTGCTTTTACCTACGAGGTCATGTTGCACTACCTCAGTTACGTACCAAATTCTCTGGACCTCGTAGGATCAAAGTATAATCTATACGGGCCGATTTGGGCACTACAGGTATAGTATTTGTTCACAACTTAATTATTACCAATTTATTAATTTTTATTAGTTTAAATAACTCGATATATTTATGTTGTAATATAGGTGTGGGCATATGAGGCCATTCCTAGTTTTGGAGCTCATTGTGCGATCCGTCTACATCCCGATGCTTTCCCTCGTTATCTATGGTGGTCGTTTACTAACGCCGATCAGTGTGGTATAGCCGGGTTTTTTTAAGCGCCAGGTAAAAATATTTTTATTATTAATTACAATGAATATGTTATGGATTTTCTTATTAATATTTAATGCGCAAATATTATGTATTTCAGATGAGAGACTCGGTAGTGTTTGAAGTGTTAGAACCGAACGAGCATGAGGAGAGGTGTCAATATTGGCAGAGTGCAGTCGGTAGTAGTTCATTTGGGATACACTTTCCTGTGCCCTTGAACCTCCTACAGCCGACGCAGTATGATCAAGATGGACAGCGTATCTTGATCAGGCGCACCGAGGCAACATGTAGCAAACGTAGTACGAGCAGAGGAGTTGTCGGTGAGGAGGAGGAGCAAGAGGAGCAGGGGGAGCAGAAGGAGGAGGAGCACACTGTCGTAGATAGTAGGAGAGTTCAGAGGCGGGCCCGCCGTAAACAAGCATCTTCATCAGCAGCGAGAGATGCATCTGGTAATAAACTTAAAATTCTAAGTGAAAATTTTCTAGTCAATTCCTCCTTTAATAATCGTCCCCTTCTTTGATAATTATTAGCAGTTGGTGAGACATCTAGTTTTCTGGACCCAAGAATAGAGGCCATGATCAGTCGATCTATTCAAGAGAATTTTGAAAGGTGCGAGCAAGCTATGATGAATAGAATTGATGATTATCATCAGACCTTGAGTCAGGAGCTAGTGAGTAGGTGTGAGGAGCTGCTGGATAGAAGTAGTAGGTCAAGACAGTATTCATCATATTCTGATCACGAGGAGGAGCCTAGGCCATTTCATTCTGGATATAGCTAGCACGCTCAGGCTATGCAGTGGCCCCGGTGGGACGAGCCCGCACCACAGACCTTTGATGTATGGGAGAGGGATCCATCAACTCAAAATCAGGAGGTTGAGGCTATGGATGTAGAAGCAAACAACTACAACTTAGATCTGGGTTTGACTCGCGGCGAGTTGGTAAGAGAATTCTTCAATTAATTTAATTTCTTTTCCTAATTTAATAATTAAATTTTGTAGGATATGTTTGAGCCGAGTTACTCGTTGGCTGAGAGTTTTGAGCAGTATTTGTTGAGTGAAAGCTTGGCCTTTCGACGTCCAGATGCTTTTCCACTTGAACGAGAATGGTTCAAGAATTTTAAGAACATGGATTATAATATGGATTGTGAGATGGTAAACTGCTACATCCAGTCACTACGGGTTAGGCTAGTTCAAGGCAACCTACCCGTGACTCCAGATGCCCGACACACAGTCATAGCGGACTCTACAGTCTTTGTAAGTACATTTCATATCTGAGTATTTTATGGAAAATATTTTATTTCTTTGGTTTAATTTTATCGTTGAATAATTCATTACCAGATGGTTATTATGACTGAGTGGCTCAAGTTTTCTAAAGATCCACAACGTAATAGACACGAGAATGATGAGGATTATAAATGGGTTCCTCAAGAGGACGATGTGCAGTGCGTGAAGGGGATTCCAAAACTTGGGATAAGCGATTGGTACTCCGCCAAATATGTGAGTACTATTCATATATTTTAGATTTAATAATCCTAAGGTTCTAAATTGTATATTTGTGTCTATTGTAGATCATATTTCCAATCTTGGCAGCACAACATTGGTTCGTGTTGCGGTTATGCGTTTCAGATTGGAGACTCGAGATGTATGACTCGAAAAATCAATTTAGAGAGGCAAATATATTCAATTGGCGCGTCAAATGCATTAGAGCTTTCCGGAAATTTATAGCGCGGTTCTTATGGCATGGGAATTATTGGGCGTGTAATGCATATGGTTATCAATTCCCAAGAGGACAGAGGCCCTCGGTTGTGCTTATGGATGATGAAGAGCAGTACACGCAATTGGATTCGCATAGTTGTGGGGCATTTACATGCATGACCATAGAGCGTCTCCTCACCGATTTCCCGAGTCGGGCATGGGGTAATGATGAGGCTAACATTAGTAAGTATCGGACTTGGATGGCTGTAAAATGTTTTGAAATGTGTGATTTAATTTGAACTTATGTATCGGTTGATTATTGTTATGAAATGAAATGTCTCGGACTTGGTTCTCTGGTTTCGATCGGCACACTTAGATTTAAATTTTTTTTTAATTTATTTTTGGTCCGACCGATCGGACAAGCCCGATCGATCGGACCATTAATTAATTTTTTTAAATTTTTTTTTTTAATTTACTTTTGGTCCGACCGATCGGTTTCAGTATCTTGCTCTGGCGGTGCATTCTCTGGCAATATAGGCGGCTACGGCCTTTGCCCGCACATTTCTCGATCCTATGCCAGATAGATCGCGGTTGCAGGTGTGCTCGGGGTTGTATACGGTCACCTCCCAAATTTTCGTGGCCCTACAAGCAGCACGAAGAAAATATGGACACGTCTCATTACGCTTGCATATGTATTCGAGTCGTTTTGTGCACGAACGTCGGCACATGAAATCCACTCCATGTTCCATATGCCACAGTGCGACCATAGCATATAATTCATCTTTCTCCCAAAAAACAGCTCCTTGCCGCAAATCACCATCCAATATAAGAGGCAAGCTTGTTGTGAATGGTGGGTCAGATGTATCGAGAGGTATAATTGGAATGATCCAATTACTTTCTGCTTCCATGTTGCTGTATAATATTTCGTCATCGGTATTTGGATGAGTGATTGGAAGAAACATTGACATGAGTTGGTTGACGCCGCCCTCTCGTCGGATCCATGCAGCAAAGTCACCAAGCGAACAATTGATCAATGCTTCAGGAATACCTTCATCTTCATCCTCAGATGAAGTATCGAGATAAGCTTCTTCATCTTCATCTGTTTCGACATGGGTCTCCTCTTCCTGACCACTTCCACCGGGGTTGCTTCGACTCCCACCTGGGTTGCTTCCACTGTCAGGCCCTTCAAACTGGTTATCACCTCCGAATTGATAAGACTCAACGAATGTTGAGTTTCGAGCTTCACGATTTACTACGCCGGTATTATTGGGGTGCACCAAATATACAGCAGGCTCTACGTCTAGAATACAAATACGTTATAGATCAAGATCACTCCCGATAACGGCCTTGATCGTTCTATGACTTTTACGAGACTCTGCAGTATAATAGATGTGGTAGTCGAGCGGAACTGAATATGCATCGAGAACGTATTGAATATATTGTCGTAGTACTGCAAGACAAATATTGTTTGCCGGAATCCAAACCATTGTCTCTTGGCCGCCAACATATTTCGATTCACTATCGAAAACTCCATTAAAATTGACAACAAATTGTTTCCAATCATTCTCCATTTTTTTTTTTTTTTTGCTTTGGTGGTGGAAATGAAGGACGATGGTAGCAATAGAGAAGTGGTGAGAAAAATGAAGAAGTGATGAGAAAAATGAAGAAGTGATGAGACGAATTCTAATGAATTTATTGACGAGAACTTGTGCCCTATCGGTCAAACTGTGTAATTTATTCACGTGAAAGTGTGCCATATCGGTCGGACATATGATAGGGCATACTGTCAAAAGGTGATAGGGCACACTGATGAATTTATTCACGAGTGCCCTATCGGTCGGACACATGGGGCACACTGTAAAAAGGTTATAGGCACACTGTGATATTGCCCTATCGGCACATGCAAAAAGGTGATAGGACACTTGTATGTATTTATTCATGACACAGTGTGCCATATCAGTCGGACACGTGATAGGGCACACTGAAAAAGATGATACGGCACTGACACATTAATTTTCTCAATAAAGTGGTCCGATCGGTCGGACCTTCCCGGATGTGTCCGACCGATCGGCCACATCGGCATGTGCCGACCGGTCGGACAGGTCCGATCGATAGGACCGTTGCACTTTTTTCAAGTGATCGAACACTTCATAGGATGTGTCCGATCATGATCTTGCTGTGTTCGATCGGTCGGACCGTGGTCGGACCCTTCGGTCGGACCTTGATCGGACCCTTTGCTATTTTCGAGATACTTATTTTTTTAACAAAAATCAATCATTTATTGCACGAAAAATTATAAAAACAGTTGACAATCATTGAAAAGAGATTGTATTTATTGAAAAAGTAGGAGTATTTTAGTAATGTTGGGTATATAGTGTAGTTATATATAAGAGATGAGTATATTTGTGTTTGACTTTACCCCTTTGGGTAGAACACCAAAGGGCCCAAAATAATTCTTTTTTGGTATATAGTGTAATTTTTTTTTTTTTCATATTTAGCCTAAATTTAAATTTAATTAGCGTGATGTATTGGTCCTTAAAAAATAGGCCAAAAGATCCCTAGCGAGTATTGGTATACTCAGTGAAAAAGAGTCGCATTAAAGATATATTGTGTTTTAATGCAAAAATCACTAAAACTTCTCTAAATGTTTACAATACTTCAACTTGTCTCGATAAGTAATTTTTTATTATATACTATGTTTTAGTGTTTCTCCCATTGTTATCTACAGATACACCACATTTTCCATTCTAATCCGTGCAATCCTTTTACACCATGAAATTTAACAACTCCCTATCTTTTTTTCTTTTGAGAAATTTTCAAAATAATAAGAATTCTTTTACCATATTATTTTATTCGCAGTTGTTTCTCCTATGTATCATGAAATAAATAAGTCCGAAAGCAATAGTGGGGAAATCTTGACAATTATGTCACTGTCTAAAGCCAGTAACAACACATAAATGATAAATGTGACTTAGTGAGAGAGACATGAGAGAGAAAAGGGGTTGGGAAATTCATAATTCAGTTGTCCCGTGACCATAAAATGATATATCTTGTCATAAGCCAATGGTGTTAATTTGAACTGGAAAATTATGGAATAACCAAATGGTAAGTCTCTTTTAATGTTTAAAGAAAATGGGACCAACCAAATTATTCCACTCCCCACCATAATCTTGGTCTAGTATCCATCAACCCCATTTTCTCTATATTTTTAACATCACAACTACAATAATCTGAGACCCTTATTAATAAATGTTTGATTGTATAAGTTTACATACTAATTAATACAATCATCAACAATTTCTTTAAACCAAAAATAGAAAATTTTCTATTTCCAACACTAAGTAAGTTTTCAAACTTCACTCAAAAGGCCAAGTACGGTTCGCGACATAAGAAAGTTACTTCTGAGGAAAGCACAAAATGGTTCAAAATTGACAAAAGAAAGGGTCACTAATCTGAAAGAGCATGGCATTTTGGTAGGGGCCTCCCCCAAATATGCCCTCCTGCAACACAAACTACAAAGACTGTTAACTTTGAGCAAGCAATGTGTATAGGCGGCAAGACTAAAAAACAACAGTCCCCTTGGGATGACGTAGCGGTGAAGGTGGGTAGCCCGAGACCGATAGGTTATGGGTTCAAATTCCACTGAAACCGCTATGTGTTACCTGTCATCTATGGTTAACCTATGATGGTTGAACTCTCCTGTGTGGTTTGCAAACTATTTGCACAAGAGCGGGGTTTTCCGAAATTCCACATTTTGACCCGTCCGTCATGTGCCCAAAATATGAAGTCATAGAATTCCTCAAATGTATTGAGGGGCAGAACCAAGAAAATTTGTTGGTTGGTGGTGCAAGTGTACTAACATGTTAGCTGAAAGTACTCCACAAAAAGCTAATTATTTGTATGGAACAAGACTGTAACTGAAGTGGGATAGAAAAGATAGGCACATATCTTCTTTTCTAGTGTTATATATGTACATCAAGAATGGCAGCAAATAGAGCCCATCTAGAATCCCTCCCTCCCTTCATATTTTCTTCTCTTTCTTTCACTTCACTAAAATCACCAAGAGAGAGAGAGAGAGAGAGAAAGAGGGCTTCAACTTTCTTGAAAAATCTTGCTTGCCATAAGAGATGTTAGCTTTGAAACTTGTACTAGTTTTCCTACTTAGCATCATAATCAATAGATACCACCTTTGCTCCAACCACCCTTTCGCCTCAACCGGTCGGTCATCCCTACGTTTATCGATCAAAGCGCTGCGTTTCGACGGGAACTTAACCTTTGACAACATTGACCATGCATCAAGGGACTTTGGCAATAGATACCATCTCACCCCATCTGCAGTTTTATACCCAAAATCAATCTCTCACATTGCCTTCATCATAAACCACATATTCAACCTAGGCCTAACCTCATCCCTCACCGTCGCTGCTCGAGGCCACAGCCACTCCCTAGAAGGCCAAGCGCAAGCCGATCAAGGCGTGGTCGTCGATATGGAGTCGTTCAAGTCGTCTCCACGGATGAGGTTCCAGACCGGAGAGTATCCATACGTCGAGGTTTCGGCCGGAGAGCTATGGATAGACATTCTGCATGAGAGCCTCAAGAAGGGACTAACTCCAAAATCTTGGACTGATTATCTTCACCTTACTGTTGGAGGGACTTTGTCTAATGCAGGGATAAGTGGCCAAGCTTTTAAACATGGCCCTCAAATCAACAATGTCTACCAACTACAAGTAGTCACAGGTTGATCGTAAATTCACTCTAACATGCATAGTATATTTCATTACATTTCAAGATCTATACTGAAACTAATCTCTGCAGGTAGAGGAGATGTAATGACTTGCTCGGACGAGGAGAATAAGGATCTTTTTAACGCGGTTCTTGGAGGATTAGGTCAGTTTGGGATCATTACACAAGCTAGGATTGCTCTTGAGCCAGCACCAACAAAGGTGGATTACGATTTTGTTTCTACATATAAGATAGTCATCTCACAAGGTGTTGGTTTTATTACAGGTTAAATGGATCAGAGTTCTTTACTCTGATTTCACTACATTCACTAATGATCAAGAAAATCTCATATCATCAAGAAACTCCTTTGATTATGTGGAGGGATTTGTTGTTATAAACAGAACTGGCTTGCTCAATAACTGGAGATCATCCTTCAATCCTAAAGATCCTGTTCAAGCCAATCAGTTCACTTCTGAAGGCAAGATTCTGTTCTGTTTAGAAGTAGCAAAGTATTTCATACAAGAAATGGATAATCATATTGATAAGGTAAGATTTCTTGATCCAATTAGTCCATTTCCATCTTAACACCTTTATATAGGTGCTTATAATCTTGTTTTTACCATTTATAATGTAGGAAGTAGACACCCTTTTATCAGAACTGAACTATATTCGTTCCACGCTGTTCTTATCTGAAGTTTCGTACGTCGATTTCCTAGACAGAGTGCACGTGTCCGAAATGAAACTCCGCGAGAAAGGCTTGTGGGAAATCCCACATCCATGGCTGAATCTTCTTGTCCCAAGAAGCAGCATTCATGACTTGGCTAACGAAGTTTTCCACAACATCGTTAAGGATACGAGCAACGGTCCTGTCCTGATCTACCCTGTTAACAAATCAAGGTAGTAATAATATATTTTCTACATAGATAGAGTAAATGATTTCAAGATTTGACACACATTGTTTGATCCACAGGTGGAAAAATGAGACTTCTTTGGTGACTCCTAATGAGGATATATTCTACCTAGTAGCGTTTCTATCCTCAGCAATGCCGGATTCTGAAGGGAAAGACGGTTTAGAAGCGATTCTAACGCGAAATAGGAGGATACTCGAGTTTATACACGGATCGAATCTTGGGATCAAACAATATTTGCCACATTATAGTAGTACACAAGAGTGGGAGGCTCATTTTGAGGCTAAATGGGAAGTTTTCTTGAGGAGGAAAATGGCTTATGATCCCCTTGCAATTCTTGCTCCGGGGCAGAGGATTTTCCCAAGGGCTAATGGGTTCGAAAAACAGTGAGAAATTAGGTGGAAAACAGAGGTTTAAAGCACATAAATGAAACCTATTGAGTGTACATAATGGAATGGTAGAGGGATTTGTGGCTTACTGCCGAAGATATGGAACTATTTATGTGCTTCTATTTTGTCCCGGTGATCTTGGAGAATGTTACATCTCGTGTGTTTACTATCGTGTCAAATACTCTTATCGAGATTGATCGTACACTTTATATGCATTGCCCTTGATAAAGGAAGTCTTTCCACATGGTTTGTGTATTCATTAAATTAGATCAAGACCACAAATAGACTAGAATTACGCATAAAACTTGAAAAATGCATCATCATCATTATTATTATTATTATATATAATAAAATTCAATAATAATATTAGGCCGACAACATGTAGTCACAGCAATTGTATAATTTTAAAACTCAATTACGATCACAAATTATAATTTCCTTTTACTATACAATAATTAATTTATTATGTGAGCGACGAAAGAATCCATCTCAACCCGACCAACGCCGCCCCTCCACCAGCGAACCTCTCAACTCCTCCGCTAACCCCGCCGCTCTCCTCCGAATCCATCAACCTCCTCCACCTCCGCCGCCGCCACCACCTCCTCCCTCCTCCCCCAATCCCTCACCTCCACACCCACCCTCAACACCCTCCTCACAAAATAAGCATTCCTCGGCTGGTCCGAATGCATCGCCCACAGTGACTAAAAAAACCTCCGGTGGCGGAATGTTCTAGAATCTCCGGCCGCGGGGCCCACTCCCTCACTATAATCCCCTTCTCTAACCCTCTCTTCAAACCCTTCCGTCAGCTTTGGTTTCGATACTTTCATAACTCCTTCCGACATGTCTCCCTTGTCTGCATCTCGCAACCCCCACACGAACCTCTGCTCGCTCCTCTCCAACCCTAACGCGATCTCTTTGATTTCCTCATCCAATAACGAACACATCGTGCCGAAGGAGACGAAGATGACGGAGTTTTTATTCTGTTTGTCGAGCCAGTTTAAGCATTCGGACCGGGTTTCTCGTGTCCAAATGAAGCGCTTAAAGGGCCGAGGGCGAAGATTTTTACCGACGCGAACATGCTTGATTTTGAAATTAAATCGAGGTATAATCCTTCCATGATCCTGCTGGTGTTGTAGATCGTCCCGGAAAGGAAGTTTTGAGAATTTGTGTTTGTTGCTATGAATGTTTTAAACTCGAGGGGGAAACATCCCTCCATAGATGGGAGTTCTTGCATAATCTCACCTGTTCGGAAAATAGTGTTAGAATGGAAAAGTTATTACGTGTTCGGTTAATGAAAGTATCCCACATCGAAAAGATAAGAAAACATTTATTATATAAATATATTCACACAATGCTTGTGGATTTCCAAAACATGAGAGACAATTGTTATTCATCTTATGTTTTTTTCAGACGAAATACCTATTAGTGTTGGAATGAGAAATTAATAAGATATTTTATTAACCACCTTAAATCCTAACACCCCTATTATGCCTTGTTATTCTTTTGTATTTTTAATATATTCCTATTTTTTGTTACACTTGGTAAAAAACAAACCTAATTGTTAATTAAAACATAGAAAGGTGGCAATTTTCTCCTCCTTAAATCTTAACACCCCTATTATACCCTCGTTCTTCTTTTGCATTTTAAATACATTCCTATTTTTGAATTACACTTGGTAAAAAGAAAAACACACAGAAGATAAATTTTATTTTATATATTAAGAAATATATATTTAATCGCATAACCAATGAAGCTATTATTGAAAAGTTTCAAAAAATGACAAACCCCCAAAGAAAATTATAGGTCAATTTTTTCACGAATTAATTATATAGCATATTTTGTTATAAGTTTTTATCTTTCCTTACTAAAAAATTCTGCATCACACTACTATGGACCAATCAAGCATGCTCTACGATGGTACATCTTAATCGGTTTAGTAAGTCAATTTTTGGTTAATCCATGTGTCTACGAGAGAAAGAGTGTAACTCTTGCACGTATTTAGCATTGTAATTAATCTCATTACAACAAACCCTTAGTAACATTACCTGCATCAGCCGGTACTAACTCCGTTTTTCCGGCGGCTTCCCAAGAGAACGAATACGCGAAAAAAGCCAGTACGGAAAGGAAAGAGTAGCATTCGATATCCGGGAAGGATTTATGAATTGCTCGGACGACTGAGGTCATCAGTTCGTCGAAGATGATCACCTCTTTCTTGCCGGAAAGTTTGTTCACGAGATCGAGGAGCGGCGCGTGGAATCTTGGGAGAATCTCGATGAACATCGGGATTAGATGGGAAGGGAATTTGGAGGAGGGATTTGAATTGGAGGGAGGATTTGGTTTTGGATTTGGAAGAGGATGTGTTGGGAAAGAGTGGAGGTGGAGGGTGGCGATGGCGGAAGGATCGCAGAAGTGGATTCGGGCGGTGGCTTGGCGGATGTGGGTGGCGGCAGAGATGTAACGGGTGGGTATGTTGTAGGCGGAGATGCGGCAGCAGAGGTGGAGGAGGGAGTTTAGATGGCTTTGCGCCGGGAAAGGGTGACGGCCACCACCGCCACTTCTTTTTGCATGCCATTTTTCTCATCCATTTATTATAATATGTTTAATGTAAAGAATATGAAGATGTATCAAACGATTATAAATATAGATTGAGGAATATAATGACATTTTTGTAGAAGAATTTATTTGTAATCATTTGAAAAGGCCTCGAATTATCCAGTACGTACTTTGATAGCGGTTATCATTAAAAAAAAATTATTTGTAATCATTTGAAAAGGCCTCGACATACCTCGGGCGGCCCGGCCTCCTTGCATCTGTGGCCCACCATTACAATCTAGTCTAGATGACCCAGAATTTACAGATGAATTTAGATTTTTTATTTTAGCGGTGTAAATTTGTAATTTTTAGGATAATATAAAAAAGTTTTTGTATAAAATATATAAGCTTTTAAATGTAAGCGATGTGGTGGCCCTCATAAAATACTCATGGATAAATTAATTTCAAAGTACTTTCCAGTATTTTATTACTACATCCAGAATTAGATTGTGTGCAATTAACATAGATGTATTTTAGAAAAAAAACGTTATTACTATTATTTAAGCCAAAACGACGATATTAAGTAAATCAATTTACATTATTAATTAATATATTTACAATATACTAGATATCAATGACACCTGAATATAAAAAAATATGCAATGCAGTAAAATAATGTAGAAGGTATTAGCGAACAGTATATATAATATATTTGGTGGAAATATAAAATAACGTAACAACTATTAGCGAATAAAATTATATTACAATTATAATAGTAGAGGCTTAACCGGTTAAGCTAATCAACTTTATCCAATTATGTAGATCCGCAGTCAATATTATCTTAATTTTTACCATGTCTACAAAATTAAACATTGATTACGTGTATTGATAAAATCAAGCATTCTCCACAATATTAGGAGGTTACTAGATCAGATCTCTGTCCGAATA
Organism: Lavandula angustifolia; assembly: GCA_028984105.1. NCBI lineage: Eukaryota > Viridiplantae > Streptophyta > Magnoliopsida > Lamiales > Lamiaceae > Lavandula > Lavandula angustifolia. The sequence goes on along the minus strand of CM054804.1, from coordinate 16,016,131 downwards.
TTGGATAATTAAAGTATATATAGAGAAGAAATGAATGCTCGGCCGCACACGCAGCTCCGGTCATCGTTTCACGATGTATCTCATCGTAGTCTCCCTCTTCATAGTCATCAACGCTGAAAATCAATCTGATGATGAAGTGGGTAAGATTTCAATTTATTTTTGCCCATATAAAATCTTTAATCTCGTATATTAGCTAAAACAGTATCATACTTTGTATACGATCCGTATTCACTTATAAATTAAGACACAAATATATGAAGTAGAGAATTCTAACTATTTAAAATTGCCGATTGTAGAAGTCACTCAATAATAGTAGTATTTCGTAATAACATGCATTCATGTATTTGCGGAATAGTTCAAAGGGACCAGAACAATGGGGAAGCCTCAACCCAGAATGGAAATCATGTCAATTTGGAAAATATCAATCCCCAATCAATCTTCCTATGAGAAGGCCTTTGGTCTTGTCTGAAGAAAAGAAGTTAAAGAATAGAGGACATGATATCATGGTACGAATTGAATTCCAATTTTTGAAAATGTAAATAGATCGAGTCTTAAACTTACCTAATTCTTTCTTATGATTAGGTCGAATGGAAAGGAGATGCAGGTAGTGCATTCCTTGATGCCACCAACTACAATCTAATACAGACCCATTGGCATATGCCTTCCGAACATACCGCCGACGGAAAAAGGTTAGACTGAAATAGAGGATCTCGTATACTTCCTTCTCGACGAACGGGAAGATGACACGTGGATTCATGTGACTTCATTACAGGTACAACATGGAACTGCATATGGTACATCACGGCCCGGAAGGAGAGATTGCTGTTATTGCAATCTTGTACGTAGTAGGACGTCCTGATTCATTTCTTGACAAGGTTAACGGATAATCATTAGTCGATTAATAACAAGTTGTATATATTTATATTATTTCAGAAATTAATCAGAGGAATATTAATTATCTTAAGCAGGTTTTAGCACGTGTTAATGCTACACATAGTGAGGAAGGAGTTGATTTGGGTGAAATTAATCCATGGGAAATCAAGTTTGGTAGCAGAAAGTATTTTAGATATTGGGGCTCTCTCACCGTTCCTCCATGCACGGAAGGTGTTTTATGGACAATAATCAACAAGGTCGATTATCTCGAATAATTTTTCATCTCGTATTTAATATTATTAGAATTCGTTAAATTATATGTTCGTGTTAATTGATTCAAGAATTCATTTTAATTGTGTAGGTAAGAACGGTGTCAAAGGAGCAAATTGGAGCACTAAGGAAAGCCGTCCATGACGTGAGTATTGCAATTCCCTAATAAATTTAATTGGGATATAATTAATTGTTTTAATGTTGAAAAATAGTTTTTTTGAGGGTTTTTGAATTATTAAATTGTAAAAAATTGGAATTAATATTTTTTTTGTGTGTGTATTTTGTGTTGCAGGGTTTTAAGGATAATGCTAGGCCAGTTCAACCTTTATATGACAGAAGCGTATACATGTATCGCCCTTGATTTCCTTGAGAGATTTTAGGATCAATAATTTTTGTTAATTCAATTTTATGATTTTTTTCCATAAAATGTTATACTGCGTGAAGTTTTTCTTTAATTTAACACCAAAAAAATAAAAAAAATCTATATCTATTACATATTATACGTTAAATAAATTTAGCCCGCTATACAATTATCCATTAACGTTGCAAGAGATGCATATAGGCTATAGCACCAAACCAGCTCGAGGATCAAAAGATTAATCATTGGTAAAGATGACTAAACTTATCAAATTAATATTACACTTTTATTTTGGAGAAGATAGATTATGGAAACTCAATGCGAAGTCCGAATTTCAAATTCCATATAATAATCTGCATACTATATTTGTGATTAAAATTGATCAGACTATATATATATAGGGTGTGGTTCGGGTTCCTATAAGAACTATTATCTAGACAAGAAATAAGAACTAATATGAGATATGGTAGCTGAAATCATGCAATCGTGATTGACGTAATTATTGAAAATCCTTATTTTTTGTATTCTTATCTATTACTTCTTTATTACCATATCTTAATTTAATTTATTTTTCACTGTATATGCATATGAATATCATTCATAAAATACCAGTACATTTTTTGATTTGCATAAATTATTGAAATCTTTTGGTGCTATACATTTCTCATCGTTTGTGTATGGAAATGCAATCAAAGTAATTTTGTGATGCATTTTTTAGTACATGCTATGCAATATATGATTAATATTGATGCATATGTTTCACATTAGCAATACATTATTTATTGCTTATTTGCGGGTAATTACCTTATTAGTGCTATTGCACAACAAATCAAAAATATTGTAAAAAATGTATTCAAACGGAATATAGTCCAAAAATTAATATTATGAAGTAGGAAAAAAATTCGAAAACAAAGTATATCTATATTTTGTTGCATTATATTCTATAAATTGTTGCATTAACAAATAAGAAATTATGCATATGCATTTTCTAATGCATATTAATTGAATTGTGCTTTACCAGGTTATGCATCAAATAACAATTTAAAATGTATTATACATTCAGTATTAACTTTAATATTATGCATTAATAATTATAGAAATATGCATATGAATAAGAATAATAAAAAATATGTAGATTTCTCTTTAAATAATTACTAGAAGAATGATAACAATAAAAATGATTGTGTGCATATTCAAAAACAATTAATACAAAATTTAAATAAACACATTTAATCACCTCTACAACATAAAAAAATCACGAATAACAATAAATGACTAAAAATAGATTATGAATAATAAATATACTAATAATTTATAATTAATACTAAGAAATATAACAAAAATAATTAAACCACTAAATAGGAAAAACAATTATAATGATTGCATAATTTAAACATTAAATAACTTACCATAAAATATTACGTGACCCATACATAACTCATATTTTATTGAATTCAATAAACAAAATTACAATCATAACCTTTTAGTAGTTACTCAAATTAAATAACTATAATAAATATCTATAAAATGATTTTCATTGATTTAATAAAATGGAAGGATGAGATTGGTTCTTAATTCTCACAAATTCTTATTTTATTCATTTCTTATATAGGGTTAGGTTATATATATATATATGTGTATGTATATTAATAAGAAGAAGAATTTATAAGATGTATTCCGCTCTTATTTAATAATCTGCAAACTATTTATTGATAATTTAGATATGTATGGACATTTGAAAGCCACCCAACTGCAATAAAAAATAATCACATCCCTCACATACTTCACTTCACATGTCTTTTTTCTTTTTAATTAAAAACTTAAATTTTGAAACTCTTAATAAAAATGGAAATTTTAAAAATTCGACAAAAAAAATTATTTCCTTTTCCAATTATACCCTTCAGAAAGTGCTGCATCATTATTACTTACCATACTTTTTTTTTTGACGAGAACCTGCAGCCGCTACCTTCGGTGCGCACAGGATAAACCTCGCTCCTGTGCAATAGCCTGCAAACCACACAGAAGAGTTAAACCACCCTTAATGTGACAGGAGAAGTGTTAAACCACCCTTAATGTGATAGGGTGACAGACTCACAAATAGCGTGTCCAGTAAAAATTGAACCCATAACCTATCGATCCCGGACCACCCACCTTCACCGCTATCTCATCCCATTATTTCTACTTATTATTAAAAGTAACCTAGAAACAGGGGGAATTGCTAAGAAGAAAGAAAAGGCTCATTGTAGCGAGGCGCGCACGTTAACCGACGCCCAGGCGCATTTTAGCAAGGACCTATGCACAACTCCACCTATGTCCCCGCTCCCTCTCTTCTTCTCCTTCTCTCTCCGTCACATTCCCCCTCTTCCTCTAGGATTAGGGTTCGTCTCGCATCTTCTCCACCGCCTATCTGGCTCCTGCCCATATAAAAAAAACTTCTTTTTTACATAATTTTTGCCGCCAATACTCGTCGCCGGGTTCTGGTTTCTTCGCAGTGAATTCAGTAGCAGAAGCTCATGGACTCGAACCGGAAGTATTCCTACGCAAATCTCTTTAATCTTGAGGTAATTTGCACTTCGAAACGAGACTTTTTCTGTCTTTCCAATATTCGGCGTCTGAATTGAGTGTGGCGATTTGGTTTTGATGTTAAGGGGGGAAATTTTGAACAATTCTGTGAATTTTTTTGCTTTCTTGGATGGTTTGGTGATAATTTTATGTAAGGCTCTTACTTATTTCCACTTGGGTTCACGGGTACATTAAGTGTAACATTTTCTTTTTCTTTTTGAATAAATTGAATTTTTATGGTTGGTATTAATTTATTTTTTTTCAATTTTTTTTAGCCTTTGAAGAACTTTCAACTACCGAAACAAGATGAAGATTTTGATTATTATGGGAATAGTAGTCAGGATGAGAGCAGAGGTAGCCAAGGTAGGCAATTTGATTTACAAGAAAAAAATTCATATTACTGGTTTTTGGTGCTTTTTTGGCTGTGTTTGAAATCAATCGATCAGTTCATTGCCGCGTTCTTTACTGGTTATGCTCATGCATGTACATAGATTTAGGTATTGGTGCATATTGATTACATATGTAAGTTGCATGATGCATGTTGGACTTGTTTTTGGCTCTCTTGGTAATTTTGGGAATGGGTTGTCTTTTGTCTTGATTAGGGGGAGCTTTAAGTGAACGCGTGAATGGAATAATGTCGGAGAGGGGATCAAAAAAGAAGAGGCGGAGTGCTTACAGCAGCGACGAGGAAGAAACTGGCAGTTCGTATATATCGGAGGAACAATATCGAGCAATGCTTGGAGATCATATTCAGAAGTACAAACGGAGGCTCAATTATGCTTCCCAAAATCCTGGACAAACAAGAACCGGGACAATGTCAATGAAAAGTAATGTGGGGCTGAAAGACCAGAAACTAATGAATGATAGCAGAGGAGGATTTCACAAGTTTGAATCAACTTCAGATTTTCTGAATAGTAGTAGTTCCCACAAACTAGGAAATTATACCGAATCAGATTTTGGGCTGCAATATGGTGGTTCCAGGTTTGCTTCTCACACCTTATGTATTCCATGTTAAGGCTATTGCTCTTAATATAGTTCTTCCTTGTGAAGGTGTTGCTCTTAGTATCAGTGTAAATTTATCTCATAGATGTGAAATTTGTGGTTTTAGCTTCATCATAATTCTGAGCATTAGATTTTCTAGTTGTTGAAGATTGTAAGTTTATCTAATAGTATTCTTCGTGTTGGTTGAGTAGCAAGTAATAGCAAAACTAGCAGGATTCAATACAATCTTACACTTTTGTGAGTTAGATAGTACTGCATATGAATGGAATGAGATAGGAAAGCCTCTAAGGAAGATCTTTATCCTGACATAACTCTCTATCTATGGCTAGTTAATTGCAAGGGACAGTACTATTATTCGAATACCAGATAAGGTTACCTTGTACGTCAGTAGCATGTTAAGTACTACTAGCAAATGGATTTTTGTCATTTGGATAAACGACTTAAACAAGATGAAGATTCAGTTTGTATGTAGTAATGCAAATGTAATATTTATATGATTTCTGAAAGATAATTTAAGAGAGATGTCACGAAATGTTTGTTATGATAAACTGATGCTTCTGAACTTTGATTAACTTGAACTACTGGTGCATTATGCAAAAAATTTCAGACCAAATCTTGAACCAGCCTTTCTGGATATTGGGGATGGCATCACATATAGGATCCCTCTTCCGTATGAGAAGCTTTCATCATCCCTTAATTTGCCGAGTATGTCAGATATCCAAGTGGAGGAATTTTACCTAAAGGGGACCCTTGACTTGGGGTCATTAGCTGCAATGATGGCTTCTGATAACAAGTTTCAGCAGATAAGCAGGGTAGGGATGGGTGGCCCAAGGCCCCATTACGAATCTCTTCAGGCAAGACTGAAAGCTCAGCAGACCAATAACCCTGCTGAGAACTTCTGCCTAACAATTAGTGAAAGTCAATTACAATCTGACGGCATTCCAGAGGGTTCAGCTGGAAGGATTAGGCGATCTATTTTGTCAGAAGGTGGTATTTTGCACGTTTTTTATGTGAAGGTTTTGGAGAAAGGGGACACATACGAGGTTAGAGAAGTTTCTTTCTCTGCTCTTGTTTTTTATCCAATTCTTAGTTATGTTGACACATGTGATGCTGCAGATTATCGAGCGTGGTTTACCCAAAAGGCCAAAGGTGGTGAAAGAACCTTCTGTTATTGAGAGGGAAGAAATGGAAAAGATTAGTAAATATTGGGTTAATATAGCTAGGAAAGAAATTCCAAAACATCACAGAATTTTCACCAATTTCCACAGAAAGCAAATAACTGATGCTAAACGAGTTTCTGAAACCTGTCAAAGAGAGGTTTGTGCTAACGCGACATGTGTTTTTTCCTGTAATAGCATCATAATGAACTTGACATTGCTTGTCCGCCCATGATGGATTTTTCAATCTTGATTCTTTTCCAGGTGAAAATGAAGGTAAGCAGATCCCTGAAAGTGATGAGGGGTGCTGGAATAAGGACAAGGAAACTGGCTAGAGACATGCTAGTATTTTGGAAGAGAGTCGACAAGGAGATGGTACTTCTTGTTCTGATCACTAGTTTGAACTTCAGCAAAAAAGCCACCTTCTTAACTCTTATCCATGTTGCTGAATAACTGAATAAGACTTTGTCTCGGAAAATCCCAATTCACTATTATAGATTTTTCTGAAAACTGATTTCTTATAACTGTAAGAAGACTTTGGCATGCCACTAAAGACGGCATGTTTATACTTTGTCGAAATATTTACAATTTTACATACACCTATACATAATTCTTATCTATGAAATGCTTGTCTTGAAGGCGGAAGTTAGGAAAAGAGAGGAAAAAGAAGCTGCAGAAGCTCTGAAGCGAGAACAAGAACTTCGTGAAGCAAGGAGGCAGCAGCAGAGGCTCAACTTTCTCCTGTCACAAACAGAACTTTACAGCCACTTCATGCAGAATAAAACCTCACAGCCCTCTGAAGCATTACCCGTGGGTGATGAAAAATCAGACGACCAAGAGAGGCTTTTAAGCTCTTCGGAAGCTCGGCAGGAGGAAGAGGATCCTGAAGATGCTGAATTGAGAAGGGAAGCTCTCAGAGCAGCCCAGGATGCCGTTTCAAAGCAGAAAAGAATGCTAAGCGTATTTGATGATGAATGCTTAAAGTTACGCCTAGCTGGAGAAGCTGAGGCCCCTCTCCAAGATGGCTTGGTTTCCAAGTCTAGCAATATTGATTTACTCCACCCGTGAGTGTCTTTTCTATTCTATCTTGACGTTACTTACAACCCCTCTCCCAATCTTCAATAACGCACAGACATTCTACTCTTGATATTTTGTGTAGTAGTTAGTAATTGATTGTGGTGTTTTCAGGTCAACCATGCCTGTAGCATCAACGGTGAAGACGCCAGAGTTATTCAAGGGTTCTCTTAAAGAATATCAGCTGAAAGGCCTTCAGTGGCTTGTAAATTGTTATGAGCAGGTAACAAGATGTTGTAAGTTTCTGCTCTGATTTGTATAAGGCTACCTAGATGGATCTGATTCACATGTTTCTCGATCCAGGGCTTAAATGGTATTCTTGCTGATGAGATGGGTCTGGGAAAGACAATTCAAGCCATGGCATTCTTGGCACATTTGGCTGAGGTAATTAAACATTCTTTCGAGTTCCTGGATGCAAGTTGTTGTTTTATTAACCGATTGTGGCTTTATAGGAGAAAAATATATGGGGGCCATTTCTGGTGGTCGCTCCTGCCTCCGTCTTGAATAATTGGGCTGACGAGATCAGCCGTTTCTGTCCTGACTTGAAGACTCTTCCATATTGGGGTGGTCTCCAGGAGCGTACGGTGCTCAGGAAGAATATTAACCCAAAGCGTCTTTACAGAAGGTGATTTGTAATTTTCAGCATCCTAATGTTTTATTTGCATTATATATCATTTTATATGCCACCATAACTCTGTTTCTTTAAGGATGAATTTTAAGGTGCTATCGGTTTAAAACACTTTGTGGTATTGTAACACAGCATCTGAATGAGAAATAGTTCATATGTAATTCCTGTAAAATGATAACTGAAGGTATAGGCCATTAATTTATATTAACATCTCGGAACCCAAATGTACCTTTAAAGAAGAAGTCAGTTTTCAATATAGCAGCCTCACTTTTTGTATGCAATAAAAGTATAATAATGGTTTAGCTGCAAGCGAACACAATGGCTTACCCTTTTAGGACAAAAGGTATGCTAAAGGTTTGTTAATAATTGTATAACAGCTGGATGAGAAAAATAGAAAAAGGTTTGGGATGTGATATGATATATTAGGTACAAAATGATGTTACGTGTTTGAATTAGGAAGGGAAGATTGAGATGTCATTGGACTGTGGTATTTGAGCCTCTAGCCTTGATGTTTTGACTTTCCTGAAAATCTCAAATCTATTCTTTGTTCTACTCTTATGCCTGATAAACTTTTTCAGGGAAGCTGGATTTCACATTCTCATTACCAGTTACCAGCTCCTGGTTTCTGATGAGAAATACTTCCGCCGTGTAAAATGGCAATACATGGTCTTGGATGAAGCCCAGGCAATCAAAAGTTCCAACAGGTCTGTTCTTCAACTATTGGTTTGTTCTAAGTAAATACACAGAACAATCATAATGCTGTTTAGTTTAAGTTCGTCCTATTCTCTTACAAATCCTACTGTCTTTTACGTGGCATTTTTGTATTAAAAAAAAATAAAGCTTACCCAGCATACGCAGATACTTAAACTCCATGCAACATGGCAACTCTATGCAATATATAATGAAGTTTTACGAGCAAAGTAATTTTGACTATAAGTATATCAAAAAAACCTGTTCGACTAATAATACACTGGTAAATATCTATATGTATAGCACCATTAACAATGTCGGATGTTGGAATTGCAGTATAAGATGGAAAACACTGCTCAGTTTCAACTGCCGTAATCGCTTGCTTCTTACTGGAACACCAATCCAAAATAACATGGCTGAACTGTGGGCGCTCCTTCATTTTATCATGCCAACTTTGTTCGATAGCCATGAGCAGTTCAATGAGTGGTTTTCAAAAGGGTAAGTTTCTCCTCTAAGCTGTTGTCTCCATTATCTTTTTGAGCTGCAAGTTTTATTGTCCTTATTCTCCTTGACTTCCTCAGAATTGAGAGTCACGCAGAGCATGGTGGGACGTTGAATGAGCACCAGCTTAATCGATTGGTAAGGACCGTATTCATTTACCTTTGCATTATTTATTCTGTTGTTAATTTTTTGGATGTATGATTTTATTCTCTTATGCTTCTCACACTCTCTTTCTCAAACTTACTGATAACAGCATGCCATTCTGAAACCTTTCATGCTGCGGAGAGTTAAGAAGGATGTGATCACTGAGCTGACAGGAAAAACTGAAATTATGGTGCACTGTAAGTTAAGTTCGCGGCAGCAAGCTTTCTACCAAGCTATAAAGAACAAGATATCCCTCGCGGAGTTGTTTGATGGAAGACATCTTAATGAGAAAAAGATTCTGAATCTGATGAACATTGTTATCCAGCTGAGAAAGGTAGCATTTTCTTTTTTGAATTGGTATTATTTTACATTTACTAATACTGCTGTGCTGGTCCTGCTGGATAGAAGTTATCCATTTGGGATGAACTACAACAAACTTTTATTTTCATTATCGCTATCAAAGTAATGGATGGAAAAATAGTTGTTAGTCGTGTGATTTAATCAAAGAACAAATAGTTAAAAAAGGTGAATTTTCTTTTACAAAGGGAAATAACTCCTTGAGTTATGGTGGCGTTTTTGTTCTTTTTTCTGCAATCCAGGTATGCAATCATCCAGAATTATTTGAGAGAAATGAAGGAAGCTCATATTTCCATTTTGGAGAGATTCATAATTCTCTTCTGCCTCCTCCCTTTGGTGAACTGGAAGACATCTCTTACTCTGGCAGTAGAAATCCTATTATATACGAGGTAATTTCGATAATAATAGTATAAGTATATTTTGTACCCATAAAAAAATATGTAAGTTGTTCTTCTATTTTGATTGTTTAATGTAAGGTACTAATGTATCTTTTCGATTATAATTCTTATGAAATCCGTTTCAGTCCTTAATGTTGTTTTGGATTTTACTGTAATAGATACCAAAACTGGTGTACCAAGAGGGTGCTGGTTGTTTCAAGTTTCCAAAATCAGAAGCTGGCCAGAATTTAAGCAAAGTGTCATTGCAGAAGTTATTTAACATATTCTCTCCGGAAAATATCTACAATTCTTCACTTCAAAATGACTGCATTTTGGGTAGTAATTCCGACAAAAGTGGAACATTTGGATTCTCCCGCTTTATCGATTTATCGCCAGCAGAACTGTCATTTTTGGCAACTAGTTCTTTTATGGAGAGATTATTATTCTCTGTTATGAAATCAGATAACCAATATTTGGATGAAATCTCGGACGTGTTGATGGAAAGTGAAGATTACGATTTCCAATATGCTCGTATTGGCAAGGAAAAAGTGAGAGCTGTAACACGAATGCTGCTTCTCCCTAGTAAGTCGGATAAAACTGTTCTTAGACGAAGGTTTGCGACAGGTCCTTTAGATTCTCCATTCGAGGCTCTAATCATGCCTTATCAAGATAGGCTTCTTGATGATATCAAGCTTTTGCATTCGGTTTACTCGTTCATCCCTAGAACTAGAGCACCTCCGGTAAGCGTTAATCTGTACTATTCTCGTCTATCTCGCTCACTAGCACACGTATTTTGTGAACTTAGGTCTTATGGGAATGTTGTATTTTGCGCAGATAAATGTCCGTTGTTCGGACCGAGACTGTGCATACAAGATGGCTGAAGAGTGGCATCACCCTTGGTTGAAGAGGTTGTTGATTGGATTTGCACGAACGTCTGATTGTAATGGACCAAGGAAACCGACTCCCACCCACCCTTTAATACAAGAGATTGATGCTGAATTACCGGTTACACAACCTGCCCTTCAGCTTACGTACAAGCTCTTTGGATCTTGTCCGCCCATGCAGCCATTCGATCCCGCAAAAATGCTGACAGTAAGTTCTTCCTCTCTTAACCCTTCAGCTTGTTCGTAGCTCCCGGATCCTGTTATGATATCTTATGCTTTTTGCAGGACTCTGGGAAGCTTCAAACACTCGATATACTTCTAAAACGTCTCCGAGCAGAAAATCACCGCGTGCTTCTCTTTGCGCAAATGACAAAAATGCTTAATATCCTCGAGGTAAATTTAACTTATTTTTGTATGGTCAGTAGTTCTCTTTCATGATTTATCAAAATGATCTAATTAGCAACTTTTCGAAGATGGGAAAGTTTGGTTTGTTTATCTTTCGACCGAGCTAGAGAATGAATTTGAATTATTCATCTATTGGAGAATGGTTGGTTTCTTAGGTTGATACACTTTCTTTGCAGGATTATATGAACTATAGGAAGTACCGGTACTTGAGGCTTGACGGGTCGTCCACCATCATGGATCGTCGTGACATGGTGAAAGATTTTCAGCACCGGTATGTGCTTTTTATTCGATTATTATAGTTCCCTCCCTTTCCTTCTATCTGTGATGGACACTTTTTGAGCTTCATGCAATATATCTTTAGGAGTGATATCTTTGTGTTCTTACTGAGCACAAGAGCCGGTGGGCTTGGAATCAACTTGACAGCTGCCGATACTGTCATATTCTACGAAAGCGATTGGAACCCGACTCTCGATTTGCAGGCGATGGACAGAGCCCATCGTCTTGGTCAAACGAAGGATGTTAGTATCTTTCAACCCCTTCACTATTGCTCAAAACCCTTTTGCATAATGCGTACTTCTTTTTGACTTTATGCGTCGTTTCTTCATTTAGGTGTCGGTTTACCGCTTAATCTGCAAGGAGACGGTAGAGGAGAAGATTCTGCAGAGGGCGAGTCAGAAGAACACGGTCCAGCAGCTCGTGATGACGGGTGGCCATGTGCAAGGTGATCTTTTGGCACCCGAGGATGTTGTGTCTTTGCTGATCGACGATGCACAGCTGGAGCAGAAGCTGAAGCAAGTTTCGCAGCAGGCGAAAGATAGGCAGAAGAAGAAGAGTGGTGCAAAGGGGATAAGAGTTGATGCAGATGGAACTGCATCTTTGGAGGATTTCGCAAACGCTGAGTTGCAGGATAATGATTTTGACCCTCAAGATACCGAAAAGGCGAAATCGAGCAACAAAAAGGTGAGAAAGTTAGAATCTCTCTGTTTCCTTTGGTTTTAACTTGGCTTTGTAATGTATGAGTTGCATTTGCAGAGGAACAAGCAAGCACAGCCGAAAGCAAAGGCTCAGAAGAATTCCAAGCAGGTAGATTCATCATCACCGATGGACTACGAACCGGAAGATCCGGTGCAGAACACGGACTCCGTACAGCAAAGACCGAAGAGGCTGAAGAGACCGACGAAGAGCGTGAATGAGAACATAGAACCTGCATTCACAGCTATTCAACACTAATGAAGGAGCCACAAGCCATAACTTTGTAGTATTGGTCTGAATGAGTGAAAAGAAAGGCAACTTTTGTATAGCATTATTGTACAGATTGTTGTTAGGATATATGGTTACTGTATGAGAATATAGTTCTGATGTATTGCAGGATTATAGTTTCCTATCATCCAATCATTTTGAATTCTCCTCCAGCTGAAAGGTTAATCTGTAATCAAGAGAGAGAGAGAGAGAGAGAGAGAGAGGAGGGAGGGAGGGAGGGAGGGAGGGAGGGAGGGGTAGAATGCTCTGTATTTACATGAGTTCAAGTGTAAGAAGGATTAAGGAATTAGATTATACACATAACTGCTTCTAAGCATACACAGCAGGTTAGAAAGATGTTAGTCCACTACATTTTCTTGATGATCTCCTTCAAGCACTTAATACTACACCATCATAATACTTACATATGTACTTCTGCTACTCCTTCAGGCAAGGTGAGGGCCGCTCGGTAGCCTTAGGTAGGCGTCGTGCTGAGCATCGCGACTCTTCGTGTTAACGGGAATGCATTTCAAAGCAACAGCAATAGGCATGCTCACTGCGCCCAGCAAAGCACTGAGCAGCCATAGCTGCCAGTTTAATGGTACAGTACTAGCAAAACTGCCCAAGAATTCAACTATTACCACTTGGGTTACAGTTGTGGAAACTATTATTCCTGTGAATACCCAGTTGCTGAAGATCCCTTTAAAGATGTTTATCTTCTCAATATCACGGCTGTTTATTTCATTAAACACCTGGTTATATAGTTGATCCAGTAGACAAGAGCTTTTTGTTAGTTCAAGATTTTATGTGAATGCAGAGAGTTTATGTGAATGTATGAGTTTTTAGTTTTTACCTGGCAAAAGACAAATGTGTTGAATATGAAGGTGTTGAGTACAGCAGTTGCATTAAGGCCAGCGAGTCCCAAGATTTGTTTCCCAGCAAAGTTGAGGAGTAGGAGAATAGTGAGCTGGTAGACACTCTGACCAATGATGTTCCTCCACATGGACATGGTGATGAGGCTCTCCGACCTCCCGATAGGCGGGCGCTTCATTAACCCTTCGTGTGGTGGTTCGGTGGCTAGTGCTAGGGCTCCTAAAGTGTCCATGATCAGGTTCACCCACAGCAACTGCACGGCTGTGAGGGGCGTCGATCCTGCACGGGAATACGAGTTATATTTGCATCATGATTGTAATAACAAAGGGTTCAACTGAAGTACCTGAGACACAAGCAGATATAAAGTTGATCATGAGAGCAACTATATTGACTGTCAACTGGAACTGCACAAATTTCTGTATGTTGATGTAAACTGCACGCCCCCATCTTGCAACATTCACAATTGTTGAGAAGTTGTCGTCCAACACAATCACATCAGCACTTTCTTTAGCAACCTGCACTTATTTCCATTTAATTACAAGAATATAGTGCAAAAAATGAACAACTCTGCAAACAAACCTCTGTTCCAGCAATGCCCATAGCTAGCCCAATATCTGCTTCATGCATAGCAGGAGCGTCATTAGTCCCATCACCAGTAACTGCAGCAACCTCAAGCATGCTCCTACATGTCTTCACTAACACATGTTTGTCGGTCGGAGAAGCTCGAGCCATTACCTTAAGTCTCCTTATCTCTAGGCTCATCTGGTCATGAGTCTTACAACGAAAACATGGACCCTCAACTGCAAGATCATCCTCTTTCAGAATGCCACATTCTCTAGCTATTGCTTTAGCTGTGTTAATGTTATCACCTGTGACCATCCGCACAGTAATCCCTGCTTCCATACATGTTTTAACCGCTTCCTTCACCCCCGGTCGAACGGGGTCCTTGATTCCAACTACAGCAATCAAAGTATAGCCTTGATCCGGTATCACATTCCCATGAAAATCATCATCTATGTCTCTGAAAGCTAAGCAAAGAGTCCGTAAAGCTTCGTTCGCGAAACCATTAATCACATCCAACACATTCCTTCTTTCTTCTTCTGTCAAATGAACCCTTTCCCCATTACCATTCATACTCTTGCTGCACATAGCCAGTATAATCTCAGATGCGCCTTTGCAGAAAGCACGGATTTTCCCATCGGGTAAACTCACGAGCACAGACATCCGTTTCTTCTCCGAGTTAAAAGGCTCCATTTTGAGCAACTTGCATAGACTGCGTTGCTCATCAAAATCACCACCAAGGAGTAGTCCAAACTCTAGTATTGCTGTTTCTGTTGGTGTGCCTAGAATGGAAATCTTTCCTTCTTTATTCTTGCTCACATCAGAACCAGTATTGTTAAATATTGCTTGCATAAGGATGTTTAAAACAGATTCTGGTATACTAGAGCCCAGTGCAGAATCCACCTCTTCAATCTTTCCACATATCCAACTTTTGCTTACTACCATATGGTTTGTAGTTAACGTCCCGGTCTTATCCGTGCAGATGCACGTAGCGGAACCCATTGTCTCACAAGCCGAGAGATGCCTAACTAAAGCATGATCACTCATGAGCCTCTTCATAGCAAAAGCAAGGCTCATAGTCACAGCCAAAGGCAGTCCCTCCGGCACTGCAACGACTATTATAGTCACTGCAGTCGCGAAATAGTTGAGCAGCGTTAAAGCATCACTCGAATTCCAGACAGTTATCTCATTGTGAAGCCATTTCTCAACAAGAAACCTAATTGTTAACACGAGGAAGGTAAGAACAGCGAAACCCAACCCGATCTTCCCTATAACCGTAGCTACACCGTTAAGCTTCACCTGCAGGGGAGTTTCATCATCTCCTCCCTCACTCAGAGTCTCCATCAGCTTACCCCATTCAGTCCTCATGCCAACAGTAGTCACCAACATATTTCCTGCTCCGTCTTGTACTTTTGTTCCGGCTAGAAGAAAAGGCCGTTTTTCGTATATGTTAACCGGAACACTCTCGCCGGTTAAGCTTGACTGATCAATTAACAAGTTGTACCCTGACACAAACACTCCATCAGCTGGAACTTGATCACCAATTGATAGATGAACAATATCTCCCACAACCAAGTCTAATATGGAAATCTTTTGTCTAATTCCATCTCTTGTGACTTGGATGAATATCTTCTTCTTCTCCTTGTCCAACTCCTTGAACTGCAGTGACTGCTTGTAATCACTAACTGCAGTCACCATAACAACCAAGAAGATGCTTAGTGCGATCCCTATACCATCATACGCTCCCTTTGGCCAGCCTTCAGTAGCAAGGCCGACCCCAGCAGAGACCATGGCACAGACCATAAGGATGATGAGAGTTACATCGTGGAAAGCATCCCACACGAACATCAAGAAGCTCTTAGATGGTTTCTCTGTGTAGACATTATGACCGAACACACTTTGTCTGGTTGGAATATCACTGGAGTTAACTCCTTCATTTAGGGAAACGGTTAATCTCTCAGCAAGCCCTTCAATTCCTTTGAGTTTGGTTAGTGTGCTGATGTCATAGGAAGCTACTATAGTTGCAAGTTTATCTGGATTAATTCGGAATCCTGCAAGTCTAGCCTCTTCTTGGAGCCCGTTTTCGAGTTCCGAATCCAGATTTTGTTCAACGGGTTCTCTTGAGCCACTTTCATCTACTGAGGGAAGTTTTTTACCTTGTCCAGCTATTATGCAAGGACATGCAAGTATTGAAAATAAGCTTAGATAGATTTAAAAAAGAAAACTTACACCATAACTAGATGACATGGGCAATAGCAATATACCTTCAATAAACCTGAGTGCTGCAGTGTAAGCAACAAAGCATACACGAATATTGTCCTGGTAAATAGAAGAATGATTTCAGATTGATAAAATCAAAGTAGACCAGCCTCATAAGCTGAAAGGTTATGGAAGCTTCCAAAATAAGGAAAATCATATATGAAAAACTCGAAAATGTTTCCATATTACACTCCTTAGATGCTCGTTGTAATATATAAACTTTTTCGGAAAAAATCTAAGCTAGATATGAATGTGTGTACATTTGATCAGCAAGAAGTGAAATTTAACAGGATATGCCAGTGAAATCATCTTGCGAAGAAGTAGAAACTCTGACTATTTCCGTGTCATTTACAATTAATCACAAAGGTTTGTGTGTACCACACCACAAGGGTATTGACATGTGTCCACATTTTTTAATAGGAATTGACACATGTCAATACCCTTATGGTGTGATACACACAAGAGTATACAAAAGTGGTACATAGAAACCACTCTGACAATTAATATAATCAAATTGAACACAATTGCTAGGCTCATAAGTCATACCCCATATTTTATTCAAGTATGCCACAGGAGCATGATTCAAGGATAGAGTAGAGTTAACATGCAAATATAAAAACTATGCTAAAAAAAGTATTGAAAATTTAAAAAGTCGTCCAAAGCCTAGTGGTGACAAATAAAATGATATTTTTCATCCTCCTCTTGTTTGAAGTTTTAAACAAATATCGTTGTTAAAGGATCCCATCCTCTTACGTGTAGGGATAAATCTGATTCAATTTATCGAAAAAATTAATATTAAAATTACTAAATTTTGTGATATGATAATGAATAATACAGAATCAGTGATCATATATTTTATTCTGATTTTTTATCAAAGGGAAAAAAATGATAAAGATAACACCGAGGACAAAATAAGAAATAAATAAAAAAGAAAAACCAATGACGTAAAAAAATAAAAACTATTTTAAACTTTATATTCAGAAAATAACAAAACTTTATATTTAGAAACGTCTATTCTCACTAATTACAAGTCAATGCGTTTGTACGTACCATTTTTTGTACTTTCATGTCCTTTTGCACATCTATGATCAAGATGTAAGTTTCTTGGAAATTTCCTTATTTGAAAAATATAAATTAAGAAAGTGAATCAATTATAATAAAATGGATAGAGTATTTCTGAACTTGGGAGAAATTTTTATTAAAGATTAATTAAATAGGACCGAAAATCCAAGACTTCGAAAATAGTTAGAAAATAGGACCAAGAAGAGAGAGAGAAATTAAAACAACTAATGCATAGTTCCTCATTTACATTATTTATATTGAACAACAATATTAAGAAAGTGGGTATAAAGTGCGGTGTAAATCTATAAAGTGATGATGTTCACTTACTTAAATTGATTATGGTTATTCATTTATTTTTTTATTTAATATATAGAATATAAATAATAAAATATTCCGAAAATATAAATGTGATAGTAATAATGTGACTGATGACGCATTATGTAAGCAACCAACCTGGCCAAAATAGTATGTAAAGTAAAACTGAGAACATCATCTTATCTGTTCCGGTTCAGTCTTAATCACCCCTAATAATCAACATCTGTTAGGCCCGCAATTAACACATAGACAAGCATTTATTAGGGAAGTAAATAAGTGACTAGCTTCATCAAGGTGTACTTTGTGCTAGGATGGTTACGATTTAGGTATGAGACAATTCAATCTCACCTATATATATAGTAGTATAACACAATCCAACGACACCAATGAAATTGGCGGTAAAAGAATGCATAATTCCGAGTCGTAACATATATGGTCCCATCTATCATTGCATCTCATTCCCGCCGTGTCACATGCTATGTCGTTTGGGCCGGACAGTGTGGGCGTCGTGGCATTTCAAATAGTATACTTATCTTCTTAAATTTTCTTTCTATTTTTGAAGATTTTGCTTCATCGGTATCAGACTATACACATAGTACTCATTCGGAAAATTTCTATGTTCCTTTAGTACTCCCTATGTTCCCTCCGTTCTATTTTGGAGTTGTCTCACATAAATATTCTATTTTTTAAAAAAACAAAAATGTATTTTATAAAAAATTACTCCCTCTGTCCCGTTATTTCTGTCTTACTTGCCTAATCGGGCTGTCCCGCTATTTCTGTCATCTTTCCTAAAATAGTAAAAATTACTTTTAAACATAAAATGAAGTGAGTCTCCCTTACTCACTATTCAACCCCCACATTCTTATACTCTCTCTCTTTCAAAATCTATCTCTCACTCGATTATGTTCCGCTCCGAACTCAGAAAATTATGATTTTTATTTTTTTGAAAACTTTAGATTATTTCTTCAAATACAATATAAAAAAAAATATAAAAAATAAAAATCGATTGTCTTTCACTAGCCTTGCAAAAATTTGGATAATTCTCATTTCTTTTCACCAACCACTCCTCGAAAAATGTGTCATTTTCTTTATACAATTAAAACTCATAAAATACACACTAAATTAAAATTTCTTAATTTACGTGCCGAAGTCAACTGGGACGTTTTTAGCTGGAGGGAGGAAGTACTTTTTTTAGACTCCATTCACACTACTCTACATTTCAAGTCAGACGTCTACCTATGTCACGGTTAGCCTCTCATCTCAGAAGCTAAAAAGTACTCCAATTAAAGAACATGATTTCCTCACAATCCAATCAAAAAAAAAGGAGAAGGGATACAAAAGCGCTTTTTAGTGTATGATACAGCATATTAAAAGGTACTAATTATGTCCCTTGGGATGACATAGCGGTGAAGGTAGGTGGCCCGAGATCGATAGGTCATGGGTTCAATTCTCACTGGACACGTTATGTGTGAGTCTGTCACCCTGTCACATTAAGAGTGATTTAACTCTTCTGTGTGGTTTGCAGGCTATTGCATAGGAGCGAGGTTTACCCTGTGCGCACCAAAGGTAGCGGCTGCGGGTTCCTCGTCAACAAAAAAAAAAAAAAAAAAGTCCTAATTATTAAGAAAAGACTAATATTCTCACCAAAGACTTTATAAAAAAAATTAATGTAAAGTAGAAGATCAATATTTTTTTTACATTTGAATGAAGTTATAAGTTGGCCTATTCAACTAGCAGATGTGAAATAACTATTACTACCGTCCAATGGAAATTGTCAACTGCATAAGCTACTGTTGAAAGTAATAATGAGAAGGAAGCCTGTTTCTGATCTCTCTCTTTCCATTTTGTGATAAATTAGTGTAAAATCACACTCGGCTCGACCAGCTTGGGATTTTAGAAAACATTTAAGGAGATGCCATAGTTGTACTTCTCTCTCTACCATCTCAAATTCTTAGATGAATTATACAGATCGTTTAACAAACTAGGTCGGACAGATTAAATCTGATGCATTCTGATAGAAGTAGCTTTTATGCTCTCAAAATGAACCAACATATTGAGAGGAAAACTCGCACAAGAAGAAATCACTACTGATTTTAATTCTCAAGCATAATCGCACTATTACTGTAAATAACAGAAATTGAACTCGAATTTACTTTTTCGAGAAAATCGAAGTTGTTCTGTTCCGGAAGTCTTACGATCACGCTCTATCATACGATCATCCAGAAAAATGTGAAAAGAAAATACTAAGAAATAGGAGAAGATATTATACGACGTACTCTGAGTCTTCTCATATGCTCCTTGGCTTCGGACCGCTTCTCGAGATCGGCGGCACACCTGAAGCGGCGGCGGCGATTTTTCACGATTTTTCCGACGGCGTCGCGCCACTTCTTCAGCGCCTCATCGGAGCTGCCTTTGTGGTTCAAATCGAACTCCAGCGGAATGAAGTTTTCCATTTCTGGCAACCGTCGCAGGATGGTGAACAGTCACTCAGCCATCCGTTATTTACAGTACTCTAATGGAGACTGAGCTGCAGTCATCACGAGAGGAGCACACTGCGGAGTGCAGATAAACACGACGGCTTTTATAGTTTTTTTTTTTTTGATACGTGGAACCCGCAGCCGTTACCTTCGCGCAGACTTGGGTAAACCCGCTCTCTTGTGCGAGCGCTCGCAAACCACACAGGAGAGTTCAACCACCCTAGGCTAACCATAGGTGACAGGCTCCACAAAATTGCTTCCAGTGGGATTCGAACCCAGGACCTATCGGTACCGGGCCAACCACCTTCACTGGCCAAACACGACGGCTTTTATAGTTGTAGTAGCGTGCACAGTACAACACCCGAAAGCGGCTCCACACGGTATTTCATATATGCCCTTGCGTTTCTTCGTTATTTCTGAGTATATAACCCATAGTCCATGGAACGTTCCTTTTTAAAAATAAAGAAATAGGACAAAACTTCAATTTTTGTCTCCTTAGCCGCGTTGTAGGATTCAAATGAACGATTTTGCAGCTTTTATGAAAGTTTGATGAACTTTCTCGTTTTTAAATTATAGACGAATGGTCTGACAAAGAAAAATTGAGAGTTTATGTAGTAATTATAATTAAACTTCGATAAAGTAATAATCTTGGGATCAATAAAAAATATTCATGCATTGACCATATCGGGACCGGAAGAAATTATTATCTTAGCTAGATTATTACTTTATCGTGTTTAACTGTATAATCCTTTATAGGAAATGAGACAAATCAAGTGGGATAATCCGAAAAAATGAGATAAGCGGGAGGGAGGGAGTAATATTTATGAATAATGTACTCCATTCGTCCCATAATTCTTGCTCCAAATTTTTTTTTAAGGAGAATTGTTGGTTGTGTATAAAGATGTGGACCCTTAAGTAAAATATTTATAATAATTTACTATTTTTTAAAATGGAGGTAACAATTGTGGAATAGTTCGAAAAGGAAAGTGGAGTAAGAATTGTGGAACAAATGAAATATAAGTGAAATTAAATACTAATACAACTCTTTTACTGAAATACTCCATTAATTTGGAAGGTTAGGCGATGGTTCATAAATGGATGAGAATGAAGTATTGGTTATGATGTGAGATCACAGTGCCAAAGTATAATAATTTGCAATGGATTAAATAATTTATTTTGATATGTAACATTAACAAGATAATTTTCTAAAAGTTACAATTAATTATAACGTGTAAAAATGTCTCATGGCTAAATAATTAACTGTGTTTTGATGAATTACAAAATCACTATACTAGGCATAAGTTGTGACTCCTGATCCTCTATTTCATGTTGTATGTTTGATTTATCGACCACTATATATATAATAATGATGTATTTATCGACCACTATATATATAATAATTGTTGTAAATATATTTTATATATATACTTACCATATATTGTGATGATCATGTAAACCCTAAAAGCCCATGAGCTCATCTTGTACTCTATAAATAGAGGTCTTCACCCTCATAATAATACACATCTATTTTCTGTCTTCTATATTATTCTCTACTTCCATATAGTTTATAACACGTTATCAGCAAGAAATGACTCTTTCCCCGAAAAAGAAAATATTGTCGGTCTTCCACCAGGAAAGAAAATCACGTTGGGAATCATGAGGTAATTGTTTCATTAATGATTTGGAAATCATAATTAATATCCATGATCATATACGTTTTTTCAAGAAGATGATGAAGTTATTATATTATAAATATTCGTTAATTACTCTTATTATATTGTTGCTCCTGATGTAGCATAATACATTAATATTCTTGGAGAATATTACATGCTCCAGAAGAGCAATTGAAAAACATATTGATGTCGCTCCAGAAGTAGCACAATTGATATCTCCAAAGAATACTATACGATTGAGATTCTCGAAAATATTAGTCTTCCGCCTGAAGTCGTTTAATAGACTAAAATTGTTGCTCCTGAAGTAGCACAATTTGTAACGATTCAAACTCTTGATTTTAGCGAATGTTATATGTTCATAACTATAATTGTTGCTCCTGAAATATCACAATTAATGTTCTTGAACAAGATTACATGTTCCTGAAGAACAATGTACACGTTCTTTACTCTAGTAAGTGACTTACTAGAGTAAAGAACGTGTACATTGTTCTTCAGGAACATGTAATCTTGTTCAAGTACATTAATTGTGCTATTTCGGGAGTAACAAAAATAACAATTCAAGAACCAAGATTCGCCCATCAATAAGACATATTATATGAATTGTTCATCAAAAGTACATAATATTCTTCATGAATATTAATTGCGTGCTACTTCAGGAGTATATATATATTATACAGTATGCAAGAAAAAAAAACTTAAGTATATAGTAAATACATATATAATATTAGTAACTCTTCAAGAGTGAAATATTCTTCAAGAATATTAAATGTATATATAAATGTATGTTGTAATTTAAAGTATTACCTAATTACATGGAGTGGTAGCAAGAGTTCCTCTATGTTTGACAACTACATTTCCAATACCCATTGTTGCTTAATTTCTTTTCAATAATAGATGTGAGATCCGATAGATCTCAAAATTTGCAATTCATTGATTTAGCTTATCATGAAACTAAATTGCTGCTCTGGAAGTAGCACAATTACATTCCTGAAGAATGACCATATTGTGATAGTAACATTACTATCACATGTTTGTGGAAATGCTTCAAATATAGTATTTTATATACTATTTAACTTTTGCTCCTGAAGTAGCATCATTTATATTCCAGAAGAATATTAAATGCTCTTAAAGAGCAACTCACATTTTCGATGATATATGTTATTCTTGAATGAAAAACATTATTTATGTCTTGTTGACATTAATGAAATCTTGATATCGATGCTCATATGCCAATAAGAGGCTTAGGGAGATAATAATAGAATGAAATGAAGCATCCCAACAGGATTGCGTCAAGATATTAACTACTTGTCCTCCTTAAAGCTCGATACGAGTAGATGCATCTTACATTGCAAGATTTAAAAATCTAGTGCATCGAAATCATTAAAGGCTCCCGAAGAGCTTGTATCATTCTATCAAATGATACTAAATTAACTATTGAACATGTCCTTTACTCTAGTAAGTCACTTACTAAGTTTTAAGGATATCCGCTGCAATGGATACCATATTGAAATAATATAAGAAGGTAGTGATACATATTCTTGTATAAATTATTTTGTATTTAGCTAGAAGCTAACAAAAGAAAAGTTATCACACTGCCATTTTAAATGTATTACAAATTTGTGAGACAAATCGTGTCATGAACCGGAAGTTCAAAGGGCTTTATGCTTTGACATGAGAGGTTTGGACATTCACGAGCAACTATCATGCGCAACATAATTGAAAATTTATCTGAGCGCAAATAGAGATCCTGAAGAATCTTTACATTGATTTTCCTGAATGCTTGACTTTTAGAAGAAATGTAGCACTTGTTAGAACTACAAGTTCAAATAATAAAGAGTTTAATTCACTCAAGAATGTATGTCTTGATAATGCTAGTGAGTTTCTTAAAATTTAAAGTTCCTCCTGAAGAGGATTTAATATTATATTGCTTTGGGATTGAGATTCAACACCTAGTTGCTCATGTCCATAATCAAAATGGTTTTGTACGTATAAAAACGATCTCACATTAAAATTGTTATTATGATGAAATAACGTTCCCAACATTAGGTGGAACATATGTTACATTTGGATTCCTGAAGTAATCAATGTGAAATATACATCCAACAAAAAGCACAAGAACAAACTAGTCACATTTGGATTCCAGAAGTAACCAATGTGAACAAGAAGTCAAAAGATTCATTTGCAAAAGATTGCAAACCAATTTCTTGATGCTTTTGTATATAAAAGAAGTGACAATGTTATACATTTGCTATAAATACCCCCGCACGAATAAATGTCTCTGAAGGACAAGTACAAATGGTAGCAAATGAATATAAATTTGTCAAAAATATGGTCGGCCAATTGGTTCTAAAAGAAATTGTGTCTAAGAAAAGGGGCACAACATATGAACCAAACAATGACGAAAATGATTAATCAATCAAATGAAAGTTCTTGAATAAGTGTCAGCATCTGAAATTAATGAGATCTCAATATATTGGAGAAATCAAATATCGTTGTGGACGCATGACGATATATTCGCCTTTAATATGACTCTTGAAATGAAAAAAGAGGATCCTCAATGACGATCTATAAGAGATTGTCAAGATTGAAATAATTGGCCAAAGAGGAACGAAGTCAGATAAGGTGAATTAATATTCCCTAGAAAGCCGAAATATTTGGACCTGTAGTTCCAAAATCCGGAAAGTATATCCCCGAAGGATAAAAATGTGTCTTTGTTACAAAGTGAAATGAAAAATTACGAGATATAGGGCAATACTCGTAACACAATGTTTATCTCAAAGACCGTGAATTAAGTATGTACTCTCCCACAATAGACGTCGTTGTATTTTAGAATTTGATTAATCTACTTATGTCACAAAAGGTTTGCTATGCGCCTTATGGATGTAGTAAATATCTATTAATATGATTCACTAGAGAGTGACATATATATGAAGATCCCTGAAGGATTTAACTTGCTCAAAGCATGTAAGTCAAAAAGATGTTGTCAATTAGACTGCAAAAGTCATTGTAAGGGCTGAAATAGTACATCCGTATATGATATAATAAGAACGACGAGTATTCCTTGACAGAAAGGTACAAAAATGATGGCTTGAGTTTGATTTCAACTCCTGAAGAGCATAATACTTATATTTATACTCCGTCCAAATGACTTACTTATATCAAATCATTATGAATTATTTTATTCATGTATATGTTGATTTGATAATCCAACTCACATCATCGTCGGCATTAGGGGGAGATATGAAATATAAATGATTAAATGCCGCAAATATCTCGTTGGATTAATTATTTAGATTCATGCACTATGAACCAGAAGTTCATCAAGTTAAGTGCAAAAGGAGTGACTAAGATATGATTTATCTGTTGTATGTGCACCATGAAAGAACTAAAGTTCCTCATAGACAACATAAATCAATTGATTCTCATTAGCGCCAGAAGCGTGAGAGATTTATTGGTGTTAAGAGATAAGAAGTATGCGGAATACAAAATTAGAACACATCACTCCAAATTTCTCCTGAAGAGGATATGTGAATCATTATGTACTAAAGTACTTGATGAAATCAACACATGCCTAAAGACGGAGTTAGAATCAAAAGACTTGGGTTGAACTAATAATTGTCTCGACATGTAGATCGAGCATCTCCCTGATGGAGTTACGCTAGTCGACCTACCTGAAAGGTCTTTAAAGAAATTGATTGTATTTCATCCACATAGCTACCTAATGGTTGCTTCAATCACTTGAAGTGGATGGAGACTCATTTAGACCTATAGAAGATAACAAAGATATTTTAGGACCAAAAGTTCATTTCTTATGTGCAATTGGAGAATTTGAAATGGTATTGACCATCATTTGTTATCTTCGAGACAAATATGCTATTCTCTATGAGAATAATTAAACTTGTGTTGCATATATTACTGTAGACCTTAAAGATAACCTTGAAGATTGTTATCTTGAGGGGGAGTAACAAATTGTAAATAATCATGAAGATTAGACTGACTTCTAAAGGTCAAATGACCCTTAAGGTCAAATGGTTGTACTCTTTTTTCTTTTCTATGTTTTTCCCAAAGGGTTTTCTTAGTTAAGGTTTTTAACGAGGCATCCAATGCAACACACGAGTAAATGAGTCATTGAGATTGATTCATAAAAGAGCCAATGCAACACATGATCTCCAAAAGAGTGGCGGCATCAACATCCAGGAAATTCGCTAAAGTGACAATCTAGCGGATTCTTTTACAAATGCATTACCAACGTCAACATTCAAGAAGTTGTTATACAAGGTCGATATGCGCCGACTCAAGGATCAAGAATGACTATATTGAGGTGGAGCAGCTGTACTCCTTTTCCTTTGTCCAGTTTTTATCCCAATAGGTTTTTCTGGCAAGGTTTTAACGAGGCAACAGTTTCTTTTAGGAATGGTCAATCAAGGGGGAGTGTTGTAAATATATTTTATATATATACTTACCATATATTGTGATGACCATGTAAACCCTAAAAGCCCATGAGTCTATCTTGTACTCTATAAATAGAGGTCTTCACCCTCATAATAACATACATCTATTTTCCGTCTTCTATATTATTCTCTACTTCCATATAGTTTATAACAAAAATGATGTATTCTACTATTTTTTGATGATTGTGGGGTCGTGGGGCCTCCCTTCTGTGTGATTTGCAAGAAATTTCTTTCGGTTTTGTAGATTTTTTATTTCGCACTTTAAATTTGTTATTTCGACTTCCTAAATTTGCACATTTGTCTCGTACTGGATTCGTTGGCTGCGATAAGTGGACAATACGATATATATAGTAGTTAATAGGTTAAATTTTAGAATTGTTTAATGTGTGTTTTGGTGTTAATAGTTTTCACTTGATTTATATTTTAGAGTTGTTCAATGTGTATTTTGGTGATAATAGTTTTTACTTTTGAACATGATTGCTACTTATTCTATAATTTTTTGGATCTTAATAGGTGTTTGAGAAATATAAAACTTTCATATGAAAGAGTTGACAAAAATAAGGGAAGGAAATCGAAACCACTATTGAACAATGTTGGCTTGAATGTTAAGATTAAAAAAAAATAAATAAATAACAAAAAATAAATCTTGCATAATTTTAAAAGAAATTTGGCCATTTCTTATCTCAATTAATTGGGTCTAACTAATATGTTCATGGGGAGTTACAAGGTGAACGACAGTTTTGGAGAGGGAATTAAAAAAAAAGGAAAAAAGGGAACTGGTTGAAGGGGAGTTCGAGAGTTAAAAAGTGAGAAGGGAGAAGGATTTAAAAAATTGATGATCAACAATTTTTGTGGGAAAAACCATGTGCAATCTTTGGAGAATGGAGATAATCTTTGAAGAATAATTGATTTAGATATTTAGAATTTCTTTTGTCCTTTCTTTTCAACGTTTGTGCCCAAATTTTTTTGTGTTTTTTAATTATGTTTTGTGGCTAATTCTCTTTACTAGGGGTTAGATTGTTTATGATTATGGATGAATTCTACCTTTCATGTTCTTCTCCAATTTCCAAATTTTACTATCTTGTGTTCATTACATGTATATGTTTGGCCAACATGCATGTGCTCTTTGGAATTAATTTCTTGTAAGCCTCGAGATTGATACGTAGTAGAATATATTAGTCACAAGAGTACGCTAATAAGGATATAGCATGGTCAGCACCTAATTAAGATTGAAATTGGTTCGTTTAATTTCTATATCACGAGAGTAGGTATATCATTTATGTGAGCACATCTTATTCGAATCGAGAGATTGTCTAAGATATAATAGTGTGCATGTTGTAGGATAGTTGAAGAACATAATCAATAGGTTAATTGGATTTCTAATCATAGCCCGACAAACCTAGTTCATTCTCATTCGTATTTATATCATTTTAGTGTTTCTAACTTTAATCATAATTATCACAAATTGGATTACTTGTTTTATGTTATTAGAATAAGATTTAAGTTGAGAAATCGTTGTTCTCATGGTTTAACCTTGGTCTTCCAAGATTTATTACTACAATATGACTTAATTACAATTTGTAGTTCAAATCATTCAGAAATTGTTTAATTCGAAAAAGGACATGAAATAAATATGAGTAAACATATATCGAGAGGTATATATAAGAAATCTCTTAAAATAAATTATTTGAAATGATAATAGAATGGATTTGATTTACTTGTTTGGTTTGTCAAATAAATGGACTAAATTAGTAAATAGCCACATTTTTATTTTATTTTTGAAAAATATTGAACTTAATAAACTAAGAAATATAAAATTTATTTTATTTGAAATTATCTTTAATTTTTAATTTTATAATTATTTTTTAACTAAAATTAATTAATAAATCAGAAATGAAAAATTTGAGTTTTATCAATTTATTATTTAAAAATCAATTTAATATTTTTAATTATTTAACATCTTGAACTTATTATTTCTTTATATTTTAAAAATTATTTATAATTGAAATTTTAATTTATTATTAATAAAGTTCCCAATAAGAGGTAGGACCAAACACAAAAAATGAAATACTTCCGTTAATTTGATTTTTGATTCCATTTGAACAACAATCAACTAGGCCCATTATTTATCCCTAGGTCCCTATTGGTTTTAAAAATGGAATTAAATCGAAATGAGGAATTAAATCTTAAAGGAATGGATGTGGATTCATTATGAACTCGGTTGTTTAATTTGTTGTAGCCTGTAAAAATAAACCTAACCTCAAATCTATTTGGTTTGAGTATAAATCACTTGGTCTCCAATTTTGTATTGATTCTTTTAAAGTAAATTGACACAAATGGTCCTCAATGTTAGTTACTTTGTATGAATTGATTCCTATTTTTTTTAGTTTATTGATCCTTAATGTTTGCTAGTTTTGATAAATTGGTCATTCTGTTAAATTTTAAGTTACTCAACTGTTAGTTATAGGGGCATTTACGGAATAAAAATTTTGGAACCAATTTATCCAGTTTTCAAATTAAATTTTAACTTTTCTTTTTCAATTTTTTTAAAATTATAATTTTTTTAAATTAAATTTTTTTCAAATTAAATTTTTATTATAAAAAACATTTAATTAAAAATTTTAAATAAAAAATTAACTAAATCTAAATTTTCTAGTAATAGTTTTAGGAACCAATTCATCTAATTTTTAGATTATTTTTTTCAAATTAATTTTGGGTACGAAAAAAATAATTAAAAATAAAAAATTAACAAAATTCCCTCTTTGCCGCCGTACCAAGGCCACGCCCGCTACCGCAACAACAAGCTCCACAAGCTCGTTACTCTCGTCTACACCACCCTCTCCCAGTCCTTCGCCTACATTATCCTCCAAATCATATGGCTACCTCTCCCACCTCCAAGTCGTCCAACCGCTCATCTCCGACGACATCTCAGCCCTCGAAGAACACAATATCCTCAATCGCTGCATCGACCTGCTCCCCTCCTCCGCTGTGTGATGCAAAATTATTAGTTAATTTAGATTTAGTTAATTTTTTATTTTTAATTTTTTTTAAGTAAAAAAATAAATTGAATGAATTGGTTCCTAAAACTATTACTAATATTAGTTAATTTAGATTTATTAATTTTTTATTCTTAATTAATTTATTTGAAAAAATAAATTAATTAAAAAATATTATAATTAAAAAATATATTTGAAAAAAAAAGTTAAAATTTAATTTAAAATTGGATGAACCGGCCTCTGGAACTTTTATTAATGTCTCTATTACTAACAGTTGATTAACTTAAAATTTAACAAAAAGGCTAATTTATTTAAACTACCAAATATTAGGGACTAATAAACTAAAAAAAAAAATTAAAGATCAATTCATCCAAACTAACAAACCATTTGTGCCAAGATCGAAAATAATTATTTTTCACATTAAGATAATTGTTAGTGTTAATAGTTTTGGAATTCATTGATCGACTTCAACAACTTTAGAAGAATATCATTATGGCATTAAAGTAATTATTTAAATAAATCAAACGAGATAAACAATAGTAACTGTTAGTACTAAAAAACCAAATAGAGACAATAAAAACAATAGAAAATACAACAACGGACCAAGGTTAACAATGTTACTACTATTAAATTTCGATAAAGTAATAATTTTGAGATTGAAAAAAAAAAATTATTTAATAAAATTATTATTTTTCAAACATTGTGTATTAATTTATATTGAGACCCTTAAAAATTATGATATAGTCAAAATTATTACTCTTTTGAATTTTATTTTATCAAAGTTTAATTGTTGGCGTAGTGTACTTAATTCAAATATATGTAACCATACACAGTGACTCAAATTCTGTGCGTGAGCCGTGAAGTATAAGCTTAACCAAATACGGATGGCTTCAACGGAGGTTTAAGCGGCTAATAGAACTTTTGAAATTAGGGCTTTGAAAACCCAAAACCCTCCACTTTTCGACGACACATTAGGCATACAACTGCTAATCACCACACAGCAACTCATTGTTCGTGCGTAATTTGTCCGTCCACAATGGCGAGCGATGCCGACATGAGTGGTTGGACCGGCCTTCTGCATTCCTCTTCGAAGCTTATCGAACAAGCCGCTCCTTCTGCTCAGTTCCCGCCGCTTCAGGTCTCAGTGTTCAATTATGTGGAATTCGGCATCGTACTTGTTGGCTAGTTTTTGCGTTTTCAGATTTGAATGATTGAACTGATTTTGCTTTGTGTTTTTGTGGAAACAGAGGAATTTGGATCAGTTGGAGGCTCTGTCGAAGAAGCTGAAGGCGAAAACCCTAAGATCCGAAGCTCCTTCCCAGTCTATTGCAGCTACTAGGTAAACTACCGTTTTCTTTTCCACAGTGTTGTTTTGCAAGTGTTTTTGCATTTTATGAACTGAGTTTGTTTCGTTGCAGCTTATTAGTGAAGTTCAGTGGGTTGTCCAATTAGAATGTCTTGTCTGTACGTAGCGTTTTGGTTAATCCAGGTTTAGCTTATAAATTGAAAAAAACGAAAGCGAATTTGATGAAGAGATTTTCCAAAATGCAAACCGTTCTGATAATGTTTTAAAGTAGTTTTCTATACATATAAACACTTATATAAGTAGATGTTGTAACTTGTATGTAATATATGAATTCTGATCCTGTTTCCTTTAAAGGGTTTAGAAATAAAATGGTTATCCTTGGCTGTTGGCACTTGGAACTCTGAGATATAGATATAGACAGTGCATAAGTTTTACGTACGCTGATGAATATAATATGTGAACATAGACGACATCATCTTATCAATGCATTGATACTATTTTATCTCTTATTTCCTTTTGTCTTATTGTGTATGATTTTTTTATCTATCAGACTATTAGCTCGAGAAGGATTAAATGCGGAGCAGCTTGCTCGTGACCTGAAGTCCTTTGAACTCAAGGTATTTCATCCCTGCTGAGTGATATGTTACAAAACGTTTCATATCGCTAACCCATCTCTCCATATTCTTATAAAGAATGTATCCTCACAGCTTATTTATGGA
The DNA here is from genome assembly GCA_028984105.1 of Lavandula angustifolia. NCBI lineage: Eukaryota > Viridiplantae > Streptophyta > Magnoliopsida > Lamiales > Lamiaceae > Lavandula > Lavandula angustifolia. The sequence goes on along the minus strand of CM054804.1, from coordinate 15,984,918 downwards.
CTGTTGTCGATTTTCCAGATTGCCCATATCGTATGAATATATTATTCTCATAATACCAAACATATTGATTGTTTGAGTTATTATAGGATACAAATGTGTAAAATCTTTTAGGCATGCTTGGTTCTTCATATTCATTTTACTGTTAATGTTGCTTGGACGTAATGCTAAGTAGTTTCCTCTGGACTTTTCATATTGAGAATCATGAAGGATATATGTTTTGTGCATTACAAATTCCAACCTCTCGTCCCCCTCCCTTTTACATACATTTATCATTTTTAATTTATTATTGTTCGTTTTGCAATTTAAAATTCTCCTTCATAAAGACCACATTTGAAGATGTCTTTCCGGCTGAGGCAACAACAGTTGAAGAATATCTCCAACAGGTAATTTCATCATCTCAGTCACCAGGCACTAGTTATTCCTTCAATTATAAAAATGAACGGATACAAGGTAGTAGTGACTTTCCTTATAAATGAGCATGTAATTTTCTGAAATGAAGGTCCATGAAATGACAATGCTGTCAGCTGTTCAGGAAGCTCAGAAAGATAATCTTAGAAGTTTCAATGATTATATGATGTCTGTATTGCAGGTAAGTCAATCAGGATTATTATTCACTTCTTGTTTGAGCATTCCTGGTAAAAAAAAAAATCATGTTGAAATTATATTAAGCGAGCCATGCAAACCTTTTCTTTCAGGATGATTGGCAAAAGGAGAAAAGAGATTTCCTTCAGAGCCTGAATCGAATTTCAATTCTACCTAGAACCAATATCCGTGATTCTAGCAATGGGATTAGTCACCAAGGTCAAATAGTGCCTAGAACTTCAAGCCCTGAGGTTTCATCTGTACCATCTGGTCTCAAGCTGGCACTTCTAGCTGATAAACCCATAGTCGAAAAAAAGGCGGCTGCATATGCGGAAGTTGTGAAGAATCTTAACAGTGCAAGGCAGCATGGCTCACACTTTAAAGTAAGACATAGAGCAATGCACTAAATCTTTTGAGTTACTTGTGTAAGTCTGGATAATTGACAGTGGCTTCACTCATGTGATATCTGCAACCGTTGAATCTGTTTCCTCATGAGACAGAGGAAATTACTTTCTTACTTCGAAACAGTCAATTCAACAGATTGTAAAGCTCAATCGTGTCAAGCTAATCATTTATTTCCTCAGCCTGCTGCAGCTTTCAAAAATGCATATGAAAGTCTGAAATTGGACTCATCAGGCACAAAATCTGTCAGCATGCTGAAAATTTGGCACCTAATTATGGTAAGTTTTCAAGTTGAAAATTAATTTTATGTGCATTACGTTCGTTTTTAAAAAATCTTGTTTCCAATACGCAAACTCACGGAACTTTAGAATGTTTTGTATTAATCCACAATATTTCTGGCAGACATTAATGGGTGAGGACTCAACTGTAAAACGGAATGTTTCTAAAAGAATGTCCTTGGTTATTGGAGCTCGGAACCATCTAGAATGGGGACATGAAAAGTATGTAATGGATATGATTCATAGTCATCCTGCACAGGTAATTATTTTAATGTTTTTCTTGTGTGTTTTAATGAACAAAATTGACTACCTTGTCCTCAGTTTGTGTTGGTACTTGGCCTTTCATGATTGTGCCTCTTATTCGGATTCTCCAGTAGTTAAATTTAAGATAATTGTTTAATAAAACCACTTCATCAGTTATGTGCTTTCTTCAAGCCGTACTGCATATTTTTCTCTATTGTATTTATGGTCTATTTTGTACTTTAAATTTACAATACAGTTTATCTGATTATAGGCTGCTCTTGGTGGAGCTGTTGGGAATCTGCAAAGAATTCGTGCCTTCCTTCGGGTTTGTCTGGCCTTACATCGTTATAATTGAATACATGCCAGTGCTCATATGGTAAAATGCCTATTAGTCTGGTTGTTTTGTAAACTGGTTCATCTTCTTCTTCTTCTTCTTTTCTCCTGCAGATGCGCTTAAGGGATTATGGAGTTCTTGACTTCGATGCTGGTGATGCGCGTCGACAGCCTCCTATAGACACCACGTGGCAGCAGGTTTAGTTTTTTTTTGGGGGGGTGTTTAGTATTCTTTTTAGTGTTATCAAAGTTCCAGTAGACACCTATGCTACGTCTTGCTGTAGCTTTGACCAATTTGTTTTGGTGCATATCTGAAGGCTCCGCTTGCCACTTTTTTTTCTGGACCCTTTTGAATAAAATAAAACTAAAATAAAGAAATTGAGCATCATTGATATTTTATATGAGAATCTGATGGTTATTCCATTTCTTATTTTAATATTGCCAAAGCAGATGTAAATTTAAAAAAGGGATTACTAGGCCTCTCAAAATTTTCATCGTTTTTCTCCTTTTGAATAAAATAAAATAACGAACTTGATGAGCATGAGTATATTGCATGATGATCTCATAGTGTATGACAATTTGGGCAGTCCATTTCATATTTTAAAATTGCCAAAGTAGAAGTAAAGATATTAAAAGAGAAATCTACTTGGCCTCTAGATTTATGGTTTCAGTTGTTTTCTGGAAATAGCAAAATATACTATTTTCATTTAGGTTGTAATTAAGATGTTCTTCTTGTTTTAGATGATTAGCAGTTGTTTGAGCATTAAACATATATATATTGCTAGGCACTAAGTTACTGCCTACTGATTTCCTCCAAACTGAGTTATTGTAGCTATAAATTCTCTTTTTTGTTAACAACAGATATACTTTTGCTTGAGAACTGGATACTATGACGATGCTCTGGAAGTTGCCCGAACTTCTCGTGTCTCTCAGCAATTCACTCCTCTGGTACGAATGGTACAAATGCTCCTCCGTTAATTATATATTCATTTTTTTAAAGTGTATTAGCTTCTTGTTTTGCTAGCTTGCTGAGTGGATTAATACGGGAGGTATGGCATCAGCAGAGACTGCAGCTGCTGCTTCTGAAGAATGTGAGAAAATATTAAGGGTAGTTGATCGAGTTGGTCGGCCATCTTATGACAAGAAAAAGTTACTCTTGCATGCTATTTTATCTGGTTCCAGGAAGCTGATAGACCGGTTGCTTAGAGAATTACCCACTGTCTTTAATACAATTGAGGATTTCTTATGGTTTATGTTGTCTGCTGTACGAGAAAGCTCTGGTGGTTCCTCTTCTTCATTTGTCCTCAATGGTGGAGTATCATCCTACAGTTTGGAAGACTTACAGGCATATCTAAATAAGTTTGAGCCAAAATATTATACAAAGGATGGAAAGGACCCTTTGGTGTATCCATATGTTCTATTCTTAAGCATCCAGCTGCTTCCAGGCATTCTTCATTTGTCAAAAGATATTGGAGATGATGGATATAGTGTTGACTCAGTGCATATATCTATTGTGCTAGCTGACTATGGCGTCCTTTCTGATAGTTCTGGTTCAAGACAAAAACTTGGAGTCATGGATGCTTTGGCCGAAACATCTAGCATTATTAGGCAGTATGGGGCAGCGTATTTACGCCATGGCGACTTGTTAATGACATTGGAGTATTATGCTCAAGCAGCTGCCGCTGTGGGTGGTGGGCAGTTGTCATGGATTGGAAGAGCTACTGTGGATCAGCAAAGGCAGAAGACCTTGATGTTAAAGCAACTTCTAACAGAGATTCTTTTGCGTGATGGTGGTATACCTCTTCTGCTTGGCTCAAGAGGTATTGGAGAAGAAGGTCACCTTGCAAGATTATTAACTGATGGGAAGACAAGACAAGATTTTCTCTATGAAGCTGCTCGACAGTGCCAGGATGCTGGTTTATATGATAAAGTGAGATCTCTTAAGCCTCTATAGCTATTGACTATTGTCTTTAACTGATATCCAAGTCTGAGTTGATAGGTTACACTTTAATGTGATTGGTGTGTTTTGATGACCCTGTTCATTCTCTTCCCGATATGTTAAAAAAGTTCTGTGCTTCTTAGTTTTGGAAATATTGAGTGATCTGGATGTTTGTGTTACTCCATATGCATGTCCTGGGACATTTTTTCTCGTACGAAGTCAAAACAATTTCAGCTTATACCTTGAAGTGGGTAACTGTTGATTTGCCTTGATTCATGTTCCCCTGATATTTCGTATTATTAGTTGATATCGCCTTTGTAATTCCCATCATTATTGTTCTTTCTGCAATTTTGTGATTAATGCTTTCCAACCCCTTGATCTTTTGGACTAACTTTGCTGTTACATTTCAGGCCATAGAACTTCAAAAAAGAATCGGGGCGTTTGCTGCTGCATTAGATACAATAAACATGTGTCTATCTGAAGCTCTTAATGCTTTATCACGTGGTAGACTAGATGGTGAAAGCAGGATTACTGGACTTATACACTCTGGAAACGAGATCTCAGAGACATATAAATACTACTCTGGAATCAGGTTTCTACTGCTTCCATTGTTTATCTTTCATGTTAAAGTAGGATAGTTTTCTCAAAGATGCTGAAAAAATGCACCTTGCTTCTGTTATTTAGTAATTTGCTTAGTTGCCGTCATTAAAATGTGGTAAGGCATAGTTATCTCATCTTACATGGCCATCATTCTTGTGCTGTTTGCCACTGGCTACATAAAGAAGGATTAAAATGAAATATAGCAAAAAAGTTGTTACGTCTTCGTGATTTTTGGGTATAATCGGTTGCTGTTTCTTGTTTCCATTCTGCAGTCCTCAGGAGAGAGCAAATGTAATCGAGCAACAAAATGTGCTGAGACAGCTCGAGGCAATCCTAGCCATCCACAAACTCTCAAGGTCCGGAAATCAGTTAGATGCATTGAGGGAGATTGCAAGACTTCCATTCCTCCCACTGGATCCGAGATCTGCTGATTTCGGGGGTGATGTTTTCCAGAACGTGTCGCCTCATGTTGAAGCCTGCGTACCGGGCCTTCTCAAGGAAGCTCTGAATTGCTTGGATAATGTGACAGATACAGACGGATCACTTCGTGCTATGAGAGCAAAGGTAAAACTATTTTTGATTATTAGGTTGATTGTTGCTTCTGCAATTATGAATCATTATATCAAAATGGGAACTCTGATTTTGCAGATCGCCAACTTTCTTGCAAACAACCTGAACAGGAACTGGCCTCGTGATTTGTATGAAAAGATAGCTCGAAGCTTGTGAATGCAGAGTATCCTTGTTTGATAGGTTGCTCTATGAGGTTAATGGCGATTCCTTCTTGAAATCGACTAAACATTCTAAAACATTTTGACAAGTAGTAATCTCTGGTTTAAATGTAAAAATATATCCTAGACTTTGTGGTTTCGAGCTGTGTCATATTTTGCATTGTTTAAAGCTTTTATCGTGTTAGATTCTATACATGTCCACAACTTAAATTATAATCCCTCTCCAATAATATTGTCTTGTATTTTAGATTAGGTATTTCTAATAATACTGTTCTGTTTTTTTTAATATGAAATAAGATAAGATTGAAAAAAGTGGGTTAACATCATTTTATTAATGAAAGTTAAATTTTTTAATTTCCGTGGAGAAAATAAATAAATTATTGCTATAGAGGTAGTAGTTATATGCTCTCTTCATCTTACTATTCTTATTTTAGTTGTCTTCCGCGTGAAAATTTAATTAACTCCAGACTAATTGTGCAAAAATATCCCAAGATTTTAGTTGACTCCAGACTATTTTAAGATTTGGAAACCATCTATTTTCCGCTAAGCTAAATCAGAAGTAAAAACAATTAAATTTTCATTAGGCTCTTGTTAACCTATCCGACCGGCTGCAGCGCCGCCGTCTTAACGCCGGAGAAACCATCGGACCTTGTTCCGGTGGCTTTTCAATCTCCGAAGCCCGCAACCCGTAATCTCCAGGTCTGGAAGAAGAAGAACCTATTAGAAATATAAACGGAGGTTCGAATTCAGCACACTATCTCTTTGTTCCCGAATCTTCCTTGAAGGTGTAAAATCTTCTGACTCAGCAATTTGAGGTTCAGTGCCTCCGCGCCGCCGGCGAGTTTATTCAAACTCTGAAACTTTAGTAAGCTCTAAGACTGAATTCCAGTTTTCAGTTATTTGATTCACTTTTGTTTAGGTTTTGTGTATACTTCCTGTATAACTGTCGGCTTTTTTCTTAAATGTTGATTGTCATTAGGTTTTCTTCATTGGATTATATGTGATGTACAAATTAGCTAGCAGTTTGTACATTCTATTGATACAGTTTGCTAGGTATCATATTCTTCCTGAAGGTGCAAGTTCATTTACGTTCTGTTTTCGTTTACAGTTGTTTGGACTACCAGTTAGTCTTAAGAAATGGAAATTGATGCCTCACAGAGGTTGAGTTCTGATAGTGTAGAATATAACCATGATAGTGATTCTGAGATTTTGGTTGTGGACTCAGTTGATGATGAACTTTGCTTTGCCTCTGGTGACATACCCCGGCTGCAATTTAGGTACACTCTTGGAAAGCAAATCATATTGAGTTTCTTTATCCATGCTAGGGAAATCATTCTTAGATGAGTAAAGTTGAATGTTCTTGCATACTCTAGAAACGAGAGGTCGAAGGTGCGTTGGATTGAGAAGTTGGGAATGGCTGAAGTGCTTGAAAAGAAGGGCAAAATGTGGACTACAACTGGGATTGTTCGCAGTGTGAAGACTTATTGCTTCATGGAAGAAACTTTGTAAGTGATATGACTCTTTAAGTCTTTATCATTAACTTCACCGTTATTATCTTTATGTGCATTATGGGCTATGTTAGTATCTGTTATAAACTTATAATACATTAATCAACTATTTGAAGTAGCAAAGACATTTGAAACCAGCCATAATTTGGTAAAGCTGTTAAAGTCAAGAATCCCTCAAACTGCCATTGCTAACATGTGGTGACTTTCTATCATGCATTCAACCTTTATATGAGTAGTGAAATTGCAGATATTTGGCTGAGATTGGAGCAGTGGACGTCTTGAATGATGACGATACCCTCCTTCCCTTAACTGATCTGTACACAAAGGTAGCAGGAGACAAGGGTAAACATGGATGCTCTTGGGAGTCTTTCGAGGTATACCGTTACCTGAAGTCTCTTGGTTACATTGTCGGCCGACATGGTGTGGCTTGGTCCATTAAGAATGTAAGAAGTAAAGCCAGTGATCAATGTATGGTAGAATTGTGCAGTATTACAAATAGGAGATCCACAGATGACAGTTTGATTGCAGAGATATTTGGTAACTTGCATGTTGGTGGAACAAGACCAACATTTGATGTTTTTCCTCCTAATAGCATGTTTAAAAAGTCTTCCCCAGGCAATCCATCTTTCATGCTCTGCCTAGCCAGGTAACTACTTCAGCAATATATTTTCTATAGTTCAATTAGGCTTAGGATCCTTGCTAGCATACAACTCCTATATATTTCCTCGTTCCACAATTCTTGTTCTATTTCCTAAAATAGAAAATTATTACAAACCCTTTATCCGAGGGTCTCATATCTCTGTACACAACTAACGACTCTCTTAAAATGTCGCGCCCAAAAGAAATGAAATAAGAATTGTGGAACGGAGGGGAGGGAGCATGCTTTTTTCTTTCATTTTGGTGTAAATTTGACAAACTTGAGTCATTACACAGTCACACAATTATACTTTTTTATGCAGTGGCTACCCACCTTCCAAACAAGAGATCGAGGGCCTCGAGACATACTGTGGTGGGATTCCTCTTAAGTTCTATGTTGTTGAGCATGGGAGGGTTAGTCTCTTGTCATTCACCAAAATTGAGCTGCCTGTCATTCCATGACCTTTTTCCAGTCACTACGCTCTAGTCCTACGTGTATTCGAGCAGTATTTACAGCTCGAAGGGGGCAGATGGGATTTCTGCTCTCTCAAATTGTGTAGAATCTCGGATCTTGTATAATTTTTTGAAATTGTTATTTCACCCCTGAGGATAATCATGGGTAGCTTCCATACTACAACAAGGTCTATTCTCGTAGTTCGTAGGGGGCCACTGTCCCCTTATATTGCGAAAAATTGCTTTTTAACCCCGATTTTTCTTTATATATTAAAAAAAAAATGCCAATTTCACTCTTAATTCGTATTATTAGATAAACCCTTGTTGATGATCATGACATGACTTCTACATACCATAGCCTAGTATTCGCCCGCCCCTTAAATTGTGAAAATTTACTTCTTAATTCCAGTTTTTTTTCATTATATTACAATTTCATCCCCTAAAATTATGGGATTTATATAATAATATATTATTTTTCGAATTAAGATAGGTTTACATAGTAGTATCATCTAAATTTTCGATGATGAATATCATTTCATAGATAATCAATTAATGCATTCTGGAGCGTGTTCGTCTTTAATTTCATTAAATCGAGAAATAAAATTTCTAAACCAATCGGATTGAGATGATTCAAATTCAATTTATGTAGCTGACGCGTCTCTTGCAGCTTCAATTGACAAGCCTCGCAGAGCAGGTTGCTTGAATGACGAAATCGCTCCTTTAATTTCTACAAAAGAAATCGCTCAATGTTTGATAAAGAATCGCCACTAATTTCAATCGAAAATCAATCGGTGGCAAATGGTAGGAAAATTCTCCACATATAGGGAAAGGGAAATTGGGCAGTATTAGAGACTAGAGAGGTTTTTTTCGCAGAAATAACTCATTATCGGGGACCGTTGATATCTCTTAATTTTCAAACTTACGGAGTATTATTTAGCTGTCGATAATAAATCCTAGATCCGTTCACTATCTTCAACCAACTTGTGGAGCAAGAATATGGTTCCACTTTGGCGCCCTAATAAAACAAGCATGCACCAATCCATGAATTTTCTTGGCAAGGCAAGCTGACTAATCTATTCCTCTCTCTCTCTCACTCACTATCTCTCTCTCTCTATGTATGTATGGATATTATTATATCATGCATATCATAAGCCATTACTTGAGCAGAGATTCACAAGTTTACAACGATTCTTCAAGAAAAAGAAGCCTTCCTAACAAGCTCTCTTTAGATCAGCATGTGCGATCATCAACACCATGAAGAGACCGCCGCCGCCGCCACACAACCTCCGGTCACCATCATCGTCGTGCCGCTGCCGGCGCAAGGCCACCTCAACCAGATGCTGCAGTTCTCCTGCCTCATCTCCTCCTACAACCTTCCCGTCCACTACGTCGCCTCCTCCGTCCACAACCGCCAAGCTCAACTCCGCATCAACGCCTTAAACCCTCACGACGTCGCCAAAATCCACTTCCACGACTTCGCCGCACCGACCTTCCTCTCTCCTCCTCCCGACCCCAACTCCACCGACAAATTCCCCTCGCAGCTCCTCCCATCCTTAAACGCGACGCTCAACCTCCGCCGCCCAATCGCCGCCTACATGAAGAACATGGCTGAAAAATCAAGACGAGTTATCATCGTTCACGATCCTTTAATGTCATTCGTCGTTCAAGACGTCGCTGAAATTCAAAAGCGGAGTCGTACGAATTTGTGTGCGTCTCTGCTTTCTCTCAGATCTCCTTCATCTGCGCATTTTTAGGGCAACCTTTCCCTCTCCCGCATCCGAAAGAATTGCCCTCTTTCGAAGGATGGATGTCGGATGAGTCCTACGATTTCATTTCAATTCAATCGGAGCCGTCCAAGCTTAGGTCAGGGAATCTCTTCAACACCTCGAGATTAATCGAAGCACCTTACTTAGAAGTTCTAGACAGAGAAGAGTTCAATCAAAATAGACCTAATTGGGCAATAGGACCAATCCTTCCCCAATCATCTTCTACCAACTCAGATCGCCGATTCAAATGCTTGGAGTGGCTCGATAATCAGAATCCGAAATCAGTAATCGACGTTTCGTTCGGCACAACAATTTCAATGTCGGAGGAGCAGATTAACGAGGTAGCACTCGGATTGGAGCAGAGCAGAGTGAAATTCCTTTGGGTGTTGAGAGACGCCGATAAAGGCGATGTGTTCGAGGGGGATGTGAGAAGAGTTGATCTGCCGGAAGGATTCGAGGATAGAATCGGAGGAGTGGGAATTGTAGTGAGAGAATGGGCGCCGCAGCCGCAGATCTTGTCTCATACGTCGATCGGAGGGTTTATGAGCCACTGCGGATGGAATTCGTGTTTGGAGAGCATAACGGCGGGAGTGGCGATGGCGGCTTGGCCGATGCATTCCGATCAGCCGAGAAACGCGGCGCTGGTGGCGGATATACTGAAGACCGGCGTTGTGGTGAGGGAGTGGAAACAGAGATTGGAAGTAGTGAAAGCGTCGATGGTTGAGAATGTTGTTAGGAGATTAATGGCGTCGGACGAAGGAGATGAAATTAGGAAGAAGGCGGAGGAGCTAGGCGACACCGTGCGACGGGCGACTCATCCCGGCGGCGCTTCTAGGATTGAGCTGGATTCGTTCATTGCTCATGTCATTAGGTAGAGGAGAATTGTATTAATTGTTTGATTATTATGAATGTAAGTACATATTTACCTATTGCTGGATATGTGTTTATATCAATTTTAATTAAATATTAAATAATATTCTAAATGTAATAGTGTAATACTCCCGTAATTATATGGTTATTTATCCCTTAATGCACGATTTTTTTTTTGTTGAGAATTTTGATTTTACATTTGAACTTTAAAATACTAATTTAAATGGACAAATTTTCAATTTGTTAAAATTTTACACTTGCAAATACCATGACAAAGTTGAACGACACTGTTTAGCAAAGTGTTTAAACAACATAGTTTAAACGGTGTCATTTTAGTAGTCGGCCAACTATTCCACGTGGGATTTTTTAGCCTCCACGTCATACTAAATGATGGGTATCATTTTCTCATATATATATATATATATATATATATATATATATATATATAAATTTTAATAAATTAAAAACTCAAATATTTAGAAATACATTCTACGGTCTATATACAAAACCAAAATTCTCGAAAAAATCATTTATTTAGGAGTTAATAACCCTCAAATAAATGTAATTTTCGAAAAATTTAAAAGTACGCATCAAAATGAAGGTGAAATTCTTGAAACAAAGAGAGAATCCATGGTATGCACGAATTGATCTATCTGGTTATGTGTTCAATAAATGCATCCATCTCAAGTCTCGAAGTCCCATCAGGCTTGAGCCGCTCACCTCACGGCGGAGCCCACCTCCCTCGCCCTCTTCCTCACCTCCTCCCCTTCCTCCAACGCCATCAATCTCCTCACAACATTCTCAACGACAGACGCTTTCACCAACTCACTCCTTTCTCTCCACTCTCTCACTAGAATACTCATCTTCACCACATCACACAACAATGCCGCATTCCTCGGCTGGTCGGAATGCATTGGCCACACCGCCACCGCTACCCCCGCCGTAATACTCTCCAAACAAGAATTCCACCCACAATGACTCATAAACCCACCAACCGATTCATGACCCAAGATTTCAACTTGTGGGACCCAATTATCAAGGACTAATTAGTCTTGCATAATTTTAGGGATAGATTTATGTATAGTATATTGTTGTATCTTTACTATATTTATCATTTGTACTTGTATTTAAAGGATTTTCCCTATTGTAATATATGAATACAATTTCCCCCACAATATTCTTATATGGTATCAGTTATTACGATCATTTTTCCACGCTTTCTCCTACGCGCATAATCACCACCAATCTGCCAAGGCCGAAGAACAGTCCACCACTTCCGCTCAAAACCAGACGACTCCTGGAAATCCTTCCAACCCCAATACTGTGATTACAACCCCATTCCCCGCCTCTCACAAACTTACACGCTCCAACTTCCCACAATGGTTATTGCTCGTCTCCGCAATCCTAAACGACCATGAACTATTAGCTTTTGTTGATGGCTCGAAACCACCCCCTCCAACCACTCATGCTGACTATCGCGTTTGGTTTCATCAAGATCAACTAGTTTATGCTTTTCTCCACGGTTCTCTCGCCGATGAGGTTGCGTCGTATATTACTGCTTATACATCCTCCGCCGCTGCCTGGAAGAGACTGCACTCCATCTTTGCAAGCAAATCCAGAGCACGTGTGATGCAATTAAAGGGAGACTTACAATCTGCAAAGATGGGCACGAAAGGTATCTCTGAATTTATGCACTCTCTTAAAGCTAAAGTTTATGAACTATCCCTTATTGATTCGCCGGTATCGGGTGACGACTTTACTTTGTATGTGTCACACCCCAATTCCCGAGGGAACGCATTAAAGCCAGGGTGCGATTAGGGGTTTGAGAAAAGAAGAGTGAAGGAAATGAGAAATAAATAAACTAAAATATATTATGAAAAATGCGAGCAACTGAAGGAACACCTCACCAAGAAGATGGAACATAACTGAACAAAGATAATTCACATACTAGTATTTATGAGTTCAAAGTATGACTCGAGACAGCTCGGGTCATGGCCAACTGATAGCAAAAGAGTAAAGGTACATCAAAAGCATCGTCAACTATACACAAGACCATGTTCAATGTGCTCATCAGAAGAAAACAAGCTAAAACAGAAGCTATGGTTATATATAACAAAACCCATGCCTCAGCTCTGCCCGTCTTCACTAGCTCCTCAACCTGAAAACATTTGAAAATATTTGGGCTGAGCACTAGTGTACTCAGTGGGTGAAACAGTTCATAAACATTTTTTTTAATAAATAGTTTATCCATGTATAAACCGTATGCCTTGGAAGGTTTTGAAACAAAAGCCACCTCCAATCATACCAACATTTATCTCCTGGTGTGCGCACTGTCACGTTCTACTGTTACTCTTACTCTATACCTCCTTACTCTCGGACTTTGGGCTACAACCCAGTGAGTCCCATAAACATCTGATCTCGGGTCTTGACCCAGAGATCCCAACCGTTAGACTTAAAGCCGAAGCTCATAGGCCCTCTCCAACTGGTTAGCATACAATGGAGATCAACCCATTGTACTACTAACATACGTGTACACAATCCTCAACTAGCGTGTTAGGCCAGTTAAGAACCTCGATCGATTAAATTCAGAGCATTAAACTTGTAGAGCGCACAAAAATATCTTTCATGGATAAACAAACATTTCATAGAGCTTAATAACTCAAAATAATTTTAGATAGTAAAAACCCACCTTGCTTCTGCTGATAACAATAAAGAAGACGGGCAGAGCTGAGGCATGGGTTTTGTTATATATAACCATAGTTTCCGTTTTAGCTGGTTTTCTTCTGATGAGCACATTGAACATGGTCTTGTGTATAGTTGACGATGCTTTTGATGTACCTTTACTCTTTTGCTATCAGTTTGCCATGACCCGAGCTGTCTCGAGTCATACTTTGAACTCGTAAATACTAGTATGTGAATTATCTTTGTTCAGTTATGTTCCATCTTCTTGGTGAGGTGTTCCTTCAGTTACTCGCCTTTTTCATAATATATTTTAGTTTATTTATTTCTCATTTCCTTCACTCTTCTTTTCTCAAACCCCTAATCGCACCCTGGCTTTAATGCGTTCCCTCGGGAATTTGGGTGTGACAGTATGTTCTTGGGGGCTTGAGCCCTAAATTCCGCGATATTGCGGCATCGATCCGTGTATAACCCCACTCATTGTATTTCCCTGAGTTATTGGACTTGTTGACTGCCCAAGAAAAGTATTTAGAAGGAATTGATGATAATAAATCAGACATGTCCGTCTCTAGTAAATGCTGCACAACAATGTCCCTCCAACAGGTCACAAAAATCGAACTCTGCTGGACAATTCCGAGGGGGTCGCGGTAGGGGTGGGCGTGGCCCTAACAGATCACAGGCTCATAATTTTTATTCTGGTCAGCCACAACACAATCCATCTGGACGAGTGATATGTCAGTGGTGTGAAGTTCCGGGACACTCAGCCCGAACATGTTGGTGGCTACCCTCAACAAATTAGTCGTCGGTTGCAAATATGAATCGTTCCCCCAATTCTGGTGTTTCTAATAATTCCAAGCTTATGGACTCAGGGACTTCCCATCACATTACTAATGACTTGGGAAACCTTGCTTTGCACTCTGAATATGATGGGACTGAGGAGGTTCAGTTAACAGATGGCTCCTCCATGCCAATTTCTCATACCGGTAACACATCCTTTATATATCCCTCTCACACTTTTTATCTATCGGATGTTTTGTGCGTTCCTAAAGCTGAACAAAATCTGTTGTCCGTACATCGATTTACTAAATCTAATGGTGTTTCTGTGGAATTCTTTCCCAATTTGTTTATTGTGAAGGATCGAGTTACGGGGGCGGTCCTAGCACAAGGAAGATGTGAACAAGGAATTTACAAAATGCAGAATACTCCTTTAATTTCTGCACATTTAGTACTATTGGTCTGCGTACCAACTTTAATTCTTGGCACTCGAGACTGGGTCATCCATCTCGACGAGTTAGCCATCTTTTAATAACTCTGAATCATTTGTCTTTGCATAAATCCAGTGTGTCGGATATAAATTGTGATGCTTGTTTGTCGTGCAAAACTCATAAATTGCCATTTACTGAGTCATCATTAACTGCAACTCATCCATTTCATTATTTGTATGCTGATGTTTGGGGACCAACACTTTTCTCGGTTGATGGGTTTCGATATTATTTGCTTATGGTGGTTTCTTTTACGAAGTATTGTTGGCTATTTCCTATGTCACATAAAGTTGATGTCAAGGGAATTTTCGAGAAATTTAAACCTCTTGCAGAAAAACAGTTGGTTTCTCCATTCGTAATTTTTACAGTGATAATGGGGGTGAATTTGTTGCTCTCCGGCCCTACTTACAATCACATGGTATTCAATGGCTCACCTCGGCACCACACACTCCCGAACAAAACGGACTTGTGGAAAGGAGACACCGACATATAGTCAAAACGGGTAAGGCATTGTTACATCATGCCAAACTACCTCCAAAATTCTGGTAATTTACTTTTCAAACAGCTACATATTTGATTAATCGAATGCCGACACATATCCTTCATCTCCTAAGTCCGTTTGAAGCTCTTTTTCACAGAAAGTGTAACTATCTAAAATTAGGGGTGTTCGGTTGCATTTGTTATCCGTGGTTACAACCATATACGTCCAACAAATTAGAACCATCTTCTAGATCCGATGACCAGCCGTATATTTACTTCTCGCCATGTTCGATTTTTTGAAGATGCTATTGCGATCTCACAAAAATGGTGCCTTCTCCCCATGCAGATTTAGCAACCAACACTTTGCCTTTAACAGTTCTTCAACAATCTCAACTTGTTTCCGACATTGGGGAGACTGAATCAAACACTACCGTGGAGCACAACTCATGAGACACCTCTGATTCCCCACGTGAAATTACGATAGGACCTACAACCACCGAATCTGACCATTCGGTTACACAAGGTAGTCCTGCTCTAGTACGACGTAGCACACGCACTCGGCAATTCTCTAGCCGATTGGAAGATTTTAACACATAATTACCAGAGTCATTGCATCATCCTCCCGTCACACATATTTCTACCAAACATCCCTTACCCCCGGAAATGATACCTACTACAGTCTCGGAAGCTCTGAAAATACCTCAACGACGACAGACTATGGCTGATGAAATCACCGCTTTATCTTCACATGGGATTTGGGACCTTGTTCCATGACCGCTTGATTGTAATTTGGTGGGATGCAAATGGGTGTTTGCTCTTAAACGAAAGTCCGACGGTACTGTGGAACGATATAAAGCTCGATTGGTCGCAAAAGGGTTTTATCAACGACCAGGTGTGGATTTCCATGAGACCTTCAGTCCTGTTATTAAACATGTGACAATCTGCACAGTTCTCTCTATGGCTTTATACCACCATTGGGATATTCGTCAACTGGATGTAAGTAATGCTTTTCTACACGGGTCACTATCTAAACCTGTCTTCCTGCAACAACACAAGGGTTTGTTGATCCGACGTGTCCGACTCATGTGTGCAAACTTAAGAAGTCTCTATACGGTCTTCGACAGGCACCAAGGGCATGGTTTCATACTTTGAGCTCGACTTTAATTACCTATGGTTTCACCCAATCTCAAGCAGATCACAGTTTGTTCATATTGCGCCTACCGAATGTGTATCTTCTTGTCCTTGTTTATGTCGATGATATTATAATCACTGGTTCCATATCCACTATGATTCAGTCTCTTATTGCATATATTCGGAAGTCCTTTGCCTTAAAAGACTTGGGGATCTCACTTACTTCTTGGGGATTGAAGTGTCTCGCTGCCGTGAAGGTTATTGCTTTCTCAATATAAATATACAGCCGACTTGCTTCGTCGACATCATATGGAGGGTTCGAAGCCTGTATCCACTCCCATGAACAGTTCTATGAGTCTTTCTGTCCACACCTCCTTTGATCTGTCTATTTATCGAAGTGCCATTGGAGGCTTACAGTATCTAACTATAACTCGACCAGATATTTCTTTTGCGGTGAATAAACTAGCACAGTCTATGTCTAAGCCCACTGCAGATGATTGGCTTGAAGTCAAACGAATCTTCCGCTACCTTAAAGGTACATTGCATTTCGGCCTGCTTCTACGCACACCGAAAACTTTACAACTCACAGCTTATTCAGACTCTGATTTTGGGGGTAACATCACTGATGGGAAATTGACATCGGCTTACATCATCTTTCTTGATTCCTCGCCTATCTCTTGGCGCTCAAGAAAGCAACGTGGTGTAACACGGTCCTCTACGGAGGCTAAGTATCGTGTCTTAGCTTCTACTGCTGCGGAGGTCTGTTGGGTCTACCAACTATTTCGGGAACTTTGTTTGGGTATTACATCATCACCTAAATTGCTATGTGATAACCTTGGTGCCACAAGACTTGCCCTTAATCCGGTCATGCACTCCCGAATGAAGCATATTGCATTGGATCTTCACTTTGTCCGCGATCTATCCGCAAAAGGCATCTTTCAGATCGCATATGTAAACACTATTGATCAACTCGCGGATCTTCTTACTAAACCCTTATCTCGGTCATGGTTTAGTTGCTTCACTCCAAAATTTTCGTTGCAGATGTCACGTCCATTTTGCGGGGGCGTATCAGGGAGTAATTAGTCTTGCATAATTTTAGGGATAGATTTATGTATAGTAGCTTGTTGTATCTTTACTATATTTATCATTTGTACTTGTATTTAAAGGGTTTTCCTTATTGCAATATATGAATACAATTTCCCCCACAATATTCTTATACCAATCTCTCACTACAATCCCTCTCCTCCCGCTCTCTCCTCAAACCCTAGTGAGAGATTAATTCTCCTCACCTCCCCATCAAACACATCGCCTTTATCCGTTTCCCTCAACACCCATAAAACTTCACTCCACTCCTCTCCAACCCTAACGCTATCTCATTAATCTGTTCATTCGATAACGAAACCGTTGTTCCGGAACAAACATAGATCACGGAATTAACCCCTCTTTTATCATGCCATGCTAAGCATTCATGTCGAGTTTTCAATGGTGTATCGATAGATAGTATTGGGCCTATTGTCCCAACTGTTCTTCTTCCCTTTAATCTCATCTCTCTCTAAAACTTCCATGTATGGTCCTTCCACAACTCTTGCACGTGTTGTAAATACCTCCACTGCAATCCTCCGCGGCCGCCACAGAGGATTGCAGCTCGAGAAACTCGACAAACTCATCAGTTATCCATCCTTCAAAAGGAGGACGATAGCAGAGATGGATATAAATGAATATGACTCTGCATCGAAGATTCTAGAAACATCTTGAACCACTACTGTTAAAAGTAAATATCAAATAGCGCATAAATTGTGTGGAAGTATATTTCTATTGAGGAAAAACAAAATGTATATATACAACAGATCAGGGCTCTAATCTAAGGAAAGAAAATCAAGAATAATCTTCTCTAATCCATCTCATGAACATCGCTATCTTCAATCCATGAATATAATAATCTTCTCTAATCCATCTCATGAATATCGTTATCTTCAATCCATGAATATAATAACCTTCTTTAATCCATCTCATGAATATCGCTATCTTCAATCCATGAATATCGCTATCTTTAATCCCATGAATATCGCTAACACACCCCCTCAAGATGGCGCATGTAAGTCTCGAATACCCATCTTGCTAAGTAGAAAGGTAAAGCGCTCACTTCCTAAAGCTTTGGTGAAGAGATCAACAAGTTGTAACTTTGAGGAAACCGGTAAAGTATCGATCTCCTTAGATTCGACACGTTCTCAAACGAATAAATAATCCATTTCAACATGTTTGGTTCGTTCATGAAAACTGAATTTGCTGCTATATGCCTTGTAGCTTAGTTATCACAAAACAACGACGTGGGGGTCGTGATTAAAACCTTAAGATCTTGTAAAAGCCACCGTAACCATAAGATTTCACTTACGGTTCCCGCCATAGCTCGATATTCAGCCTCTGCAGATGATCGGGAAACAACCGTTTGTTTCTTTGTACGCCAAGAGATTGGAGCTCCACCAAGTGTGATGAAATAACCAGTTCTAGACCTTCGAGTTAGAGGAAAACCTCCCCAATCTACATCACAATAAGCTTCTAAGAGTAAATCTCCCACAACCGGTGGGAAAATACCTTGTCCTGGACTTCTTTTAAATACCGAAGAGCACGATAAACGACATCAAGATGACTCCGTCGAGGACTGCTCACAAATTAACTTAACACATTGACAGAATAAGAAATATCTGGACGCGTAATAGTTAAATATTGTAACCTGCCAAGGAGTCGTCTATACTGTCCTTCATCAACCTTCTCTCCATCTTCATTTTGTCAAAACGTGTATTTTGTTCCGTTGGGAAGGAACAAGGCTTTGAACCTTCCATCCCACTCTCTTGAAGTATGTCCAATGCATACTTTCTTTGATTAAGCACGAACCGGCAGAAGAACGAGCTACCTCGATGCCCAGAAAACACTTGAGTGTGCCTAGGTCTTTAATGCTAAATTGCTCGTGCAAATACTCCTTTTTGCACTTGATTTGCTCAATATCCGTTCTTGCAAGAATAACGTCATCCACATAAATCAAAGCAACCAGATATATAGATCCCTTTTCATAGATGAAAAGGGAAAGTCATCTTTGCTTTGACGAAAGCCTATCCTTTGAAGTGCGATCGTGAACTTTTGATACCAATTGCGAGAAGCTTGGCGAAGCCCATAAAGTGATTTCTTCAACTTACAAACTCTGGTCTCCCCCTTTCGAGCAAACCCTTGGGGAATTTTCATGTAAATATCTTTAGATAAATCACCATGGAGAAAAGCATTATTTACATCGAGTTGATGAACATGCCAATGATGTTTAACTGCTACTGCGAGAACGGTGCGAACATTAACTAATTTGGCAATGGGAGCAAAGGTTTCATGAAAGTCGAGGCCTTCAATTTGGGTAAAACCTTTTGCGACTAGCCGAGCTTTGTAACTCTCTACTTCACCATTGGGCTTATACTTGATTTTGTATACCCATTTGGAATCCATTGCATGTTGTCCCGGTGGAAGAGAAGCAAGTTCCCAAGTGCCATTTTCTTCCAAGGCTTTGACTTCTTTACGCATTGCCTCGCACCATGCCGGGTGCATTACAGCCTGGTGAGAATATTTAGGCTCATCTTGTGCAGTGATGGCCGCAAGAAAAGCACGATGAGGTGAAGAAAAACGATGATAAGAGATATGGTTAGAGAGAGAATGTACCGTCGAGGACTCGGAGTTAGGGCGTGAGTGCGAATGGTCTAAGGACGCTGGAATATCAATCTCATAATCTTGAAAATGCGACGGATTCCGACGAGTACGTGTGCTCTGCTGCAGTGCAAGGGAAGTATGGGTCTCATTATTAATTTCTGAATATTCGGAAGCGTTGAGCTGAGTAAAAGATTGAGATGATGGGCTTGAAGACCGACCAGAGGCATCTGATTCAATTGTGAAAGTGGACTTAACATGTGGCCCATTCACCAAGTCAAATTGTGGTGAAGAAATATCATTGAGCCCAACTGTGAAATCAGTAGTAGAGTCTCGAATTCAGAGTGGGCTTCATGCTCATGTGTACCATCAACAAAGGAAGGAGGCCCAGTAACCGAATCAGCGGCGGTCTTCCACGTAGAGGACAGGAAATTAATTCTCACTTTGAATGGGAAAACATCTTCGAAAAACCGAACGTCACGAGAAGTGTAGATTTGTCCAGTGTCCATATCACAAACTCGATAGCCCTTTTGAGAACTCGGATAACCAACAAACACACATGGACAAGAGCGTAGCACAAACTTGTCAATTCCCTTATGATTATCATGCACATAAACTAAGCACCCAAATACTCGTAAACAATCATAAGATGGTTGCCTTCCATATGTCATTTCATAAGGGGATTTATAATTAAGGAGCTTAGAGGGTAATCTATTAATTAAATAAGTGGCCGTCATTACGCACTCCCCCCAAAATTCAATAGGCAAATCACTATGAAATCTTAAGGCTCGTGCAACCTCAAGAAGATATCTATGTTTACGCTCCACGACCCCATTTTGTTGTGGAGTGTCCGTACAAGAAGTTTAAAAAACAATACCATTCGCGGCATAAAATTCCATCATCTCACTACTTTGAAATTATTTTCCATTGTTAGTCTGAATCCTTTTAACAACTTTACTAAATTGTGTCTTGATTAAATTATAAAAAGCAATCAAGAACTTACTCACTTCAGACTTAGATTTCAATAAAAATACCCATACGGCCCAACTATAATCATCAACTATAGTAAAAAAAATAACGCGCGCCGGAAAAGGACTCAACTTTGTAACCACCCAAAATGTCTCAATGTAATAATTCAAAACATGCGGTACTTTTAATAAAACTATGAGAAAAGGAATTTCGAGTCTGTTTGGCCCGCAAGCAAGGGTCACAAATAAAATTGTCTGAAGTACCATGAATAGAACTGATACGCTTGATCATGTCAAGAGGAAGATGACCAAGTCGTTGATGCCAAGTCTTGGAATCTTTCTGTACGGCAAGAGAGGTACCGCGCACTTGAATAGGTTCTATGCAGTAGAGACCATCGCACTCTTTACCCGCTTCAATCAGTGTCCTCGAGGCCAAGACCTGTAATACACAAAAATCCGAAAAAAAGGTTAAGGCACATTGAATATCATTTGTCAAACGACTCATAGATAACAAATTGCATTGAAATTTAGGAATATGTAAGACATCCTTTAAAGTGTTATCATTGGCCAAGGTTGCAGTTCCTACACCCTCAACAGGTACTCCATCACCATTAGGTATTTTCACGACCTCGTTACCATTAGTGAGCGCATATCCTGCAACAAATTAACATTACTAGCAATATGTTTCGTTGCCCCAGAGTCTACGACCCAAGGGCGACATGAATCGTTCTTACCCTCCATGTGCGTGGATAAGACAAGATAGGCATGAGATTTTCGATCTTGTGAAATATGACGATGACTCTCCTCCTTCAAGACCATGGGGTAAACCGCCCCAACCGTGGGCATGAGATCTGAACTCAAGACCCTAGATTTGATCAAGGAATAAACCTCGTCCAAGCCAACGAGAAACTCATACAATCGTTGTCGCCGCAACAACGCTCGAATACGCTTGTCATTTCCACATTTACAACAATCGCATGTAGGTATAGCATCAAGCATATCTAATTCATCCCACAAAGCACGTAATTTATTGTAATAGGAAGCAATAGTACCTCCCTCTTGTCTCGTTACCATGATTTGTCGTCGGGAATCAAAAGTTCGAGGTGCGTTAGCTTTGTCATATCGTTCGAGGTGCGTTAGCTTTGTCATATCGTTCTCGGAGGTCGCTCCATATGTTTCGAGCTGACTTGATTCTTTTAACACTAACACGAACTTCTTTTGTCATCGAGCTAACAAGCCATCCGCGCACCATAGCATCACACCGTGCCCAATGTTCGTATATTCTGTCGGTTTTTGCAGGCTCCTTAATCAAACCATCCACAAATCCAAGTTTATTCTTGGCAAGTAAAGCATTCTCCATCTCGTCAACCCAATCAACAAAGTTACCATCGTGCAAGACATCGGTAACAAATATATGTCCCGGGTTATCGGAAGCGTGTAGATAATAAGGAGACATACTGTCGATGTTGATCTCCTTCGTCGCCGCCATGGGAAGAGCGTGAGAAAAAAAATATTAGGGTTTTAAATAAAATTGGAGAATGAAAAATAGATCAAGAAGAGCGAATGTAAGAACGGGATCGATCCTGCTCTGATACCATGTTAAAAGTAAATATCAAATAGCGCATAAATTGTGCGGAAGTATATTTCTATTGAGGAAAAACAAAACGTATATATACAACAGATCAGGGCTCTAATCTAAGGAAAGAAAATCAAGAATAATCTTCTCTAATCCATCTCATGAATATCGCTATCTTCAATCCATGACTATAATAATCTTCTCTAATCCATCTCATGAATATCGTTATCTTCAATCCATGAATATAATAATCTTCTCTAATCCATCTCATGAATATCGCTATCTTCAATCCATGAATATCGCTATCTTCAATCCCATGAATATCGCTAACAACCACCGCCATCATAGGATCGTAAACGACCGCCACTCTTCTGAACTTATTAGCAATATCTTCTAGCAAGGCGGCGAAAGGGCGGCGGAGCTGCAACGCGGCGTTCCACGCGGGTTGAAGGTGTGAGGGGAATTTGTTGGCGGCGTCAGGGTTTGGAGGTGTTAACGTATGTAATTCCAATTAATATGGTTATAATGGTTACTAAATATTGTAGTAATGGGTAATAATTGAGTTTGAGGTAGTGGTGTAGTGGGTATTTATTTCACTAATAGAGTCTTGTTCTAGTCCTGTATAAAGTACCTATTGTCCAAGTTGTTTAGTGAGTTGGTTTTCTATATTAATCAAAATTTTCTCCATTCTTGTTTATATATATATTTATCTTCTCCTCTACATACATTATATCAGGAGGTAGAGATGGGAAGGGTGGAGTGGGGAGATGTGAGACTGGATTTTCGATACATGTCCGGGGTTCAAACCGTTGATTTGGAGTCTGGCTTGGCGGTTGTGGACGGCGGAGGAGACGTAGTAGACGGGGAGGTTTGTAGGAGGAGATGAGGCAGGAGTGCTGCAGCATCTGGTTGAGGTGGCCTTGCGCCGGCAGCGGGACGGCGATCACGGCGACTTGAGCTTCTTCCATGGCGATTGATCTGAGAATTTTTGGGAAGTTTCTTTAACGTTGAATTATGCTGATTAGTTTAATTAATCATTTTTTAAAAAAATTCATGTTGAATTCGATTCCACGACATAGAGACGTGTAAATAGCTTTATCCTAGTATTAAAATGTAATTATGAATTATTTAATCATGAAATTAATATAATTAACTTTTCATTTTTTAATTATTGAGATCTACAATTTGTTGGCTTTAGTATATCTCGAGTAATTTTTTTTGTTTAATTGTATCGAGTCATTATTTAGTTGGTCTAGTACTCTAGTGTCATCAGTAAGTTTTTTCTATATCATCCACTATGTATTTAATTAAATTCTTTATCATATCCTCGTTGGAAGTTTGTTTTGTTATGCAAAAGCGTCAAGTGCTAACCTAACCTCTAAGTCAAATAATAAATCATTTTCATCAATTTCTCTCAACCACAGCCACTTTATACATTATGAATATCACTAAATTTCGATAAAATAATATTTGAAAGAGTAATAATTTTATTAAGATTATAATTATTTTAAATATAAGAGTCAATGTATTAAATTAATATTTGATAAAATAATAACCTTCTTAAACTAATAGTATTTTTTTAAAATCTCAATATTATTTACTTTATCGAAATTTAATTATAAAGAGTTTAATGTGACAATAGCAGACTATAAATTCCACAAAACAAACCTATTAATCTTTTTCTATTCATCCCTTCATCAACTAGTAGATAAAATTATTTTGTTTCAAAGATTACGAGTTCAATGTGGATCAAAGTCTATATTATCACCATCCTCAAATTGCATATAGTTTCAAATTCTCTTTTGTATTTTCTTTAAAGTGATTATTTCGCTCCCGTAAATTACTGATTTTATCACCTCCTAAAACTGCAAATTTTGCTTCAAAAACTCGCCTCTAATAAGTTTCTAGTACATATATAATATATTTTAAATCTTCTTTGCAATTAGAATATTATTGCACTAATCGAAGGGTTAAAATAATTACATTCATATGCATTTAAATACTCTCGAAGGTAGAATATAATAGTAATTTAATCACTCCTTTTTTTGAGAAAAAAATGCTCTTATAAACAGTCAGGTTTCATTTGTTTTGAAAAATGTTAAAAAATTAATAAAATCATTAAATACATCACTATATTCTCCGATGCACCCCAATCCACGAGTCGCGGTGGTGGTGGTGCCACTGCCGGTGCAGGGCCACCTCAACCAGCTCCTCCACCTCCCCCGCATCATCTCCGCCGCCGCCATGCCCGTCTACTACGTCTCCGCCGCCACCCACATCCGCCAAGCCAAGCTCCGCGTCCACGGTTGCGACTATTCCGCCGTCAACTTCCACGAATTCTCCACCCCTTCTTTCCAAAACCCTCCGCCGGATCCCAACGCCGCCAGCAAATTCCCCTCCCATCTCATCCCCTCCCTCTCCGCCTCCACCCATCTCCGGAAGCCCTTCCACTCCTTCCTCACCGATCTCTCCACCAAATTCACACGAATCGTCGTCATCTTCGATTCACTAATGTCTTACGTCATCCAAGACGTCGATTCTATCCCAACGCCGAATCCTACTGCTTCCGATGCATATCCGCTTTCACGACGCTCTCGTTCCACTGGGACGCCGCCGGCCGGCCTAATCTGCCGCCGGAGGCGGCGGCGATGAATGAAATTCCACCTCTCGATGGCTAATGCCTCCGGAATTTACGGAGTTTACGAGCTTGCAACGTAAATCTCGGAAAAATATCTGCGGAGATTTATACAATTCGAGTAGAGAAATCGAGGGGTTATGTAACAAATCGAAGTGTTAATGCATGTAACAATCGAAGTGTTAAGTGCAAGGCTGTTTTTATGAGTTTTCTGTGAGTGTAATATTGTAGAGGAAGAACAAGAACGAAGAAGAAGATAGAGTAGGTGGGAGAGTTCAGAAAAGTAAGAAAGTTGAGGGAGAAGATAGTGGTTGAAGATAGTGGTTGAAACTGCTTACTTTCCTTCCCATTCAAACGACTACATATACAAAATAAAGGTGTGTTCACACTGCTAAACAACTTAATAACTTAATAAAACGCTACTACAATGTGGATGCATCCTGACCATCCACCAGCATCTCATCCGACGCCTTCGATCTTCAGCTTCCAGCTTCATCAACGGCTGACCTTTCGAAATACTCCAACACATCGCTGAAGTCCACGTCTTCATCCTTCTTCACTTACGATCATATTAACTTTAACCATTAACAAAACCCCCTCGCTCTCCTTCTCCTCAGCATCTCTCGTCTCTTGAGTATCGTCTTCTTCCACAATTGGTCTCGAATTGGAGGTTGTTACAGTGCCCGATCCTTCAATTAAGCCTTGATCCCAAGGCGGCGAATCGGGGCTCGGAACCCCAATCGGCAGTTTAGGAAACAACTTCCGTAGGTAAGATCATTCAACTCAGGTTTCAATTTTCGCCCCACGATTGTCCCATTCCACCAGGAATGTTTGGATCTCCTTACCCCTGCGATTAATCTTGCTTCTCCTTCCTTTCACATGAGGAGTCAGTCGCAGTTCTCCAGCCAAATCAATTTCCGGCAACTCCTGAGCGACCCACCTCCCTGGTTTCACTGCCCGTTTCAGCAAGGATACGTGGAACTCCGGCCAGATCTTGGCCCCGGGGGGAAGCTCCAATCGGTAAGTACTCTGCCCTGTTTTCTCTGTAATTAAATAAGGACCGTAATACCTAGGCGATAGCTTCTGATTCTGTCTCATAACCACGGTATTTTGCCGGAACGGTTGTAGTTTAAGGTAGGCATAATCTCCTACCTTAAACTGCCTATCCACCCTTTTCTTATTCGCATTTCTTTCCATTCGGTTCTGAGCATGTTCCAAATTTTCCTTGAAAGACTGTTGAATTTCTTGCCTTTTTCTGATCATAGCTTCACTATCAATAGATTCTATGGATGGGAACGGTCCCATAAACAGAACTGGTGGGGTGTAACCATACATAGCCTCAAAAGGGGTCATTTTGAGGCTAGTATGGTAGTTGTATTGTACCAATGTTCTGCCAAGGGCAGCCATTGAAACCATTGCTTTTGGTTTTGTCTCACCATGCACCGTAGGTAGGTTTCAAGGCACTGGTTCAGCCGCTCTGTCTGACCATCTGCTTGGGGGTGATAGGAAGAGGTTAGGGCCAGTTTAACCCCCATGAGCTTAAACAACTCTGTCCATAGAGTACTAGTGAAAATAGGATCTCTATCTGTAACTATGCTCACTGGGAGACCATGTAGTTTAACATTATTGTCCATGAAGACTTGAGCTATCTTCATAGTTGTATAAGGGTGATTTAGGCCAATGAAATGGCCTAGCTTGGTGAGTCTGTCAACAACTACCAAGATCACAGTCCTTCCTTGAGACTTAGGCAAGCCTTCCACAAAATCCATACATATATGGGACCAGGGTTCTTGGGGTATAGGTAAGGGGTGAAGTAACCCCGGGCTTCCTACTCTTTCCACCTTGCACTTGTTGCATACATCACATTTATTCACCCAGTCAATCACCTCTTTTTTCATTCCTACCCATGTGAAATATCTCTTTACCCTCTGGTAGGTTCCATCTATTCCTGAATGTCCCCCTGTGGCAGCATCATGTAACTCTCTGATGATATTACTCCTCAATTGGGTTTGAGTTCCAATAACCACTCTCCCTTTGTACCTTAGCATGCCCCCCTCCAGCCTATAGCCTTAGCTTCAATAATTTTGGAGATCTCCCTATTTTCCTTGTAATTGTCTGTCACCCTTTCCATCCAGGAAGGTATGACTGCAGTTATAGCCATGCATTCTGACCCATCACCAGCCCTCCTAGATAGAGCATCAGCTGCCTTGTTCTCCCTCCCTTTTCTGTAGCAAATAGAATAATCATACCCTAATAGTTTGGGTATCCATCTCTGTTGAGAGGGGTGGTAATTCTCTGGTCCATCATATGTTTGAGGGCTTGTTGGTCAGTTTTGATGATGAAGTGCCTTCCTTGCAAATAACTTCTCCACTTCCTTACAGCCATCAAAACAGCTAGGAACTCCTTTTCATAGGTAGACAAACCCAAGTGTTTAACCCCTAGGCCTTTGTTGAGGTAGGCAATAGGTCTTCCATTCTGGGATAAAATGGTACCAATCCCAGTACCTGAGGCATCTGTCTCCACAGTGAACTCCTCAGCAAAGTTAGGTAGAGCTAGAACAGGTGTTAACATCATCACCTGCTTGAGGTGCTGAAAGGCTTCTTCTGTCTTAGAATTCCAGGAATAGGCCCCTTTCTTCAGTAGATCTGTAAGAGGTCTACTGAGTATTCCGTAGTCTTTGATAAATTTCATGTAGTAGCCTGTCAATCCTAAGAACCCTCTCAATCCCTTGATGTTCTTAAGAGTGGGCCAGTCCAGCATACACTTCACCTTCTCTGGATCTGTAGCCACTCCATGTTTTGATATAATGTGGCCTAAATATGCCACCGATCTCTCTCCAAAACAGCACTTGTTAAGTTTGGCAAATAGGGTGTTTTCCTTCAAGATTTCCAGTACTTCCCTTACTTCTTTCACATGAGTCTCCCAAGTAGGGCTGTAGATTAGTATGTCATCAAAGAATACTAGCACTGTCTTCCTCAGTTTCTCCCTGAACATCTGATTCATCAAAGATTGGAATGTGGCAGGGGCATTGCACAACCCAAAGGGCATCACTAAATACTCAAAATGCCCATTGTGGGTTCTAAATGCAGTTAGATGTCCTGAACATCTGATTCATCAGGATTTGATGGTATCCAGATCTCATATCAATCTTAGAAAAATATCTAGCTCCAAACAATTCATCTAATAATTCATCAATTAATGGAATAGGGTAATCATGCTTGATTGTTAGACTATTCAAGTATCTATAGTCTACACACATTCTCCAAGTACCTTCTTTCTTCTTCACCAGCAGTACAGGGGCAGAGAAGGGGCTCCTGCTGTGCTGAATCTCCCCATTTTCTAAGAGCTCCTTCACTGTCTTTTCAATCTCATTTTTTTGGTGATGGGAAACTCTGTATGGGGCCTGCTGTCTTGGTATGCTCCCAGGCTTTAATAGAATTTGATGTTCTATTCCTCTAGAAGGGGGTAGTCCTCTAGGCATTTCAAAGACTTCCTGGAATTCCTTCAGTACTAAGGCCATTTCAGATTCTTCTGTAGCATTCTCCTGTTCCAATTGCCACAGGATGGGATCTTCCAAATTGGAGGACCTGTTCTGTAAATACTGGTACAAATCCAGGGAAGTAATTTGATGGCAGCAATGTCTTCCTTTTGCTGCATACAGCTTGACCCTTTTTCCCAAATGCTTCATAGAACAAGACATCTCATCATAGTCTAATATGATAGGGGATCCAGCCTTCAGCCAATCACTACCCAAAATCATGTCATACCCTTTAGTGGCCAAGATCCTAACTGTCATACCCTTAACTCTCTCCTGGCTGACTAACTTGCTTCCATTAGCTACCATAACCTTCACAGGTTTGGCCTTCTCCACCTTGCATCCAAATTCCTTGATAATTTCAGAATTTAAGAAACTGAGTGTGCTCCCTGTGTCTAATAAGATTCTCAACTTGTTCTGATTAACTGAGCCTAACAATCTCATTATGTTGCCCCGAGAGTCCTCCACCATAGACCCTAAACAGATGATGGCCATGCCCAATTCTTCCTTTGCATCCCCAAACTCCTCCTCTTCCTCTACTTCTTCCAGACTATATAGGTAGTCAGCCTGTTCTTCACTAGACATGATCATAAAATTGATCCTCTTGGAACACTGATGGCCTAGGATGAACTTTTCATCACAGTTATAGCACAAACCATTTTCTCTTCTCTTATCCATTTCTGCTGGTGTTAAGAGTTTGAAGTCCGGCCTCCTTGTAGGCACAGTAGGTCTAGAGGAGGATGGTTTAGTAAAGACAGTGTGCTCTGACTTCCTGGAATAATTCCTTGTGGATTCTTTCAATTTTCTTGCAAGGGCTTCATTGTTGGAACACTGTTGTCTAGACAAATGAATAGCAGTTTCTAAGTTGGGAATAGGAAACATCTTAATTGCTTCTCTAGTGTCTCTGTCCAATCTACTGAGAAAACTTGCTGTCCAATACCCCTCTCCAAACTGCCCACATTGCGAATGTATCATAAAGGATTTTAACTGTTCAAACTTTTCCACATACTCTTCAAAATTCCCCTCATTCCTAAGCTTGTTGAACTCTCCAATGATAGTGGTTTCATGTACTTCCCCAAACTTTGCACTGACCATTCCCATAAATTGGTCCCAATTAAGTTGTTATCCCTTGAAAGGTAGATTGGCATACCATTCTGAGGCTTTCCCATCTAAGTGTAAGGAAGCATATGACACCATCTGATCTTCAGGTACACTAGACACCATCCCCCAGAAGGTCCTACATCGTTGCAGCCATCCCCTAGGGTTCCTTCCATCAAATCTTGGAAAGTCAATCTTGGCTCTTGATGCTAGCAGTCCTGTACTACCCCCTCTGTGGTCTGTCCAGTTGCCTTCCCTCATCTCTCTCTCATTGGAAGTGTGACTATGTTCCCTAGAGAGTCTATTCTGGTGCCTTCCCCCTCCTCTTGAGAAGCTCATGGCACCCCTGCCCCCATTTCCAAAACCAAAACTAGGAGGCATGCCCCAATGTGAGTGGCCTGCCCCCAGAATAGATCTGTCCCTGTCTTCCCCTCCTTGGGATCCCAGATGACCCCCGTGCAGTTCTAGGCTGCTACTATCCTCCCTCAATCTAGGTCCAGATGGGTCCCCATGGTGCGTGGCCTGTGGGGATGTTGGAGGTGGTCTAGAATGTTGCAGATAGGCAGCATCCATGGTCTGGTGAGGGTTGAGAGGAGCCGGGTGGGGTGTGGTAAAGGATGTTTGAGTTGGTCTTATGGGGTCTGAGGACTGATGGTAAAAGTGGTTGGTTGTAGGAAGGGGATTTGGGTTGGGAAAGGTAAATGTTGGAGTTATGAAATTAGGGTTGGAAAGAGTGGGGTTGTGATTAGGGTGGTGAAGGTTAGGGTTTGGGAAGTTTATGGAGGGTGGTGTGTAAGGGGAGTAGGGATAAGTAGGGTAGGCCATGTTTGAAGCCATGGTGTTAAGTGCTGAAACTAGGGTTTGGTATTGAGTGTTCATGTTGTTAAAACCTTGTTGAATCCAGTCTTGATGATGTGGTGTTGTGGATTCGCAGGTTAAAGGTTCCGGAGTGAATGGAGTGTGGCGTTGTGGTTCTCCCTCATCCGATGGACACGGGTCGATCTCCCCATCTTTTGGTGTTGGGTGTGCAGAACTGGAGCTCATGATACCAGTGTAACAAATCGAAGTGTTAATGCATGTAACAATCGAAGTGTTAAGTGCAAGGCTGTTTTTATGAGTTTTCTGTGAGTGTAATATTGTAGAGGAAGAACAAGAACGAAGAAGAAGATAGAGTAGGTGGGAGAGTTCAGAAAAGTAAGAAAGTTGAGGGAGAAGATAGTGGTTGAAACTGCTTACTTTCCTTCCCATTCAAACGACTACATATACAAAATAAAGGCGTGTTCACACTGCTAAACAACTTAATAACTTAATAAAACGCTACTACAACGTGGATGCATCCTGACCATCCACCAGCATCTCATCCGACGCCTTCGATCTTCAGCTTCCAGCTTCATCAACGGCTGACCTTTCGAAATACTCCAACGCATCGCTGAAGTCCACGTCTTCATCCTTCTTCATCTCTCCTTCTTCACTTACGATCATATTAACTTTAACCATTAACAAAACCCCCTCGCTCTCCTTCTCCTCAGCATCTCTCGTCTCGAGTATCGTCTTCTTCCACAATTGGTCTCGAATTGGAGGTTGTTACAGGTTATACCTCGATTTATTGGAAAAACCGGATACAATTAGGGTTGATAAGATTTGGGCAATTGGTCCTCTCAATCCAATTTCATTAAAATCGAAGAACGATTCGCTAATTCGACACGAGTCTCTGCAATGGCTCGACGATCAGGAATTAAATTCAGTAATCTTGTCTCTTTCGGAACGACGACTTCATTATCGGATGAACAAATTCGAGAGCTGGCGTACGGATTAGAGAGAAGTGAGCAGAAGTTCGTATGGGTAGTGAGAGAAGCCGATAAAGGCGATATATTCTCCGGCGAAGCTCGGAGATCGGAGTTGCCGGAGGGGTTTGAGGAAAGGGTTAGAGAGAGGGGGATTGTGGTGAGAGATTGGGCGCCGCAGTTGGATATTCTAGAACATTCTGCGACTGGAGGATTTATGAGCCACTGCGGGTGGAATTCGTGTGTGGAGAGTTTATCGAACGGCGTGCCGGTGGCGGCGTGGCCGATGCATTCGGATCAGCCGACGAACGCGTTTCTGGTGACGGAGGTGGGGGTTGGTGTTAGAGTGGTGGATTGGGTGTGCCGGAATGAGGTGGTGGCGGCGGAGAGAGTGGAGGAGGCGGTGAGGAAGTTGATGGCGTCGGAGGAAGGAGAGGAGATGAGGAGGAGGGCGGAGGAGTTGGGGTCTGCCGCCGTCGGTAATGGCGGCGAGTTGGAGTCCATCGCGCATATTGCTAGATAAACCTAATTAAGACGATCTCGTGATTGAAATATTACCGCATTTAATTTCATGCTTATATTCCTTACGTATATAATGTTTAGAATTCGATTTAGTTGAATTTCGTTAACACTTTTTAAATTATAATTCTAATAAATATTTTGATAAATAATAAAATATTATGATTCGATAATATTAATTTATTAAAACTCTTATGGTGAAAAACTGCAAATTTAGTAAATAAGACATAATAGTGATAGGGATTTTCAGCAAAATTATTAGTTGTATAAGAGTGTATCCATGGCTTCTAGAAGTTTGGACATTTTATTATTAGCAACAGTATCATAAATTCGAAATTCTAAACGTCACATTAAGCTTTGTAAATCGAAACATGGCATGAGTTTTTTCTTTCTCTAATTTGCACAGCCGTGGAGTGATTGGAATCTCCCATCAACCAAATAGGGGAAATTAGGAAAGAAATATTCTTGCAAATCCATTTTCACGTGAGTTGGCTGCAAATTGTTGCAGCCCAAAATATAGAAATTAGTGCTTTTGCCTACCCAAAAAAGTACAAGTATCTCTATGTCATCTTGAAAATTATACCAATAGTTCAACTGTGTGTTAAAAAAAAAAAATTGTTAAACATTTAAGGTGGAGCCTTACTAAAGCACAAAGTCATCATTTTCTGTAATGTAAAATAAAAAATGCAACTTTTGGTTATGAATTTCTGTCTGCCATGCATAAAACTTTATCGTATTAAAGATGGATCGAGGATTTAAAATTAGGGGCAAAACTTACATTTTTCAGGGGGGCAATGTACAATTTGGATGGGCTAACAAATTTTTAAAAAATATAGTGGGTGTTTGGAGTAGTTGAATCCTATTGATAAGTGCTAAAAGCTATTGAAAACTGCTGATTTGAGAATTTGTAGATGTTTGAAAATAAATGCTAAAAGTAGGAAAAATAGTGTTTGGAAATACTGATGATAGCGGTTGCTTATTTTAAATTTTTAAATAAAATATTTATATTACGCCAGATGTTATTAAATAAATATATTTTATAATAAATAAATAAATAAAATTGAGAATTTAGTTTTTTTACATTATAATTTCAATTTTAGTATTTTTCCTAACTTGATTACATAATTATGATTTATAATAAATAAATGAAATTGATAAATTTTTGCTATTTTATATTTATTTTTTTCTTTATAATTTTCATCTCAATATTATAAAATATAAAATTAATTAATATATTAAATGAAATATTTAATTGTTATTTATATTAATTTATTTTATATTAAAATATAATAATTTTTCATTAATTGTGGAATTATAACTAAATTGTATGGAAAAAGTTTTTTTTGAATAAAATAAAATTTTAAAGATAAATTTGTCTAATAAATTCCATAAGTTGGGTGAGACAGCTTAAACAACTTTTCTAAAATATGGAAAGAAATAGAAAAGTTATAGCTGAAAGTTATAATTCCAAACACTAAAATATAGCTTTCAGCTATAAGCTACTTAGCATAAGATGTTCCAAACACCGACGATCAGATTAAGGGGGTGTTTGCAACTGCTTAAATTTTTCAACTTATGACTTAATTTAAGGAAAAGTTGATTTTGAGTGTTTTCAACAACTTAAATTCTTCAAAATTCTCTACATTTAAGTTGAAGTTGGTTAAGTTGGTTTTAACCAACTTCTCCAATTTAATGACATATTTGTAATTTCGGATAAGTTATGATTTGACATCTTACTTATAAATTTCAAAATAAGCTACTACAGTATAAATTTTGCAAACACTATTTTTTCAACTTTTTCTTCTTTTAAGCAGTTTTTACAAACACACCCCAAATTTTCTAATAAGCCACTTTTACCAACTTCTCCTTAATTTAAGCACTTAAAAAAAGTTTAAGCTATTGCAAACACCCCTAAGTTAAAAGAAACATTGAATGTTCTTGTAATTCTCTCTCTCTCTCTTTTTTTGTGAGGAAAAAAAAATAAAAGAGGTTGCAGATGGGCTAGACGTTTGCCCAAAGAAAGAAGGACCGTATAAAGATGCAAATCTTAGTTATTTTGGGCTCGGTATTTGGGCTTCTGTTAAATAATACTCCCTCCGTCCCAAAATTCTTGTCCGCTATTCCATTTTGGGTTGTTCCAAAATTCTTGTCCACTTTCCTTTTTTAGTAAATTATTACACACAACTTTTTTGTGGGACCCACAACTTTATACCAATCTACACACAACTAACAACTCTCCTTAAAAACCGTGCAAAAAGCAAATTGGACAAAAATTTTGGGACGGAGGGAGTAGTAGTTGTAGGCCCTTCTAATTAACACAATCAACTAAAAAAAATTAAACGATCTTAAAACAGATTGACTAAATTGCTAATTGGTTTTATAAAATTCGACGTTCTTGTTTCATTAGGTTTTAGTACAGTTTAAGATAGTGAGTATATAAATGTATAAAGAGATGACTAGCGTACATCATATTGCACATGCAACATGATCCAATTACTCAATTT
This sequence comes from Lavandula angustifolia, assembly GCA_028984105.1. Classification (NCBI taxonomy): domain Eukaryota; kingdom Viridiplantae; phylum Streptophyta; class Magnoliopsida; order Lamiales; family Lamiaceae; genus Lavandula; species Lavandula angustifolia. The sequence continues at coordinate 15,950,728 of CM054804.1, read as the reverse complement.
TGACCCATGTTTGACTTGCTTTGACTCGTGTGTTGACTTGTTTTTTTTTTCGTATTTTTTTTGCTTTTTTTTTAATTTTTTGTCTTTTTTCGTCTTTTTTTTTCTTTTTTTTTGTCTTTTTCGTTTTTTCGTCTTTTTTGTTTTTTTTCGCCTTTTTTCCTTTTTTCATTTTTTTCGCATTTTTCATTTTTTTCGTTTTTTCCGTCTTTTTCGCCTTTTTTCATTTTTTTTGTCTTTTTCATTTTTTTTTCGCCTTCTTTGTTTTTCATCTTTTTCGTTTTTTCCGTGTTTTTCGCCTTTTTTCGTTTTTTTTTTTTTTTTTTCGCCTTTTTCGTCTTTTTCGTTTTTTTCGCCTTTTTTCGTCTTTTTCGTTTTTTCATTTTTTTCGTCTTTTCGAAAATACAAAGAATGACACGACACTTTTTTCGTTTTTTCGTTTTGAAATACAATTTTTTTTTCGCTTTTTTCCCCTTTATTATAAGGATGAGAGTGTCATTCTTTGTATACAAAAGTGTCGTTTGTTCTAAACAATGACACTTTTGTTCGTTTGTTCTAAACAATGACACTTTCATTCGGGACAATTGAAACTTTTGTTTATTACGATTGACACTTTGGGTAACATTTCTGGTTATTATGCTTAATATTGATTAGTAGATGAAAGTGACACGTTCCTTAATTCTGAGTGCCAATTTACTTCAGTGTGATTGACACTTTAAGATAAATGACACTTTTGTTCGTTGTAATTGACACTTTTTTCATAAACAAATGACATTTTTTCGAAACAAATCGCATTTTTTTAAAAAAAAATTGATATTCAATAAATGATATAAATGACACTTTATTCAAATACAAATGACACTTTTGTTTGTTACGATTGATACTTTGGATAAGTAACAAATGATACATTTATTCATTACAAATGACACGCCTTCCTTATCAAAAAAATTGGAAAAAAATAATAAAAATTATTTGTTACGATTGACACTTTTGTTTGTTACGATTGACACTTTCATTGCAAAGAGTGACACGTCCGTCCTTAAAATAAAGGGAAAAAAATGAAAAAAAAATGAAAAAAAATTTGTTTGTTGCGATTGATACTTTTGTTTGTTACGATTGACACTTTCGTATGCAAAGAGTGACACATCCGTCCTTAAAATAAAGAGGAAAATATGTTTTTTTTAAAAAATTAATGAGGTCATTCTGACGTCAGCGGGTCAAACACGGGTCAAAGCGGGTCAAAAGATGCACACAAATTTTTGCCATGTACTATAAAATAGTTTTAGATGTTTATGGTTCATTAATTTCTTTTTAAATTTTAAATAAGAAACAAAATAAATGGAATATTAATAAATAAATAAAAATAGGACAAGATCAATGGAATAGAGTTGAGTAATTAACAAATTGAAGTCTCAATCATCGCTATCCATTTCTTGTCCAATTAAAATATTATATAATTGCATTAGGATGTGATTTTTTTTCCGTCACTTTTATTTGACCTGCATTGGACATTTGATTATTATAATGTTTGTTATATACTAACATTGTTTGGTGGTAATGAAATATGCCACGTGGAGAGTGATACGTAATAAGATCCCAGTCGTCAAATGGGTTGGCTACCAATGAATATACTGTAGCCCAAACAAATACAATGTTTGGAACCGGCCCAAATTGAATTTCATAAAAAAATATTATCAATGATTAAATTGTAATCACATTTTATTCGCTAATCACCGCTTAATTGTACACGAATATATGTTGAATTTCATTCCTGACAAAAACTTAAACCTCATTGACTTTGATGATCAATGACCATTGAGTAACGTTTCGGTACATTTCTAGATTGAACTCCGTGTAAAATCCCATCTCATGAAGCGTGACGTGTCCAATCCTTGTTCACTAATAATGTGTATTTTACAAATTTGATGACTCATGTTACTGTTATTATTTATTATAATGAAATTATTTAATTACTACAGTTAAGAAGAAATTGTACTCCCTCCGTCCCGCTAATTCTGTCCCAGTTGACTTCGGCACGGAGATTAAGAAATTTTAGTTTAGTGTGTATTTTATGAGTTTTAATTGTATAAAGAAAATGACATAGTTTTCGAGGAGTGGTTGGTGGAAAGAAATGAGAATTATCCAAATTTTTGCAAGGCTAGTAAAAAGCAATCGATTTTTATTTTTTATATTTTTTTTATATTGTATTTGAAGAAATAATCTAAAATTTTCAAAAAGATAAAAATCATAATTTTCTGAGTTCGGAGATGAACATAATCGAGTGGAAGATAGATTTTTGAAGAGAGAGTATAAGAATGTGGGGTTGAGTAGTCAGTAAGGGGGGCCCACTTCATTTTATGTTTAAAAGTAATTTTTACTATTTTAGAAAAGAGGACAGTAATAGCGGGACAGCCCGATTAGACAAGTAGGACAGTAATAGCGGGACGGAGGAGTAACAGAGATGTGGAATAGATTTAAGTTATTAATTATGTGTCCATCCATCTCATAGCCCCATCGGGCATCTTCCAAGGAATGGCCCAAATGGGGCTCTCAAATTAATAGAATTAATTATTTAATTTTATTTTGCAAATAAGGTCTTATCAAAACAAACAAATCAAATGTTTTTTTCGAAATGATCTTGTCCCAATTCATGGTCGTGCCACAAAATTAAAGATGCGCGTCCACTAACGTTGTTGATGTCTTGATGATTTGATGGACACTGAAATTTATGCGATTTACTCAAATTTTTACTCAATCCGTTCTATAAATAATGTTTAATTTTTAAAAAAATAATTTTTTACAAACAATCAACAACTTTTTTTAAGGCATCTACAATCTTTACTCATAACCTACCACTATCCTTAAATCTCGTATCGAAAAGATAAGAAATACTTCCTCCGTCCCGCTAATTCTGTCCCAGTTGACTTCTGCACGGAGATTAAGAAATTTTAGTTTAGTGTGTATTTTATGAGTTTTAATTGTATAAAGAAAATGACACGGTTTTCGAGGAGTGATTGGTGAAAAGAAATGAGAATTATCCAAATTTTTGCAAGGCTAGTAAAAGACAATCGATTTTTATTTTTTATATTTTTTTATATTGTATTTGAAGAAATAATCTAAAGTTTTCAAAAAGATAAAAATCATAATTTTCTGAGTTCGGAGCGGAACATTATCGAGTGGGAGATAGATTTTTGAAGAGAGAGAGTATAAGAATGTGGGGTTGAGTAGTGAGTAAGGGGGACCCACTTCATTTTATGTTTAAAAGTAATTTTTACTATTTTAGGAAAGAGGACAGTAATAGCGGGACAGCCCGATTAGGCAAGTAGGACAGTAATAGCGGGACAGATGGGAGTATTATTTATGGTACAGAGTGAGTATTTGAAAAACATGTCTGCCTTTTTATTTTCAATTTGAAATTATATTTTATGGAGTGGGATGCTATTGAGTTTTCCCCATTCGATCTATCTTTATTAACATGAAGGTGAGGTGACATGTGTACCTTTTTACCCAAAATAACTCATTTCTTAAGATTAAAAAAATCTCATATTAGGATCTATTTTTGTAAAATAGGTTTGTCACTATTCCATTGATGTGTGCACCAATTAGATACAATATTAGATACTCCATCCGTCTCAAATGAAATGTCTTGTTTCTTTTTGACTTGATAATTTGTGTTCGACTTTTACGTGTTGAGATAGATAATGGTGTGAATAGTCCCACAAATAAGTAATTTTTGTGTGTTAATTTTATTTTCCTTTGGGAAGTAGGAAGTTTGTGTGGATGCCCTCAAAAAATGAATACTTGACGTTTGGTATGGGACTGAAAGAAGTACATAATTTAGATAATGGATCTGCTGTCCAATTTGTGTTCAATTGAATGATAACGTGTGTCCCCATTAACAATTATACACACTAGTTGAGATTATTAACCCTACGGACAAGGGATCATTTTATTTTTCCCGACAGATAAAGTATTATTTTAGTCCTTTTATGTGTTAAATAAGATAGATCTCACTATTTTATTAATGAACATAAATTAAAAATACAACATATCTCATTCTCCTATTTTATAGGCAGTAGACGTTAATACAGTAGCGTGACATGGGATCCAAGTCTACTATCCATCACCGCTTATTTTGGTTGTATTCCTATCCTAGTCTTAGGGATTTTGCACGTGTAGTCTTGATAGCGGCTTGTTTGGCATCTTCAAATAAACAAATGGTAACAATAATATATGTCGCACTTTAAATAAATATAGTTTGTATATGATTGCTCACATTGAAATGATCCACAACCCTCCACTCTTCCCCTTTATATTTGCCTCCCACAATCACAATTATCACCCTTAGCCTTGTCCCTCTCCTGTTAGTTAATTTGTCTTTCATTACTCTCTCTCTCTCTCTAAATATCTTGCCAAACATTAGTAAGTTTGATCAATTTCCTTCGAAATTGAGTCAACTTAATAAGTTTGATTTCTTTATTAAATTCTTGAAATGTATTTTGGCGCCATGAGACAATACGAAACTCCGGCGACTCTGCCGCGGACGAACAGCTGCCGGAGCGCCACCAAGATCATGCCGGCCACGACGACGACCTTCTTAAGGTCGACGTCGTCGTTGGACCTCGAGCTCCTCGTGGAGGAGTTCAACCAACAAATCGTCGTCCCCCAACCCAAAGCCTCGCCCGCCGTCTTCCGCCGCCTCAGCCGTAACCGCCACAGCGCTGCCGTCTTCCTCCGCTCCCTCCTCTCGCTCTTCACATTCCCCAACATCCTCCCCACGTGCCGGTGGCTCGGCACTCCGAACAACTTCTCGATCACTCCCTCTCTCGGCCGGAAAGTCACCGGAACCCTATTCGGAAACCGCCGCGGGGCCGTCAGCTTCGCCGTCCAGTACGACCCGCGATCGGAACCCGTTTTCGTTATCGAGTTGGCGGTCTCGACCGCCACTCTAGTAAAGGAGATGGCCTCCGGACTGCTAAGGATCGCGTTGGAGTGCGAGAAGAAGGCGGCGCCGCCGCGCCGGAAACTCCACGGCGAGCCGGATTGGACGATGTACTGCAACGGTCGGGAGTGCGGGTACGCGCAGGCGAGGGAGTGCAACGAGTCGGACTGGCGCGTGCTTAGCACGGTGCAGACCGTCTCCGTCGGAGCTGGTGTGATTCCGGCAGTGGACGACGGACGAAAGGGCGGCGCGTACGAAGGCGCGTTACTGTACATGCGGGCCCGGTTCGAGCGAGTTGTGGGGAACCGTGACTCAGAGGCTTTTTATATGCTGAATCCGGACGGGAACGGCGGGCCGGAACTCGGTATTTTCTTGCTTAGGATTTAATTTTGATGTAAAAATAGGATTTTAAATTTAATTATGTAATGTTTCGGGTTTTTTTTCTTTTTTTTTTTTTTCGGGTGACTAGGAGAACACGCAATGTAGAGCGTGTTTTTTAGGAAAATTCTATTTAATTATTCGTGAGAATAATTATTAGAATTTAACTCTTTTTCGTCCGTTTTGTTGGTTATATCATTAGAAAGGGTATGAATGATTGGAGTTTGGTTCAATGTACGTCTTTAGGGATGTTGTAGTTTGTGTTCAATAGTTTTATCATCACTTTAATAAATAAATGTTGGGTCCGACGTCATTGCTTATGCCTTAAGCTTCATTTAAAATTTTTAGTTGATCAAAATACAAATGTTACACTAACACTACATTGCACATGTCTTTGCTAAAATATCCAAATGGGACAAGATATTTTGAAACTCGTATTTTAAAGGACATCATCCAAATTTTGATATCCATAACCTCATACACACACTCCCAACTATAGGACCAATAATAGTACATTTTTCGATAAAATAATAATCTTGATTATATAATAATTCTTTTTATAGCCAAACAAGCTTAAAATAATAACAGATAACCCTGTTAAATAATAATAAAATAAATCATTAAGTTTCAATGAAAATATAAAATATTAACTATTTATATTTAATTCAAAAAAACAAAATAATACCGAAATCTTTTAATCAGTTACAAACTAACAATACCATAATTAATGTCATTTGAAATATACATCTCCTTTTTCCTCTATTTAAATCAGAACTAACTCATCCTTAACATATTTTATACATACGCAATTTTCAAAATAATTTAGTTAGTGTTGTACCAAGTAAATTGTCTCTTTTCATGACATATTTAGAAGAACAGTATCATCTGATTCATAAATCATTCTTATCATTATTATTGTCTGATTGAATTCATATCGTTGATTTCATAATTGCATTATTCTAGTTTAAAAGATCTTCAACATATATCACCGAACTCTCAGAGATATTCAGAATTCACAAAACTATTGAATATTCCTAGATTCAATACGTTGACTTGATTTTCCCAATTAGCATAGGTACCTTGTACATACATTAACTTGTTTTATATTTGAAATCTCTCTAAAACAATAGATATTTATTTATTAATAAATTAAATAATTTTTTTCGTCCCAAGATTATGATTTTATAGATTTTTGTATATAACTAAAAATATCAGAAAATCTTCTAAATTTATATTTAGTTCAAATCTTTGTATTCGCAATTTGGGTTCTATATATCATACATAGCAAAATACAAATATTGACATAGAGGAAAAAGATACCTAAGCTACAATTTATTACGAAATATAAAGCACGGAAAATGTAGATATCGTGACAAGAAAATTAATTAAGATAAAATGTCTAGTTCCTATTACTTTAGTTGGATTATTCATAATTGTATATTTATAATACAGGCGCGATCCACAAAAAAATAAAATTATAATTGAATCCATTTCAATCTAATAAAAAATATTTGATAAAACTAGGGTTTTCCATTCATAATTTAATGGGCAAATAGTTGATTCTTGAACTATGTTAGTGAAAATATATACTCCCTCCGTCCCATCTTTATTGTTCCATAACTTTTCGGTTAGGTTTTTTAGTAGAGTTGTTAATTGTGTTGTTTGTAGTAGTATTAAGTAAGTGGATCCCTTGCCATTTTCTCTCTCCTCTAATTTTACATTTGAGGGGTAAATATTTTTTTTACTTAACTTTAATTTGCTTGATGTAATTGTAGCTTTCTTAATTTGCCGACAATTTACAAAATGTATGCGATTTCTTGACATACGTTAATTAATAGCAGGAGCTGTCTTAATATCAGAAAATAACAAACATAAAATATGCAATATTGACAATTAAATATGCAAACAAAAACGGCAAAATAAGAAACCAAAAAAAGTTTATACAACCGCCAATTACTCTAAATTCGTTCACAATGTGTTCGGCAGAATAACAAACAAAACTTCAAATACAGTAAGGATAATGGAGAACAGCAGAGTGACATCACTGATGGAGCCAAAATTAATTTAAGGAGGAGCCAAAACCAAATTCGAATTCCCGCCATCTAACACACCCATTTAAATACCTTAACACATGTTTTCAAATTCAAAATCAGAAATTAGCAGTCCGCAAAAATGAGGAAGGATCTCTCAACTGAAGAGAGAAATTCCATTGTCCAATTTATTCTCCAACATTTGAAGAACGGCAAGCCTGCAAATGGAAAAATAAATGAAGCTGCATCAAAGTTCAACACTTGTCGGCATACAATCGGCAGAATCTGGAAAGCAGCAATGGAACAGCAAAATCAAGGGCAAGTAATACATTTGCAATCGAAGAAGAAAGGAGCTCCACATCTAAAACGAGTTGTTATCAACCTACCTCTAATAGAGAGTCTAAGTGTGCAAAAAAGATGCACAATTAGGAAGCTAGCTAATGGCATATCTTGCAGCAAATCAACAGTTCACAGATGCCGTAAAGATGGTCTAATCAAAGCTCACTCTAGTGCGATAAAGCCCTCCCTCACAGCCCAACATAAACTTCAGAGGTTACAGTTTTCTATTGAGGCACTACAATTTGATACAATCATGCAAATAATGAAGTTCAGAAATATGCAAAATACAGTTCACATTGATGAGAAGTGGTTCTATCTTTCTAAGACTGCACACAGATTTTATCTAACTCCTAATGAGGTAGAGCCACATAGGTCTTGTCAAAGTAAGAAGTTCATCAGCAAAGTAATGTTCATGTGTGCAGTTGCTAGGCCTCTATTTGCTGAAGATGGCACAATTTTGTTTGATGGCAAGATTGGAATCTTTCCTTTCACAGAAAAAGTTCCAGCCATGAGAGCAAGTAAAAATAGACCGAAGGGGACACTAGAGACCAAAGCAATTCAGTCAATAACAAAACAGGTGATAAAAGATTGTTTGATTAAGCAAGTAAGGAATCCTACATTTCACTTTCATTTGTAGCTCTCAACCTCCGGCGATTCCGCAGGCGAAAGGGCCAGATTCGCTCTCAACCTCCGGCGTCGGCAGCTGGCTCTCAGATTGTGGAATGTCGTCGATTCCGCAAGCGAAAAAAGGCCCAGATTCGCTCTCAATCTCAGATCTGTACTCGCTCTGGATTTCCGGACTGCATGTCGAATCGTATGGAAAATCGACTAAGAAATTAGAAAGTCCGCTCCATCCAGAGCTGATCTCGCTCTCTCCGCCGTCCCACTCGGGTCCGCTCAGAAAATTGCAGCTTTTCCGCCATTTCTCCCTCCACCGAAGTAGTATCTGTCCAAGATCTGAGGTCGAGGAGTTGGGTTTTTTTTTAATCGGCGGTGAATTTCATCCTTGCAGATGTTGGGTTCGAAATCGTCAGGAAGACGGTGAAAATGGCAGAGAGATGGAGATCTAGGGTTCTAGATCTTGAAGAAGGCGATGAATCAGAAGGCCAAGAGATGGAGATAGAGTGTTCGAGAACTTGAAGAACACGAAGAAGATGGAGGCGGCGATTACAAGATCTAGGGTTTCGATAGAATAAGTAATGAAAACATAAATGAGGTCGAGGAGAATAAGTTTGTGTTTTAGGATGAATTAGTGTAGATAGTGTAATTAAGTTAATTAGGCAATTAGAAGCTTTTATTAAGTTTGTAATTAAGTTTAATTATTTCCATTTTCGGAAATGGAACAAGAAATGTGGGACGTCCCGAAAAGGAAGCGGAACAAGATTTGTGGGGCGGAGGAGTATTTAATTACTCGCCCAATGACATGGTACCATGTTTGCTTAACTGATAAACAATCAAACCCAACCAGTGATCTGAGGTTTCTCCCAACACTTAGATTGGAGATTTGGAAGTATAGGTTAATTAATCATCACTTTTAATCTCAGTACGAAGTTATTTTTATACAAATATATACGTTCTGGACCACTTTACTAGTATATAACTAAAAATTTATGTAATTAAAAACTATAAAGTACTGAAAGCTAGTTTTGTTCTCAAGAATGAATTATGCAACTTGTGACAGATGTCGTTCACTTGAGAATTTGAAAAATTATTTTTTATGTTGAACTGTACTTCCGTCCCACTAGAAATAATACGTTTTTCTTATTACGGCGTTCCACTATAAATGATTCATTTTCGAAAATGGCAAAGATTGTGGGGACATATTTAACTACTAAAAAGTCAAATAATCTACACCACTTACACCATTTTCTAATTTTCACGCTCAAAAGAAACATATTGTTTCTAATAGGACGGAGGGAGTAGTATTTTCCAGTTGTGGATTCCATTGGTCACAATTCATGCACGGTTTTAATTAGAATCATGTATATAAGGAATAAATAATTTAATTATATGTATTCAAATTTTATTAATTTTTCCCTAAGTAGATTCAGTTGTGATATAAACCTATTAACAAACGATTTGTTATTTCAAACCTTAAACATAAACTTATAAAACCCCAATCTCGTAATTATTCGTCTCATTCATGGTCAGATTCGTCTCATTCATGGCCAGATTCAATTTTACGAGAGAGGATAGTGCGAAATTTGAATTTTGACAGAAATGAGTCGAAATGTAAAAAATTTCAAACTTACATAAAAAATTCGAGTTTTGACATGATACCACGCTCCCGTTATATCGGCCACTAAGATTATCATATATATATTTTATGGTAATCCTTGATCTGAATTAAGACATGCTGACTTTGGACAGAAGTTCAGTCATGCATGCAAACGGAGACAAATATTATCTTGAAACGATTCAATTTGCCAACTCCAAGATATTTATAAATATCTGTCCATCTGTTAGCAGATATTTTCAAAATATCTTCGGACAAACTATCTCTGACCTAAAGCGGATCGAATCGCACTGACCACCTTATTATAATCTGCATGTAAATTTTATATTAAATATCTAACTCTGCAACTTAATTTATTTATTCATATTCCTTTTAACTCCGGTTACATAATGATGCAGAAAGCTGTAGATGTATGTACTCTACTGGCTGTCCTAATTTATTATCTTAGTTCAGTAACTCCGATAATTTTGTTAATAGTACTCGAACATGGTGGAAGAGTTTAAAACGTATCGTTAACGTTTAAGGTTCCGTTTTAAAAAAACCCTAAATAAACGATTATAATATAAATATTTATAACTTATTTATAAATATTTAAGTTTATTTTTCTCCTTATTCGTTTGAATGCACACATTGCGAATAACGTATACAAAATAAAAAATGCAGTGAAGGTACTTGAATCAACATTCAATTATTCTATATTATGTCTTTCTAAGGGCTTGCGGTTATAATATATCAATTTCATAGTAATAGAAATACATATCCTACCGAGACAAAATTTCTTCAAATAGCAATTCTTATAAAAAACTCACTCAAAAGTGTTGAATTAGAATCCCATTCCAACTAAGGAAAAATTAGAAAAGTCGGGATACACTGAGAAAAATCTTTACTTACTATAATTTTATGAAAATAAGCTGAAAAATAGCTTACAAAGAGCTTTGATAATTTTTCCTAAAAACGTACATTAAAGCTTATTTTTTAACTTAATCTTAAATAAATTGTTTATAAATTATTTCGTTACGGGCCTTGGGTCGTTCATTTCATCAATTACGTTAAGCAGACAAGACTAGTAAAAAAAAGTGCAGTTGACAGCTAAAGCTGCACCAATGTCAAAGACAAATTCTTAATTATTTTTGTTTGTTGAAACGCAAAACATGTAACTATGTCATTATGTGTATGAGGTCGACAATCAATGTCGTATGCTTCACTGGATATATATAAATAAATATATAGGGTTATATGTTTTTTGTTATATTATAGTTAGCATTAGATCCCACTTCACAGTATGGTTGATGGAAATTTTATATTTTGGATATTTATAGTTATACGTTATATATATGCATGGAAACATGTGGAGTTCAATTAACTTCTTAGGAATCATATGTTTCTAATTAATTTAGGCAAATTGGATTTTTTAGTTCCCAAACTATGCGTGTTTGGTCAATTTGGTCCCTTATTTATTTATTTTAGTTAATTGGTCCCCAAACTATATAATTTTGGACGAATTGGTCATTCTGTTAATTTTTTTTAGTCAACTGTTAGTCAACGATTTTTAAAGGGTATTTTCGGTATAATATTATTGAGGACCAAAACGTCCAAATATTGAAAGATTGAGGACCAATTTGACCAATTTTTTTTCTTTAATTTTTTAAAGTTATTCAAAAATCGAAAAATATTTTAATAATTTTGCTTTTTTTAAGGAGCAATTATACCAATTTTAAATAGGTTGAGGACCATTCCCGTTAATTATAATATATTTGGGGATCATATTACTATGAAAATGATGGATTAAAACATAAAATATATTACTCCGTAACTAATTTTTTTCCGAATAATACTATGAAAACAGGGGATTAAAACATAAAATATACGAAAAATTAATGAATAAATCATATTGGAATGAAAACATGTTTTGAATGGAAATCTAATATAGTTTTATTCATTGATTATCAAATATTCTACGTTTTTATCTCTCTTTATCATAATAATGTATTCAAAAATTTTGATAACAGAGCTATAAAATTTGACGATTATGATCCCAAAATATATGGATTGGTCTTCAACTTATTTAAAATTGGCGTAGTTGGTCCTTAAAAAAATCAAAATGACTAAAATACTTTTCGATTTTTGTAAAATTAAAAAAATTTCAGTAAAAATAAATTGGCCAAATTGGTCCTCAATTTTTTAGTATTTGGACATTTTGGTCCTCAATAATATTATACCGAAAATACCCTTTAAAAATCGTTGACTAACAGTTGACTTACCAAAAAATTAACAGAAGGACCAATTCATCCAAAATTCTATAGTTTGGGGACCAATTAACTAAAAAAATAAATAAAGGACCAAATTGACCAAACAAGCATAGTTTGGGGACTAAAAAATCCAATTTGCCATTAATTTATAATAATAAAAAACACCTATCTGGCCCGCCCTTTGCGAGTTGGTAGTCCAAGAATATTGGCAGAAATCGAAATCAATAGTCTCGTTATATAAATATAGGATTAAGAAACCCTAAAGTTCGAAGAAAACTCGATAAAAAACGTAATTCACGTAATGGGAGAATTCTTCTCCCATTATGATTTATGATATTAGTAATATTAAGATTTGTTAGTTTGTTCTTCTCCCATTATAATTTTTAACATTTGTGAAGCCATATACTTTTATTTGATTACATTCGTTTTGACAAAATCGGAATTTATTTAAACCATATAGTATTACTTTATTCAAGAACATGTTAGTATCTTTTTTAAAAAAAATATGACGAGGGATTCGCAGATTAACCATTACAGACTCACACATAATGACAGTCGGTGAGATTTAAGTTGTTACTTTCGGTCACAAGTCAGTCACCTAAACCACCGTCCAAGGTGACATGTGTGTATTTTTATAGTTAAGATTCCGTTATGCATCACATAATTATTGAATTTCCCAAAATGTACCTACTAAGTGGGAAAAAGCCCCAAGGTTTAAGGGTGGGTGACCACTCATAAGCCATGACGATATTTTGGAGGCACTACTAAGCTTGCACATGGAAACAGACCCTTATTTGGCTAAAGACATAAAATCTTGGATCTATAATTTCAAAGAAAGATTCTTCTTGAAAATTAATTTAAAAAATATGGTAAAAACGTGCCGACGATATGGCCATTGGAGCTTGGAGGAATATAAAATATGTTGGATAAATTATTTTTAATGTGGGTAATATATATATATATATATATATATATATATATATATATATATATATATATATATATATGTGGCGTATAATTGATGGATCGAGACTATGGATTAATTTATTTGAGTCACCTAGAAAAGTATTATTATTAGCCATGCAATAATAGTAAAGATAATTTATAGTTGAATAAGTAGGTTGAATTTTGATGAGAAATTTTTAGGTGTTGGTCGGTCTTCTTGTCGCCTGTTTTTGAGAATATAAAAGGGTTGAAATGTCGATTTCAAGATTTTTTTTCTTAAAATTAGTGAGAATAATATATCAAGTTGATAACGATTTCGTGCTTTTTTTGTACTTCGCAATCTTATCCATAGATTGAGATGGGTAAATCTGAATTAAAAAAATAAGAGGACAAATTTACTAATCGAAAAAGGAGTTGAAATTTGAGATTATGCACAATTTAAATGTCAGCCCCCACACTTGCCCAGTGCGATGAACTTAGATGATTTAAATTAGAGTATGTTTATTTCTACTACTATTAATTAAAAATCAAGTAGTTTTTTCTTTAATAAACTCGACGTTTATATAATACTTAGCATATCAAACAATAAATAATAAAATTTTACTAAAAAGAAAAACATGAGGCAAACTCGATCGAAAACTTGCCATATGTATTACGCTGAGTGGCAGATCCATCTTGATGCTAACGGGTGCTACACCAGCCAACAAATTTTATACATTAATTTTAATTATATAAAGAAAAGTACAAATGAAGTGTAGGACCAACATGATTAGCATCCTATTTTCACATATTATACCTCAGTTGCGTTAAAAGTGCTTCGTTTTTTTCTTTAGACTGTCCCCTTAAAAGTGGTTTATTCTATAAAAAAAATTTGTGTAGATCATATTTAATTATCAAATAATTAAATAATATATATTACAAAATACTGAAATTTTTTGAATCGCTTTTATCAGCATAGAAGGTAGTAATAATAATTGGCACAGATTGTACCAAGCACAAATTCTATACAGCCCCAGTCCAGTTTCGTAAAATTAAATTATTAGATCCGGCCCGGCCCAATATAACGAATAAGGTTCTTAAGGGCCCAGCCCAATATAAGGTGTACTACTATAAACATCTCTTTCTTTTCAAATACTCCTATGTAATGTTTCTCCCCCGGCTATTTCCTTTTGACATGAAGTGTTGCACTTTGAAAAGGGTAAAAATAATCCATCGAGCGCATGAGCCGCGCCACAAATTGTGTGGAATTTTGAATTTTATATACTCCCTCCGTCCCATCTTTGTTGTTCCATAACTTTTCGGCTCGGTTTTTAGGAAAGTTGTTAATTGTGTTGTTTGTAATAGTATTAAGTAAGTGGGTCCCTTCCCATTTTCTCTCTCCTCTAATTTTACATTTGTGGGATAAATGTTTTTTTTTTACTTATCTTTAATTTGCTTGATGTAATTTTAGATTTCTTAATTTGCCGACAGCTTACGAAATGTATCCTATTTCTTGATGTACGTTTATTAATTGCAAATGCTGTCTTAATATCAAATAATAACAAACATAAAATATGCAAATTCGACAATTAAATATGCAAACAAAAACGGCAGAATAAGAAACCCAATAAAACTTTATACAACCGCCATTTAGTCCAAATTCGTTCACAAACATGGCAGAATAACAAACAAAAGGAAAAAAATACAATAAGGATAATGAAGAACAACAGAGTGACATCACTGATGGAGCCAAAATTAATTTGAGGAGGAGCCAAAACCAAATTCGAATTCCCTCCATCTAACACACCTATTTAAATACCTTAGCACAGGTTTTCAAATTCAAAATCAGAAATTAGCAGTCTGCCAAAATGAGGAAGGATCTCTCAACAGAAGAGAGAAATTCCATTGTCCAATTTCTTCTCCAACATTTGAAGAACGGCAAGCCTGCAAATGGAAAAATAAATGAAGCTGCATCAAAGTTCAACACTTGTCGGCATACAATCGGCGAGAATGCGGAAAGCGAAGAATGGAACAAGACAAAATAAAGGGCAAGTAATACATTTGCAATCGAAGAAGAAAGGAGCTCCACATCGAAAACGAGTTGTTATCAACCTATCTCTAATAGAGAGTCTAAGTGTGCAAAAAAGAGGCACAATTAGGAAGCTAGCTAATGGCATATCTTGCAGCAAATCAACAGTTCACAGATGGAGTCAACATGGTCTAATCAAAGCTCACTCTAGTGCGATAAAGCCCTCCCTCACACCCCAACATAAACTTCAGAGGTTACAGTTTTCTATTGAGGCACTACAATTTGATACAATCATGCAAAGAATGAAGTTCAGAAATATGCAAAATACAGTTCACATTGATGAGAAGTGATTCTATCTTTCTAAGGCTGCACACAGATTTTATCTAACTCCTAATGAGGTGGAGCCACACAGGTCTTGTCAAAGTAAGAAGTTCATCAGCAAAGTAATGTTCATGTGTGCAGTTGGTAGGCCTCTATTTGCTGAAGATGGCACAATTTTGTTTGATGGCAAGATTGGAATCTTTCCTTTCACAGAAAAAGTTCCAGCCATGAGAGCAAGTAAAAATAGACCGAAGGGTACACTAGAGACCAAAGCAATTCAGTCAATAACAAAACAGGTGATAAAGGACTGTTTGATTAAGCAAGTAAGGAATCCTACATTTCACTTTCATTTGTAGTAATGTATTCAGATTCTAAGAATCTGAATAACAATTCAGTATCTCTCAGGTATCTTGTTCCAGAATATTCATATAAATCTATCTTTAGATTTGAGAATTCATTTTATTAATCTAAAGATGGCATAGAATCTGATTCTTTATAGAATTTGATTCCGGATAGATTCTGCATAGAACCTGATTCTTGTAAGAATCTCCCAAATATGCAAATTCTGGTCAACAATACCCAAGATGCTACATCAAAATTGGTAAGGTAAATTTACACATAAGTACAGACTATATGATACCAACCAAGTTCTGTATTTAACTTGGTTATCACAGATACTTCCTGCTATTAGATCCAAATGGTCACCTATGCTAGACAAATTAATATTCATACAACAGGATAATGCAAGGCCACATATAAAGGAAATAGATATTGACTTCAGGGCAGCAGCAACTGAGGAGGGATTTAACATAAGGCTGGTCCATCAACCTCCTAATTCCCCTGACACAAATGTGAATGACCTTAGGTGGTTTAGGGCTATTCAAAGCATCCAGATAGAATCTGATTGCAAGAATGTGGATCAATTGGTGAATGCGGTTTGTTGTTCATTTGCAGAATTAGCCCCTATGACCTTAAATAAGGTGTTTTTAAGTTTGCAAGGGTGTATGCTTGAGATAATGAAAGTCAAGGGCAATAATTGTTACAAAATTCCTCATATGAGGAAAGAGGCTTTACTGAGACAAAATGAGCTTCCAATAGATTTGGAAGTTTCACTGGATTTGGTTAGGGAATGTTTCTTGTACATGATGGAGAATGGAATGACCGAAGAGGTTGAATACATGAGGAATAGACTTGGAGTCTAAGAAGAGGTAGAATACATGAGGAGTACATGAGGAATAGACTGAAGCAGCAAGTAATAAGAGGGTTTTTGTAAAGATGCAGCAAATAAATAGAGGGTTTTTGTAAAGATGCAAGCTTCCAATAGAAGGGCAGGCTTTTTGTAAAGATGCAGCAAGTAAAGATGTTTTTGTAAAGATGCAAATAGAAGTCCTCAAGTGCTTTTAGATTAAGACTGTGTTTTACAATCACTTATCAAAATCAGTTTTTAATTTCAGATTTGAAATATAGTTGGATCATAAGCAATTGGCATTGTATAGTTCATGTACCAGAACCACAACCCAATAAGCATGCCACTAAAAATCAGAACACATGCTTATCTTACACAATACCAACCACTATGAATGCATAACCTTATCACCCATACCACACTTTATAAAAAAGAAAAAACATATCCTTATCACCAAAGTTTCATAACCAAATAGATATGTACTGCATATGCATCATCAGGTTAAAATAACCACAAACAACAAGTTACTGCATAACCAATTTAGAGCAGCATAATCAATCCCCACACCTAAAGAACAAATCTCAATTTTTCAACAATAATTTCATTGAATTGTTCTATCTAACCTAGAGTGAGCATGTTCTTATCATTTTAGACCAATTAATACGCATTATCCGCCAAAAGACATTTAATTGCAATCTTCAATATACGTAGTATAATAGACAAAATTTGATTCAAGAGTAGCAGGGATAGATCTCACCCAAGGCCTTTAGCAGAAAGCAGAATCTGTAGCTCTCCATATGTCGTCGATTCCGCAGGCGAAGAAAGGGCCACTATCGCTCTCAATCTCCGGCGTCGGCAACTGACTCTCAAATTGTGGAATGTCGTCGATTCCGCAGGCGAAGAAAGGGTCAGATTCGCTCTCAACCTCCGGCGTCGGCACCTGGCTCTCAGACCGTAAGCGAAAAAAGGCCCAGATTCGCTCTCAATCTCAGATCTGTACTCGCTCTGGATTTCCGAACTGCATGTCGAATCGTATGGGAAATCGACTAAGGAATTAGAAAGTCCACTCCATCCAGAGCTGATCTCGCTCTCTCCGCCTTCCAACTCGGGCCCGCTCAGAAAATCGCAGCTTTCCGCCATTTCTCCCTCCACCGAAGTAGTATCTGTCCAAGATCTGGGGTCGAGGAGTTGGGTTTTTTTTTAATCGACGGTGAATTTCATCCTTGCAGATGTTGGGTTCCAAATCGTCAGGAAGACGGCGAAAAGGGCAGAGAGATGGAGATCTAGGGTTCTAGATCTTGAATGAGGCGATGAATCGTAAGGCCGAGAGATGGAGATAAAGTGTTCGAGAACTTGAAGAACACGAAGAAGAGGGAGGCGGCGAGTACAAGATCTAGGGTTTGGATAGAAGAAGTAATGAAAACATAAATGATGTCGATATGTAGTAAGTTTGTGTTTTAGGCTGAATTTGTTTAGATAGTGTAATTAAGATAATTAGGCAATTAGAAGGTTTTATTAAGTTTGTAATTAAGTTTAATTATCTCCATTTTCGGAAATGGAACAAGAAATGTGGGACGTCCCGAAAAGGAAAGCGGAACAAGATTTATGGGACGGAGGGAGTATTTTTTAAAATATATTTTACTGTCCTTTTTTTATTGTGGCTTATAAATTATTATTTCACTTTTTAAAATTATAAGTTTGTTAAGTGTTTTTTTCGAAATTGCAAATTTGTTCGCCATCAAATTGAGTAGAATTTTACATTTAAATTACAAATTCACCATTTTCTGATATTGAAGATTTGGCCGCCTCCTCGAATTTTATTCAATTACAAATTTTGTCACCCTTGTATCTTATCTGGATTGGGAGTTCATATACTATTTCAAAATTATTGGAGGTTGCATATTGTAATATTTATTTATGTTCATATTATAAATATTCACGACTCAAATGTGAAACGTGATTTCGGGCAGAAGAAACATAATTTGTCATGGTCGGCCGCCCTCCAATTTTGAATACCCATTTAATATTCGAAGAAATTAAAAAAAAAAAAAAAAGTAGAAAACGTTGAATGCATTTTTCCCAACAAAATCTTTCTTTAATATAGTGATCACAGTAGGTTTCCTATAATAACCAAATAAATATATAATAGGATTTTGGCCAAAATAGCAAAATAGCAAATTGGTGCACAATTTACTATCACTATTATTATTATTATTATTATTATTATTATTATTATTATTATTATTATTATTATTATTATTATTATGCTATCAAGTCAACATTTGAGCAAATATTTAACGTGAGCAACAATTCAACGAGAAGGAACGACCTTGGCATGTTACTTAACAAATCTAATATGGTCGAGTCAATCCAAATCTAACGTCTCCTCCTTATTTTCTTTTTCCAATTTTAAAGTTTCTTTTGTAATCATTAACTACTTTTAATATACTAAAAAAAAAGTTAACCTTTGAAAATGACCAACGTGGAATAAATGATTTTAGAATTACTCCATATAATTGTAATATGACGAACTCATATAAAATCCTGAAGTTTTTAATGTAATTTCTAGAATTTGTTGTATTTTGTTCCTCTGAATTCTATATTTCATCATCTTTTCTATTGAATTCTCAGACTCCGTCCTCCTTGTAATTCTTGATCCATCTCTGAATGAAATACCCAACGTACGATCCAAGTATAATATGTTCAAGGATTGATCCGGCATTAAGAATTAGAAATGTAATACATAGCATCGCAAATACATATATAAAGTTGTAGGTAACATACAAATGTACTTGCACAAGCGTCTAAGACAATTTTTCCAAACATAAGGAAATAAAAGAAAGAATAGGAAGAAGTCAATAAAAGTCGGTTTTTAAAGCAAAATTCAGAGCGGCAATAAGATATTTTGTTGTGGAAATTCAAAAGCCAACAGTGAGGTTGGAAAATACACTTAAGACGATTTATCACGTTGTTGAGAATTTCAAAAAAACATTTTAGAATGGATAGAATATTCAAGATTGTAATTCTTATGTGTATTTCAGATTTTATAAATTTCATCTCCTTTCCAAAATTAAAAATATCGCCCTCAATTCTTAATTTTTTGATCTACCCACGACTTCTTCTCCACTTATTAAAACTAATTGTGACAAAGTTTCCATGTAGAAACATATACACTATTGGTTAGACTAAGAATTCACAACATTAATTTCTACCATGTACCAGAATTCCAAGCTCATTTATAGTCCATTTGATTGGTCCACACTCTACACAACACTAAATTTTATTAAGTTTCCACAGTTATAATTATGTTTCATGAATTATCCAACACGCAATACTTTTACAACACAAGAATAACATCTAAAACTAGTAATTTGGGATTGGAATTCATTATCCAAGACTAAATATGATTCCCCCGTCATTAGGAAATTTCCCTGGTAATTGTTTGAGGGTTCACCATAACGTAGGTTGACTTTATTACTTATCACTAATAATTAGCATGAGCTACTTGAGAGTACATTACTTGTTCCCAAAAATTCTATTTAATTATGTCCAAATTAAACTAAATTATTTTGGACCCAAAATTAATGTTCCATTAAAAAGGTAAAATAATAATAATAAAAGTTTTGAGTTCAAAACGACTTAGTTTTATTGAGGACACTAATTGAACAAATATTATGGAGGAAGGTGATCACGACTATACATATATAACATGATTTGTACGTAAAGCAGTTAATGAACCGAGCTTTAATCGAACAGTTCGGGCTCGAGCTCGATAAGGTTTGACTCAAATTCAAAAATTTTGAGTTCGAGCCTCATTTTCGTCAATCTTTCGAGCCAAATTCAAGCCCGAGACTATTCGGCTCGAAAGCTCGCGAGCTCGTCTCTATTAAACTATAGTATTCCCTCCGTCCTTTAGTGTCTTGTATACCTGAAAAGGGATATCTCATTAGTAGTGTCTTGTTTCTAAAAATAATAAAGAATTTGTGGTCACAAAATAAACTACTCAAAAGTCAAGCAACATTCACCACATAATATCACTTTATTAATTTTCGTGCCCAAAAAAAATAAGACATTACTAATGTGATGGAGGGAGTATCATTTATAACTATATAATATTTTTATTTATTAATAAAATTATAATTTATTTTTTAAAATATAAAAATTATCGAGCTTTCAAATACTACAATATTTACCGACTCGAGCTTGAACCTATATTAAGAACTCGTATCAAGCTCGAGCTTAGTATTTGCAAAGCTTGGGTCGACTAGACTCAATTACACCTATTTGTACGTCGAGTGTATCTGCAATGCATACTAACAGTAAAAGGATATTTAAAAAAGAAAAATTGCTCACGCAACGTGACAAGTATAAATCATTGAAATTCTTGTCGCAACGGATTTTATTCTGTGTCCAACTTTTGAAGTCGCAGTTTCTGCATACATACTGCGTGCACACTAAAATGCGTTGAATATTCGGATCTTGATTGATGTCTTTATCTTTTGACCGACTCTATCTCTATTATTTCAGATCAAGCGGCCAGTTGGACTGTCGCGTAGAAACTACCAAGAAAATCAATTCAATTTGCTACTTTAATACCTCTTATTAATATATTACCAAAATTATCATCCAAGAGTTTAATCCCTGGATCTGGAAAAATCTCCTAAGCAATCCTAACAGAGAGAGAGAGAGAGAGAGAGAGGAACGTACCAATTAAGAGAGTGAAAGGCGAGGGGAGATTCTCATGAATTCTGGAGTGGTGTTTGATTTCTTCTGTAGATCTTCTCCGCCGCCGCCTATCCCTTTCGTCCGCCGCCTATAGGAAAATTCAGATACAAGCACAGAGATTAAATACGTGTATGTGTGTGATGGAGTGTGAAAGCGAGAGAGTGTTGCTGGAGTACGTGAGGAAGGCGTCGCCGCCGCCTTTCCTGCTGAAAACGTACATGATGGTGGAGGATCCGGCGACGAACGCCGTCGTATCGTGGAACGACGACGGCACGGCGTTCGTCGTGTGGCAGCCGGCGGAGTTCGCCAGAGACCTTCTCCCTACGCTATTCAAACACAGCAATTTCTCAAGCTTCGTTAGACAGCTCAACACTTATGTACGTTCGAATCATTCATCAATTCCACGTTTTTCTTCAATTTATTTATTTATTTAAAATAATATTTCATCTTGTTTTTTACGTTGAGTTGATTTTTAAATCAAAATAGGGATTCCGTAAAATCGCGACGAACCGGTGGGAATTCAGCAACGAGAGCTTCCGGAGGGGCGAGAGAGACCAACTCTGCGAGATCCGCCGCCGGAAGGCGACGTCCAACAAGCAACAGCTGAATGTACAAGCGCAATCGGCGGCGAAGGACCACTCCGACAACGAAGAGCAACGATCAATTTCGACGTCGTCGTCTTCGGAATTCACAACCCTAATCGACGAGAACAAGCGGCTGAAACGCGAAAACGGCGCTCTGAACTCCGAGCTCGAGGTCGTGAAGACGAAATGTCAGAAACTACTCGATTTGGTAGCAGTCTGCGGAGGTAGTCTAGAGAGAGAAAGTCAGCCGTCCGTTGAAGTGAGAGAAGGTGGCGCTAGTTGTTTGAAGCTTTTTGGAGTGAAATTTGAAATTGGGAGTGATAGGAAAAAGGAGAGGGAGAGTGGTAAGGTTCTTTTATCTCAATCCTGCAAATAATTTGTCGGTTAGGTAATGTATAGAATTGGGCATTCAAGTCGATCGTAAAACTTTTGGGGACCTACGAGGCTACGACACAAATTTGCCGATTCTAAATTAAACTTCCGAGCCAAAAAAAGTTCGGAAGTATATTGAATGATTTTTACTTTTAAGTTATAAAATTATAATTTTGATTTTTTTTTCTTCATAATTTAAGATCAATATTAAATTATTATGTATACACACAATAAAATGATTAAAAGGATGAAAATAAAAGGTTCAGCAAACACCAACTAGCTGATGATACTCAAGCCATAAATCAAGAATGCAGACTTACAGCAGAGGAGGATACTGAAAAAGAAACTTAAAGCAAAAGAAAGAATGCCATAGTAACCTAATAAGTTACGATCGGCTGTGAAATACGAGATGAAATACGATTAAAAACCGGCATAACAATCTCTAGAAGAGATCAGCTTTCTTCTTGAGAAGGTCTTGCTTCCACTTGGGGTTCCTGTAGAAAGCTTCTTTGCTCATTTCAAACACACTCTCAAACTCTTCATCAGAGAGATAGGCCTAAAATCAACCAACAAGTCACAAAGTGATTACTCTCAATATGATCACATCATATGATTGTGTAAACATAAACGATGATGATGATTCATAAGCAAACCTCTCGCTTTTGGGTGTTAATCCCGCTGATCGGGTTCTCAGATTTAGACCTAAGCTGCTCGTACGTATATGTTCCCTCGACAGCTTGAGAGGGACTCTCATTCTGCTCACCTTCCTCATTAGTCTCTTCAGTACGCTCAGCTGGTTCTTCTTCCTTCACTTCCACATTCTCTTTGGGCTCTTCTGGCTCACGAGGAGCGAAATCTGTGTTCTTCCTTGGTGTTCGAGCTGTAACAACAATTTTGTGTGGTAAAGCTCAATTATATTGTTCTGGGCTTAATTCAAAATCAAGAATGAAGATGTTACAATCATTTGGGGCAATCTGAACAATGCAGTAGCAACTGAGGACTTGTAGACTCTAGCTTAAGTAACACATGCAAAATTCAATCAATTAAAAGGTTCCTTCTCAGCTCAACTCTAAATCAAGAATGAAGTTGTTAAATCATTTTTGGACAATCTGAACAATGTAGTTATAACTAAGGAGTATAATCTTGCTTAAGTAACATACGCTTAAAAGGATCTTTCTGGGCTCAACTCAAAATCAAGAATGAAGTTATTAAGGTCATTTGGGACAATCTGAACTATGTTGTATTAACTACGGACTAGTAGAATTTTGGTTAAGTTAACACAAGCAATATTCAATCAGTTAGGAAGGAGAGTTACCACTGGGGCTATCAGCACATGGACTTCTGAGCCTTCGACTAGGAGATGAATCGGGTGATCGTTTCTCAGCAGTCAAGACGTTAGATAAAGCAGCCACGGCTGCAGCTCTCTGAGAACCTTGACCTGCTCCGCCCCTAGGAGTTTTAACCGGTTTTGGTGCAGCAGTTGTGTTAAATGCAGTGTTCAAAGCAGCCAAAGCTGAAGCTCTTTGAGTTGGTCCACCATTGTTTGAAGGATTCGATTTATCCTGATTTGAACAAGTATAAATGTATAGTTCAATTCTTGAGACTTGAAAAGTAATAAATTGAGTAAAAAGCATCAACAGATTTCCAGGCTATAATATAACATTTCTTCTGTCAAAAGCTTTCAGATTTTAGGTGTTTGGATGGCAAAAATCAAGAATATCATAATACAAAGATAAAGCTTCTGCCTCATTGAGAGAAAATCAAACAAAATTGATCTGCCAAACTGCAAATTTATTACCTCATGACCAACACCAAAGATTTGCAGAACCTTCTTTTGGAATGAGTTTCCATGCAACTGTTTTAGGAAAAGAAGTAAAATATTAGTTCATGGCAACAGGCTCGCGTACATGCATACCGTAAAAACAAAAGAAAACGAGTTTTCTCTCAAATAAGACAAACACTATGTGCTTAAAAGTTGGAGCCATATAACTATCTTGCAATAACTTACACTTGCTTTTGCAGGATCCCATGAAAAATATGTGGTGAAGAAGCATGGCTCGTTTCCTTCAGTGACTTTGTAAACTGGAACGTTTCGGGCCAACTCCTCGAGTGAAGCAGCCATCTCGATGTATTTCTGTGATGAATTTCATCAGTCAATGGAGCAGTGAATTGAAAGAACAATTTTAGCAACTGAAAATCCAAGACCTCCACTACCTCTCCAATCTCAAAAGCACTTTGTTTCTCTTTGGGATCGACTAAAAACCCGACCCAAAGAAACACTTCACAACGTGTATCGAGTATTAACATATCCTCAGTCAACAGGTCATCTTGAGAGAATCTGTATATTTCTTCAACCTGGCATATGAGAAAAAAATGCAGTGTTTTTTAATGCATGGAGAGCTAAGGAACTTCTTAACTATTTCTCTTTAAGATTTGTTACCTCAAACTTTTCTGGATTGATATGCCAGCATGTGCATCAAAAGAGAATTAGTTAGAACTTAGAACAAGCAAACATTGCTATGTTCAATACATATTAAAAAAGTAAGGTTGCCACCTTTATGAAAGGAGAATGCAAACAAGTGAGGGTCCCTGGTCGGCTCAGGGGCAGCCTTTTTACTGCTGTAAGGTTTCTTTCCTCCGACAGCACCCCAGAAGACCGAGCTCTCGGTTCCTTCTTTAGTGTGCTTGAGTGGTGATCCGGGCTGGTTTCATGAAGAAATGGAAACAGAATTTTGAGTTGCAGCACAAGATATTATGGAAATACAATTTTTAAAAGCTTTCATACACATATACCTTCAGAAATTCTGCAACCTTGGCTGCTAATTGCTGCTGCTCAACGGTGCTTTGATTGCCCATCCAATTGAAAACTGTTGTTCCAGATTGAAGCAGAAAACATTCGTTCGAGTTCAATGATGTTGCCGCCTAACAAGACAATATAATTTGATTAACATAGAAGATAAAATCTATCCAATCACACAAGTTTAAAGTCACAAGAAAAATGAGCATACTGCATCAACTTGGACAGCTTTGTTGTTATGCAGAGAAGTTCCAGATATGCAGAAGAGCGCAACGCCATCTCCAGTGTAAGTTTCATCTTTGCCACCTTGTTCAGCTACTCGGTTTTTATAACCAGAGCTCATTCCACCCTAAAAAAGAGTCAAGCATGTCAAAGAAATGCAACATTCTGCTTTATTTGTTTACAAATACTGCACCGCATAATGAAAGGCACCTTAAGGATCACCATAGGCTGAAATATTGCTATAAACTGAGGCGGCTCTTTCCCTTGATATATCAGGCCCTGGAAGAATCACTAATTCATATCATAACTTTGTGATTTGCAGCGCCTAATGTAGTGAAACAACGAATATTAGTACCTGCACTGGCTTCCCTTTCAGTGAGCTAAACATTATATTACACAACCTAGTAGCACTTTCTGCTTCCTCCTAAAGATTATAAAGTCCATTAAACATATGATTATTGGATGCTTTCCCACTGAGGGTAGATGGTTTTCATAATGTATAAACAGCAATTTACCTGAGTGCTGTCTTTTCCAATCCAACAACATAAATAGAAATCTTCCTTTCTTTCATGATGATGGTACGTATAGAGCACCATATAGCAATCTCCGCTGTAAAATCTGCCAATTTCTTCTGCAGGAAGTGCAGTTTTATCACTGCCGTTGATTTGCCAAACCTGGAAATGTTACTCAAAGTTCAAAACATGTTCAGCTAAGAAAATTAGAGCAGTCTCTGAGCAGCAGGGTGAATATGAAAGGAAATCAGACCTCTAGCTTTCCACCTCCTTGGAGCAATGGAGGAACTTCCTCAACAACTGGAGTACTTTTAGCAGCTCCCTTCACACCACCGCCTTGCTGCTTCAGTAAAGCTGATTTTTGTTTTTTGCAACAAAAAAAAAAAGAAGAAGTTAAAAATCACACCACGGTAGACATGTAAGAAAATATATACACAAGACTGGAGTAAGACATACCGGCTACTTTCCCCCTTCCCTCCTCGACAACAGAAGCAGTTGATGTTGATGGCCAGGAGTCAAACTTGGACTTGAAAGAATGATTCTCATGACCTTGAATAAGCCGAATTATCTGTGTTGATTTTGGTCGACTTTGGCTAGTAACAAACTCCTGCAATGTCACTTGGCTATGAGAAATCAAATTATGTATATGAAAGGTATGAAGATGGGAAGCAATTTTCCACCTCTGCAGCTTGCATGGCAGCTTTTCTCTCGTCAACTTGAGTTACCCGGCCAACCCAAACAAATATCTCATTCCCACAGTCTAGTAAATAGCTTTTGTTATTTTCCAGAAGTGACTTGGAAAGTTCACCATCTACAGGTTTAATTTGACCATTTATGCTGCCAATAAGCAAATTGATTCATCAAGGAATTAGTCGGTCCAGTAAATAAGCGGTATTAAGGAAAAATTAGGTATAACTAGTTAAAGTAAAACAATCTTCTGTCTGTAAGGAACATTTTTCAAGAGAAAAGCAAACCAACACAAACATAGATTCTGTTACTTATTTCACATGTCTTATGTCATGTAATGATGTAATGGTAAACCACGCATTTCAAACTTTTGACCAATTAGACACACGACCTAGTAAACATTCTCTATCGAATGCCATTGACATAAACTTATCTGCCCTATACAGAACGAAGATAGGACAAGACTTTACTAAACAGCTACCTGTAAAGTTGTGGAGAAGTCTTCTCGGTAATGACGTCATCTTCAGTAACAACTTTTTTACCAATAGGAGCAAAGCCTCCAAGGAGAACCCAGAATTCACCAGAATCTGATTCAGCTTTCAAATTTCCATCATCTGTGAATGAGGACGCAAGGTAGGAACACAAACAACATAAATTATCATCATAAGATTAAGATGTTAGGATTCGACCAAAAGAACGTTACATGTCCAGAAAATTGGTTCTCACCAACAATTGCAACATCACAAGTCCCATCATGGTACTTCTCCTTCAGATACTGAACTACCTCTAATGCTTTGCCACGTTCTTGGATATTCGAGTTTGCACCATTGAATTGATATATCTTGTCTTTAGAGTCAAGAATGAAAACATCGTCATGATTCAGTGATGACCGGGAGAATGGGACCTGCATTACACGAACCACATGTCAATATTTTCAATGGAATATTACATTTGAAATGGAGAGGCAATCAGTGTTCTTTATGTGTGATTCTACTGAATCTTCTGCAAATGTATGCTTCCTACCTGCTTCATCCTAACAACTCGTTTCCCTCTACAAATATATAGTCGATTCTCAAACTCTTCTTCCTCGACAGTCTTAAATCCAGATGCAACACCACCTTCTAGTGGTAAGATACAAGGTTTAAAATATGACAAGAACTTGTCAGACTCATGTCCTTGTAATTCTCTGTACTGAACAGCACGACCGCCAAGAATGGCATCAAGTTCTACAGTTTTGATAGCTGCAGTCCCTGCTTCGTCCTAAAAACACGAGGAACATCAGGTAAATAAAATAAAAGGCAATGAATGTGCTTCTATAAACAATATGAAGAAGACATTATACATTGCTAGTATCCTTTCCGAGCCAGAAGTGTATGTCATAGTGAAAACCTCCTGTTTTTCCAGCAATTGTCTACGTAGAAAAGCATTGCAGTAAGTCCAGAAATGCATGTTTCTCTTTACATATATGTAAGAGATCTATCATTCCGATCAAATCAGAAAATTCAAATCCTTATTTAATAGGCACAGGAATATTCAAGCGAACCTGCAGAATGATATATGAATCTCCGAAGTAGAATTTGCCATAATCAGATTTTGGCAAGGGAACTGGTTGGAAGTTCTCTATCCTCCATATTTCTGTCCCTCTACCATGCGTTAATTTTAACAAGTAAAAAAACACGATGAATAAATGATAGTGCGAAGATGCACAAAGCATCAAATACGTATAAACGCGTTATGACAAACACAATCTATTGCATCATTGCATGTAAGGATTACCCTTTCTGGCCAACTCCCTGAAAAGCAGGCTCCAAAGATTTTGTTGCGTTAGCCATTAGTCGATTCAAAAGTTCTGATTCTGAAACAGGTTCGAGCAACCGATTCACAGAGTCAAGTTCTGAAATGAAGCAATAAAATTGTTCTCAAACAGACATAATAGTTTCTCTGCTATTGTTCAGATGTATCAACTACTGATATTTCTGAGTTTGCCCATTAAAGCTTGAAACACAACAATGAGAAATAACAAACAATGCCCAGAAAATCATATAACTACAGAAAAAGAAGTTATCATACATAATTCACCAACGATGATGCTATTGTTGGGAAGTTTTTAAAACAAAATCCCTTAGTCGTTTCACACTACCTTTTTCTTGTGCAGAAAAGAAACTAAGTTAACGCGCATCACAGGAAAGTCTAGCATGATCCGAACATAATTACATATACACCACATTTACAATCCCAGGACATATGTAGATATCTCCACTTCAATATGGATAGTACATATAATTACAACTCATCGCGTTTATGTCTTCTAGATTTGTAAAGATTCATTAGTTTCAGTTTATGTGATCTTCTATTCGGCTAAAAGTTTCACCATTGACTAACACCCATACCACGCATGATCTACGCACTCGCTAATATCCTAAATAAAAAAGATTCTTATAAGAAATCAACAGTGAAAGGCCTAGAGGAAAAACCAACAAATGCATTGCCTACTAAGAACCTCAATATCCTAAATGTATTGCAAGACATTTAGAACGTCGTTTATCGTTAGAACCCACCACTTGGGATCAAACACTTCCAAGAATTGTCATAAACCTTAAAAATCAATTAATAAAGCTATTTCAATTTGCAATGTTCAATGTATAAAACATCACCACACATCCAACTTAAGGCCAAAGATTCCGAAGATATATATCAAAAATTAAAATAAAAATCAGAACCAAACATCAAGAGATCAACAAAAGACTCTTTAGCATTGTATCAATTGATCATACACGTATTACATCTCAAAATCAACCGATAATACCTCCGGTCAACAACATAAAAAGTGAAATTAACCATATAATTCTAAATTGGACGAAAACATTGCATACATTCTATAATTATCAAACAAAAAAAATATGGATTCAACAAACCTGTAAGAGATCCCCCACAATTCTTCTATTCCTTCCAGCTTTTGAGCGTATGCTCTCAGGAGGTTAAAAGCATTTGAAAAGGGGAAAAGGCAACAGAGCTGGAAAATGACAATGATAGGATCGACAAATAATTTCTATCAACAAAACAAAAGGAGAAATGAACAATAGCTGCATGGTATTATACGAATGAAATTAGTGTTCTTCCATTCCAACTCTGTATTTGATCAAACAATTGATCCGATGATGATGGTGCGTGCAGAAATTCTTTACAATGGCTTTTCGGACAGTGTTTTGCCCAACAATGAAGGCGAAGAGATACACGAGAAAAATGAAATAAGTGATAAATATAGAGAGAGAAACGTTAAGAGAAAAAGAAGGTGAATGAGAGAGAGAGTGGCATAACTGAGCAAAGATCCGGTCATGGTGGCAGCACCATCCATGTTGGCTTTCTTCTTTTTATGGGCCTTCTTTTTCGGCCTTTGTTTTTTTATTCAAAATAATTCGCTTATATTTTTCATATTTAAATGAAGCAATTATAAGGAAAATGATAAAAAGAAAAAAATATATATTTAAAAAATAAATAAAGGTTGTACGTAGAGCAAAATCTTATTACTATAAATACTTTCAGTAAATGTGTGAAACTGAAAAAAACCAAAAAAGGGAAAAGATTGGAATTCGAAGAGGTCCCGCCAATTTCAAATACTAAAAAAGTGAAAAAATGGTTTCTGAAACAGTGGAAGCTGCATTTCCTTCGAGCGAGGAACGCAGCGTCGCCTCCGCGCTTCTCAGCCTCTCCGGTTCTTCCGTGTAAGCGATTTCATCGTTGCTCAGCTCGAATTTGTTGTTTCAGTTTAGTGTTACTGTTGATGGTTAAGTTCTCTTCGTTGTTTATGGATTAAACTGAGTTGAACTTTTTTCGCAGCGGAAGGAGCGGTGACGACAGTGGCAGTCCGGAGAGCCTCGACAGCACAGCGTTTTCCGCTCTCAGAAGAGGCGGATCTCCGGTCGCGGACGAGGACGAGGAGGTGAGTGTCGATGAAGAATCGCCGCGCGCTCAGCAGCTGACTGTGGTGGCGTTTGTGTCTGGATCGCATGATTTGAAGCTTAAGGTGATCTTCCGCCGCCGTTTTCCTTTGGTTCTGCGAAGATCTCCGTTGCGTGTGCTTTTCTCTGAGTTTGAGATTTCTATTTTGATGTACGATTTAGATTTTAGTAGACTTGCTCCTCTGCTTTTGTGACGGAGTGACGCTCAATTGAGGTGATGAGTTGATAGTTTTAGGAATTTAGCGTAGCTCTTTACGTAATCTCTGTTGTTATTAACTTGCCAAATTTGAACTCTCAATTGATTGCATTTTTTGTTTCATATAAATCAACTGCAAAGTTACTGATTGTTTGTGGATTAAAAAATTTGTTATCCTCTTCTTTTGATGCATCTGTGTTCTCCCCCTTTATTTGTATTCAATTCAATCTCATGTGAAGCTGCGGTTTATAGTTTATATGTAAATGGATTGTGGATTTGCCAAATGATCGATCCCAAAAAACTACTCTGTTTCTCATATTTCTAGAATTGTTGTTCTATATTCTCAGATTACTTTATTTGTGTATCAGTTTGAACGATGAAATTGTTGTTTGTTCAATTTGCAGTAGCTATTGCACAGTGAAGATTATCACTGTGTATTATGCTCCTATTTTAGCACTTATATCTGGCCTTTCGTTAGAGCTTTCTTTTCTTGTAATGGTGAGCATATGCAGACTTATTGACCAGCTTAAGTTGTCTGTTTTTTTGTTGCAGAGTTTCAAATAACTTGCAATCTTATAACATTTCAACCTTGCCACAAGATCTTATCGCTTATCTGTAAATTTTGTTGCATGTTGGTGCAACGCAATCTATATGATTTAACTGGTGGCAAAAGGCTTTCTCAATTTTATGCTACTGCTCCATAGAAATGGCTTGTTTTCTGTATGAGTAATATATCCCATAAACTTTCAGATTGTGAGGAAGAAACGCTCAAAAGGAATCTACATCTCCGATGACAAGAAACTGAAAACCAGCAAGGCGGAACCAACTCCAGTTCCTGCATCATCTGAGGCTGTTTCTGGGATAACCACTGAGGCTTCATCATGCTTCTCGAGTGGCTCCAGTAGTACTACCGCGCTGCTGGTAAGGCGAGGAAGCCAGTTATGCAGAGTCACATGGGGCACAAAGCTGCAGCTATTATGAGGGTTCTTTCTAATGGATGTACTTCTGAAGTGACCATTCGCCAGGTCCTCGGTGATAGCCCTTCCACGAGCAAAGCCTTGCGAATGTGAGTATCACTAATTGCGCTCTCTTATGTTATCGTCACACTATGGCATACTTTCTTCACATTAGACTAAACTGGTGTGGTTTGCAAGACTCGTGTTTATTTCTAAAACTTTGTGAATGTGCAAGCATTTCTTAGAGTTAGATTATTGAAGAGAAAACCAGTTGTTGAGATGATCTTATGATGATGGTAGAATAAGGAAACAGGTAATTTGATCCAGATGCACCATATTTGGTGTTATATGCTGAAATATTTTTGCTCTAATTGGAATCAAGAATGACATTCTGTGTCTTCTTTGGTACAAGTACTAAGATATGTTTATGACCAGGTTGCTGAAGCAGCAGATAGTGAAGAGATTCGGAGCCGGAGGTCGCTCTGATCCTTTTATTTACATGGTAAATTCTAGTCTTAAAATCACTGAATTTCTAATGCTATTATCTTCACAAAATCTGCAGTATCATCACCTTTATAAAGCCTGCAAGAAAATTTAAGAGCTGATTTTCGTAATTTTACTTGAAATATTTGCCTTTTATCTTTTTTCCAGATTGCTTAATTAGGCACATAATTGTATCAAGTTACATGTCCAGACCCAGTAGAATAAGAAATTTATTGAGGTAACAATTTTTTATGTTCTATCATTAATTGACCCTCGGATCCATACGTTACTCAGTATAGCACATTCATGTAATCATATAATCTTGCGACATTAAAAGAAAAGGCATGTGAAATGAATAATTACTCTCTCATCCCACTTTAATTGTTTAGTTTTTTTTTCAGCATAGAAATTAAGAAAATTGTTTGTATCTAGGTAAGTAATAAAACAGTTTTTTCCGCTAAATTATGTAGAGTATTATTCTACTAAAAAAGAAAAGTTAATAATTGAAATTGGACAACCTAAAAAGAATATTGAACAATTAATTGGGCGGAGGAAGTATATCGTTTTTCTCCAATCAAACATCTTCCAATTACTTTTAACAAAATCTGCTGAGATTTTCATTTATGTAATTTGTAATATCCCGAATTTTACTAATATGTTATATTATAGTAAGTAAGATTTACCTTTGTTTATATATGAGAGACCTAGATATACAAAATTAATTATGGTAATATGAATATTTTCCTTCAACACTAAGAATTTATTTAAGTGAGTTCTATTTTGTCTCTTTCTCCTACGAAAGACATTAATTTCAGCATGATTTGGTACCAAAATGTACTGTAAGCTCAAGCTTTCTTCCTTTCTTTATTGACTACAATATTATTAAATTATATACACTTCCCGAATTCTTCATGATCAAGCCATTCCAATTCTCAATCTTTAGTCCACGTGTCTTATAACTAAGTATGAGTCGGTTGTTTCTTTTTTTTTTTTTTTGATTCATGGAACCCGCAGCCGCTACCTTCGGTGCGCACTGAGTAAACCACGCTCCTTGTGCAGTAGCCTGCAAACCACACAGGAGGGTTCAACCAGCCTTAATGTGACAGGGTGACAGGCAACACCTAGCGGTCTTGGTGGGAATTGAACCCAGGACCTATCGGTCCCTGGCCACCCATCTCAACCGCTAGGCCATCCCATGGGGACTGAGTCGGTTGTTTCTTTTTTTTTTGATTTGAGGAACCCGCAGCCGCTACCTTCGGTGCGCTCTGGGTAAACCTCAACTCCTTGTGCAGTAGCCTGCAAACCACACAGGAGATTAAACCACCCTCAGGTGACAGGCTCACACAGAATGGCTTCAGTGAGGATTGAACCCATGACCTGTCGGTCCCGGGAAACCTCACCTCAACCACTCTGTCATCCCCTCTACGTAGCGGGACAAGTCGGTTGTTTCTTGATCAATACCAAGTAGGTTAGTAAGCAACTTATATTATAACTTATTACCTATATTGCATTCTTACTAAAAATAGTAGATTTTATCTTTAAGAGAGAGAATGAAAGGGAAGTCGGACTTCCATCCTTACTTCTTACTGTCATCCCTCTCACTTTATAATCTCATCTCCACCGCCTTGCTCTTTGTTTCTGTTGGTATTATAAACTGCTATTACAAGTAAACTATTAAATAACAAAATGAAATAAAACAACAAAAGGAGAAAACCGTCGAGTCGAGGAAGGCCTCTCTCCGCAAGACGAAAAACGCCCCGGTAGTGTTCACGGTTGTGGCGTTTCGTCCCCAAAGATGAAACGACGACGTCTCAAGGATTGCAGCACCGCAGGATCTTTGAGCTCCGTGAACCCGGACTTTTCCGGCGATGACAGTGCGCTGGAGACTTGAGCTAAGAAGCAGCTAGGATGAGATGCAGAGCTAACTATGGAATGTTGTTGTTTTGCAGGTGTTGGAATGACATGCAGACTGGTCCTATTTATAGGCAGTCCCAGCTCAGGTGTTGATTGCAGGAGCCATTAATGCTGGAGATCGTGGATGGTAAGTGGAGTGGTGGAGAGATGGAAGGTTGGCTGCTGAAGAGCCACTTCCAGATCCTTCCAAAAGATACACTTGGGTGTGGCAGGTGCAGTGCACCACGGAGAGGAATCCAGTGCAGCCGGTCCACTGCACCGCCCGACCCGGCACCCGACCCGACCCGACGAACGACCCGACGGACCACCCAAAGGACCAATTGCCAAGATCCAAGTCCAAGTCCAAGTCCAAGTCCAAGTCCAAGTCCAAGTCCACGGACACGGACCGGAACCGGAACCGGAACCGGAACCGGAGCCGGAGCCGGAGTCGGAGCCGGGGCCGGGCACGGGCACGGGCGCGGGCGCGGTGCGCGCGCGCCGCGCCGCGGCTGCGTGTGAGGCGGTCGGCGAAAAGGCTCGCGCGCATGAGCATGTGTGGCCCAAGCCCACCACATGTCACTTAGTTGTCTTCTACAATATTGTAGAGACTTAAATACCACACAAAACATTATTCATTAATCGATGTGGGACATGATTAATGTAATAACTCTCCAAAACCCGAATAAGGTAAGTTTCTCCACTTTAGGTAACATATTAGTTTTGTCCCCCCAAACTTCGAGCCACTATTTCTCACTCACCGAAAATCGGAATCGAGAAATTAAGCACACTATAATTATCTACTCGAAACGTAGATCGACGTCATATATCTCAAATCATTAATCGGATAAATATCGAGGCTCGAAAATGCGATCGAAAACGGCTGAATTATGCCCAAGTTAAATTAGCAATAAATGCTAATTAACTTTCCTTAATTTAATATATATATATAACTAATATATATATATCCAAACCGATTTTTCCAACAATCCCCCACATGAGTGGAAATAGCCAAATGCATGCATGCAGACACGCAGCTCTGTCCTCAAGAGACAATAAAGCATCAGGATAGGTGGCTTGTGACCTTGAACCTTCCTTAGTCAGTGCTATCGAGCATACCGGCGGATTAGTGGATACGTGGCCTTGAACTATTCCTCCATGGTGTATACTTAGACAATAGCACTAGCACTATAAAGTCTCAACCGCGTCCGTTCTCACGTTTGTGTCCTTTACTGGCCATGGACAACCTCTTTGGATTCATAAGTGTTACATAGAAGCGGCCCTCACTTCTCACTTACATAGGTGATTCTTACTCGAGTATCCTGTCATACTCCACCTTCTCAAGGCATCCAAGAATCATTAAAAGTCAAAGACTTAACCTCATGACTTGACAGGTCACCAACACTCTCGAGCTCTTTTAGGGAATAGACTATTTGAGTGTGGTATCAACAGACTCATATAGCTTAGTTTTCCCATTGAACCAAGTTCATGGGATCTCCAATCTACAAGGTTGGGTATCCACTATAATCGTCTTTAACGTGTGGATTTAACTCCCATTCCCTCTACGAGCTTATACATTTGATCTCGATTCAAACTCTTAGTAAGCGGATCCGCTAGGTTATCTATAGACTTGACATAGTCTACAGAGATAACCCCACTCGTGATCAAATGTCTTATGGTATTATGTCGACGACGAATATGTCTCGACTTACCATTATACAACCCACTCTTGGCCCTACCAATAGGCTGCTTGGCTATCACGATGAATCATCACGGGTGGCACGGGTTTCGTCCCAACATGGAATATCTTCAAGAAAATTACGGAGCCATTCGGCCTCCTCACCGGCTTTATCTAAAGCAATAAATTCGAGATTCCATGGTGGATCCGGCAATACACGTCTGTTTCGTGGATCTCCACGACACGGCCTCCTCCCCTATAGTGAACACATAACCACTAGTAGACAACGAGTCTTTAGTGTCGGATATCCAATTTGCATCACGGTACCCTTCAAGTGCTTGGGGGATGTCGCGAGTAGTGCGGCCCAAAGTTAAGAGTGTATTTCAAATACCTCGAACTCTTACAAGAGATTTCCAATATTCTCTACTAGGATTACTAGTATAGCGACTCAGTTTGTTCACCGAACAAGCTAGATCAGGCCTCGTACAATTCGTGATGTACATAAGACAACCAATGACTCTAGCATAATCCTCTTGAGCAACAGGATCACCCCTATTCTTGCTCAAATGAACATTAACTTCTAGAGGAGTCTTTGCCTAGCGCACTATCAAAGGCATTAAACCTCTTAAGTACTTTCTCAATATAATGAGATTGAGACAAAACAATCCCTTTGGGAGTTCTTTGTATCTTTACTCCAAGAATAACATCAGCAACTCCCATATCTTTCATATCGAAATTCCTTTTAAGCATTCGCTTGGTGTCATTTATGACTTGAAGGTTTTGTCCCATAATTAACATGTCGTCTACATAAAGACAAACAATTACAAAACCATTCTTTGTATTCTTTATGTAAACACACTTGTCACATTCATTAATCTTAAAGCCATTTGACAACATAGCCTCGTCGAATTTCAAGTGTCATTGTAATGGTGCTTGTTTCAACCCATATAGGGATTTCACCAACTTACATACCTTTCGCTCTTGACCAGGTACAACGAACCCTTCAGGTTGTTCCATATAAATTTCATCTTCTAAATCTCCATTTAGAAAGGCTGTTTTCACGTCCATTTGGTGAATCTCAAGATTGTGCAAAACAGCAATCGCGAGAAGCACACGGATAGACGTAATCCTCGTTACAGGCGAATAAGTATCGAAGAAGTCATATCCTTCAATTTGCTTAAAGCCTTTAACCACTAAACGAGCTTTATACTTATCAATTGACCCATATGCCTTTTACTTTCTTTTTAGGATCCATTTACATCCTAAGGCCTTGCAACCTTCGGGTAAGTCTGCTAAGACCCAAGTGTGATTCTGCATAATAGAATCAATTTCACTTTGGACAGCTTCTTGCCAAAGTGGACCATCGGGTCTAGAAAGAGCTTCTTTTATAGACCGCGGCTCTTCATCCAAAAGAAAGACAACATAATCAGGACCAAAGTCCTTAGCAACTCTTGCTCTAGTGCTACGTCTTGGTTCTAACGTTTCAAGATCGACAGCTTGCCTTTTACGGGTATCGAGTTCTATCCCCACATTTCTATAACTACTGGCAACTTCTCTTGCTCCACCACTAGAGCTTGACTCAACTTTATCATCCTTTTTACACGGATAGATATGTTCGAAGAATATAACATTCCTTGACTCAATAGTAGTTCTAATATTCATATCGGGCACGGCCGACTTATGAATGATAAACCGATATGCACTACTATTCAGTGCGTATCCTATAAAGATACAATCGACAGTCTTAGGTCCGATTGTAACTTGTTTAGGCAAAGGCACTTCTACCTTAGGCAAAGGATAGGAAGGTTTCCTTCCTTTCCACAACTCATAAGGAGTTACATCTCTACCTTTCAGAGGTATTTTGTTTAATAAGTAGTTAGCCGTCAAAACGGCTTCCCCCCACATGTTCTCAGGGCGGTCCGAACTTATCAACAAAGCATTCATCATCTCCTTTAGAGTTCGATTCTTCCTTTCAGCTACACCATTTGATTGAGGCGAATAGGGGGCAGTGGTTTGATGAATAATACCACTAGACTTACATAACTCTTCAAAAGGAGCTACATACTCTCCACCTCTATCACTTCGTACCATTTTGATTTTGCAATCAAGTTGGTTTTCGGCTTCTGCTTTGAAGTTAGTAAAAGCTTCAATAGCCTCATCTTTACTCCTTAAAAGATAAAGAGTACAATACTTAGTGCGATCATCAATATAAGTAATAAAATACTTTTTCCCACCTCTAGTTTGTACGAACTTCAAATCACATACGTCAGTGTGAATGAGTTCTAGAGGTTTTGTGTTCCTTTCTACAGAATGAAATGGTTGTTTAGCTAATTTTGCTTCAACACAAACTTCACACTTAGTTTTGTTAAACTCATTTACTTTAAGTAGATCGAGATTAACTAATCTTTTTATAGCATTTAGATTAACATGTCCTAATCTAGAATGCCATAAATCGGAACACTCAATCAAGTAAGAGGAAGTAGTTGCGTTTTCATTATCTTTGGCCTCAATGGCCTCTTGGCGTATCGCCATTACAGATAGTTTGAAAAGGCCCTCAGAGAGGTAACCTTTTCCTAAAAACATTCCAAATTTTGTCAAAATAAACTTGTCAGACTCAAATACTAGTCTAAAACCTCTCTTAACTAGTACAGAGCCGGACACCAAATTCTTCCGGATATCAGGGACATGCAGCACCTCTCCAAGAGTGAGGTTCTTGCCGGAGCTCAACCTTAGCACCACAGTACCATAGCCAACCACCTCAGACGAGGCTTGATTACCCATATTGAGCTTCCTCCCTTGGCAGCTCTTGTACTTGGTGAAGCGGCTTCGGTCACCACAAACATGTGCCGTGGCGGCGGTATCAATATACCACTTCCCCTCATTCTCCACGACGTTTGCTTCTTCGGTGACAACGGCCGCAAGGTCGGCTTCGGTGAGGTCAATCTCCAACATATTGGCTTGACGAGCCCTCTTCTTCTTCGGCTTTCGGCAGTCCTTGGACATGTGGCCGGATTTGCCACAGTTGTAGCAGTCCCCTTCAAACTTGCGGGATTGCACCTTGCCCTTCCCTTTGGGGTTGCTATTCGGACGCCCTCTCTTAGCATTGTTGGAGTTGCCACCTTTCTCAGCAAGGTTGACTCTTGGCTCCACGGGTGCTTTCCCCTTCCCATCTCGAGTCCTCATGTCGGTCTCGATGCGGAGCTTAACCACAAGGTCCTCAAGCGTCATTTCCTTTCGCTTGTGCTTCAAGTAGCTCTTGAAGTCCTTCCAGCTCGGGGGAAGCTTCTCAATTACAGTTGCCACGATAAAAGCATCTGGCAAAAGCATACATTCGGCGTGGACATCATGGACAATGAGTTGGAACTCTTGCACTTGGTCCATGACTGGTCGAGAGTCCACCATTTTGTAGTCCAAGAACTTGGCGACTACAAACTTCTTGGTACCAGCATCGTCAGTACAGTATTTTCTTTCAAGTGCCTCCCATATTGCCTTGGAGGTCTTTACATTTGCATATACACTGTACAGACTATCATCTAGTCCACTAAGCAAGAAGTTTTTACAAAAGTAGTCGGAAGTTAGCCAATTATCATAGGCTATGCGGACTTCCAGGTTCTCTTCGTTCTCACTTGGAGGGGCGGGTGCATTCTCCATCAACACAGTGGTGAACCCCAATGTTGTCAGGTAGAACAACATCTTCTGTTGCCACCTCTTGAAGTCAGCTCCACCAAACTTGGCCGGCTTCTCGGCGGCGGGCAAGACTCTGCAGGCGAGTGCGGAGGTGCCGTCAGGGTCGGGTTTGAACCCCCCACCACACCATGGTGGTTCACACTCCCAAATGGGATGTTGTTCTGCAAGGCAGAGGACATAGCAGTGAAGTTGAATGCCGTGTTAGCGGCATTAGCACGGTTAAGTGCTATCCTGGCGTCGGTAGCGGCGAAAATGGCAGCTAGGGTTGGATTAGCAAAGGCCGGAGCAGGTGTAGGGACAGACGTCGGTGGAACAAGTGTTGCCGGAGGAGGCAATGACGTCGATACGGCCGGGGTTGGTGGCGGCGCGTAAGGCGGCGGCGGTAGCATCGGAGAAAGCAGCACTTGAGGAAGACATCTTCTTAGTTTACTTGAAGCAGATATAGATATTTTTCGTCTTGCGATTGTTGGTATTATAAACTGCTATTACAAGTAAACTATTAAATAACAAAATGAAATAAAACAACAAAAGGAGAAAACTGTCGAGTCGAGGAAGGCCTCTCTCCGCAAGACGAAAAACGCCCCGGTAGTGCTCACGGTTGTGGCGTTTTGTCCCCAAAGATGAAACGACGACGTCTCAAGGATTGCAGCACCGCAGGATCTTTGAGCTCCGGCGAACTGGACTTTTCCGACGATGACAGGCTGCTGGAGACTTGAGCTAAGAAGCAGCTAGGATGAGATGCAGAGCTAACTATGGAATGTTGTTGTTTTGCAGGTGTTGGAATGACATGCAGACTGGTCCTATTTATAGGCAGTCCCAGCTCAGGTGTTGATTGCAGGAGCCATTAATGCTGGAGATCGTGGATGGTAAGTGGAGTGGTGGAGAGATGGAAGGTTGGCTGCTGAAGAGCCACTTCCAGATCCTTCCAAAAGATACACTTGGGTGTGGCGAGGTGCGGTGCGCACCACGGAGAGGAATCCGGTGCGGCCCGGTCCCACTGCACCGCCCGACCCGGCACCCGACCCGACCCGACGGACCACCCAAAGGACCAATTGCCAAGATCCAAGTCCAAGTCCAAGTCCACGGACACGGACCGGAATCGGAGCCGGGCACGGGCACGGGCGCGGGCGCGGGGCGCGCCGCGCCGCGTGTGAGGCGGTCGGCG
The DNA here is from genome assembly GCA_028984105.1 of Lavandula angustifolia. Classification (NCBI taxonomy): domain Eukaryota; kingdom Viridiplantae; phylum Streptophyta; class Magnoliopsida; order Lamiales; family Lamiaceae; genus Lavandula; species Lavandula angustifolia. The sequence continues at coordinate 15,910,184 of CM054804.1, read as the reverse complement.
AAAAGGCTCGCGCGCATGAGCATGTGTGGCCCAAGCCCACCACATGTCACTTAGTTGTCTTCTACAATATTGTAGAGACTTAAATACCACACAAAACATTATTCATTAATCGATGTGGGACATGATTAATGTAATAACTCTCCAAAACCCGAATAAGGTAAGTTTCTCCACTTTAGGTAACATATTAGTTTTGTCCCCCCAAACTTCGAGCCACTATTTCTCACTCACCGAAAATCGGAATCGAGAAATTAAGCACACTATAATTATCTACTCGAAACGTAGATCGACGTCATATATCTCAAATCATTAATCGGATAAATATCGAGGCTCGAAAATGCGATCGAAAACGGCTGAATTATGCCCAAGTTAAATTAGCAATAAATGCTAATTAACTTTCCTTAATTTAATATATATATAACTAATATATATATATCCAAACCGATTTTTCCAACAGTTTCCTCATTTTCTCTCTTTTCCCGTAAGCCCTTTTCAAAGCATCAGAGGTAAAGTTCCTTCCTCCTCCTCTTGTCGATTATTCTCTTCTTTGTAGAATCATGATCTAAAAATTTGATGTATTTACTTTCATCTCGGCTTGTTGTGTCTCGAATCACGTTTTAGAGTTTTGCTTCTTCAAGGGATGTTCTGGTTATGGTCTTGCTAGTATTAGGAGAGGGTCGCCAGAGGGGAAGAGTCGGAGGTGGCAGCGGGGCTGCTGTCATGATTTTGGTGTCGATGCATGATCATGTGTCTCTGTTTTCTTTTGTGTATGAACAGGAGGTTGAAACTCAGTTTCTGTTTGATTTTATTGTCCAAAAGCCATCAAATTATATACCATTGGAAAGCTCTCGTTCCTGGATTTCCAATGCCGTCTTCTATTCGTAATTCTGAGTTCGGACTTGGAAGTTATGGGTCTCGGAAAATGAGGTGGTAGTAGAATACGGCTGCGGGTCTTGTTTTCCCGTAAGCAGAATAGCAACTTTGAACCTGAATTCTGCTCGTTTCCTTTATCCAAAATCCAACATATTATATATCGTCGGAAAGCTTTTTTCATTGTCTTTCTAACACCACCTTCGGTTTGTAAATCAGAGATCGTACCCGAAAGTTATGGGTCCTAGAAGTTGGGGTAGCGGTTGCGTTCTCTATTCTCGCTGAAACAGGGCAGCGAATTCCAGCTTGAATTCTACTCGGTTTTGTTCACCAAATCTCGGTATATAAGATACCGTTGGAAACCTCTCATCATTAGCTTTCTAGAAACACCTTCGGTTTGTAAAACCGAGTTCGGAGGTGAGAGATATAAGTTCTACAAGTTGTGGGTTTGTCGATGAAACTCAATTTTTCTTTGAATGTATCACCTCGATTTCGGGTCTATTCTTTTGTCCAAACCCTATCATGTTATATATCATTGGAAAGTTCTGATCGTTGTCTTTACAACGCTATCCTCGAATTTCAAACTGGAGCTCAAACCTGAAAGTTATGAGCCCTTGAAACCCTATGGCGTAATTGCACGGATAGTTTTCGATGCAAGTTCGGGTCGAGATTCGAGCATCAAATCGGTGCTGGATCAATGAGTCAGTTGACAAGTGTTATAACCTAAATAGTGTATATTTCAACCATAATCTTGTTTCCATAAACCGACAGTCGGACGGGCTAGAATTAAAGTGGGAATTAGCGGTGTTAGTTTTCAAATTCAAATTAAATCATATCTTATATTAGCTTCAGTTTTGGGATTTCAATTAAGCATAGAGTTTTCTTGTAGGCTCTATTGAAGAAGAGAAGTAGCATCCGGTTTTACAATAAATTAATATTGTTGCAACTTCGAGGTGGGTTTTACTTTCCAAAACTAGTTTGAGTTATTAAGCTCTATGAAATGTTATGTTTATCCATGGAAATTTTTTGTGCGTTCTACTTGTTTAATGCTCTGAATTAATCGATCGAGATTCTTGACTGGCCTAACACGCTAGTGAGAATTGTGTACACCATTGTTAGTAGTACAATGGGTTGATCTCCATTGTGTGCTAACCAAGGGAGAGGACCTATGGGCTTCGACTTTAAGTCTAACGGTTGGGATCTCTGGGTGAAGACCCGAGATCAGATGTTTATGGGACTCACTGGGTTGTAACCCAAAGTCCGAAAGGAAGGAGGTATAGAGTAAGAGTAACAGTAGAACGTGACAGTGCGCACACAATGAGATAAATGTTGGTATGATTGGGAGTGGCTTTTGTTTCAAAACCTTCCAAGTCATACGATTTATGCATGGATAAACTATTTATAAAAATGTTTATGAATTGCTTCACCCACTGAGTACACTAGTGCTCAGCCCAAACTATTTTCAAAATGTTTTCAGGTTGGGCGGACGGTGGTGACAAGCAAAGCTGAGGCGAGGGTTTCTGCTATAAATCTATATTATATATTGCTTCCGCTTAAGTTCAAATATTTTTATTAAGAACTCTGATGGGCTTATCTTGTGTATTATTTTTGGGTCCTGTGATACTTGCTTTGACGATTAATTGCTTAAAGACTCAATTTGAGTCGAGTCTTTGAATATAAAATTCTTGAGTACTGTTGTCATCTTCGTTTTAGCATGATTTACTATTGAAAGATTTGTTTCACAATTTATCGGGCTTTCCGCTTGATTTATTCCAGATAATACAAACCCTATTTCTTTCCCCGCTTCTTTTCTCCAACCTCAGTCGCACCCTGATGATCGTGTCCTTCTTCGAAAATCGGGGTGTGACATAATCCAATATAAAAAATAATCAAAATCCACAAAATCTCCAAAAACATTACAACTCAATCTCCCCATCATCATCCCAACATCTCCTCTATATAAACCAATCCCAAATCCTAAGAAAGAACAAAAAAATGGCATTACTCTCAACCTCTTTACCAACCACAATCTCCCTCCTTTTCTACACACTTCTCCTCACAGTCCCAATCTCATCCTACCCTCTAGACAACATTTGCAAACAGACCAAAAACCCAAGCTTCTGCTTCAACCTCCTAAAGCCCGAAGCAAGCGCAAGTCTGCAGCAAATCAGTAAATTCGTGATCAATGCAACAACCACTAGTGCCTCAAGAACAACCGCCAAAATCAAATCCCTTCTCTCCCAAACCAGCGATCCGAGTTTGATAGCAGTCTACAGCTTATGTTCGAACTACTACAGCGCTGCATTGAGCGCCCTCGGTGCGGCGGCGGCGGACGTGAAATCGGCGGCGGCTACGGTTTCGGAAGACGCTGCTTCGTGCCGGCGGGCGTTCGCTTTGGCGCCGTCAAAGCCTATCGCCATTGCCGGCGATAACGACGAGCTTGATCGTCTTAGCAATGTTCTTGTGGTTGTTGCGAGTAAACTTTAGGATTTGTTGGTTTGTCGTCTTGTCTATAGATTGAATAATATTGCTGGATCGTGAAGAATTGTGTTGCATGATTTAACTTTAGGCTCATTTAAGTTTTTCAAAATGAACCGAACCGAAGTAAAATTGATTGGGTATTTTGGTTTTATTTTTTGTACTTAACGATTTTCAGTTTTTTTAACTATTGGATTAACCGAGTCAAACATAACCGAAAATATCTCACACTTTGTATTAATAAATAAATAATAAAGTACTCCGAATTGAAATTTATATTAAAATTAAAAAATTAATTTTCACATTTAAATTTTGGTTAAACCTTACCCGACCCGAACAAAAATTTGTTCGATTCGATTTTGTTTAGTTCTTATGGCTCATGTGTATTTGGGCCGAAGATGTTACTCTGGCCCGAGTTGAAATCCATACCACAACTATTCTTTTTCTCTTTTACAATTTCAAAGTATTTATTAATTGCTAAAAATAAAATATAATTCATATAAAATGAAAAACCAAGGAATTGAAAGCAATCACTAGGATTAAGGGACCCACAACAGGTATACCTAAATACTGTCCGATTTTTCATGATTATTTGTTTGATTATTATTAATTTATAAATATGTTGTGTTGTTTCATGATTAACCCAACCACCTTTTGTTGACCAAAAAATAACTAAACCACCTTAATTTTTTTACTTAATTTCTAAATCTCAATTTTAAAACGATGATGAAATTAAATTAGGTGGTCAATGAAGCAATCCAAAGAAAAGAGTTTTTGAAAGAGTAATTTGCACAAAATATCAAAACATCTCGAGATTGTATATAACTTAGATTGTTGGGCTTTATAATGTTGTAATATCTAAATCATTAGACTATTCAGTTTTATAGTGACAATTACATTCGGACAACATTAGAATAAAGATTTTGATAAAGTTTTCAAAAATAAGAAAGGGCTTTGATGAGTACTACATTTTACAAATCCATGAATTAACAATTTTGTTATGCGCACACAAAAAAGTGACAATAATTCAAAATACCCGCAGTAAAATATTCTTTACGGTCTCGGTAGAAAGAGTTTTTATCGTTGATCGTGGCGGCGAGCAGCTTCATTTTACCGCGAATTTGCCCGGCAAATTGGGCACGAAGGGCACGAAATCAACCACCGCTCTATGCAATGCACATGGAAGCCATGGCTGCACTTTTCCAGAACCCTAATTCTGTCACCGATTGCGAATTCAGACAAGCAGATCGCGCAGTCAGCCGCCATCTTCACCCCCTCCGAGTAAATCAGCGCCGGAATCTCAGTCTCCTTTACAGTCGCAGCGTGGGCGATCTCCGGCTCCTTGATCCGGCGCCGCCGCGTGCACACGTGTTTGATGGTGAAATTGATCGCTAGGCCGCAGATTAATGTGCAGAAGAGGAATACGAAGACTAACGCCGTGTTTGCTTTGAAGTCCGTGGAGTTGGAGTACGGACGCCACGGACAGTTCTGGACGTTGCATTTGGTCGACGGCGGTGGCGATAGGTTGCCGAATTCAGCTGCCGTTGCGGCGGATCCCGGCGGCGGTGATGGTAACTGTCTCATTTTCTCTTTCGCACTCTTCTCTGGGTTATGATGTTATCTCCTTGAGCTAGGCTACTCTTGCCATTTACTCTCTGTAGTTGTTTACTTCAAATTTCTGATTGATTGCTTTATCTGCAAACAAAATATTGAAATTTAGGGGTTTGAGAGTGATGTGTTAAATAGAGATGATGTATGATGATGCAGATTTTTATCCATTCCTGTCTTGTCAAGAAGAAAATGATTGATTTGAGCCATAGTGTCGCATAAGCAACTGTTAGAAACTAGAAAGAGATGGTATTTGAGTTTATTTAGTAAGCGTAATTAGAAGAACTTATTCAAGAATACTCGCAGTAAAACAGAGAATTGATTTTGGTATTCATTGCTTGAATAAGAATCGTACTTGCATGATTTTGCAAGACTACTTCATAGATAGTAATGTATCTTGATCCAATTACAACAGTGAAATAGTTTTTGGTGTAGCCACTAAGACTCTAAGATCCTTTTGTCTTTTGTGCTAATCAATATCTAGTGGGGTTCTGATCTTGATAATCCCCCATGGAGTCATCACAACCTTTACGAAAGTTATTTGATCTTATCCATCTGCTTTAGATATTATTTGTATAAAATAATGCATGTTGCATGTATAAAGCAGCATCATAGTATATATATATATATATGATTATCTGTTGCCATAGGAAATCCTAAGATCTTCTCATCCTGATTTTAGTTATAGTGGTAGGTAGACTGAGAAGGCAAATCATGTTACCGAAGTATCTAAAATTCATTGAGAAAAGTAGTTTTTATTCGTTCCTTGGTTTATAATGTGTTGAGTCTAGAAGTTTGTTATTGAGATAGACTCATAGAAGTAAATTGTATTATTCACCCCAATTTGCATTAAACATGTATTGTCAGTACCCTTTTGATCCCACTACATTCTTGCACTGTTCACATCCACTTTTATTTTCTAAAATTTGTCCAAATGTTGTAATCCTAAGATCTTCTATGTTGAACCATTATGGACTGATGAGAATACAAGGTTGTACATACAAGAATTGCCGGCAACTGAATAGTAGAGCTATGCATCAAAATGAACAGGATAAGTTAGGTTGGACATTTATTGGATATTGATAGTGATTGGAGTAGTTAGTTGTGTATGCTCCTCTATTTTATTGTATGGGCTATCTGTTTGGGAGTGTTATCGCTATGAGTATATGTTGACATCGTTATAAGCATACCTGTAAAATAAGATAGGATTGTATGTAGTTTTAAGTGAATTGGAAAATAAAAAGTGGTGTAAATGCTAATATTTCTATTCTAACAAACTTGATATCTTATTATAGACTATTCATGACAAGCAACATTTTTTACTAAAGAGTTTTTAGAAGAATGATTCTACCTCATTTAGATTCACTTTTTATTCTCTATATATACATTTATTTAAGAAAAATCATTTTCCTTTCGATGCACCTCATTATATTGGAGTCAAGTATTAGACTGCATCATAAACCTGAACTAGAAAAATAATTCACATGCATAATAATTTGAAATTCCACTATTTATTTTCTTTAAACTATTTAGAAAGAAGGAAACACCTTACAGAATTTAGAAATGTAAAATCCACGACTGTGTTTGGGTAATTTGCCACTCTTTTGAATTGCTTAGCTACTAAGCAACTGGAACAACCTTAACATTATCTAGAACAGGGCCGCACATATGACCAAAATCATAAATTTTAGTATGATAAAATGGACTCCAGAATGAAATCCTAGTGCTGTTCGAAATTGCCTGAAACCTAAGGCTTGCATGCTTGAACCAGCCTTTTCCGTGTGACGCAAACTTAGCATCCACACTTTTCCTGCCTGCAAATGCTTGTATGGTCATTGTCCCGTTGCAGCCATTCTTAGCATCTCCGACGGTGAATGTGAGGTCGTACCATTTGTTTTGAACTGTTCTCACAACTTGTGCAATCATTGTTTCTCTGCCTCCCACGAACTCAATTGCTGCATTCCCTGATGGCACGTTGAAGTGCTTTGAATCAATGTATTTTACAGGCTTGAGTGACTCAATGATCCATCCCGGGATTGGTGAGCACAAGTCTTTTCTCTTGGGGAGGACGAGGACTCCAGTGGAGAAGTTCTTGAAGATGTGAGGGCCTATTTCGAAGCCTCCGTTTTTCACAAAATTCCCTGGGATCGTTCATGATCATGTGAAAAATGGTAAGAGTTAGTAATTTTGGTAGCAAGATATCATTTCTTGAATTCACATATAAGCTTATCGGATGTAATTGTCAGCTTTACAAGTTATGCAGCAAGGAGTTTTACATATTATGTGTTGTTAAAACAGAGGTAACAAGTCCCCTTGGGATGGCAAAGTTGGTAAGGTGGGTTCGCCCGGGACCGATAGGTCCTGGGTTCAAATCCCACTAGAATCAACTTTGTGGAGCCTGTCACCTATGGTTAGCTTAGGGTGGTTGAACTCTCCTGTGTGGTTTGCAGGCTACTGCACAAGGAGCGGGGTTTACCCAGTGCACACCGAAAGGTAGCGGCTGCGGATTCCACGTATCAAAAAAAAAAAACAGAGGTAACAAGTGACTAGCGGATAGCAATTATTATGAATGAATATATGCATCTTGTAATATGAAGATTTATAGTCTTATGATATATTGATCCTTATATATATTCTGAAGTCTTACCATATGTATATCCCAGGGGCCTCATTTCCTTGATAGCAATTGCATCAAGCAGAGGTCCACATGTTGGATCTTCTTGCATCCCAGGGTTATGGAATGTCACCTTAACAACACTCGATTTCGCCTTAAAGCTCCAGGCGTATGTATCCCCTCCGTCTGTGCTGTACAGCGTTTGGATCGGAAGGTCGCTCCACATTCCAGGGGACCGACACCCTCAGCGCCTCATCCTGGGCACACGTCCTCGTCACACCAAACGTGAGCGTGTATGTCGTCCCCGCCTTCAGGTTCTTGACGTACTGCGATACCGAAGCTTCGTTCCCTAGCCTCACGGCGTGGACCCCACGCGGCACGGCGTAGTAGAACCCGCCCGGCTGGGGGCCGCCGGAGATGTACTCGACTATGCCGGAGATCACCCATTTGGGGAGGGAGTACTTCCCAACTATCACCGTCTTGTTCAGGTTAGACGCCTTTGGCCCTACTTCAAAGTTTCCATTTTCAAGTAGTCCTATAAAGTTGACAGTTCAACAAAATGATGAGATAGAAGTACAGAAAGTGACAGTGAAAAGACTTATATTGGCTGAATTTAACTTTAAAAAAACATGTCTAGGTCGAGCCTATCGATATAAACTTACTTACCGTCGAGGGGCGGAGCTTCTTTAGCAACTCTAGCATAAGCTAGAGAATTGCAAAGAATGAATAGGATTAGGAAGGAGAGAGAGGGATAAGCCATTGTGCAAGTCAAGATGAAAGGAGGATAACCTTATCAGATTGGATCAAGAGTGGTCGTACATATATATAATCTTGAACACTTGTAAAAGTTGGGAAATTTAATGGAAACGAGAGCCATGTTAGAATTCCATAAATTTAGGCGGGAGATGTGTTTTGCTGTCCCAGTTTTTCCCCTTTTTATATGGTGAAATTTAGTGCCTTTCTCACACAATCCCACATGAGTTTGGTTTGAACTTTCAAGTCTTACATGGGTTGCCGTGATAGTCTCAGCTTATGTTGAATTCTTGATTTCAGCCACCATTCTGTGAATCTCTCTCTCTCGAATCATCTTTCACCTTTTTTGACCCCATCCACCCAAAAAGAAAACTAGAAAAACTCTTATTATAACTGTTTTATAGGGATTATTTACCTTAATTTCTATGGGCACATACTTATTATTCCGTACCATAGAGAATTTCTAGCCGAGACCCCTTTCCGCCTAATTTTTTTTATTAACGTAATTTGTTTTGATTCAATTCTTTCCACATTTATATGAGAGAGAGAGAGACAGATGGTATTATGAAAGAGATTATTACATATCTGACATCTCATATTTTCTTTTGATTGCTTGCTCAGAACAGAGAACAGGTCCATAAATGGCCCGAAGATCATCTAGCCCATAATGGGTGGATCACTTGGTGGCCCATCAATCACGCGGCGTTACGCGTGCATTGGTGGGTCACCCTTTTATAATTCAAATATTTTTTAAATATAAGGGTGGTCCACCAATGCACGCGTGGCGCCGCGTGATTGGTGGGCCACCGAGTGGTCCACCCATTATGGGCCAAAAGATTCGCGTTGCCATAAATGCGTGTATTTATGAAGCGAGTATAAAATAAGCTCGTTGTACGGGCTGCAGATCTGGCAGTACATGTTTCCATAGTTATTCCACCGTCCACCTCTCCTATCCACTGGTTTGGTTTTGTTGGTCAACCAATTATTGTAATTTAATATTCACCTAATTAATTTTCTAATAAAAAAATACAATTGCACATTCTATGTAACTATTTTAATATATTGGAAATGAATGATGGAAGTTTGACTAGTGATTTATGCAATTATAGAGTGTAGGGAATTAATTTTGAAATTTAATGTTATATGTTTTGGAGGACAACTTGGTCACATAAAACTTTATGAAATTAAGTAACTTTTAATATGACATTATCATTATCTTTATAGTATTACTTATACCTTTCTAGTTGTTTAGAAATAGATGAATTGTACTCTCTCCGTCCCAAATATATATGATTAGTAGTAATTTTTTTACCTAATTAAATGTTTCACTAATTTTAAAACGTCTAATTAATATGATAATATAGAAAAAAAATTATTTTATCCAACTTTTATAATAGTAAATACAATTATGTTATCAATTTTTTAGTAATTTACTTTAATTTATTTAAATTCCAATACTAATATTTATCTAACTTTTATATCATTACATTTTTTTTTAGTCTGTGTGAAAAACGAATGGGCATGTATAAAATAGGGTCAGAGAGAGTATTATGATTCTATTTCAGCTAATCTATTTTTCATTCTTCATCTCTATCTGTCACATGGTACGTTTAATGCCCGTTGACGCTTCTATAATTATGTGCAAGTTGGAAACATGTGTAGTGTCACTGACATTTTTGCATGAGAAATGTTAAAGAGCATCCACACTCCTTTCCTATTTAAACGTACATCCATCACACACTCTCTCCGCTATATCAGTTTTTTTTTTAAACACTCAACTATATTCCTTCATCCATCAATATAAATAATTTTTACTTTATTGGGTTTCACTAGTTTAATTTTTTCAAAAATTATATTTTAATAACAACAAGTATATAATAATAATATTATTACTCAACAAATAAATTAAAAATTAAAAAGATTACTAATTAATTTAGATAAATTCATTAAACAATAAATACTAAGAAAGTAAAAAAAATTAAAAACTTGCAATAACATGAAAAATTAAATAATACAACACTTAAAATAAAAATTACGAACTAGTACATCAAAATATTATTCGATCAATTGTTGTTGTAGCGAGTCCATATATGCTCAACCAAGTCGTGTCGAAGTTGGTGATGCACATCGCTGTTACGTAACTCGAAGTTGGTTCGGATCACATTTCGAAATTCTGAATTTGAACCTTGAACGAATTGTGGGGGTTCATCATCTTCATCATTGGGAAATGATGCAACCATATCACCCTCATCCTCAACAATCATGTTGTGCAAAATTACACAAGTTAATATGATGAATTTTATTCTTTTCCTGTACCAAGATCAAGCTGACCCTCTAACGATTGCCCATCGAGCTTAAAGCACCCGAACGCTCGTTCAACATCTTTACTGACAGCATCTTGCCTTTCTTTAAAAAAGGCTCCTCTCTGAATCGTCTGGGCAAGGAAAAGACTTCACGAAAGTAGCTCATATTGGATAATAAGTAGCCCCGTCTTGTCAATTCTTATCGATTTGATGGGTTATAGACTACCTCCGTCCCGTTAAAAGTAATTTATTTTTATTAAAATATTCGAATACAAGTGGTCCAAACTTTATTTGGCAAAAATTAATACTCTTATATTTTGTAATTTTTTTTATTTTCTATTTTATAATTTCACTCATCTTCTCTTTCTTATTTTATCATCTATCATTTCTCATATTTTATCATTTACTCTTTTAATTTTCATATCGAAAAATTTCAGATCACTTAGTGAGACTTAGGGAGTACGATTCTACTAAGTTATGTTTTCCACATATTTTCTTATGAAATCGGCTTACCAATCAAAACTCATAAAAGCGAAGATCTCCACATACCAAGTTTTCAAGTCCTCAAGGATTGAAGTCGTTGTACGGACCGAAGCCCAGTCCGAATTATTCTCATTCTATTAGACACTATGAGGTCTAATTATTGGGCTATAGCCAGCACATAGCTGTTGGGCCGAACAAAAACCCATATATGATGGGCTCGTATTTTAGAGGCCCTACTATTCAACAGCTCCAAAAAATTAAAATCTGCACTTCTGTGGGATCAGTCTTAACCAACAATTTATAATGATATTATCGCATATAAAAGGAAATAAAATCACATGTCAAAGATCAAAATCACCTGCGCAAAAAAGCATGATTAATGATCAAAACAACAATTATCTTTTACAATGGCAATATAATTCCACAAAATATGTCAATCATACAACACTTATTACACTTGATAGCAGTGGCGACTGAATCAGCAAGTTCCAGCAAAAGATTCACTCTACAAACTGCATGCCTTGTTTATCAAAACTACCAACACAAAAGCTCCATATCATGGGAAACAAGAAAAACATTTACTCGTCGTTGATATTGGATTTGACAATGAAATTCTGGCGGCTGATGGGGTTCATCACCACTGGGGGACCAGCAGTTCGCGGCCATGCCTGAAACTTCTTGTCGGTCTCCAGCCACCATTCTTTGTTCGACACGGTGTGAGGAGTGGAACCTATGGTCAAGATGCAATGTTGTGTTAGCAGACTGCCAAAGAGTTATAAAATGAAAAGAAAGTGAAGCACAAACCTCCAAAGATTTTCTTGTCAGAAACCAAGCTGTCACATATATATGCAATAGCCATGGATCCAAATAGAGTACCAAAGATGTATTTGGTAGACATTTCTTTTTTCACTCCCAAAGCTGCATATCAAAATTAAATAAGAATATGTTATCAATAACTACCTAATGAACAAGTACAATTAATACATGAATACGTGATTGAAATAATATGTAAATCAATACTGAATTAGCCAGAAATATCAATTTAAGAAAATGAGTTGAAGAGGAATTTCAACTGCCTCTACATGATGAATTAGAATGCATCAAAATACTAAAAAGAATCGTAAGACGAATGCAATTGAGTTAAACTTTAACAATACGAACTTATATAAAAAAAAATAGTAATGAAATTTGTTACAAGAGGTTTGACACTCATATCTTTAAACTAGCAATCCACATAAAGCTTCTGAGAAAAGCAAGCAGAAAAGGAATTCATTTTTTCTAAATATACTGCATGCATCAACCACTTGATGGGGAAACCGATGAAAAGAAAATGGTTGTCTGACATAGTGTTTTTGAAATCTACCAGGCGTACTAGATGCATAAGATATCTTTAAATAATTTACTAGGAGGCAATTACCCAGAGACAACAATTTGCAATGGGTTCCATCCCAGGCCAAACACTAATTTCACATTCTTTCCAAACCTAATGTGAGGTTCCCATCAAGATATACATACTGTTTTGAAAAAAGGTAAAAGGAACTGCAATACAATTGAAAGACACAACACACCTTGAACCTACAAGATATCAACCCAATCCCAATGAGATCACTCTGTTGTGTAAAAGAACTATCGTTTATTAGAGAGAATACTAAAAATATATGAAGAGCAACATATAGGAATCCCAAGCAATTTACACAGAACTGAAGAAGCCGTACAGAAACATACATTTAATATTTACAGTAAACACCGGCGGAAAAATACACGTCCAAAGGGAATACAGTCGCCCACATATCCATGAATCTTAGCAACAGTCCTCATTGTATACACAATTAGGTTCCAACGAAAACAAAACAAGAGAACCTTGTAATTTTAGATGTTCCAGTAAGACTAAGAGCTAAGACTACACCTATTACTTACAAACTTGACAGTTTTCAATTCTCTATCTTCTTGTTTAGAGAAGGCAACATGTTTCCAAATTATCAAAATCCATTTAAATTCGCACTGCAACACAATCCATCCCCATACCAACATGCCAATTTTTAATTCATTCTCACTATCAACCAATAGTTTCCAGATCAATATGCGTTTTCAATACCACCAATAAGCATACGCAGAAATATTACCGAACCAAATCCAACTACACACAAAAGCCCTAATCTAAATCAAATTCTCATCTACGAGCTCTAAACTTCAGAAAGTTAACATCGCGGGAATAAGGAGCAAACACAAACACCAAAACCTCAGCTGTGAAGAAAGTAAAAGTAAAATGAACTCAAAGGCATGAGAACACAAACACAGAATCATGTAATGATATAAATACATAAGCATTTAGTGAGAGAGCTTACTCGACGGAGGCGACGAATTTGTGGGCAATGAATATTTCAGATACTGGATATATCTGGTGCTTGGGGTAGGCAGAAACGCTGTCGTTTGGTCATCAACTTTCTTACGGCGTCGTTTCGTCAGAGTATTATCTTCATTTATTCAAAAGGCAAAACTATGGTTCCATTTCAACCGAATTTTGTTTTAATTTACTCAATAAGCTTTATATGTACAGAATTAAGCCAAAATATACACCAAAATGAATGTGCACTGGTATAATCACAAGACATAGAAAAGAAAGAATAAATCAATGAATATACATTTTCTCCTCACAATAAATGACAAAAATATAGTGAAAAATAAACACTGGACTCGGCTTCTGTATATAAGAAGGATCTAAACTAGAAACAGAACACTAAGAGCCTCACATGATCTTGAAAAAACCCACACATTTCTGAGAATGATTCTGCACTGCACTCCACATACCCTTGTGCCACCATTACAGCCGACCCCGATCGCCATCGACACCCGAAGCCGTCTCGTTCAGCACAATGTGGCCGAACATACGTTGTTACACCATACTTTGGCGCCTGACTCTCTTCAATCCGATCAACATCCGGCGGCTTTCAAGAAGTTGTCGTACGGACTCGAAGTCGGCAGCCGGAACGACACCGGATTGTTCTGATACTCCGTGGCGCAGAGGACCGGAGGCCCGCCCAACGGTTTGCCAGCATTTTCACCCTGCTATGAGATTACAAGGGACGAAGCATTAAGATATCTTTTTTTAATGACGAGAGAAATCCGCAACTGCAACTGCTATTCGAAATAGTAGAAGGGAGAAGTACCTTCTGAATACTGCTAGAGATACTGATGCGTGGTTTGTCTCCAGCACCAGCATTTCGTGAAGCAAGGGTCAAAAGAGTCATCTTCTGCTGCTTTCCCTGCTGAAGTGTCTCGCAATGATTGGCCACGTCCTTGTACGACGTATTGGGTGCTGTGCTGACCGACACTCTACCTACGTGGTGCGCCGTCTCCAAAACCTGCAGCCAAGATATATCGGAATCAAAAGATAGTTAAACAGAGGCTACTCGTTTGAGATTCGGACCCTTATTTTCGACATTCGTAATTATCTATCGAAAAATCGAGCTTTTCTCCTAAAAGCAAACTTAGTGATATTTGATCACAAACTTACGGATTGTAGGAGCTGATCGACGCTCAGGAGATTCGGAAACTCGATGGTAAGCTTCGAATTGGCTGGAGCGTTGCCTTCGGTTGAATCATGATGAGAATCGTCATCCACTCCAAACCCCAACACAATCTGAACAATGGAGAAAACTCAGCAAGGATTAAGAATCTAAAAAACCGATGGATTACGATAGCCGATAGAAGTGATATTACCTTGTCTAGACCTCTAACGTTGCTTTCACGCAGTGCTGCTTCCGGAGGATCCGTGTACATTTGGCCGCCAAGCGAACACAAATCGTCCGGCACGAACTCCTGCAGCAGCTGCTCCCTTATCGCCGCCTCCTCGTACTGCACGACGAGTCACAAACCATCAGAGACTAAATTTCATGAATTACGAGCTGATTTGATAGCTCACCTCGAGTAGGTTATCAAGATTTTTAACGATGACCGAAACAAGGGATCCTTTGGTCAGCTCGTTGTTAATCTTGATGTCCGAAAGAGACTTGAGAGCAGATGTGTTGTCGTCTTTGGATCCGTAGCCTGTCTGATTGTCTAATCCGGCATCAGTTATCTGTAACTTCGTCTCCTCTATGAGACACAAGAAGGGATCAACCTGATAAGGAAAGTGAGAACGATTATGAGCGAGTCGAGCAAACAGTCCGTGCACATGAGCAAGCTGTATTGACCTACCACTTTATCAGTGATTGAGGCCTTGATGAGTGGGATGATTGGGTTAATGTTGTAAACCTTCGATGAGAATATAATCATGCAAGACGACAGCATGAAGAGAGATCTCCGATGTGATGGTGGCAGAATGCCTGAAAATCAAATGCTCATTAGTACCATTTCAGTATTTTTACTCAAATGTTTTCATTTGTTCTTCCTGAATCTGCAGAAAAACTTGCCACAGTTGGCTCGAAACAAATGATCAAGCCCTGTAGGATGAGAATGATTAGCAAGATAAAGAATTGCAAACAAGACTTGTATAAATCATGTCTAAAATTTAAATGTGAAGAGTTGCTTAGCAGGTATACCTCCTTCTCTAAGAGAAACACTTCTCAATGTAAAAGCCAGTTGGAAACTTCGAATTAGAGCGTCACGATAGGAAGTCTGTAAGGAACACAGAAAGCAATACGCGTGATATAGATAGCAACTCATGATAATACAGTCTCCACCTAGAGTTTATGGGAATTAATATACCTTTGCTCGAGAAAACAGCAAAACCAAGCTGTATGTGTTAGCAATAGCTTCGTAATTTTCAGGCCTGTTTTCAGGAGAAACAGATTGTTGCCAAATTGATGAAAGCAGGAGTGTTATTTGATGGCTGCTCAGTCTAAGACGAACCACATCCTGCAACGGGAAGAAGATAACGTATAGGTGATAAACTCTTTATTACGATAAATACAGAAGACCTACCGTTTCTTTACTTGAGTTGTCGGCATTTTCAGCGTCCGGAGATGGAGAGCTTCTCAAGCTGTATACCCGACTATACGTTGATTTAATTCTGTTCACTATGCCGCTTGTCTCATTCCCATCTCCAGAAGCATTTCTGTTCTGTTCCAAGTGATTTTCTTTGGAAGGAGTCAGGTTTTGCAGCTTCTTGAACAATGCAGCTGATGAAGAAAACACCGAAACAGATCTCGAGAGTGACCTTCCAAAGTCGATGTTCTTCGAGTCAGAGGCACCAGAAGATGGCTGAGGAGAAACTGAAGATGGAACGAGTACAACAGAGAAGATCTGATGAGCTCCTATTCGTGTCTGATGATCAGGATGGACCATAGCTGGAAGTAACTGATGAAACAAAGCCTCTGGAAAAGCCTAATGACAAAAAACCACAACGAGTCAATGTTTGGGAGAGAGAGGAGGAGGAAGAGAGATGTTCAATTGAGGCTTGCCTTGTTTTTATATGTTAAATTCGGTAAAGAGGCAATAATTTGAGCAGTCCGGTAGACAGCAGAAATAGTCGTTCTGGCTATTACGGTAATGCTTGAGATGTTCTCCAACATAGAAGCCATTATGTCGAGGATTTGACCAGCATCTCCAACCTGTTAACAAACAAAGAGTAGTATTACGGATCCACGTATTCAACTGCAATTCGAGGATTATTTTTGCTGAATGAAAATACAGAGGTAGGATAGGCCACCTTGGATGACAACTCTATGAGACATTCATCAACCACTTGATGGAATTTTCTGTTCCACTTGATAACTTGATCACCGAGATTTGCATCGTCGAGTGAATAGTGTATAATTTTCCGCAAATGCCTCATGATATCACTTACAGCACTGACTATAGGTACAGATGACTGTATCTTCGTCAGGCGAGCAAGAGCGGTGATAACCTGAACGACGTCAAGCTGCATGTCCGGCTGCTTGAGGACGTTTTTATGGTCGAGATGCTTGACTAAAATTGACAACAAAAGATGTGTACTCCCTGTATAATAAAAGGAACAATATAATCAGTTTGAGCATCACAGTCATTGTTATCAAGCAAAAAAAAAGAGAGAAAAGAAAACGAAATACTATAAGGGAAAAAATTCCACCTTAAACCTTACCAGATTCATCCATCAGAAGCTGCATGTCTCTGAGAACAGGAAAAGCAATCCCACCTTCGACAGGCCACAGGTTTCCACTGTCGAAATACCGAAATAAAGATTCTAGAACACGGCGCATGGTGGTTGCTTCCTTCCCAAGATTGGCCATATTCTGAAGGCACACCCTAGACCAAAACTGTGGGTTCTTGGCATCCTCTCTGTTTAAATAAAAATACACTTGTCACATGTACTCAACACTATAAAGAGTAGATTAATGAGCCGAGAGATTACACAGTCACGTTAAGTTGTCCTTTATCGTTTATAATGATTCTCCAAGATGGAACCCTCATTGCCAAATCTGAGGAAGTAGGGACAGAAGCATATCCCTCACTTTTATTAACTTCTTGTGCATTCGACTCCTTACTTTGACTTTCGTAATTTTCCAAGACCACTGAAACAATCTGAAGAATTGGACAGTTAAAAATGTTACCGCTCCAACCAAGACTGGGATACTAAAGGTGGTGACTGTAACTAACAAAATATTCAAAAATCATATCGAATACATGATTATAAAGCTAAGCAATTCTTCACTAGAAAAATACTTCCAACAATTGTGTGAAGCTGAAGCTGAAGCTACTAGACAACTTAATAATATTTCATGATTCAATCAAGGAAATAACAAAAACAGATTCATAGGTATCAACATATTAAACTAATAATGCGGCATTGATTGCAAAAGAAGAAAATGAACGTAAATTAATTCTCTACTATGGTCAAATAAGGAGATAGGTATAAACTTACATTATCAAATTCAACTGAAATATGGGAGTTTTCACCCATGAACCAAACCTGCACAAGACAAACACAAAAGCAAATGAACCAGATAAGTATAAATATCCACTTAAAATTATGAGGGCAATGGTATTGACAAATACTAAAATCCCTGAGAAATAAGTTTAAGAAAATGATCGGTAGATGTCAGAATAAAAGATTTTGCTAGAGAAGTAAATAAATGATTTATAATAAAAAGTTATTAAATCTATAATGAGTGTGTAGGTTTTCTGTCTTCAAGGGTTTTGCAAAATTCCAAATTATAGCTTTCAGATAATTTAATATCTCCATTAACTACTGATTTCAGTGCTTTAAATTTATAGCCGAAGTGATTGTGGTTTATACAGCTAAACTAGAAGTAATTGGATACCATAGTTTCTCCTAAAATTCAACTCAAATACATTCCATAAGTAATTAACTGCAAACACAAACCATGGCAGATAGAGCTTGCAGCCCAGCTGCTCGTAAATGTTGACTCCTCTCATCGTCTCCCACTTCTTGAGCTACTACGCAGAGCTTGGGAATTAATCCTTCAAGGTTAAACATATATGTTCCATCTTTCTGGAAAACATGTAAGAGTAGAGTGAGTCTGATGTATCCATTAAAGGAGAAAAAAAGATCAAGAATTTGCACAGAAGCACAACTTTAGGCTCCTAGCAATACCAACCTGGCTATTTACAAAATCAAATAGAGATTCACATCCAATAATTAAGATTCCATCTTGGCCTGTCTGATCCAGCAAAGCGAACATGATACTCAATAAACTATTTGCGAACAAAGGCCTACACAAAAGAGGAAGTGTGACTAGGGACCATCTTCTAAGGTGTGTATCAGCATAGCATACTTGGTGCTAAATTGATCACAGATTTAATATGAAAATTCAAAAGAAAAAATAAATATCCAATCCTGAGTAGAAAATATCAGACACAAGATACATTGGTAACTGTGCATGAAACTGTGAAACATATAACTATTGAAAACTTGGTTCTAAATTTGTCAACAAGAAAACTATAAAATATAACATACGACATAATTTAGGTAGCCCTTGCAAATCACAATAAACGCAGATGGAAAAAGAAAAGACAATAAACGTAGTGGGCATACATTTGATCCTTGCAAGATATCAAGAACTTCCTGTAGATGCACATAACGATTTTCACAAATCGGTAGTTTTCATTTCTTAAATCCTTGTAGAATCTTTGTTCGAGGGAGTCTGCTATCTGCCATTCAAAACAAACAAAACAATTAACAAGTTAGATTATATTAGATTAAACACAAATTATGTACATGCATGTAAGTTAGCTGTAGCACAAGAGAACTTAATGTTCCACTTGTAAACACACAGTGAGTAAAAAGAAAGAGTTAGAATGGAGGTCTATTCAACAGCCAACCATATTATATAACAACTTTTGAAAAATATATTGCAGACAGCGAGCATCATTCATAACCTTTTAAATACATCAATTATCAAGAATAGTTAACTAACATAAATATTCATGAACCTGAAATATATAGGTTGTCAGTGTTGCCAGTTTCAAATCCTATGCAGTTGAAGTAGAAGAGTTTGAAATGCTTCCTGTTAATTAGAATCTAGTTTTTTCATGCAGAGAGTTTCCTTCACAGTACCAGAGAGCTTAGCAGCTTAAACTCACTCCACAAGAAAATATGAGACAACTCTAAAAGACAATTGATAACAGTATGGACCTATAGAATGCATTGTGCCTTATTCAAAATTCGAATATTCTTGTTGTTAATGTAGCATCACAGCACTTGATGCTATGTTTCAGCATAAAGAGCATAAATTGGACAGGTGTTATTTTGATTATCCTAGAATTACCAGAGTGAAGCTTAATCTTGAGCTAGCAGATCATTATGACAAAAGAGGGTAAAAGAAACACCAAGTATGAAAAACAAACAAAGTCGATATTACAGGACTATAGTGTAAGCAGCCTAAATAACTAAAACAATACCTTGGGAATGCGCAAAGGATTTTTGGAAGCGTAGTCGCACAATTTCCCAATCTTCCTCTCATTGACTTCTTCATTCTATAAAGCAAAAGTAACAATAGGTTCTATAATTAAGCCATCTCAGAACAAGCGATGCATGAAACATCAGTAAAAATCCACAAATTTCAGATAGAATCCTTCTTGATGAAACTACATGGTTAATTAACAACATGCTCGAGCCAAAATGTTCAGCAGTAACAGATAAAAGTTCCAGAAACTGAACAGACCAAAAACTATACAGCAACAAATTCTCCACAACTTTTTTCCAAACCAAGTAAGTCACATCCACTCCAAGCTTGATTACCAAGACAATGCAATGGAACATATTAATGCTACACAATGATGGCAAATAATCTGACAAATTCAAACTTTTGCGGATTCATTTCATCAGACTTTTGTTAAGACTCACCTGAGACCGGGGAAATATATCTGATATCAAGTGCTTGTACCTCTTCACCGGCTGCCTTGACCGCGTACGCAATGCAGGGCAGAAGAAGCAAAGGTTGTCACAAGCTGGAACAACTTGCCTTGAGATCACCCCAGAAAGAGCACCCATTTTGTTCTCAACAATACACAAAAATCCAACCTTTCCCCCCCAAACCACCTTCAAAAATTTATGCTCTCTTTCCCTTCTTTACCCCAAAAATATAGAAGGGAAAGGAAAGCCGGAAGTATCAAAATCAAGCAGGCACTTCCTGCATTCAGGTCCCAACCTATAGAAGAATCCAGAACAATCACAGCTAACTCGAAAAAAAAACAAATCCTAATCAACCCATTCCAAAAACTAACGAAATTCAATTGTTCAAGAAAATGGGAATAACAAAAAAGATTCAATAATCTTGATTGATAACAGACGATGATTCTGCTCTAAATAATTTAATGTGAGGGAATTTCGTCTGCATCCCTTTATTCCTATCTATCTTGATATGAATAAAAGGGATTTTTCCTGATTTTACCTTCGGATCAATTTCTGAAAAGAGCAGAGCAGAAGGCTGGTACCCATCAAAGATTGCAAACAATGTACCGAATTTCAAGCATTTTCCGAAATTTGCGACTTTTTCTCTTCTCTCTCCCTTTGTACAGCCGGCCAACCTGTATGATTGCCTCTCTATATATGGCTGGAGAAACTATATGCTAAACAATTTAAAATTTCAAGGCGACTGAGAACGTGTACTCATCATTACATGGGAATAAAAGATTAGCGTATTGGCGCTTGTCCGCCATTTGTATTCGAATTGCAAGATTTTTTATTGTACAATTAGAAAAATCAATATACATATTATTGCTATAGGGAGATGCGATTGTTCAGATTTTAAAACCATGATAAATAGAACTCCTAAAACAGATGATTCATGAGTTATATTGTGAGTAAAATTTAGAATTTATAATTTTCTGTGTACGAATATACAAAATTTCTAATTTTCTTAAAAAGTTGGGATGTGTCATCTATCTGTACGTGTCCCAAAATAAATTGAGATGACGAATGAAAAATATCAACTAAATTCACGTTTAATTACACATGGATCAAGTTCACTTAATACGTACTAGATACAAAAAATAATAGTAATAATAATGGACACTCGGTAACATAATAACTATAATAGTAATAACAACAACAATATGAAAAAAAATCCTTTAGACCTAGAATGCCAAAATGGATATATGAAAAATCAGCAAAAAAACATTAAGTAATTGCTAATGGTAAAACCGTAAAAGAAGTCTCTAAATGTAAACTAACCAATATTCACGTTCGAACAGCCCATTCCACTCTTAGGATGAGACTATCATAGCCATAACCATCAAGTTTGCTGGTGGCTCTCTCAGCATCTTCTCTCTTCACAAAATTAACATACCCAAAGCCTCTGCTGACCCCTGTACTCCGGTCAAGAACAACATGAGCTCGGCTCACTGGCCCGAACGGTTGGAAAAGCTCGAGCAAATCGGCCTCCCTCGTGTCCTCGGAGAGGTTGGAAACTCTAACTGAGTTCTCATCGTTTCTCCTCTTAATGTCTGCGCCACTCCTCTCAGCACTACTTGCACTTGCACCGCCTCTCTTGCTGGGAGGAACGTAGGCTCCTTTTCGAGCAACTTCTGCAGCATTAGTCTCGGCTAGTGGATTGTTGGTGTTGCTCTCATTTGGTTGAGTGAGATCCTTGTATGGGCATCTTGCAGTCCAGTGGTCTCCCTTCTTTCCGCAGGTCCTACACAGCGTGAGCGTGGCGCCTCCTTTCGCCATTTGGGATAATGGATTTCTGGCAGCCTTAGTTTCGTCTTGCTTTGAACCTATCAGTTGATTCATCAATGGTGTTTACACAAGTATGGAAATGCATAGTGTGTATAGAGTGAATTTATCTAAAGAACAAAGCATGGAAACAAGAAAGTATTGACTAAATAAGTACCACAACTACAAAATAACACATCAGAACTAGAAAAAAATAGTTATGCAGAAAGCAAAGCTTGAGCGATATGTCAAAGTGAAGCACTTCTAAGGTCAACTGTATTGCAACCTAAAGTAGACGACCATGGAGTCAGAATTAGTGACAGATCATCTGTGTCAATCCTAGTCTAGATATAAGATTTGGCAAAGAAACGATAAGGGAAAAGGGGAGGGCGATGGTAGAACGAAGAAAACAAAGCCCCATTTTGATGCAGGGCATGCAGCTTTCTGGGATCAGATTCAGTTGATAGAATGCCATGGATAGTAAAGCAGGGAGTTTCACATGGAAATTTAAACCAAAAAACCTAACCCCCAAACAAGCATTATGCATACCGTTTATGAAAAACTAAATAGTTTACAAAAACACTGGAGCGATAAGAGAGCTGACAGAGGTAATTGTTGAGTATCTTCATAAGTACAGTGACTCAATTATCAGAAGATGATCGTTTCAGAGGCAATGAAATATCGAGACCATACAATCCAATGGAGATGATAATAGATGAAGCTAATACTACATAATCCCTCCTAATTAGCATGTCCATATCACAGTTAATATGCCCGCTAAGTAATTCTCAAAAATTTTTGCCAGTTTCTCTAAGTAACCACAACAGAATTCTAAAAATCTAGGGCTACTACTACTATCCCCCATTTTCTATAAGGCAGATGTCAAGATTAATTGGAGGTAAATCAAACTATATGAAACAGAATAAGAGAATTGGAATCAGGATCTATAAGGCGATGAATATTTGCGATCAATTTACAAGTAATTTTCCATTAAACCTCTATCACGACTATTAATCTTCCCCAAAACATACCTCACACACTCAGAAATCGTGAATTGGCAATTCAAATCCATCGCATATGAACAGCAAAGTTATTAATAAATCGGTTATACCTGGAGCCCGCGGGCGTTCCAAGAGGATTTCCTCCGTGGACGCCATGGTGAGGTGACTGCCGACGTCCTCGCGCACGGCGTCGCCGAACTTTGTCCTGGCACGGCGCTCGACTGCGCGCTTGCTTAGGAGCGCGTTCGCGACCTTACGGAGGCGCGTGGTGGTGGTGACCTTCACCAACCTGCCGTCTTCACCGAACTTGTACTCTACCACCTTCTTAATCCCGTCGTCGTCGGGGCCGTACACCTCCTTCGGCGGCAGCAGGAAATCCAAATACTCGTCGTCGTCGTCGCCGTCGAACAACTCTCCCCATCGCAGCTTGCTCGAACGCTCCTCCTTCACCATTGCAGAATTCACGAAACTTAGACGACAAGATTCACGGATTTCCCTTTTCTGCGTGAGATGAAGAATTGTTAGATTTATACAAGGAAAAGATTTTGTCCAACTTGGAGTAGGAGAGGACTCATGCGTTGAGATTTTGCATGAGATTTTTAATATGTGTTTTTCCTTTTTAATTATAGATCCAATTATTTTAATATTATAATTGAAACGTTTTAAACTTTGTAGATTTGTCTTGTTTGAAAGAATAATTATTTGTTTCGTATATAATAAAGATTTAATGCTGCCTCCTTAATAATGATCTCCTCTGAAATTAAATTTTACTTATAGAATAAAATATGAATATAAATAATTGTCATAGATGATATAAGATTGGAAAAAAAAATTGTATTTAAAAAAAATAAATAAATTTTGAGTTTCACACATAAAGTGAAATTGAAAAGGAGAAAACGGTGAGGTAAATTAGGATTGTAAACAAATACTTGTATCAACAAATCGATACTCAATGTTTGATTCAATTCAAATTTTCGCAAATATTCTATTATATATGATATTTATATAAAATATTTACTTAAATTAAATAACTTAAATATATGATGTAATAATTAAAAAATAGAATTTTAGTAAAATGTTAACTGTAATTATTAATTAGAATTGTTAAATATGATGTTAATTTATTAACAATATTTATTTATTTTTGTTTTAAACTAATCCAAAAACAAATCTTTAATTTATTTAAAATAAAATAATCAAATATTCGATCGAATCAAATAATTTAAATATCAACCTCAAATGAAAACTAAAACCACTATCATACTTATAATCGAATACAAATATTCAAATATGGAATTAAATAATATATTATTTGATTCGATTCATTAGAACCCTACTACTCCTAATTAAAAGAGCAAAATTTTGGATAACTGCAGCAGTGGTCTCTGTACCAAAGTGTTGAATGTTGAATGTAGGTTAACAGTGGAATTTGACAATAATTCAGGGGCTAAATTGAAAGAAAACAGAGTTTATGGTTTCTATTCATGGCTATTTAATAATCTTTACTTCTACCAACTCCAAAACTATGTCTTTCAGTCGCAAATTGTCGGTGAGTTTTCTGTAGCTCAAATCCGTTAATGTCAGATGAAGAAACTTTTCTGTTTGAACGGATATTTGCTTCATCGTCTACTAATTCTCGCATTTGAGTATGTTGCGCTCGTTTTCTCGCTAATTGCTGTAATTTCCGGTTTCGAATGATTTTTCCGCATCAATCTCTGTTCTACTGTTTTTTATACTCATATTATTGCGCTTATCTGATTATTAATTTATTAGCGAAGCTTTATGTTAAAGAATTGTTGAAAACCTCAGTTAAGATGAGATAATTTTGTTTAGTTTGTGACTGGGATTTTGGAGGATTCTTCAGTTATCCTCTGTTCTAAATTTCGTCCGCAATTTATTTTCTACAATTAGTTTAAATTATTGTTCTTTTTCTTATTCACGGTGGAGTTATGCCAATTTTGGTTGTTTGTTTATATAAAAATA
The DNA here is from genome assembly GCA_028984105.1 of Lavandula angustifolia. Lineage (NCBI taxonomy): Eukaryota > Viridiplantae > Streptophyta > Magnoliopsida > Lamiales > Lamiaceae > Lavandula > Lavandula angustifolia. The sequence goes on along the minus strand of CM054804.1, from coordinate 15,884,996 downwards.
CCCTTTTTTAAGAATTTCGTCAATGATTTGTTTGGCCGTTGTTGTGTTAGATTGTTGCCTTCCCTTTTTTTATTCGTTTTTAGTCCAACATTCTGGCTTTGATATTTTGTGCTTTAATTATTTATTGAGTTCGAGTTAGGTAGGTTGGTAGATGGGCTCATAATGAAAATATTAAACACATCCATTTACTTTAATCACCTCATATTATATACTCCCTTCCTCCCACTTTAATTGTTTAATTTTTTCCATGCCGAAATGAAACTGGACAATTGAAGTGAGACGGAGGGAATATTATATTACAAGGACCGTATTGTGAGGCTTTTTGCCACTCTACAAGGTTTAAGAAACCGGAAATGGAGTATACGTCTTTAATTCTTTATGTTTTCTTGTCCCCATGCTGCTGATTAGGAAAAAGTCATTTGTTGTCTGTTCTTCGTGATTAGAATTTAGTATTTGGTTGGTTTTAACTTTTGTCCTCTCTTGCATGAACCAGTGGAGTATATATTTTTTGGTACCTACTTTTCTGTCTTGAGAAATTTGTTAGTTTTGCTATGTTGTTTGTTGGATTTAGCTTGTTATACTTATTCTCTCAGTTCATGTAATTACCCTTTTAACTGCCTTTACCTCTTGGATATTTGAAATCTGTAGCTAAACATTCTAAGTGAAGATGCTTATAAATAATAGAAACATTTGAATGTTCAAAGTATTCATTGTTGGAAAGCATATACACCAGATTAAATTTTCGAGGATTCTTGTGACTGGCATTTTCGAGGATTCTTCAGTTATCCTTTGTTCCGAGTTTCGTGCGCAATTAAATTTTCTAGTTTAATTTGTTGATCTTTCTCTTATACAATCTTTGGGGATGACAATTTTAGCTGTTTACGAAACCAAAATCCCATTTATTTTTTTCAGAATGTTGTGCTGCCATACCGATTTGTTTGCCAATTGCTTTATGCTTGTTTTGCATGTTCCTTCCCTTTCTTTGCTCATTTTCATGTTACTTTCTAATCTGTCATTTTCGGCTTCGATGTTTTGTGCTTATTTGTGTATGGTTTTAGAAGCTTTAGTTTGTGTTAGGTAGCTAGCTGGGCATTCACTAAGAAAAACTAAACACACTCATTATACTTAAAATCACCTCATATTATATTTACAAGGATCATAAATCCCTAATGCGTGGCTCTCAAGTCTTAATCAAAGAGCTGAAGCTTCAAGATTTGACTTGCATAGTACTCCCTCCGTTCCATTGATCTTGTCTCGTTTTTTTTTTGCACGGTTACTAAGGAGAGTTGTTAGTTGTGTGTAAATGAGTGGGTCCCACAATATTAGTGTTCGATTTACGCTATCTTTCTTTGCCCTTTTTTGGAAACGAGACGAGATTAATGAGACACTCTGAAAAGGAAAACGAGACATGATTAATGGGATGGAGGGAGTATATGATAAATTTATCTGTTATAATTTGTTAGTTCTTCTTTTGATATCTACTATGGTCCTTTGCATAACAGAGATGAAGTGTATTTCTGTCGTTTTCTTGTCCCCATGCTGATTGGAGAAAAAAGTTCTGTTCTTGGTGGTTATAATTTAGTATCTGGTTGATTTTAACTTTTGAACACTCTTGCATGCATAAAATGGAGTTTATTTCTTTTGTTTTTGCTGTTCCCATGCTCATTTTGAATCACATATACATGCTATACATATCCTCACCAGTTTTGAAAGATTGATTGGCTTGACGGTTGATTCTTTTAAACAATGCATCATGCAGGAGCCAAATTGCCTTTTCGATTGAACTTTTAAGAGAATCATAGGTGACCAACCTTTAACCGTTCTTCAACGGTAAAGTTAGTCACCAGTTAGTGTCTCTATTGAGCTTAGTGGAGAAGATCCATTGCTCGACTAAAAAGTATGAACCAACCACTGAATACCGGAGAGAATCTGCTGCCTCCACAACAATCAAAAACTCAGATTTTGGATCCTCCACTTCATGAATTTGGTTTCGAGTTTGATGAAATCTCAGCTAATAAAGTATCCGGCCACCTTGTGATTACTCCTAAGTGCTGTCAGGTGTTAGTCCTCTTGTATGCTGATTCCATCACCATTCGCTTTGTTGAATTCTTCCATGTATGAATGTGCAGCCATTCAAGGTTTTGCATGGAGGGGTGTCAGCGCTCATAGCCGAGGCATTGTCAAGCATTGGAGCTCATATTGCTTCGGGTTTCAAAAGGGTAGCTGGTATACACCTCAGCATCAATCATCTAAAAAGTGCACAGGAAGGTGATTTAGTAGTTGCTGAGGCTACACCAGTAAATGTTGGCAAATCCATTCAGGTTACCTTTTAATTATGATGCATTACCTCTTGACGTATATATCGTTTTAACTGCATGATGCATCTGTTATGCAAGCCTCAATGAAATTTAATTATATGCATCTGATGTGGAGTGAAAAGCTGTTATCCCAACAGAGGCATATGGAATTGTGCATGCACTAGTATTCTTTTTTGTCTTCCTGTTCTTGTTAATGCATAATGCCTCCAGACCTTGCAACTTACTGAAATTACTAACGAACAACTTCACCTTGCTCGGATCAGAATCACCACTATGTAATGTAAAGATATAGAATAGTATGATAACTAACGGATGCTACAAAGTGATTGCTTGATCATGGCATCTAATATTTAACCGTACATGCAAATAGTGAGTGGTTGGATCTGATATATGTACATTTTCTGCTCTAATGAGGATCTCTTACTACGACTTGAGCAGGTCTGGGAAGTTCGCCTCTCCAAATCCGAACCTTCCAACTCTGACATTAGAACACCTATTGCATCCTCAAGAGTCACCATTCTTTGCAATATGTCGGTGCCGGAGTCGGCCAAGGATGCTGCTGAGAATCTCAAAAGATACGCTAAGTTATGACCCTCCATGGCTAAATTTGCTTATTTGCTGAGTCTTGTATCTTCATACCTAAATTCATGTTGCACAAATAACGTGTCGATTTTCATGATTGTTAGGACAAAATTTGTGTATTCTATTGGTCCAATTATCATATACTCCCTCTTATTTCTTTTTAGCATTATAATTTATGCATGTTAAGAAAGAGGATGATGTGAATGGATCACATTTTTTTAATTAACTTTACTGAAGACGTTTGTGTGGGACAATCCAAAAACATTTCATTTGGGAAGGAAAGAGTATCAAAATTAGGCAATTGTATATTAGGCAAATTATGGAACTGTAATTTACTTATTTTGATTTTGTTATTATCATTTTGACAAATTTTCAGCAAAGTATTCTGCATCTTGCACAAAAGGAACCAAACATCAACAAATCCAGCTAATTGTGGATCAAAAGCAAAAATATCAAATTCATCAAGCAAAAGATAGAGAAATCCGACAACATTCAAATCCAGACAAGTCGAAAGAGAAACAAACGAAACACACAAATCAGAAAACACGTATACCACCAATAAGAGTCAATTGGCATAAACCTTCTCCGTCCAAGTCTAATACTCTTCATTCTCATCATCATCCCCTTCAGCAGACTCCGCACCAACCTCCTCATAATCCTTCTCCAGCGCAGCCAAGTCCTCCCTCGCCTCCGAAAACTCTCCCTCCTCCATACCCTCACCAACATACCAATGCACGAAAGCACGCTTCGCATACATCAGATCGAACTTATGATCAATCCTTGAAAACACTTCAGCAACGCTAGTCGAATTCGAGATCATACACACCGCCCTCTGCACCTTAGCAAGATCACCTCCGGGAACAACAGTAGGCGGCTGGTAGTTGATACCGCACTTGAATCCGGTCGGGCACCAATCGACAAACTGAATTGTCCTCTTCGTCTTGATCGTTGCCACAGCTGCGTTCACATCCTTTGGAACGACGTCACCTCTGTACATCAAACAGCAGGCCATGTACTTGCCGTGGCGCGGGTCGCATTTGACCATCATGGATGAGGGCTCGAAGGCGGTGTTGGTGATCTCGGCCACTGAGAGCTGCTCGTGGTAAGCCTTCTCCGCAGAAATGACCGGGGCGTACGAGGAAAGCATGAAGTGGATTCTTGGGTATGGAACCAAGTTGGTTTGGAATTCGTTCACATCGACATTTAGGGCTCCGTCGAAACGAAGGGAAGCAGTCAATGAAGAAATAACCTGCACATTGTATCAAATGAACTCAATTAATCACTACACAATCAACTATGCATTAACTTATTTTCTGTATCCAAGATTCAAATGAACTGTACCTGAGAAATGAGTCTGTTCAGATTGGTGTAAGTAGGCCTCTCGATATCAAGTGATTTGCGGCAAATGTCGTAGATAGCCTCATTATCAAGAAGCACAGCGACATCAGTGTGCTCAAGAAGCGAATGAGTCGAAAGCACAGAGTTATAAGGCTCAACAACAGCAGTTGACACCTGAGGGGAAGGGTAGATTGTGAAACCCAGCTTCGACTTTTTGCCATAGTCGACCGAGAGCCTCTCTAGCAAGAGAGATCCAAGTCCAGAACCAGTTCCACCACCAACAGCATGGAAAACCAAGAAGCCTTGCAGCCCAGTGCAGTTATCAGCAAGCTTGCGGATACGGTCAAGGCAGAGGTCAACGATCTCTTTGCCGATGGTGTAATGACCTCGGGCAAAGTTGTTGGCAGCATCTTCCTTGCCGCTGATGAGCTGCTCCGGGTGGAATAGCTGGCGGTATGTGCCGGTACGGACCTCATCGATCACAGTGGGCTCGAGATCGACGAAGACAGCACGGGGAACGTGCTTTCCGGCACCAGTTTCACTGAAGAAGGTGTTGAAGGCATCATCGCCTCCGCCGACGGTGTGGTCACTGGGCATTTGTCCATCAGGCTGTAATAACATAAATTATTAAAAACAGATAATGGATAAGAATCGTCTAGCATCTAGAACAATCAAAATTATACTACTAGATGAAACGAAAACAAAAACATAAGTTCATTCAGTACAAAATCACGTACTAATTCAATTGGAGCAAAATAGGCAAGATCAGAAACATTATAAAAGAAAACAATTATGGATCTAATGCGATTCACAAATTCAGTTAGATAAAAATAAGCACATTTCCAAACTCTAGTTCTAATGCAGTATAAACATCAACGGATCGACTAGATCTGATCAAATAGAGAGCATTTCGGACTAATCATTCGGAACAGAACAAATCGCACACAAAACATACTATAGACTAATTCCAAACAACTAGATCTATTGTAAAGCAATCAAACAACGAATTGCATAATATATATCTAATGATAAAGTATATCGGGCGAAAGCAAATCTTCTCACCAATTCATTTCGAACAAAATAAGCACATTTCCGACCTATAGATATAATGCGATATAAACTACAATTAATCGACTCGATCTGATCAAATAGAATCTTCGCCTAATGATTCGGTACAGAAAACGAATTGCATAGCATAGACACTTCCAACTGTTAGATCTGTTGTAAATCCACCAGACAACGAAATGTTCAAATACATCGAAGGATCTGGAAAAATTACATCTAAAACACCAAGATAATCACCGGATCTGATGATTAAACCTAAAACTACGGAGAAAAATCAGATCGAATTTTACCTGGATGCCATGCTCAAGGCAGTACAGCTCCCAGCACGCATTTCCGACCTGGATACCGGCCTGACCAATGTGGATCGAAATGCACTCCCTCATTTTCGCTTTGGAATCGAGATCTGAAGAGGATTTGTTCCGAGTTTAGAAAGAGAGAGAACAACCAGGGCGTATACGAAGACGTCTCTGGGGAAATGAGGCAGTTTTGGATCTGTTGTGAAAATGGGTTTTTTATAACTGAGGTCGGTACCGTACCGAATATTTCTATCCTAAACCAGGTCACAAAATCTTGTGGTTTAGAATTTAACTTCAATTAAATAATATCTTTTATTGTATTTTTTTGTATTTTTTTATTTTTAAAATATCCTATGTGGCATGATTTTAAACAACAATGTCCACAACTTAAGTTGTGGACCTGGTCTAGAGTAGAAAAATCCGTACCAGAAAATAGGCGTAAATTTCTTCGGATATTTTTGATTTTTTTTATTAAAAAAAGGCAAATTGGCAAAAACAATCCTCAAACTTCGCGTTTTTGCGAATTTTGTCCTCAAACTTCTTTTTTTTTTTTTTTTTTTTGACCCTCAACTCCGTATTTTTGCGATTTTAGTCCTACCGTTAGATTTTCCGTCAATTTTAACGGTAATTCAATTTTAATTTTAAAAAATAAAAAATTAAAAGGGCAAAATCGGAATTTTTATTTATATGGACCAACATTTGCAAATGAAAAATTATTTGGGACCTATTTAGCAAAATTAAATAGTTTAAGGACTGATTTCACAAATTTTAGACAAATAAGCTAATTGCTTCGTATCGACGAGATTTTGCATTAAATTTTCGATTTTTCATATAACTTTATTGCTTCGTATCAAATATAAGCTAACGAAGCTTTCATACCAATATAAACAACATTTAATTCGAAATGCAAAATATATATTGCAATTAATCATTAAAAAACAAAGTTATTATCACCCAAAAATTTTACTTCAAAATAACCATTTAATTTTTAATATTATTTTCAAAATAACTAGAATACGAGGAGAATTGCGAATCCGCAATTGATGCGCTCGCTGACGAATTGCGAAGGAGGCCGACGGCGAATAACATTCCCTGGAGCTCGCAGCGGAAGAGGAAGTGGGAGACGAATCCGCCGAAGCTGATGAACATGGGGAAGAGGTAGATCCAGGCGAGGAAATGGCCGAGCTGATCATCGCGCTGGTAGCGGACGTGAGTTATGGTTACGGCGTTCAATGGCGGGTGGTGGTGTTGGGGACTCGTCATAGCAGTTCTATGCAGAGCATGTGAATACGAGACTAACCTTGTTTGCAGTAGTTTTTTTGGCTTATTATAGTATTTGCAAATAAAAGTAATATTTTCTGTTATTTACGAACTGATACATATTTTCATCGTATTCTATTATTCATGAAAAATTATAAATTAAATGTTTTTTATAACATATTATTCATCGTAAATTACGAACTGACACATATTTTCCTCGTATTCATATTATTTTGAAGTAAATATTATGCTCTAAATTGTTATTTTGAAGTAAAAAAATTTGGGTGATAATAGCTTTATTTTTTAATGATTAATTCACAGTAATATTTTGCATTTCGAATTAAATGTTGTTTATATTGGTACGAAGTCTTCGTTAGCTTATATTTGATACGAAGCAATAAAGTTATATGAAAAATCGAAAATTTAATGCAAAATCTCGTCGATACGAAGCAATTAGCTTATTTGTCTAAAACTTGTGAAATCAGTCATTAAACTATTTAATTTTGCTAAATAGGTTCCAAATAATTTTTCATCTGCAATTTTGGTCCATATAAATAAAAAATTCGATTTTGCCCTTTTAATTTTTTATTTTTTAAAATTAAAATTGAATTACCGTTAAAATTGATGGAAAATCTAACGGTATGACTAAAATCGCAAAAACAAGGAGTTGAGGGTCAAAAAAACAAAAAAAATTGTTTGAAGACAAAATTCGCAAAAACGCGAAATTTGAGAACTATTTTTGTCAATTTACCTTAAAAAAATGTTATTTTACAGCAGTAAAAGGTGACCGTTGTCGCTCTGGTGTGGTTGGATTTGAAATTTTAAATTTTGGTGCTGGATAGTGGATTCGGATAGGATCATACTTACACGGGTATGGATCTGGATTTAAATTTGGCATCAAATAGCCCAAGCCCAATAAATTTTAAATAATACTATAACCTATTTTATCTAGACCACATATTTGACTACTACGACTCTCATGGACAAATGTGAAAATTTTGTAAGATAGTTCGATGTTAGGTACTACGGTTGAAAAAAATCAAATTGGTCAACCGGTTAACGATCATTCAATCTTATAAAGGGTAACCTAAAGAATCAAGTTGTTTTTTGGTCTATTTGTAAATTTGTGATTAGTTTATTATAAATGATCAATTATTAATAATTAAGGGTGTGTCTGCAATAGTTTATTTTAAGCACTCTCCGGTAACTTGGTTGGAAAAGTGACAATAGGATGACTAAAAAGCTAAGTTGCATGGAATGACATACGTGATACGGTACGATACGGACACAAGACACGGTGTTTTCTAGAAAACTTATGACAAAATACGGTGATTGGACATGGAAATTTGAATGTAAAATAAGTTAATTTGATATCTTTTTGCTATAACTATGTGCAAAGTGTGCTAAAACGTATTGGATCTCTCAATTGAAATATGTTATATTGAAGTGTCCGATGCAATACGTTAAGATTTTTGAAAAGACATAAAATAGGTGTATTGTGAATTTTTCTCATATTGTTTATAAAGTTTGAAAATATATTTATTTTGTCCACCTGAAATTGTATATTCACATTCAAATTAAAATATAAATGGTTGGAATCTTTTCGAGTCAGATAGTTATTATTAGAACCTCTAATAGCAATTAATTATCATTTTGTCAGTTGTCCGTTTGAATGATATAGCGATTAAGGTGTCTAAATTGTGATTGAAAGGTCATTGGTTTAAAACTCACCAAAGTCCCTAATCTATGGTTAGCCTTGTTTGAAGGCTAGAACATAAGAGCGAATTTCGGTAAAAAAAAAAGAAAAAAAAAGCGAAAATGGCATCAACCATCCCCATCCCCACCCACCCAAACTATAGTTAAGGCACTACAGTTTAATGGTTATTTAAACACTTGTTATATTGGGATAAAATAAAATCGAGAACTCTGTTAATTTGCCATACATCTTGGGCCGGGCCGGGTCAATAGTCCTTTAGCCGCCCAGTTGTGTCACTAGAATTACAATCTTGCTAAATTTGCATTTTCTTGAGCGCACAAAGATCGAATATTTTGAAGCAGCGTCGGAGGAGGGAAGGAAAGCTGGCAGAAAAAGAAGAAGAAGAAAGATGGGCATTACTGATCAAGAAATGTCCGAACATGAGAGTCCTCAATCAAATCCACGCCCAGATTCTCAAACATCCCGGCCTCTCTCTCTCCAGCTACACTTTCGCTCTCTCCAAAATCCTCTGCTTCGCCGCCTACAGTAACGTCCACTACGCCAAGCGCCTCCTTTTCCACATCCCCCGCCCCAACATCTTCGCCTACAACACCGTCATGAGAGGATTCCTTCACCAAAAACCTTCTCCCGAACCGATTCGCTTGTTCAAACGGCTGGTGCAGAAGAGATTCCCAACGTCGAACACTTTCACGCTGGCGTTTGTGCTGAAAAGTTGTTCGTTGATTCCGGCGTTCGAGGAAGGGCGGCAGGTGCACAAGCACGTGATCGCGTCCGGGTTGGGGGAGAATCCGTTCGTGCAGACGTCGCTGCTCAACTTCTACACGAAATGCGAGGAGGTCGAGTTTGCGCGGAAGGTGTTCGATGAAATGTCTGACAGAAACGTAGTCGCTTGGAGCGCGATGATTGGGGGTTACGCTAGGGTTGGGAAGGTGAACGAGGCGTTGGAGGTGTTTAGGGAGATGCAGAAGGGTGGAGTGGAGCCGGATGAGGTGACGATGGTGAGCGTCATCTCTGCGTGCGCGATGGCGGGAGCTTTGGATTTGGGGAAATGGCTGCACATGTTTATTGAGAAGAAGGGGATAAAGAGTGATCTTGAGGTGAATACTGCGCTTGTGAATATGTATGCCAAGTGTGGGTGCATAGAGAAGGCTCAGAGTGTTTTCGAGGCGATGCCCGTTAAGGATGCCAAGGCTTGGAGCTCTATGATCGTGGGATTTGCTATTTCTGGGCTTGCAAAAGAGGCGTTGGAGACGTTTGAGAGAATGGGAGAGGCTCAGGTAATGCAGATAATTGTTCTAGTTTAGGATTGATTCCTTTTAGTAGTTTTCCTTGCATTAGAGATTGCAGAAGTATTAAGCTTTTTGCTATTGGTTAGTGAGTTATCTGATTATTTCGATTCAAGTTAAAAGTTCGAGCACAAATAGTCTCAGATTGTGTTGAATCTTGAAATCCATTCTTCATGAGTAGTTTGTAGTGTGCAGAGTTTTGAATGTTGTTTAGGGTAGTGAAGAAGACTGATTCGTTTTTGTGATTGCTTTGAATTAGAGATTGCAAAAGTTTTGAGCTTTCGTATTTGTTTAGTGATTGCTAAGGCCTTGTTATAGTTATGTTGTTTCACGCATGGATTTATGCATATATAGCCTCACATTTGAATCTTGACATTCATTCTTGATGAATAGTTTTCAATGCGAAGTGTTTTGAATGTTGTTTTGGGTGATGAAGAGGACTGATTCCTTGTCGTGATTAGCTTTGAATTAGGGATTACAAAGTTTTGAGCTTTCCTATTGGTTGGTGATTGATACGGCCTCGTTATAGTTATAGTGATCCACGTTGAGTTCATGCATACATAGTCTGAGATTGTGTTGAACCTTGACATCCATTCTTTGCTGAAATAGTTTGTTTTGAATGTTGTTTCAGATTGAGCCTAATCATGTGACCCTTATCGGCGTGTTGTCTGCTTGTGCACACGGGGGCCTAGTAGCCGAGGGGAGGAAGTACTGGTCGAGCATGCTAGAATGTCGGATGGAGCCGTCTATGGAGCATTACGGCTGCATGGTTGATCTATTCTGTCGTGCAAACCAACCACAAGAGGCTTATGAATTCGTCTCAACCATGCCTATCCCTCCAAATCCAGCAATATGGCGGACATTGATAGTTAGCTTCAAGAGGAAGAAGATGTTCAACAAAGGTGAAGAGATAGCAAAGAAGCTTCTCCAATTAGAGCCATTCAACGCAGAGAATTACATACTCCTTTCGAGCTTGTATGCATCTGCGTCAGATTGGGTTAGAATGAGTGGTGTGAGGAAGACGATGAGAGAGGCAGGGATCAAAGCTGTGCCCGGATGCAGCTCCATTGAGATCAATGGCCACGTGCATGAATTCGTGATGGGTGATTGGTCCCACCCGGAATCCAATGGCATAACCGAGGTTTTAGGTGAAGTATCAGAGAGAGTTAATGCCAGCGGGCACCAACCTTGGATTGCGTCGGTTTTGCAAAACATGGGCGATGGGGAGAAAGTGGATGCTCTCTGGCAGCACAGTGAAAGACTAGCTATTGCGTATGGTTTGTTGAAAACAAAAACTCCGGTAGTTATCAGAGTTGTGAAGAACCTTAGAGTCTGCGAAGATTGTCATGAAGTGATCAAGACTATTAGCAAATTGTATGATCGAGAAATCATTGTTAGGGATCGAATTCGGTTCCACAAATTTGTCAATGGAGTCTGCTCTTGCCAGGATTTCTGGTAAGTTTCTTTACATTAAGTTATTTACTTCATCACCTTCTTCATTATATTTTATTGTAAAATAGAGGAAGTAGGAAAACAGAGATGATTTTATTAGAGAAAGAAGGCACCTAAACAAAATCCAAAAGGACATCTCTTTATAGTAGATACTCATACTACTTAAACTTGGATTGAAATGGACCATCTATACATTTCCTCTTTCGGAATTGGAATTGTCATAGTTGCCAATCCGCTTGCTGCTTCGTAGTTAAACTCGGTTTCAATGTTGTCGACGGTGCATTTGATTGGACATTGAGAACAGAAGAATCCGAACCGCCCACATCCTCTAACCTTTAGCTCAACTGTAGCCACAGGTGATCTGCTTTCAGTTGAATCCTCGTTTCCATTTGCATTGTTGTAGACTTCAAACTGATCGATAGCAGCACCGGAGTTGAACATGTCGAGCAAGCCAATTGGGGCGAGGGCAATATCGTCCGTAACATTCTGTTTCTCGTAGTTATCAGTTATAACTAATAAGCTTTGAGTTAGCTAGAAATGGTGTGGCAGGAAGAAAACTAACCTTCACAGGGCAGAAGTGGAATAGTTCGTATTCGAGAACTTCGAGTGTCACCGGCAAAGAAGCCCCTTCCGGTAACCTTACTACCTCTCCTGATCTATGAGCATACGCCACCGTATCTCCTCCCCAGTCCGGTCTAGCGATTTGAGCAATTGAATCAACATCAGTGGCTCGAACAGACCCTGAGAGAGTACCGGGGGAGGTGTCGTGGATTCGTGTCTTTTTAGTCACCTTGCACCACCCAGCACCCTGGCAGTTGAACACACCCACCACCCCTGAACACTTGTTCACATTCCAGATTTTGAGCAAACTGCAAAATGGAAGTGTGCATTAGTTTCTTTGCAGATGGGAGGATTTAGGAAGAGATGATGTAACGAACCTCGTCCCGTCTCTAGCTGGGTCGATGAAGAGGCAATCTAACGTCGGTCTCCCGGGGAGCTGTGCTCTGAGAATTGATCCGTCGGGAAGAACCAGCTTCTTGAGAAGCTTGAAGTTGTGGTTACCGGGTTTGTCGCTGACGTAGATAGCACACCCTCCGACTGCTCGAGCTGCAGCGTGGTACTCGGCTGCTGGATGGAGACTCTGTAGAACAAGGCAGAACAATGAATCAGCCTAACATGAAATCTGAATTTAGAAGAGGTATAGTTGTGGTTGGTTACTCACGTGGAACATATCCCAATCCGGCTGCATAAACTCCCCCAAGAAGACAGTATTATATGCTACTGAAGAAATGTGGATAGTATGTGAAGCAGGATCACGAGGGTAGAAATCATCAGAAGCTCTAACTATAGCAGTCTGCTTGGCACTGTACAGTCCATCAGTGTTGTGGCACATGCAAGCGATACACCCGTTATCCGGGAAGTTCCGGGAGATGGAGGCTTCAAGGGCTTGGTGATAGCTGCGAGTGAGAGACACTCTACCACCGTGTCCAGCACCCAGAGTTTCTATAATGTTCTGCACGTCGACTTTGACTCCATCAACTCCACACAAAGCTAAATAGGCGTGGAGCTCGTTGTAGAAGTTGAAGACCTTCTTAGGGTGTACTAGACCTAAGCCATGAACAGCTAGGCTGTCCATAACTATGTCCGGTTGGTTGCCGAGAACTCCGGGAGACTGCACCGGGTATGCTAAGGATGTTTCGTAGTGTTCCATACCGAAACCTGATGGATGGACTCCGCCCCAGTAGCCTGCTAGCGCATGCCAAACATAGACGTACCTGAAAATAGAAACAAGCGAGTCGTTAGATATAGTTATATCCAGTGAGGATTATGCTTAAGCTAAGACGGAGATATTACTTGACATTGTGTTGTTGCTTGGATGTTTTGACAACTTGTTTGAGACCAGATTCTTGCTCGTCAGTTTGTGCTTTTTTCTTGAATTTTTCGTTCTCTTTTATTCCGGTTAGCCTATTGGCAAACCTGTAGATGGAATATCACAACACATCCTATATGAGCTCCTTCTTGTACAACAATACTAGGGATAGAAACAAAGAGTTAGTTGTCTTACTGCGCTCCTTCTTGCACAACAGCAGTTGAGGCATCTTTCACCTCGCTTCCAATTTGTTGCCAGCCATCATCTATGATGAGGAAACGAGGAGGTGTGCCTCCCTCTGACAAGCTGCAAGATTAACATATTGGGGTAAGTCTAAGCAACTTAGTTCATGTAATCGTATTCTACTTGTATGCTCTGTGCGATCATAAGCGAGTAAGTTACCTCTTAAGCCCTTCTTCAACACCCTCTGCAGTGACATCGGTGTAGAAAGCGTCCCACGTGCACCACCCGAACCAATTGATGAATGAGGGCAACTACATGGTGAACATTTTTACATATAAGCGAAGCCTGCAATATTTTGAATCCTACTACACTCCAGCAAGTTTAAACTTAGTCAAGCAACATATTCTCACCTTCTTCTTCTCGCGGTGCTGAAATGTCTGCAAGTGTTTCTCGACCGCTCTGTTTCACAAAACTTTCTCAATCAGAAAAGGAGCCAAGAGTCCATAAATTTTGATAACAAATTGGAGTTACTTTTGCTAGGGATGAAAAGACTTGAAGAAGGGTTGAAAGGAAGGTAAAACAGGGTACTTACTTCACAGCCTCATTGATTACTTCAAAAGGATTGGTCCCAGCATGCATGTAAACAAGGTAATTTCCTTGATTAGTTTCAACAGCATTATCTCCTGCAAAAGAACAATCCAGTAAAAAGGGTTACCACGAATGGTTGTAAAAATAAGTCATGCCTCAGCAACCAAATGCATTTTGGCACCACAACTTACCACTCTCGAGGCAAATCTCGAGCTCATTCCTCGAGTTCCCCTGAAGAACAGCACGAAACTGCCCTTCAAGAAGAGGCAGGAAAACAGTGTATATAGTCGGCCTGTCTTCTCTCTCGCCTTCACACGCGTCTTTGCTCTCGACGAGCATGAACTGGGTCTCCAATGGAACATCCTGCCCGCACGTTCCCATTCTTTGAGTCATCCACCAGAGCTTGAAACGGAATAGGCACATGAACCGGACACCCCTTTGCACAAAAAAGAAGGAAACAATCAAACCACTTTTCTTTTCCTATTTTTCTTCATGTTCAAGTAAGAAAGAATTTCGAAAACAGAGTATAAATAAGAGCTCAGAGAGCATACTCTAGAACACCAACTGGAAACACATGAAGGCTCTTGCTATGTGAAGCTGTGGCGCCGATGAAGGCACCGGCGACGAGGCCGACACCTGACCCTGGAGTTAGCACAATGTTGTCCTGCACACCTGTGAGTATAGTTTTCCCATGAACCACAAGGTTCCCGTCATTGAGAGAGATCTTTGGAGTCACCGTCATTCTTCCGTTCTCAAGAGCTGGTCGAGTTTTTACTGCATAATCGGATAGTTAATACGCTAGATTCGACACATAAACGCAGGCAACCTTCCAATATACTAGCCTCAATAATAAGTTCATCAAGTCTAATTGTCTATTACTACTACACAAAACCCAGCTGTACTCAATCACATGGACGCCTACATAGATTAAAATAAACAAATAGTAGTACTTGTTAAAAGGTAAAAAACAAACTACAGTCGAAAAAGTGAGCTTCGAGATGATCCACTTATTGACTTTGAGACCAATTTCATCCTCCTTTTAGGGAGACAAACAGTAGTACCACAGACAAAGAAAATTAACTGGGAAAAGGTGAAAACTAAATGAAAGGCGGCCATAATAAACAAAGAAAGAGTGTTAAAGACGGCAATTAGGCTTGCAAGAAACTGCAAAACAGAAGAAATGACATAATATTGAGGAATCAATATAAAATTCTAAGATAAATCATGGTATAGTAGAACATCACGACTATGTATTCTGAATAATCACTGTTTCGAAAATTTTACTGTTCCTACTCTGAGAATCAGGTGGTAGATTCCAAGTTACTAAAAAGATAGCTGGAAGTACAATTAGCCTTCACGTAACTAATCACTGAAACCTTCTGTTCTCAATCAAGCAGACAAAACCAAAACCAAAGAGAAAGCGCTACATAACTCCAGGAAATCACCTCCACGAAGCTCCGACGAACTACTCGATGGAGTAGAAGGTACAACACAAGCTCTACGTACAACCATACTCTTCCGCCAATGCATACGCGGAGAGAACGATCGAAACGCAGGCAAAACAAACGCCTGATGTACAATCATTTTCTAAAAACTCCACGAAAAATCCCACCGCAATCGCCAAATAAAAACACTAAGAAAATCACCGAAATTCAGAGTCAAAAATTTCCCCAAAACCAGTAAACACACACGTCCTCGAAAATCTCGAAATCAACTAAATATCGAAGCAAATATATGTCTCCAAAATTGAAACACAATATATATCCATACTTCAAACACCAGTTTACACTACAATTCCACACGCCGGCCACAGTTTTCCTATGAAAAAAAAAAGCGATCTAAACATTTTAAACGCCAGATATTTTACCTCAGGAAGTCGCTGTTTCAGAAGCTCAGCTCTCCCCCAGATTTGCCGTATATTCGGAGAGAGAGAAAGAGTTAGGAAGGAAGAGAAACGAAGTTCGCAGCTCAAGTGAAACGAAGTTCACGTGAGATGAAAGTCTAGAGCTAAGCTTCCAAAGACGAAACAACCTCGCCATTTATATATGGCGCGGGAGGTTAAATATCGAGCACTTTGCGATAAACCGCGTACAATAAGCTAACACGTGGAACGAATTAGGTTGGAATTTAGTGTTGCATACTAGTGGATTATAAAACTTGTCAGAAAAGACAAACAAAATCAGGTTGATTTTACCAAAAATCCACGTAACGCTTTCTCTCTCCTCTCTCTCTCTCTCTCTCACCATACGTATCTCGTGTTATATATCACATATTTTTGTTTTCAGATTTATTACAGAAGGAATTTATGGAAATTCTTGATATTTATGTTAAATGTTATATTAAATATTGTAATTACATTATTTTTTGTATTTAAAATAAAATATAAATATAACATTATATCCTCAAATCAATACATCATAGATTGTTTGTTCAATTGTTAGCTCGTACGTAAGCAACCACATAAAGTCTCGTCGCACTATTGCAAGTATCTTATAATGGAATTTGTTGTTCCAATATGATTAAATTGTTACATGGTCCCTTTTGGGACGTGTCATGGACATGAATGATAAAAAGAAAATAACATGATTATCATGCAAATATACCACAATCATAAATCGAGAAATTAAATTCGTGATGATATAATACAATATTCAATCATTAATATGTTACCATAATGTATTTGTTATTTTTGAAATTCAAACAAAAAAGTATACGAAATTAGAATGTTTGTGGGACCATATTTAGGGGTGTAAGTGGTTCAGCTCCGAACCGCGAAACCGATCGGACCGAACCAAACCAAACCGAAAAATGTGGTTCGGTTCGGTTTTGCGGTTTGGTTCGGTTTATTTTTTTAGAAACCTTTACATTCGGTTCGGTTCGCGGTTTCAAGAATTTTTGAACGGTTCGAACCGAACCGAACTAATATCCTATTTTTTAATTTTTTAATTTAATATTTTAGATCAATTCTATTCTATACAAATGAAGAGAAAGGAGTAACAACTCTATACTTATGAGTTCGGAATGAGTGACATCTTATAAACTACTCCCTCCGTCCCATTAGAAACGTCGTTTCTTTTGGGCACGGATGTTAAGAAAATGATAATGTGTGGTGTATATTGTTTGACTTTTGGATAGTTAAATCTTGTCTACAAATTTTTGCCTTTTTTAGAAACAAGACGCTTCCAATGGGACGCCCAAAATGGAAAACAAGTCGCTTCCAATGGGACGGAGGGAGTATTATTTTTGCATTATTTAAGATTTAAAAAATAAATAAATAAATAAAAAAGTGAACCGATGAACCGAACCGAACCATTTATAAGCGGTTCGGTTCGGTTCCGATATTGAAAAATTCATCAAACCGAACCGAATCATTTCTATGTATTTGATACGGTTTCTAAAATACATAAAAAGTCGAATCGAACCAAACCGTTACACCCCTAAGCATATTAGTCATGATTTAAAGTAAGACGTCCCTCATTAATTAATTAATATAATTATAATTAAACCAAGTAAATCGACTCACGCAATGTCGACGTGTGCATGCCGCCACGTCAGATACTGCTACAGCCGTCACTTCGTTCCGTGTAGCACTTCGCCACGTCAGATATTGTCTGAGAAGTCGCCATGTCATCGTGGGCCCATCACCAAATCTTCCTTTTCTTGATTTGTTTATTTTTGTCCCAATTTCCGTCGGCCCAATCCCGTGGACACCGGGCCGGCGATCTTTCGCGTAGATTCACCCAAAATCTATATTCATTATCCCGTGCATCACTTTTGAATATCAACTACGAATTCAAAATTAAAGAATGTAGTGTAATACCCTCTCAATCCTATTTTAATTATCTAGTATTAATTTTTGAATTGTACCATTGCAATTGTACACTTTTTTTTTCAATAAAATATGGCAAATTGGCAAATTTAGTTCCCAATGTTTGCCACTTTGAATGAATTGGTTCCTAATCTTTTTTTTTTAGTTTATTAGTCCCCAATGTTTGGTAATTTGGATAAATTGATCATTCTGTCAAATTTTAAGTTAATTTAAGTGTTAATTATAGCGGTAATTATGGAATAAAAGTTTCAGGGATTAATTTATCCAATTTTTAAATAAAATTTTAATTTTTTTTTAATTTTTTTTTAAATTATGATTTTTTCGGAAAAAATTAATTTTTCAAATAATTTTTTATTTTAAAAATAACTTTTTTTCAACTAATTTTTTTTTCAAATAATTTTTTTGGTAAACGAAAAAAATATTAATAATAATTTTAGGGACCAATTCATCTAAATAATTTTTTGAATTAACTTTTTTTCAAATTTTTTTATTTAAATAAAAATTAAGTAAATTTAGATTAACTCAATAATTTTGCATTTCACGGTGAAGGAGGGGAGCGGGTCAACACAACGGTTGGGGAATGTGTTATGTTCTTCGAGGAGAGGAGCAACCTGGACGACCCGCTCCTAGTCGTCCGAGTTATGGCCTCCCACCTCCTAGTCGTCCATTGCTTCTTCTCCTCGAAGAACATAACACATTCCCCAACCGTTGTGTTGATCCGCTCCCCTCCTTCACCGTGAAATGCAAAATTATTAGTTAATCTAAATTTACTTAATTTTTATTTAAATAAAAAAATTGAAAAAAAGTTAATTCAAAAAAATATTTAGATGAATTGGTCCCTAAAATTATTATTAATTAATTTTTTTTCGTTTACCAAAAAAATAATTTGAAAAAAAAGAAAAAATTAGTTGAAAAAAAATAATTTTTAAAATAAAAAATTATTTGAAAAAATATTTTTTCCCGAAAAAAATCATAATTAAAAAAAAAATTAAAAAAATTAAAGTTTTATTTAAAAATTGGATGAATTGGTTCCTGAAACTTTTATTCCATAAATACTCATATGATTAACACTTAATTAACTTAAAATTTGACAAAAGAACCAATTTATCCAAATTAGTAAACATTGGGGGCCAATAAACTAAAAAAAATATTAGGGACCAATTCATCCAAAGTGGCAAACATTAGGGACCAAATTTGCCAATTTGCCATAAAATATTCACTTTGTCTCTTTTAAAACGATTCATTTCTTTTTCGCGTGATAATTAATAAAGTAGATGATAAAATATGAGAGTTGAGTAAATGATAAAGTATGCTAGAGAAGATGCGTGAGAGAGTAAGAGAGTATATAATAAAGTAGGAAAAAGAAAATGAATGATAAAATGAGAGTAAATGATAAAGTTGGAGAGAAGATTATAATTTTTTGGGGAAAGTTATTTTCTTTTCAGGAAAAGAATCGTTTCAAATGGAACGTCTAGAAAAAAAGTGTCGTTTAATGGAACGGAGGAAGTATTACTTTAGCAATTCTAGTTGACCCCACTGTTTTATTATTTGTTTACAAACAATCAATAACTTTTCTTAATTTTTGTGTCGAAAATAATTTGGACAATTAAATTGGGATGGAGAGGGTAAATTGATTTTCAAAAATGTGCAACTAATTTAGGGAATTTAATATATATATTATTTTATTATTTTGAGTTTTTGAAAGGTCATTATCTAGAAGTGGCCATTACTAGAGCAATGATTGTGTATAATATTGGTATGAGCAACAAAATTGGAAATGTTGTATAGTTAGGTCACGAAACCATTATTGCGTACACTTGTAATTATCTAATGCAATCCCATAATATAAAATCAACTTGCATCGATCATCGTTGGAATTCAATCATCAAATTGTCTACTATTATTTAATGGGAAGCTACCTTTTATTTATTATGATTCAATATTTGAAGTTGACTAGTTTATAAGAAAGCGAATGAACCCGATTTGTAGAATATCTTCGACTCTTATATTACTTATTCTACTAGTCAATCATTTTAGGGTCGTCTAGATATTTTATTGGAAAATGTAATGAAACTTAATTTGTTAAAACATAAGGTTATTTATTTTTGTATATTACCGAAAAAAAAGACAGATTTTCTGCACCAATATCATCCACGCCATAAGATAAAATTGTCCGCACATATTTATCACCATGCCCGAATTGATATCCACTATTATCTTGACACGTGTCGATGTACCACACGTGGTGCCAATGTCACCGTGTCCCCTTCAAAAAATTGTGGGGGATGTAATGAATGTATCACCCGCCCCTAGATAGCATGACAGGTGGCCGATATAAACACAATGCACTGCATGTTTTCTTATATTATTTATATTCAAAACTTTTTCTCTCTCCCACAATTTCATTCCGCTCTAAACTCATAAATTTTAAAATATATTTTCAATTACAAAATGAAAAAAATAATCAACTAATTCAACTATGCCATAATAGAATTTGGATGAATTTGAAGAATTTGCATCAACTAACTCAAAAACTCTATCCATTTTTGAATACATTTAAAACTCACTAAATAAACACATAAATAAAGTTTTTTAATTTAGGTGTTAAAAATAAATAAAACAGTAATAACATGACGGAGGACATATTATTATTATAAAAGTTTAAAATTATTTTTTAATGGGATTACAAGAGTAACATACAAAAATTCTATTAAAATCTAGGAACTTTTACCCTAGTATTTCCTCATCAAGCAAGGAGATATCCAAAATTAAGAATGGGATAAAAATACATCTGCAATTGTCGATGGATTTATACGAGATTTAAAAAATTAAAGATATGTAACATATAGTTAAACCTCGATAAAATAATATTTGATAGAGTAATAATTTCGTTTAGATAATAATTTCTTACGGTCCTGATTTGATTTAATAACTTAAAATAATATTCGATAAAGTAATAACCTCATTAAACGAATATTTTTTCTCAGTCTCAATGTTATTACTTTAAAGATGTTTAAATGTAGTTAAACAATTCTATATATTTTGATTTAAATATGTAACAACTTAATGTCATTTTATTAAAGTAAATTTCTTATGGATGGTCCTAATTTAAAAAGACCTAAAATATCAATATATGAGTTTATTCTAGCACGAGTTGAAACCATAACCTTTTTATAATAATATTAATATAATAATATAATATAAGAATATTATGCACGTGTTATTGTATATTAGTTTTATATATATTATTCAAACTGGAATGACACCAAACTGGAATGACACCCGTGCTACGCACGAAAAATGTTGCAATTTCATGATGAAGTAACATTAATATATTTAATTTATAGATATATTATATAATACATATTAAACCCCAACTACTAAATCTAACATAAAATAATAATTCAGTTTCATGACATATGTTAATCTATCACCTTGAAGTTGTTCAAATTTGTGTCAATTCAATTTCATTGTTTATATTACTCTATATCCTACTACTCTAATTGTTGAACATATGTCTACATATGAATTGATGATGAAAGTTACAAATAAAACATACAAGTATGCACCAAAGGGCTTAGTATCATAGTTTAAGAATATATTTATGCATAATACATAGTAGTATACTTCAAAAATATAATTCCAATTTTCTTAAAATATTATTAATATGATCATAGTAATAAATAATATTATATTCTCCTATTTCCATTTCTTGAGCTTGTTCGTAGATAGAACTACAATATGCACAGTTCAAAGTCGTATCACTAACTTAAATCAATTTTCTTTTTCACCACACCGCCATAGTCTAATTTTCTATTCACATGTAGTTTCTTTTATTTATCCCCAATGTAACTTATTCATATCTAATATGAATGTGAGCATCACCAACATCAAACATCACTTAGCAATCAATTGGATGTCAGCAAATTACCTTCACAAATGAAAAAAAAGATGATGCAATCAGTAACAGTTTCCAAATTAATGAATACAAAGTTTGTAACACTATATTACTTATCTTTCATTGATGCATTCCCTCTCATTAATATCTAATCTTTTATATGTCCATCATAGATGCATCCCGACAGGAGAAAGAAAGGAGAAAAGAAGGGATGAGCGGCGGCGTGCAAAAAAGAAACACAATTTAAAAACTAAACATGTTTGCTGCTGGTCACCTTACTTTGTCACTAATCAGTCAGTCGAGACACCGCTCTCCTAGTGAGAAAAATAAAGTAAAAATAATCTAAGTAAATCTATAAATGGGTAAATATATAAATAATCTCTTAAATTATCATTTCCGAAATTAATTACTTCTTGTGGATGATTAATTTAACATGATTTGTGGTACTTAAAGTTTGTTTTGAATACATTTATGTTATTTCTAACAATATTATTTTAAATTAGACCTATAAATGGTTAATAATTTATTATTAACTATAGATTAGGCTAATTAAATGTCTGAATGATTAATAATTCATATTTAGTTAAATATATGTCCACTATGGATTTTTTTTAAATAGTTGGAATTCTTTCTTGATTTGGTTTATTTGTACATTAAAAATTATTTTGACAATTGAAAATGTGAAAAATAGATCATTTTAATTGCATAACTCATTTCTTTTTTATTTGTTAAAAAAAAATCATTATTACTAATGAAACTCTCTTTTTAACTAATTAAATGTAAATATATCAAAAGAAATGAGAAATCATATAAAATATATAAATGCAATTTTGAAATAAGGGTAATACCCTTGCTTTCAGATACTGAGAAATGGAAATAATAGATAAATTAGATAGATTACTAATTAAATTTATAATTAATTATTAATGAATACAAATTGAATTGTATTAAGATTGAATTGGTTTTGTAAAATAATATGAATTTGGATTGAGATTGATTCTAATTGAATTGTGTGTTTTTTTATAGTTGTAGTTGTGCATTTATAAATTAATAAAGAGAAGTTTTACTGGTAAATTTAATGAAAGTTAAATTGATTTAAAATAGAATATTCAATTTTTATATAGATAATAATAGATTATTTTGAATAATTTTAAAATAAATAATTTATTAAAGAGTTTAAAATAAATTTAATGTAAATATTTTTTGGGAAAAAATTAATTAGATTGAAGCAATTAGATTTGAAATTGAATTTTTAATGTAGATGTGAATCTATTGAAAATAAAAGAATAAAACATTTGCCCCTCAATTTAATTAATTTCCAATTGAATTAAAATTAAAATTGATTTGAAATTAAATCATTCGGTTTTTATATATATAAGATTTATTTATTACAATTCCAGACTTTTTTTTTTCTTTTTGACTATTTGGCCGACAATTTTGTAGCTTTCTACACTTGTTGCAACACAATAAAATCTTTCATATCTACTTCTTGACTATCTCATATATTCACATGACACCTGTAAAACATTAAAATTGAAACAAATATTTTATAATTGCACAAAAAGAGGGGGAAAAGGAGAAATCAGAAACCATTTTATCAATAAATATAGGCAAAATAAATTCGAAATGTCTACGTAACAGGGAGAAGGAACATGATGGATATAAATTTCTGATGCTACTTCTAATTATTGAGTTCAATTATTACGTACATGATTGGGTTGCACATAAAAATCTGATATAGAAATATAATTATTATAATTGTTTTGTCTCTCTAATAACTAGGCATGAAAATATTTCATTCTTCCCATTAGCAAAATGTTTAATTTTTATTCAGCACCGAGATTATGAAAATAATATGATAATATTATTTGACTTTGTTAATTAATTTGTGATTATAATTTTTTACGCTTTTTAAAAATAAAACATTACTAACAAAACACTCATTTCGAAAATACAAGACAATAACTATTAATGGGACGATAAAATGAAGAAGAATTTGTGAAATGTGTAAATAAAAAAAGTTCAGACGCGTAGTGGTATAAGTGTCTCAATCTCTTGGCAATCATTAAACTTGGTTACTGGTTCCGGAAAATCAATCATTCATTTTCCAGCATTTCACAAAATAGACCGATATAAGGGAGTAAATTGTGTTTTCACCTTAAATTTACATTTGTATATTTTAAAAAATTATGGATTTGATCTTCAAAATTAAAAATTTGCACCTTCATAATATAGATTTTATATTACACATAAATTCTAAATACTGAATCCGTCCATTTCCGCCACAATCATGAGCAGAGATATAAGGGGCATGAGAACCAATATACTCCCAAGTTCTAGAAGACTTTGAATTTAACCTATAGTTTTTTGGGAGAAATTATTAACAACCCCCAAACCATGAAACTAGTTTATTATTATTTACTTCCCACATCCTAAAAAGTAAAAATGTACTTCCACACCTTCAAAATTACGATCTAAATCTCACCCCTCCTAAATTATAAATTCTCAAGCCATTCCGAATCATTGTGGGCTCAAAATAGCTAGAAATATGAAAATATCAAGAAAATGACTATATACATCTGAAAAAGATGTTACCACAATTCTTACCAGCAACAAACAGAATAAGCAAATCATTAATTTTTCCGAAACTCCAGCAGCCAACAAAGAAACACATTCAGAACAGAGTAACACGAACACCACATATCTATTCTCTGTCATACTCCACCAAAAGAATCTTACAAGCAGGCATTAAAACATGAATATAATCAAAGAAAAGAATGAGAAGAAATCTCTTTTAGCTCGAGCTCTTGCCTCCTATCCGACGTCGGCTGTTTTTCACTATCTACTCTCGCTGTTCATCTGCAAGGAGGGATCTTCCATCAGTTTCAAGCTGAGACTGTTATATCGCTCTCGTGAGTATTGCCTCGACGCTTTCCTCCAATCCGTGCCCGACTTCATCATGGCAGCGAATTCATCGTAACTAATACGACCATCCTGTAGAAAGAATACGAAAAACACATTGAACTCCAATCAATATAAAAAAAGTAGTCAATGTTCACTTGAAACTACGTCAAACTACCATGTTTTGTTTTATTGCAAAAAATACTCCGTGTTCTTGAATAATATGCACCAAAGCCCCTACCCTTCATTTTTAACCACTTCAAATTCTTTCACATCATTATTTTCCAAGGAAAATGACATTATTTTGATTCTAGATATCTTAAGGGTATTTTAGACATTCTATATCAGAAAAAAATACATAAATCTTTGTCGAGTTCGAGTCGCGTAGGAGCTAGTGAATCTCATGCACGTTTTAGAAAGATGGCAAGGGTCTTCGTGCAATTTATTCAAGAACATGTAGTATTTTTTTAGCAATAAAACGAACATAGTAACAAAACTAGGACATTTTGAGATATAGCGTTTCTAACCTTGTCCGTATCTACGTCTTGGATAATGGCGGTTATGACATCTTCACTGGTGTCCGGCTCATCAGCAAAGGCGTCCCTCAGCTCTTCGATCTCTATAAAGCCGGTTTCGTTCTTGTCGAAGAATTGGAAGGCCTTCCTTAGGTGGTCATCATTGCTCATCTTCCTTAGGTGTACAGAAATGGCAACAAACTCCGTGCAGTCGAGAAATCCATCCTTATCCACGTCGCCCTGCAAGAAGAACGAGTTGTTACTTCCACCGCATGATAATAACACATATTTATATACAACGAATACAGAAATGCACTTACTGCTTCCATGAGAGCAACCAGATCAGATTCTGGGATCTGATGACCAAGCTTATGTAATCCAACTCTCAACTCATTCATGTCGATTTTCCCCTTGTTTCCCGTATCCATTAGTCTGAATCCCTCCTTTATGCCCGCCACTTCCTCTACCGACAAATGCTCAGCAATAACCTTAAATTCGAGTGAGTGGTTGGTATGAGTAAACAGATAAGTGCCTCGAGTTCCAATTAAACCGTCTATCTAATGCTTATCCGCGTATATAAAGCTAAAAATAAATTACCCTTAAGGCCCTTTTCTTCAACTTATTCATCATCGAGAATTGCTTGAGCCTAGCTCTCACGGTTTCACCGAGGGAAACATTTGGAGCGCTCTTCGCATTCTGCAACCACGGGTGATCTGCAAGTCCAACAACTATCCATGTCAAGAGGTTCTTATTTGATGCAATGAAGGTGGAAGGAAGAGTATGCTGCAAAATGCAATAGCTAACCTAGAACTTCTTGTGCTGTAAGGCGTTGTTTGGGATCCGGATTGAGCATCTTCTTGACTAGATCCTTTGCTCGATCAGAAATCTTGGGCCAAGGGTCTCGTTTGAAGTCCACAACAGAACGAATGATTGCTTGGGCAACTCCTTGTTCAGTTTCTGCAAGTTGAGCAGTTTATTTAAAGAACACAGATGGATAGAGATTGAATGCAAAATAAAGGATTTTCAACTACACTAATAGTAGTAGTAGTTTAATTAAACTTCTTGAGTCCTAGAGCAAAATTGACAACGAGAGTGTCTTAACAAGCTTGGGCAAAGTTGTCACTTCTTTAATAAGAACAGATATGAAGAGAAATCTTACCAGCCCAAAACGGTGGAACACCGCACAATAAAATGTAGAGAATTACACCAGCACTCCATACGTCTATTTCTGGACCATAGTTCCTTTTCAGAACCTCCGGAGCCATATAATACGGACTTCCAACTATCTCGTCAAAAGTCTGGCCTGTAGAATTACTAACAAATTAGCCATGGATGAATGGTCAGTAATAAACTGGCTAACGCACATTGGCCGGGGGGGGGTAATTACCAGGCTTAAAGAAGACGGATAGCCCAAAATCAATGGCTTTCAGTGGTGCTGTTTCCTTCTTATTTCCAAACAAGAAATTTTCAGGTTTAAGATCGCGATGCATGACTCCGTGCTTATGACAATTCTGCAGAGAAACGCGGAACTTATTTAATTCATTCATTGAAGAAGCAAAATATAGGAGCTACATAGAATAATATCCACACTAAACAGAACAAATCATCGAGGAAAGATTCAGACTAAATGATAGTACTAGTAAGAACCCTTTACTGTAAACAGTTCCTTAAAAAGAACAAACAATTGAAACATGATACACAAAGTGCAAAAACTAAAATATCAACCTCAAATATTATTACCAGTTACTTTACAACAAGACAAAATATTGCATCTCAATGGCATTAAGTAAATGTAGCATCCAAAGAAATCCAATTTCATAATAAAAAGAAACACGTTAGAGAGGAAAAAAAACCTAACAATTTATTAGCGTTTAGACCGAGTTATTAACAGGTAAAATAACATAACAAGGTATAGTCAAAATGTTCTATTGAAGTAGCATATTTGCTCCACGCCTCTAACCATCTCATTACTAACAATCCTTATGCAGAATTCAGTAATAGTTACGAGAATGCAGCAAACTAAACTACACTACGTAATCTCCAACACTTAATCATGCATCAAAAGCAAATATGATTCCAAATAAAATATATGCAGAATGAAAATTCCTAATAAATCGTCACCTGAATAACTTCAACAATCGTGCGAGTCACAGCTGCAGCAGCCCGTTCGGTGTAATGTCCCCTAGCCACAATCCTATCGAACAATTCACCACCCTCACACAACTCCATAACCAAGTGGACTGCACTATCATCCTCATAAGTATCCTTCAATGTCACGATATTCGGATGCTTAGGCAAATGCTTCATGATCTCAACTTCCCTCCTAACATCCTCAATGTCCACTCTAGTCCTCAACTTCTTCTTCGATATGGATTTACAAGCATACACATCTCCACTGCTTTTATCAGTACACATATACGTAATTCCAAATTCGCCCCGTCCGAGCTCCCTCCCCAGCTCATAAAACTCTTCTATGTTATGCCCGGTTGGATTATCCAACATATAAGATTTAAGCCCACCGTTTGGAACCGGGCGGCCGTCGAAGTAAGGGTTTGGCTTCTGCTCATCAGAAGTTTGCGGTGTTGCACAACAATTACCCATTACACTACACGAATCAAAATCAACCTTTCTAACGAAACGGCCTCGATTTCTCCACAAACGCAAGATCGCTCAATATACCTAGTTTATCCCGATCAAATCAACCACGCATAAAATTAATAAAAAAACCTTCAAAATTCTTAACTAAATCTCCAAATCACAGATCTCTTCGCTTGACCCGATCTTTCTAGGGTTTCAGAATAGCAGTAAACAGTAGTCAATAACCGCCAAGATTCAATCTTTCAAATAAAAAAAAACACACAAATATAACGGAGCTGCAAAATCCACCTGAGAAATTCGAAGTTCGGATCTTTGCTGAGTGAAAAGACTGCGGATTTCAATTCCACCCAGAAGTTTCTCTTTCTCTCAATCCAATGAGCTGGTGCAATCAAACAACGAATGGATTCCGACAACCCAGTAAATCGAATTCACAATTTGGTGCGGTGCTGGGGAATTTCAATTTGGGGAAATAAGAAGAGGGGTTTGGACATTGGATTTCAAGAAATGATGAAATTGGGAGTTGGGGAATCAACATGTGAACTGCTCTTTAGAGAGTCAAAGAAATTTCACTTCACACTTTCCTCCTAACCCCGCCTGTCAATTTCACTTCACTTTTTCTATTTTAGCTAATTTGTTACTTTTAGAAAATATTCATTACAAGATCGATATTTAAAAAAAATAGATTAAGATAAGATTTATACGTAAAAGGCTATTTGCAAGTTAAGAATAAGATATATACTCCCTCCATCTAATTATTGAGCGTTTTTTTATTTTCGGACTATTTCCTCCATTCATTATTGTGTGTTTGTTTTTATTTTCGAACTGTTTCATTATTGTCGTGCTTCGCTTTTAAAAATATTAATGATTTGTGAACTAAAATCACTTTAACACACATTCAACCACTTTCTTAATCACGATGATAAAAAGAAATAAGTCAAAAAACAAAAAGAAATAAGTCAAAAATAATAGAAAGAATGAAACATAAAATTATAAAATGAACCTTTATACATGTTTAGCTCATTATATTCTTTTTATAATAATTTAAAAGTCCAAATTCATAATACTTTTCCTACATGTCAAATGCTAACATAATTCTACCGTCGCTACTAACATACTTACTAAATAAAATACGATTAACTCAAACCCGTGAATCTTTTATTACAAAAATAAACATTCAACCACAAAGTTCTTCCAATGAAACTTACATACTTCATTCTATTAAATTGCTTTACATGAAATTATAATTCATAACTTCAAGTACAATGGTATGAATATTATAATTTTTTTAGGACAAAATATTTCAATAATGCCCTTGAACAATTCCGGTTGACATGGCTTTGTCAAACTAGTTAAGCCATTGGTTTGACTTTTAAGTAAGACCAATTCAATTTCATGCGACTATACTAAAAGGTCTTGGAATATTCTTGTGATTACATGAATTACAAATGGCTTTTTAGGAAATTCAAGTTCTTGTTGGGCACATGCTAAAATGAAAAAAGTGGCCGGCCCCGGCTGGTAAGAAGTAAGAACGACCGACCACACGGTCAAACTCGACGATTTCACTTATAAATTAGAGTTTCATTTATAGTTCATTTAATTTTATTATTTTAAGCAATGTCACACACGTGATATATGTGATGTTGAACAATAAAATTATTTATTACTCCATCCGTCCCGCTAAAAGTGATTCACTTTCCATATTAGGACGTTCCTATATAAATGGTTCAGTCCAAATTTAACAAATTTTATTATTTTTTCTCCATTCTTATCATATTCTCTCTCCTACTTTATCATCTACCATCTCATTATCTCACTCATCTTCTATCTCATACTTTTTCATCTACTCTCTCATTATCTCACTCATCTTCTTTCTACTACTTTATTATTTACTTTTCTCCCATACTTTATCATTATCTACTATCTTAATTACCGTGGCGAAAAGAAATTAGCCGTTAATAACGGAACAGAGAAGTAATTGTTAATTTTAAGAAATTATTACCTCCGTCCCTATTTTATATGCTTGGTTTCCTTTTTCTTCTCTCCCAAATTATATGTCTATTGCCTATTTTTTGTGGCTCGTTAAATATTTCACACTAACATTAATAAGCCTAATTAATGTAATTATATGTAAAAATACTATTTTATCTAACTTTTCTAATAACAAGCAAAATCATGTTACTCAACTTTATAGTAATTTACTTTAATTTACTCAAATTTCAATACCAACATTTATCTTAACATAATGGAAAAATGAAATCTTTAAATCTAATTTTTTTTAATATGGATATATAAAATAGGGACAGAGAGTGTGTAATTTATGATAATAATAAGATTATGTCTTATTTATGTTTTTAATTGTTTTATTATCTTATCAAAATAGATAATTTTTTTCGGTTTCATAAATTTTGATACTAGAAAACCATTATTTTTATGGAGTTATTAATTTATATTGTTAATTTTTTTAATAACGAGAAAAATCCGTAATTACTATCTAGATGTAAGTTTTTGATAGGATATGTTTTGTGGTATAAATTGTTTATTTTATTTATCAAATGCATTGTGCATGTGTATTATTGCAAGCTAAATTATTTCATGTTGATGGTGCAATAACCTGCCACGTCAGATGATGAAAGGTCTTATATTCATCAAAGGTGCATTGATTAGGACTATTCCATAATTTCCATCTCCATTTTCGTAACTCGTGGCCTCATCAATAGAATCATTAGAGGGACAACTCATCAAATGGACAAAAGTTGATCATGACATTTTTCAATCAATTATCCACCAATTAATATTTGTTACACGTATAATAAGTCGTTCTTATTAGATTGAATTCGAAATTAAATCAAAACCCTTATAATAAATAATTCATTCATAAATTTTATAGGAATAAAATGGTTCAATTTTGAGGTGTAGAGCAAAATGCCCTTCACGTATGTTTTTAGTGCAAGAAGAAAAAAAATTGGTGCAAAAGTACTAAAATATCCTTACCTACGCATTTCTGTATATTTTGTGCATAAATATACCTCGAAGGTATTTTTGCTCTTCACGATGTATTGATTGATTTATTTGTACGGTTGGGTGAATACGGTATAATGAGAGTTTTCGTCATACAATATATTTTATTATTTTATCAACAAATGCGGCTTAATAAATCTCATATCTATACCGTATCATATCTTTTGGTGTATCGTAAATCTCTATACCTTAATCTCAGTGGGTGTTTGGAATAGCTGAAGCTTATTAATAAATGCTTAAAGCTACTGAACTGATTTGAGAATTTATAGGTGTTTGGAATGTAATGCTGAAAGCAGAAAAAATAGTATTTGGAAAACTGCTGATATCAGTAGCTTAACTTTTTAAATGTCTTACCCTTAGTGTTATTAAACAATTATAATTTATAATAATAATTTCGATTTCAGTATTAAAGATATTAAATTAAATTAATTTTCATATTATATAAATTTATAATATATTATATTAGCATAAACCTATCATATTATTATATTTAAATATTACTTATTTGGCATAAATTCATAATAATAATATTTTTATATAAATTATTACGTAATTAAGAAATAATTATCATTAATTAAAATTTTTAAAAATATAATTTAAAATTCAAAATTTTTAGAACCCACTATTTTAATTAATTTACATTTAATTTTACTAAAAAATATTTCATTTAAAAACAATTAATGTAAAATATTTTTTATTAAATTACTAACTAATATAATCTAGTATAATTAAAATTAAATTTGTAACTAATAAAAATATTTATTTTAAAATTAATGATCTTTTTATAATTATAGAAATATTTAAATGATAAAATTGTCCAATAAATTAGATAAGTTGTAAGCTGCAGCTGAAAGCTGATAGAGAATTTCTGCTGAAAGCTGGGTATTCCAAACACTCGAGTTGCAGCTGAAAGCTATAAGATACATATGAAAGTTGTTTCAAACACAACCTCAATATGGGACATTTATCATACTGATACCATACCTTTATAACGGTATACAATACCTAAAGTATACCCTACTTTTATGATATACTTGACTTTTCTAGTTAAACCGAAATTATACCATGGTATGTAAACATAATACCGTTATCATACAAAATTTACATTTACAGTATACCGACAATTTCTAAACTTTTCTCGATACAATAAATGTGGTGTATCAAATTTTTGGTATTTTTTTCATCCCTAATTGGCAATTCATGATTCCTTTTTTTTTATATAATTAAAATAAACCCTTGCCTTATCGTCCCTCTTCATATAATTCCAAGTCTTTCGACCTTACATTCTCTCTCTCTCGCTCACTCTCTCTCTCTCTCTAGATGTTGAACGAGCAACGATCCACAGCAAGCGCAAGAAGTAGGAGAACCAGAAGAGGCAATATTCATCAAGACGGCGTTGCAGATGAATCCGCCGCCGCAATCAGAGACATCCATGCACTAACGCCGCCGGCCTCATCATCTCTATCCACGGCGTCCGCCGACGCCGCCGCGGAGAACTTCACCACGATCAGCCGCGAGTTCAACGCCCTCGTCCTCGCGGGCTCCACGATCCGATCCGACCCGAACCAGTCGGGACCCGGTCCGACAAACGTGGGCAGGATCGGAGAACCCGAACTCGAAAACAACCCCTTAGCAATCGTCGTTGATCTGATCCCAACCCGCTGCAGTCGCCGCCACGGCGCAACGGCGGCGGCGAAGTGACGGTGCGGAGAGTGAAGAAAGAGGAAGCGGAATCGAAGATTAACGCGTGGCAGAATGCGAAGGTGGCGAAGATTAACAACCGGTTTAAGAGGGAGGAAGCCGTAATCAACGGTTGGGAAGATAAACAACTGCACAAGGCGTCTTCCTCGATGAAACACGTTGAGGTATAATTAGGGTTTTTAGCCCTTAACATACACGAATTTTGGGTGGATTTTGGTTTTGCAACTCGGGTAATACATAATATTTCAATATATTAAAATTTATACATGCAAAAAAATACTTCCAAATTGTGTATGACATGGAGGATGGAATTTCATATGTGGACAAGTTGATATTGATGATAAAAATGACTTAGTTTATTATTTAGATAATCGAGGACGATCTATTTGGGAAAATGATAAACTTGTTTCTTTAATAACTAAATAACTAGAATTTCCATGTGTACAAATTTTAATAAATTGAAAGTTCATATATTTATGCGAGCATTTTAAAAGTGATGTTCAAAATCAAAATCCGCTCAAATATCGTATATGTACAAACTAACGATAGAGAACCGCCCCCGCTACCGATGAGATTGTATTCTAGATTTTATGCAATATTAGTAAAGTTGAAAGTGTGGAAATAAATAAATGACTAATTATGCAGAGGAAGCTGGAGGAAGAGAGAGCAAAAGCGGAGGAGAAGATGCAGAACATGATAGCAAAAGCGCAGAGAAAAGTAGAAGAAAGGAGGGCAACTGCAGAGGGAAAAAGAAGAATAAAAATTGCAAGGGTTTTGGAAATAGCCAATTTCATGAGAGCCATGGGAAGACCTCCAACCAAGCGCTCTTTCTTTTAATTCCCAAATTAGATATTTATTATATGAAATGTATTATGTGTATATTTTGAAAATTAATTATTTTGTAGAACTTAATTATGATATAGAAATCCCCAATATATATTAGTGGGCTTTATTTATGAGTCCAGATCACAATCTAGCTACTCGTAGTTGTTGCCTCAAATTCAAATGCTTATTTGGGCCCAGTTTTATTTGGTTTATTTGAAACAAACGTGTGGTACTATCTAGTGTTTTTAGTATAAATGGTTTGAGCCCATGATAGGATTAGGATGAATAGAGCCGAAAAAATGGGCCCAACCCAATGGGCCGACTCGTGGTATCCTAAAAAAATGGTTGGATTGGATTATAAAATTAGAAGCCTGAAGGTGTATTAGGCTTAAAAAGTCCACCAAAAAAAACCTCGGGCTCTATGGGCTTTGAAAAGCCCGAGATTTTTGGGCTAAAAATCCCGCCCGAAAAAAATACAAATTGTTAGATAATTTTAATTTTAATATATAAATATAAATGAAAAAAAGATTAAAGAGAAAAACTTATCAAAGAAAGATTCAAAATCCGATTAATATATGTTAAAACTTAACGATTTTAAGTTGTTTATTGTCTTAGTTTAACTTTTGTGATGTTTATTTGCGTACGACTTTGAATTTTGATATTTTTTTATACTTAAATCTATAATATGATCTATTTAACTTGTTTAATTACTTCATAATTTATATTTTGTTTAACATTAACATATTTAATTTAAATTATATATTATTTTTAATTTTATGCAACAAATATATATAATTGAAAAATAAAAAAAAAAATATTAAAAGAATGGGTGGGCTAGGCCCATCCGCTGATCTGAAAACCCGAGGTCGGATTTAGCTTCATAAATCATGGCTCGATAAATTATCGAGCGGACTCGGACGGGCCCATAAAGGAATTTGGCCCGATGGGCCAGCCCGATCGCCCATTTTGCCACCTCTATAAATTAACAAGGTTATTAAAGTCTTACTCATCCTGAGAGGTATGTGAAGTTCACCACGTGACTACGTGAGCACACAAAAAAGCCACGGCATGTTATTCATTATTAAAGAAAAAAACACCTAACTATCTATATATATATTGATGTAAATATATTATATATATACTTACCATATATTGTGATGACTACGTAAACCCTAAGCGTAGGCGCATCTTGTACTCTATAAATAGAGGTCTCCACCCTCATAATAATACACACTTAATTTTTGCTCTCTCTATTTATTCTCTATATTCTCTCTAGTTTATAACACGTTATCAGCACGATTGTTCTATTATTATTACGCTTTCCAAAAAGTGATTTATGAATGATAGATCAATTTGAGCACTAACTATCATACTCAGATGCCGAAAAAAAAAAGGAAGAGGGAGATATTCCACGTTTCTTAAGCCGCCAATAAGGTAAAACAAATTTTCTTGTTCGTAAGATATGTGAATTCGGTATAAATTTAACATCTTGGTCGTTCATAATTAATAATGAATATCAAAGTGCTGCAAGATTATTATTGATGGATATGGTTGAAGATATATTATCCATGAATATGATGGCCAGATTTATGCGTAAGATTTCCTTTCTTAATTTGATGGATATGGTTGAAGATATATTATCCATGAATATGATGGCCAGATTTATGCGTGAGATTTCCTTTCTTAATTTCCAATTCTATTGCTCTACATATATTTATTGTGGCAAAATTGTGTAGCACAATTTAATATTCCTGAAGAATATTACATGCTCTTGAAGAGCTTTTACTTTACGTTTTTATTTATTTGTTTGTTATTTAATGCTTTAATTCAAATTGTTGCTCCAGAAGTAGCACAATTCATATTTCAGAAGAATATCACATATTCTTGAAGAACACGACTAATGACTTGATTTCTTTTCAAGAAATGATATGAGATCCCGCAGATCTCATAATCTATAAAATAAAGTATGTTATATTTATATACTACTTAAATTGTTGCTCCCGCAGGCAGCAACACAATTAATATTCCTAAAGAATACTACATGTTTTCGATGAACAATTCATATATTTTGTCTTATTGACGGTCGAGTCTTGATTTTTGAATTGTTATTGTTGTTGCTCTCAAAGTAGCATTGATATCCCAAACGAACACTATATGTTCTCGAAGAACAATTGAGTTTCTCGAAAATATAGTCATTCGTCTGAAGTCGTTGCTCCAGAAGTAGCACAATTCATATAACATTTAACTTAAATTGTTGCTCCTGAAGTAGCACAATTTGTATTCCTGAAGAATGTTACATGTTCTTGAAGAACAATTCAAGCTTTTGATTTTGACAAATATTATATGTTCATAACTCTAATTGTTGCTCTTGAAGTAGCACAATTAACTATACATGTTCTTGGAACAACTAAAACTTGTCATTTTGAAATCATATATCACAATAACCATACTTTAATTGTTGCTCCTGAAGTAGCACAATTAATATTCTTGATGAATATTACATGTTCCTAAAGAACAATGCATATCTAAAGGTATGTTGTAATTAAAATATTACATAATTATATAGAGTGGTAGCAAAAGCTCCTCTTTGAATGACAATTGGATTTTCAATATTCTATTGTGGCTTAATTTCTTTTCAATAATAGATGTGAAATCCGGTAGATCTCAAAATTTGCAATTCATTGATTTCGCTTATCATGAAACTAAATTGTTGCTCTGGAAGTAGCACAATTACATTCCTAAAGAATGACCATATTGTGATAGTAACATTACTATCACATGTTTGTGGAAATGCTTCAAATAAGTATTTTTATATACTATTTATCTTTTGCTCCTGAAGTAGCATCATTTATATTCTAGAAGAATATTAAATGTTCTTAAAGAGGAACTCGTATCTTGAGTGATATATATTTATTACTGAATGAAAAACATTATTTATGTATAGTTGACATTAATGAAATCTTGATATCGATGCTCATCTGCCAATAAGAGGCATGAGGGGATAATAGTATAATAAAACGAAGCATCCCAGCAGGATTGCGTCAAGATATTAATTGTTTGTCCTCTGTAAAGCTCGATACGAGTAATTGCATCTTCACTGCAAGATTTTAAAATCTAGTGCATCGAATATCATTAAAGGCTCCCGAAGAGCTTGTATCATTCTATCAAATGATACTAAATTAACTATTAAGTTTGCCCTTTACTCTAGTAAGTCTAGAAGGAACTTACTAAATTTTAAGGATATCCGCTGCAATGGATAGTATATTGAAATTATATAAGAAAGTAGTGATTTATTTTGTATTTAGCCAGAAGCTAACAAAAGAAAAGTTATCACACTTCCATTTTAAATGTATTACACATTTATTAAAACAAGTGAGACAAACCATGTCATGAACCGGAAGTTCAAAGGGCTTTATGCTTTGACATGAGAGGATTGGACATTCACGAGCAACTATCATGCGCAACATAATTGAAAATTTATCTGAGCGCAAATAGAGATCCTGAAGAATCCTTACATTGATTTTCATGAATGCTTGACTTCTGGAAGAAATAAAGCAATTGCGAGAACTAATAGTTCAAATAATAAAGAACTCAATTTCCTCAAGAAGATTTGTCTTGATAAAGCGGTGAGTTTATTAAACTCCAAGTTCCTCCTGAAGAGGATTTATATCATATGGCTTTGGAATTGAGATCGAGTAATTAGTTGCTAATATCCATACTCAAAATGGTATTTGTCCGTATAAAAATGCATCTCACATTAAAATTGTTATTATGATGAAATAATGTTCCCATCATTAGATGGAACATATGTCACATTTGGATTCCTGAAGTAATCAATGTGATATCTACATCCAACAAAAAGCATAAGAACAAACTAGCCACATTTGGATTCCCGAAGTAATCAATGTGAATAAGAAGTTGAAAGATTCACTTGCAAAAGATTGCAAACCAACTTCTTGATGCTTTTGTATATAAAAGAAGTGACAATACTATACATTTGCTTTGTAAATACCCCCGTAAGATTTCATGTCCCCTGAAGGACAAGTATAAATGACAGCAAATGCATTAAAAATTCGTCAAAAATATGGTCGACCAATTGGTTCTAAAAGAAATTTTGTGTCTAAAAAAAGGGGCACAAAATATGAACCAAACAATGACGATAATGATTAATCAATCAAATGAAGTTCCTGAAGAACTACAAGCGTCTGAAAATACTGAGATCTCAAAATATTGGAGAGACCAAATATCGTCGTGGACGCACGACGTCATTTTCGCCTTTTAATATGACTCTTGAAATGAAAAAGAGGATCCTCAATGACGATCTATAAGAGATTGTCAAGATTGAAATAATTGGCCAAAGAAAAACGAAGTCATATAAGATGAATCAATATTCCCTAGAAAGCCGGAAATATTTGGACATGTAGTTCCAAAATCCGGAAAGTATATCTCCGAAGAATACAAATGTGTCTTTGTTATAAAGAGAAATGAAAAATTACGAGATATAGGGCAATACTCGTAGCACAATATTTTTCTCAAAGACCGAGAATTAATTATGTACTCTCCCATAATAGACGTCATTAGAATTTGATTAATCTACTTATGTCACAAATGGCTTGCTATACGCCTTATGGATGTAGTAAATATTTATCAAATATGATTCACTAAATAATGACATATATATGAAGATCCCTAAAGGATTTAACTTGCTCAAAGCATGTAAGTCAAAAAGATGTTGTCAATTAGACTGCAAAAGTCATTGTAAGGGCTGAAATAGTACAGCCGTATATGATATAATCATAATGATGAGAATTCCTTGACATAAGGGTACATAAACGATGACTTGAGTTTGATTGAAACTCCTGAAGAACATAATATTTATATGTATACTCCGTTCAAATGACTTACATAGAGCAAATCATTATGAATTATTTTATTCATTGATAATCCAACTCACATCGTCGTCGGCATTAGGGGGAGATATGAAATATAAAGATTGAATGCCGCAAATATCTCGTTGGATTAATTATTTAGATTCACGCACTATGAACCAGAAGTTCATCAAATTATTTAGTGCAAAAGGAGTGATTAAAATCTCATGTACCTGTTGTATATGCACCATGAAAGAACTGAAGTTCATCATAGACAAAATGAATCAATTAATTCTCATTGACGCTAGAAGCGTGAGAGATTTATTGGTGTTAAGAGATAAGAAGTTCGCAGAATAGAAAATTAGAACACATCACTCCAAATTCCTCCTGAAGAGGATATGTGAATCATTATGTACAAAAGTACTTGATGAAATCAACTCATGCCTAAAGACGGAGTTAGAATCAAAGACTTGGGTTGAACTAATAATTGTCTCGACCTGTAGATCGAGCATCTCTCTGATGGAGTTACGCTCGTCGACCTATTTAAAAGGTCTTTAAAGAGATGTTATTGTATCGCATCCATATAGCTATATAATGGTTGCTTCAAACACTTGAAGTGGATTGAGATTCGTTTAGACCTATAGAAGATAACAAAGATGTTTTAGGACCAGAAGTTCCTTACTTATGTGCAATATGAGGATTTGAAATGGTATTGACAATCGTTTATTATCTTCGAGACAGGCATGTTATTCTCTATGAGATTAATTAAACTTGTCTTGTACATATTATTGTAGACCTTAAAGATAACCTTGAAGATTGTTATCTTGAGGGGGAGTAAGAAATTGTAAATAATCCTGATCCTTTGAGTTTCATTCTTGCGAACGTACTCCCCAGGCGGGATACTTAACGCGTTAGCTACAGCACTGCACGGGTCGATACGCACAGATTAGACTGACTCCTAAATCTCAACGACCCTGAAGGTCAAATGGTTGCACTCTTTTTTCTTTTCTAAGTTTTTTTCCAAAGGGTTTTCTTAGTTAAGGTTTTTAACGAGGCATCCAATGCAACATACGAGTAAATGAGTCATTGAGATTGATTCATAAAAGAGACAATGGAACACATGATCTCCAAAGGAGTGGCGGCATCAATATCCAGCAAGTGACAACCTGATGGATTCTTTTACAAAGGCATTAGCAACGTTAACATTCAAGAAGTTGGTACACAAGATCGATATGCGCCGACTCGAGGATCAAGAATGACTATATTGAGGTGGAGCAAACTGTACTCTTTTTCTTCGACCGGTTTTTATCCCATTGGGTTTTTCTGGCAAGGTTTTAACGAGGCAGCAGTTTCTTTTAGGGATGGTCAATCAAGGGGGAGTGTTGTAAATATATTATATATATACTTACCATATATTGTGATTACCATGTAAACCCTAAAGCCTAAGCGTACCATCTTGTACTTCTATAAATAGAGGTCTCCACCCTCATAATAATACACACTTAATTTTTGCTCTCTCTATTTATTCTCTATATTCTCTCTAGTTTATAACATATATATATATATATATATATATATAATATTAATAAATTAACACGGTTATTAAATCCTTACTCATCTAATTATAATTTTATTATTTTATAGACCTCACCTTGCTAGAGGATTCTTGTCCACAACTTTCATTTCAGGTAGTTGCAATTACTACTTTAGAATAGTTGCTATCAAATTAAATGACATTGAATAAGCATTATATTCCAACCTAAATCTGTATGTTTCTCTTCCCAATTGTAATCTATGAGTAGATCGAGTCTTTTGCACAATCAATTGTAATTAATTTATGTTGTACTTTAATTTCACACTAGCCATTTATTAGTGAGCGCAAAAGGTCAATGGAGTATACTAGACTTCATGTGCTTAAAAGAGTAATGCCTTTTTGCAGGCGTACGCTTTTAATTGGACGATTCGGCAATATAATTCTTTATTCACATTTTATATTGAAAAAAATTCAAATCGAACTTAGTAGTTGCCAATCACTTTAGAGATTTCTGGATAATGAATATGCACTTTTAATAATCTAATAATAATGAATAGCTTATTAGTACCTCACATGGACAAAGCCTCAGCAGACGCCATTTATATCGTTTTGGTCAATCTATACTCGAGAGACATCATTTTCTAGGGAAAAAGTTCCAATTTAAAACTTTAATGGGGTAGATTTGAATCGCAATACTCATCCAACTCGGTGATGATTTTTCATTCATAATCAAAGTCTCACTTCATGTTTCGGAGTCCTATTATATGTTTCATTAATCAAGTGGTAACTTAAATAAATTAAATTTTAATTAATATTAATATTTAATTTAATAAATAAGAAATTTCAAAATACACATATCGTTACATGATTGGTGTGACATGTAGTAAGATTCTAATTATGGGATAAAAGATTATTAGCTCATCCAATTGTAGCTAGCTCGATTTAACTAATATGTGTCCGAATACTAATATTATTAGCATAATTTATTGGATATAAATAAATTATTAACCTACATATCAGATAAAAAAATGTAAATAACTCGCCAACCATGGTGACGGGCTCGTGCATTTTTTTTAAAATTGTATGACGAATAAAGCTTGTTAGTAATTACAAACGAGTATCTCATGCACGTAAATCAGAACATTGTTTAATGAGGCATTAATAGCATAAATTTAGGTTGTTAGTGAGTCATTTAACATTAGAGATGAACTAGTGTGCATCATGTTCCACATGTAACATGATCCAATTGCCCAATTTTGACCCATATTTGACCCGTTGACCCGCTTTAACTCATGTGTTGACCTGTTTTTTTTTTCGCATTTGTTTTTTTTCGTTTTTTTTTGCTTTTTTTTTGCTTTTTTTTTTTGTCTTTTTTTCGTCTTTTTTGTTTTTTCCTTTTTTTTTGTCTTTTTTGTTTTTTCGTCTTTTTTCATTTTTTCGTCTTTTTCTTTTTTTCATTTTTTATTCGCTTTTTTCATTTTTTTTGTCTTTTTCGCCTTTTTTCGTTTTTTTTGCCTTTTTCGTCTTTTTCGCTTTTTTCGCCTTTTTCGTCTTTTTCATTTTTTTCGTCTTTTCGGAAATACAAAGAATGACACGACACTTTTTTCGTTTTTTCGTTTTGAAATACAAAAAATATTTTTTGTTTTTTCCCCTTTATTATAAGGACGAAAGTGTCACTCTTTGTATACAAAAGTGTCGTTTGTTCTAAACAATGACATTTTTATTCGTTTGTTCTAAACAATGACACTTTCATTCGGAACAATTTACACTTTTGTTTATTACGATTGACACTTTGGATAACATTTCTGGTTATTATGCTTCATATTGATATTGATTAGTAGATGAAAGTGACACGTTCCTTAATTCTGAGTGCCAATTTACTTCAGTGTGATTGACACTTTAAGATAAATGACACTTTCGTTCGTTGTAATTGACACTTTTTTCATAAACAAATGACATTTTTTTCCGAAACAAATCGCATTTTAAAAAAAAATAATTGATATTCAATAAATGATATAAATGACACTTTATTCAAATACAAATGACACTTTTGTTTCTTACGATTGATACTTCGGATAAATAACAAATGACACATTTATTCATTACAAATGAAACGCCTTCCTTATCAAAAAAATTGAAAAAAAATAAAAAAATTATTTGTTACGATTGACACTTTTGTTTGTTACGATTGACACTTTCATATACAAAGAGTGACACGTCTGTCCTTAAAATAAAGGAAAAAAAATGAAAAAAATTTGGTTTGTTGCGATTGATACTTTTGTTTGTTACGATTGACTCTTTAGTATGCAAAGAGTGACACGTTCGTCCTTAAAATAAAGGGGAAAAAAAGTTTTAAAAAAAAAAGTAAAATAAAATGTGGAAATATACACTGTTGGCCAAAGTGAAAAAAAAAATCAACTTTGGCCATCCTCTTAAAAAAACACAAATATAGCCATTTTGTCTTCTTGTGGGCGCAGGCCGAGTGAGGGCCGATAGGGGGCCGATGGACATTTCTAAGGGCCGATGGTGGCCGTACTGAGGGCCGATCGAGATCGGCCGACCTATCGGCCCCCATTCGGCCGATACCGAGAAAAACATAAATAATTGAAGGGCCGATGGTGATCGGTCCCCCTTCAGCCGAGACATCGGCCCTCGGAAAATAATAAACGTAAAATAAGTAACAATTTTATTTAATAATTATTTAAAAAAAATTGTAAAAAGCTTTAAAAAAAATGAGAGCCGATGGACATCGGCCCCTATTCGGCCGAGCCATCGGCCCTGATTATTTAGAAGCCGTTACATGTAACGGCCGAAAAAAATTAAACCGTTTATTAAACGAGGGCCGATAACCATCGGCCCCACCATCGGCCCTACCATCGGCCCTGAGTTGCAATAATGAAGGGCCGATTGAAAGTAACCGTTGGCCGAAAACAACTTTCATTTTACGATTTTTATTGCGAAAATTAACCCCTTTTCTCCAACTCGATCGCCGGCCACCAGAATCCGTCACTTCTCGCCGCCGCTCGCCGCCCGTTTAGTCGCCGAAAACCGCCGCAAAATCCACCGCCAAACACAGCCGCCACCGATCCCCTTTCAAACGCCGTGTCTTCCGGCGAAATTGAGGTTCGTAATTCCGATTCCTTAGCCCTTCCATGTTATAAACTATTCAAATTCATGTTAGAAACCACGTTGAGTGAATTAAATTGTCGATCTATGCGAATTCATGTTAAGATGTAGAAGTGCCTTTTTTGAATTGTCGATTTATGACATGAATTGTGATTGAATTTCATTGATATAGGTAATTTATGTTGAAATTGGGTTGAGTTCACATTGAAATGTCCAATTTATGATGAAATTGTTGAGAATTTGGAGAGGATTCGCGTGTTAATTTACTGGAAATTTATGAAACTGGGGCCGATGGGAGGGCCGATGTTAGGGCCGATGGAGATACACTTCATCGGCCCTGCCTCGGCCGAACTCTGTTCAATAGGCCATCGGCCCAGGCTGGCCTAATAGCCTTTGGCCCTGCTGGCCGAGACGCATTCGGCCCCGGCTGGCCATGGAGGCTTCGGCCCCGGCTGGCCTTGGAGGCTTCGGCCCCGGCTGGCCTTCGAGCCTCGGCCCCGGCTCGCCTTAGAGAAATCGGCCCTAAATGGGGTAATATGAAATCAAACATCAGAGTCTATCGGGAGTGGATGGCTTGGAAATGTTTCGAGCAGTGCTATTACGGAGATTTTGGTTCTAGCTCCCAATGACTCGAAACACTTGTACTGTATATTTTATTTTTATGGAATTCAAACACTTATAATTTTATTTTATTTTATTTTATGGAATTCAAACATTTCGTAATTTTTTTATTTTATTTTATGGAATTCAAAAAAGTCATAAACGGCTTGGTATCGGACGAGGGCCGATGGAGGGCTGAATTGGTATCGGCCCCCTTTGGTATCGGCCCCATGAGGCGCATGGGATGGCTTGGAAATATATCTCTCGGCCTCGGCCGAGAGACTTGTATATCGGACGAGGGCCGAATTGGTATCGGCCCCCATTGGTATCGGCCCCATGAGGCGCATGGGATGGCTTGGAAATATATCTCTCGGCCTCGGCCGAGAGACTTGTATATCGGACGAGGGCCGATGGAGGGCCGAATTGGTATCAGCCCCATGAGGCGCATGGGATGGCTTGGAAATATATCTCTCGGCCTCAGCCGAGAGACTTGTATATCGGACGAGGGCCGATGGAGGGCCGAATTGGTATCGGCCCCATGAGGTGCATGGGATGGCTTGGAAATATATCTCTCGGCCTCGGCCGAGAGACTTGTATATCGAACGAGGGCCGATAGACCTGGCCGGCCGAGAAAACTCCCTCGGCCCTGAAGGGTTTCGGCTAAGGCCGATGGAGAGCCAATGGGTTAACCCCCATCGGCCCTCAAGGGTTTCGGCCCTTGAAATTTTTTGGTTTTTTTTTAATTTTTTCTAGGTAATAACTCGATCAGTGATTAAAAACTAAAAAACCGATAAGTGACAAAAAAACTTAAAAACTAAATAATGCTTTAATCGTTATTTGTCGTTCCAGATACGGGGCATCTGCGCCTTGTGTGACCTTCTTCTCCACAGTTACCACATTTTTTCCGACAGTGCGAACCAGATGTACTAGCTTTTGCTCCGGAAGGACGACGGCTGTTTCTCGGGCGTCCGGCTTGCCGCATAATAATTGGTGGAAGAACAACAATGTCCTCTATTTCCGGTGGGACACCCCACTCATTTCTAGGAGGCAATGGATTAACCACACCGGCATATATTTCCTTCCACGTCGCCGTCGTATGATAATCATTAATATGATTGTACAGATTTTTCCAACGATGATACAAAACGGCGACAACGTGACTACACGGCAACAGGTCAATTTGTCAGACGCCGCATTCACACATTTCGTCTTGAAGATTGACCCTCCACTGTCGCTCACCTGCGTCGACCTTGTATTTGTCAGTAGTCACCTGCGTAACCGTAAACCTTCGAGCCAGTTCTACTTCGTTCCGCATCCTCAACTCAGAACTTGCTTTTACCC
Organism: Lavandula angustifolia; assembly: GCA_028984105.1. Classification (NCBI taxonomy): domain Eukaryota; kingdom Viridiplantae; phylum Streptophyta; class Magnoliopsida; order Lamiales; family Lamiaceae; genus Lavandula; species Lavandula angustifolia. The sequence continues at coordinate 15,840,287 of CM054804.1, read as the reverse complement.
ATCGTGTATCGAACCACGACTCTATCATATGACGGATTGCCTCGAGCATAGCTAGAATTGGTAGTCGTCTAGCCTCCAACAGTCGAGAATTTATTGACTCGGCAGCATTCGATGTCGATGTAGCGCAACGACGACCTTTACTAAAAAGTTTGGACCACTTCTCTGATCCGATTTCCATCAACTTTTCGTAAATAGCAGGTTTTCCCTGACGGATGGCGTTCATGGCGTCATGGAATTCTGTTGCCCGATAAGCATAAGCTGCTCGATAAAATGACCGGATAACCCACTCACCGAGCCTAGCAAGCTTATTTGATAAATGGTAGTAACAAAGTTCGTGTTGTGCATCTGGGAAAACCACTCTTACCGCACTCGCTATGCTTTTATGTTGGTCTGAAACAATCACTAAACTGTCATCCGTCCAAAATGCGGCTCTCAGTCGCATCATAAACCACGTCCAGGAAACATCATTTTCAATGGGACCTACACCAAAAGCGAGTGGGAATATTTGCTCGTTCGCATCAAAAGTGGCTGCGACGAATAATATTCCCTTGTTTCTCCCTTTTAAATGGGTACCATCCACCACAATAACCTTCCGGAGGTTGCCTAACCAAGGGGCTCGCGATACGCCAAGCGCCATAAATAAATGTCGGAAACGACCATCCTCACCAACATCAAGATCCGTATAAGTTCCCGGATTTGATTGTTCCAGCAAATGCAGATATTTTGGCAGTTTGCTGAAAGAATCAGCATGTCCGCCGTAAATCATCGATATAGCTACGTTGCGCGCTCGGAGGGCCACACCGTACGTTGCTTGTATTCCAAATTTATCCAACAGATCGGCCTGAATATCAGCCGGTTTCATTAACTTGCTTTGACGACGCATTTTACGGGTTATATAAGCAGCGACAGCCTTCGACCTCACATTTCGTTCGCCAAGTCCGGATAAATCAGTTGTACAGTTGTGGTCCGCAACCCATTTAACAACCTCCCAACACGTCTGACCTCTACAGTATGCCCGTAGCTCGAACGGACAATCAACACTTCTTCTGCACAAATATTCCAAACGGGAAGCACTGGAACGTTGCACTCTGAAATCCGCACCATTTTCCAAATGGAATAGAGCGACAACAGCATAAAGTTCGTCTTTCGAGCTAAACATCAATCCTGCTTGCAGACTTCCGTCTACAACAATAATCAAGTTATGCGCCGCTACTGAATCGGATACATCAAGGGGTACAACAGGAAGTAGCCAGTTGCTTGCTGCTTCTGTGTTGTCGTATACAGTCTTGTCATTTGTTCGAGAACGATTTACTGGAACTAGCAAAGACATAAGTTGACTTACGCCACCCTCCCTCCGAATTCATGCAGCAAAATCTTGTAACGAACAATTAATCAAGGCAGAAGGAATATCTTCATCCTCATCATCATCAGATGATGAGTCCAAGTCTGCCTCACCATCTGAATCCGTCTCCACGCGAACATTCCTTTGGGGAGCCCGTCCGCCATCATTACTTCTACTTCCTTGGCCCGTAAACCAATTAGGACCCCCGAAATTAGAATTATCTTTGGGAAATTAATTCGGATTCGGAACACCAAATTGAGGATTTTGCACTTCAGGATACACAACAAACACAACCGGCTCTACGTCGATAGAGCACAGCCGCATAAGATCAGTATCATGGCCCAGAATGGCCTTCATCATCCGGCCGGTTCGTCGGGAAGCAGTAGTATAATAAATGAAGTAGTTGAACGGAAGGGAATAAGCATTGAGCCACCGATCAATGTATTGTCGAAGATATTCGAGAGAAATATTGTTTGAAGGAATGTAAACAATGAACTCATGCCCACCGACATAATTCGACTCTGCATCGAATTGGCAGTTCAATTTCACAATAATTGATCGAAAATCGGCCATTTCTGTCAAATTTAGTTTGAAGAATTGAGAAGATTGGAAGTGGAATGAGGAAAATTTTCGGTGATTCAACCAAATCGGCCATTCTATGTCTTATAAGAAAATTTTCTGAAAATTTTCGCGTGAAACATCGAAGTCTAGGACCCATTTCATCACATGCCCCCATCGGCCCCCATTTACGTGCATGTGCATGTCATATCCGACTAGTCAATTCAGCAGATAAAGCTGATTTTAAACTGTACCTCACACATGCCTTAGATTGCCCCTCCATCGGCCCCCGTCGACCCTCCATCGGCCCTACTGCACGTTTGCAGGAAAAGCCTTACAGTGTCTTGTCCAATCCCGTCTCGAAGGAAGGGCTTAGGGCCGATGGAGGGCCGATGGATACCCACCTTCGGCCCTCCATTAGCCTTCACAGCCTTTTTTTCTTTAGCCGATGATACTGGATCGGCCTATTGGATTTCGGCCATCGGCCTTTTTTTCTATCGGCCGGTGGCGGATAGGGCCGATGGACACCTCCAATTCGGCCACCCATCGGGCCTAAGAGCCTATAATTTCCAATAATCAGGTTAAGTGGCTTGGCCGATGGGGAGAGTTCGGCTTTTTTCCTCAAGGCCGATGGAGGGCCGATTGACTCCCCCATTGGCCCCCCCCCATCGGCCCAGCGCCGTATAAGGACAAAATGACTATATTTGTGTTTTGTTTTAGTGGTGGACTACATTTGTTTTTCGAATCCAACTGTTTGGCTACTGCTGCAAATCCCTCAAAAAAAATTGTAAATATATATATATATATATATATATGATGTCATGCTGACGTCAGCGGATCAAATACAGATCAATGCGGGTTAACGGGTCAAACACGGGTCAAACACGGATCAAAATTGGGTAATTGGATCATGTTGTGCAAATGATGCACATAAGTTTTTGCCTTAACATTAATGCATGTAATAAATTAATATTCCGATCGAAGATTAAACTTAGATCTCGAAATGTAAAATTATAATTTATACACTTGAAAATAATACGAGATCGACAGTTTCAAATGTTCTGAATTTTGGATTAGAAGAATCAAATTTACTTTATTAGAAGTAATAATAATCAAACAAAAAAAAGTTCAATTTGCAAAAAGAATGCGGCTTTCGTGATCATGGGAGAGATGTTCAAACCTTACACCCAGTCAAATTGAGAAGAAATCGTCGTTTCCTCCCAACTTGTCAAGTAAAAAGAATAAAAAAAAAAAGAATAAATAAAGCAATAAAAAGAGGAGGGAGAAATCTAGAAAGAGAAACCGCCCCCAAATTCCAGCATGTTGAGCTGAAAGCGACCGGAAATCCACCCAGTTATTTATATTTAACAATTCTTTCTAGAATGGGAGAGCGCTTCTCCCTCCCAAAATCTCTTGCAACTTCTTCAAAACTTCCTACTTTCTCAATCTCAAGTTTCCTCTCCCTTAGAAATATTGACTTGGATTGACCCTTTTTGTTGCAACGTGAATAAAATCGAGTTTGCGAGGTAAGGAAAATAAAAAAGAATAAGAAAGAGAAGAAAAGAGAAGGCTTGAAGCTCCATTGAATATTCATGAATTTCGCGAATTGTTATTGGATTTGTGTTGGTAGTTTTGAACCGGTGGTTTTAGGGTGGATTTGAGGTGGGGATGATTTTTATGGTTCTTCAAGATTTTTTTTTTTCCTGTGTAATTTCAATGGCGGCGCTGGATTTCATTGTATGATTCAGCTGAATGTGATGTTATCTTGTTTTTTATTTGTCGAATTATGTGGCTTGCAATTCGGGTTTCTGTTTATTTGTCATAAACATTAGAATTTTTTTTATTTTTTTTATAAAAAGATGGATCCATCTGTGTGTTTTGATTATTGCTCTACGCATTTTGTTGTTGGCATTAGATTTAAATTTGGATCTCATGTCTTCTTACCTTGTCTTTCTTATCAGATCATTTCTTGACTGGTTGGATCGCCAACTCTATCAATGGTGAGAGCTTATGTATCTGATCTGTTCTTGTTATTAATTATTTGAAAAATGAAGAAATTTATTTGGTCTTCTTGAAATATATTGAGGAGTGGAAACGGTAGCTTAATTATGTGTTATGATCAGGGGGAAGCTCCAGCTTTCATTGCTGATGATATCTCAAATGGGCCTCTCTTAAAATCCAAGGGCCACGAAACAGTTATCGATATGCGCTGCAAGAGAACAGTATGATGTTTCATATATTAAATGAATACTATGCTTCAATCTGTAGGTGAAGAATGCTTGGTTATGGATAAATCTTGTACTTTTATATTTGATCTCAGTATGTTATTGGTGGAAATGGATCCGATTGCTCGGTTGGAGTTCGGGTTTTTGATAAATCTTCGAGTGAATGGTAATAATCTCTTGTGATTAGCTTTACTTCCTTCATGTTAGTGAAGTTTTCTTGAATTTGATAGTTGAGTTAATTAGTTTACTTATGAAATAGGGTGATTCCCATTGTGTATGGGGCCAAACCTAAGCTATCAAACGGCCACTCGGCTATCGTATTGGATGAAGATCGGATTTTGATTATCGAGAGTAACTCAACCTCAGATGATTGCTTTTGGTTTCTTGAGGTTCGTATTTCTTAAGCATCCTTCTAACATTAGTCCATCTTCATTAATGATGTGTATTCATCTATTGTGTAGTTGATTTAAGTTGCTCGTTATTCGGTTTTTTAGGTTAATACTGCGTTTGTTAGAGAGCAGAGTGTGAGGCTAGGGACTGAAGTGGTTGCATGGAGCAAAGGTGTGGTCGGCGAAGCTAAAATACCCGTCGTTATAAGTGGTCCTTCCGGGGTGGGAAAGGGTACCCTAATCACCAAACTGATGGAAGACTTCCCATCAATGTTCGGATTTTCAGTGAGCCACACCACCCGAGCTCCAAGAACCAATGAGCAGAACGGTGTTCACTACCATTTCACCGACCATAGTGTGATGGAAAAAGACATCAAGGAAGGGAAGTTCCTTGAGTTTGCTTCTGTTCATGGAAACCTCTACGGGACGAGTGTAGAAGCCGTTGAGGCGGTTACAGACCAAGGAAAGGTAACAAATGTCGTTTCGTTTTAGGTTTTAGTCGTTCTTGTACTGTAAATCTTAACCATTACATCCAATTATATGATTCTTGATTTTGTCCTTTTTGTAGTCTAAAATTTTAGCATTACATTCAATTATATGACTCTTGATTTTGTGAACTTGTTTTACTGCATTTACATTCAATTATATGATTCTTGATTTTGTCCTTTTTGTACTTTAAAATTTTAGCATACATTCAGTTATATGATTCTTGATTTTGTGAACTTGTTTTACTGTAAATTTAAGCATTATAATCAATTATGTGATTCTTGATTTAGTCCTTGTACTTCAAATTTCAAACATATGATTCTTGATTTTGTTGAATTTGTTGTAGAGATGCATTCTTGACATTGATGTTCAAGGGGCTAGATCTGTAAGGGCTAGTTCTCTTGAGGCCATATTTATCTTCATCTGCCCTCCTTCATTTGAGGAGCTAGAGAAACGCCTTCGTGCAAGGTGGGCTAGAGAAACGCCTCCTAAACATCAGATTTCATCGCTTTGCATAACTTGTTATTGATAGAAAAAGTTTGTGTTTATGCGAATAGGGGTACGGAGACAGAAGAGCAGATCCAAAAACGACTCAGAAATGCAAAGGCAGAGATCGATCAAGGAACCTTGCCCGGTCTCTTTGATCATATCCTTGTCAATGATGATCTACAGAAGTGTTATGAAAATCTTCAAGTAATTGAATTTCTGCAAATAATAAACACCTTTTGTTTCATATTTCTCAATATATTGCTTGGATTTTGCAAATCTTGCAGAAACTTTTAGGCCTTACTGATGGTGCCAAGACTACTACCGATTCATCAGGTTAGTTAACTTCGATCAACTCCCACAAAAATTTCCGCTCATATAAACTGAAATTTCGCCTTAATTTGACAGCTCCGGAGCCAATTCATGTCCCTCTCGAACACACCATATCAAAAATTGACAAGAAAATCTTTATCAACTGCACTTCTACAGAACAAGATAAGCCATCTACCAAGTATGATTATTTCAAGAATATTGATGATGATTGAGTGTTGAATTGACCATTCTAGCCTTGATCTTCAGGTTTCTGTTGGATTTAACTTCAATCAAAGGTGGAGCCCCTGGCCGGACGAGGGGTCTGAGCCTTTATGCGGCTAATCCATCCGTTAACAGCTGCTAACATCGACGTTTCACCTAAAGATAATTCATCTTCCTTATTTTGATTTATAAGTTGAATTAGCACCCATGTTTGAGAGTATAGGGCCTTTTAGATTACGCCTTATGCAGTAGCTTGCAAACTATTTAACGTCCCACGAGAAGAACGGCGATTCTTGATTCATAAAGAGGTGTAGCTTGATTGGGGGAAGTAATGTTATTATTGAATTATTGTGGATATGATGAAATGGAATGCTTATGTTTAACAAATTAGCCGATTTTACGACTTTTTTTTGGATGACGAGGGTAATCCACAGTCGCTACTGAAGTGCGCACTAGGTAAATTCAGCTTCTGTGCTCTAGTCTGCAAACAATACAAGAGGATTCAACCACCCTAGGTTAATCATAGGCAACAGATTCACACATAGCGGTCTTGGTGAATTTTGAACCCATGATCTTCCGGTCATAGACTATCTACCTTAACCGCTATGCCATCCCAAATAGAAGATTTTGCGACTTTTTGTTCAATTTCTGGTGGAGTTAAATTCGTATGGGGTTAATATGAGTTTTAACCTATTATGCATTTAAAATTAAACGAAATATATGAGTTGATGGGCAACTGCATATTTTATGTGTAGCACATGGCTATCATGAATATATAAAAAAATTTGGACCACTTCTGCAGTTTGCAGTCTATCGAAGTAGATTTCAAGCATGATCAAATCTTCTGCTGGCAGATGTGTCTGGATTTAAGCCCATTTTTTTAATTCATGTTTCGATAATAAAGGGCGCAAGTTGCAAGGGCAACGAACTAAGTCTATATATAAGGATAGATGCAAGAGTTTCAGCAACTGGGAAATAATTTATGTTATTCAATTTTTCTATAGAACATTGTGATTTTTGTATTAAATTATAAATTTCAAAAGAAAAAGAAAAATTATACAAATTTGTTAATAAATAATAAATAAATATTATAGTATTAAAATCAACTATAATATAACCCAAAAACTATAAGTTGATAAGGGAATTTAAATGTAATTAAGCTACTAATCTAGTTTGTCTTAAATTCATTGAATTAAAATAATCATTAAATAAAATTCCTATAATTAATATATACAAAATGTGGACGACTTATTAGTGTACACATGTAATAACGATAGCAAAATAAACTCGCAAGCTCGGAGGCCCAATTTCGAATGGGCCGCAGCAACTCTTAAATAAGGCCCATCTAGTTGATGCCCATTCGATAAGACATGAGTAGTATTTAAAATAGAGAATCGCCTAATATAAATACAAAATATTAAAATACGGGATAAGAAATAGTAGTATTTGAAATAGAGAATCTCGTCCCGAAAATACAAAACTTTGAAAGCTGATACATCTCGACCTTCCTTTTCTTGATTTGGGATTAATCCAACTTTTGCATATGGGCATATATTAGAGAATAGAATACATATTATATATATATACTACTTCAATTGCTTTTCTTTTCTTGTCTTCTGGGCTTTGCATGATTCTCCTACCTGCACAAAATTACAACTTAAAATTAAACACTAATTAAAATCCAAGACTAATATTACTAATTACTACTAAATAAACAATAATTAATTCATTAGCAAATGATTATGAGTTGAAGTAGATTTTCAATAGCCTAATTAATCCATTATGAGTTGGTATGACCCAATTCAAGATATTAAATACAAAAAAACAGTAGATAAATTGCCGGCTTGTAAGAAAGAAGCCAATTAGTACAAAGTTTCGTGACAAAAGCCAAAAAAAGCCATTGTGTTGTGCCTAAGTAGCAAGGAAATGAATAGGATATATCTAACAACAAGAAGGCCAGCTTTATACAATAATAATATGCAAAATAATTTTTAAAGAAAATTGTATCACCATTATTTAAGGATTGTTAAGTTTGGTATGTTTGGCACTTTGGGTCCACTATCAGTTTTATACTTGTCGTTAAATGTGATACAAGTTCTCTAGGTTTCAAAAAATTGGACCCACAATTGAGTTTATTATTATTTTTTTTTTTGCCGGGAGTAATTTAATGATTGAACCAATGAATCATGATCATTTACGAATTCTTGGCAAAAACTTGTTTGCATCATGTTGCACATGCAAAATGATCTAATTATCCAATTTCGATCCGTTTTGACCCGTTGACCCGCATTGATCCGTGTTTGACCCGCTGAAGTCAGCATGACATCATTTTTTAAAACCTTTTTTTAAAACGTTTTTCCCCTTTATTTTAAGGACGGACGTGTCACTCTTTGCATACGAAAGTGTCAATCGTAACAAACAAAAATATCATTCGCAACAAACCAAATTTTTTTCTTTTTTTTCCCTTTATTTTAAGGACGGACGTGTCACTCTTTGCATATGAAAGTGTCAAGCGTAACAAACAAAAGTGTCAATCGTAACAAATAATTATTTTTTTTCCAATTTTTTTTATAAGGAAAGCATGTCATTTGTAATGAATAAATGTGTCATTAATTACTTATCCAAAGTATCAATCGTAACAAACAAAAGTGTCATTTGTATTTGAATAAAGTGTCATTTATATCATTTATTGAATATCAATTATTTTTTTTAAAAATGCGATTTGTTTCGAAAAAAAATGTCATTTGTTTATGAAAAAAATGTCAATTACAACGAACGAAAGTGTCATTTATCTTAAAGTGTCAATCAAACTGAAGTAAATTGGCACTCGGAATTAAGGAACGTGTCACTTTCATCTACTAATCAATATGAAGCATAATAACCAGAAATGTTACTCAAAGTGTCAATCGTAATAAACAAAAGTGTCAATTGTCCCGAATGAAAGTGTCATTATTTAGAACAAACGAACAAAAGTGTCATTGTTTAGAACAAACGACACTTTTGTATACAAACAGTGACACTCTCGTCCTTATAATAAAGGGGAAAAAACGAAAAATATTTTTTGTATTTCAGAACGAAAAAATGAAAAAAAGTGTCGTGTCATTCTTTGTATTTCCGAAAAGACGAAAAAAATGAAAAAACAAAAAAGCCGAAAAAAGACGAAAAAGGCGAAAAAAACGAAAAAGACAAAAAAAAAAAAAAAAAAACGAAAAAGGCGAAAAAAACAAAAAAGACGAAAAAACGAAAAAGGCGAACAAAAACGAAAAAAACGAAAAAAATGAAAAAAGACGGAAAAAACAAAAAAGATGAAAAAAACGAAAAAGGCGAAAAAATGAAAAAAAGACGAAAAAACGAAAAAGGCGAAAAAAATAAAAAAAAGACGAAAAAACGAAAAAGACAAAAAAAAAAAAAAAGGAAAAAACAAAAAAGACGAAAAAAAGACAAAAAATTTATAAAACAAAAAAAGAAAAAAAAGCAAAAAAAAACGAAAAAAAAAAATACGAAAAAAAAACAGGTCAACACATGAGTCAAAGCGGGTGAACGGGTCAAAATTGGACAATTGGATCATGTTGCATGTGCAACATGATGCACACTAGTCCATCTCTTCTTTTATTAAGGTATAGTAATTCACGACCAATTAGAAATAACACGTTTTTCTTATCGAGATGTTTCACTATAATTGACACATTTCTTAAAATGTCAAATATTTTGTGGATCATATTTAGCCTCTAAAAAATCGAACATATTTACAACACACGATGCTACTTTCTTGATTCAGTCTAAAAGAATGCATCGTTTTTAGTGGAATGCAAGAAGTATTGTCTTACGGATTCAAATAAAAATTTATAATATAATAAAAAAAGTCACGGGACTAAAAGTAATAGTCGAATTGACATGTGATGAAGATAAAGATTGATAAGTAAATTTATGGATTTTAAATCTTTCTTTTCCATCATGAATCCGAGTAGATTCTTACGAATGACTCAGTTTCCATAAACACGAGATTCTGAAGATTCTGACTCTAGACCTGGAATCTACTCATTCTTCTCCATTTGACATTTTTTTAAATATAAATTGAATTAGTTTGAAAAATAATTTTGCTAACTTTATTATTTCTAAATAAAATCAGCTTCATAAATTAGAAAATGAATTTTTTATGTCATAATAATTTATTATAAAAATAAAAAAGTCTTGCCAACTAGTATGACACTAAGGTTGGTTGTGTCTTTACTCCAATCAACTTGTTCAACAGCTACCCCTTGCAAGTGGGAAGAATAACAATAATAATGATAATGATAATAATTGGTTATTTCAAAATCATTTCCAATATCATCATCTTGCAAATTACTTTAATTATTCGTCCCAAAATCTTCATTTAAGAATTAATTCCCTTTTTCTTTTTTATACAAAGAATCAAACTATTATTATATTTTACAACGAGGGAAATCCTCAACCTCTTTGTAAATTATAAAAAAGATATTAATCACATTAAACTAATAATATGTAACACACTAATATAGGAAAAATAAAAAACAACATAAATTTCGAATTTTTCTTCAAGAAATAATTTTCCGAAGAATGGGCTTAAAAGAGGTAGCTGTAACGTCTAAGCAAATATTCTTGTGGGCATCATATTGAATATTAATTCTCCAAAAAAAAAAATGTAAAATTAATACTGACAACATCAAGTGAAACAGCCAAAAAAAAGAGTATGAATTAACTCAACGCCTATAAAATTGTTTCATGTCCATAAATACAGCACCAGTAAACAAGGCGACTTCTCATCTTTCCAACAAATTATATATATTTGTTGTTTGTGTGTAATTAAGAACCAAAAATGGCTCTCCTCAACGACCTCATCAACTTGAATCTCTCCTATGTTACTGAGAAAATCATCGCAGAGTATATCTGGTTAGTTATAAATTACAATCATATTTCCCCCTTTTTTTTGGTGATTTTTGTGTTTATTGTTCTTGTTCTTTGCAAAATATATATACATGTGTTTGATTATGCATGTTGTGATGATGGATCAGGATCGGTGGGTCCGGGCTCGATCTTCGCAGCAAGGCCAGAGTAAGATTTCTTCACCTTCTTCAAACAAGAATAAGAATCTAATTTTCATTCTTCGATTTTGACTAACGTTGTTGGTCGTGATTCAGACACTCCCCGGCCCGGTGACCGATCCGTCGAAGCTGCCAAAGTGGAACTACGACGGCTCGAGCACCGGCCAAGCTCCCGGAGAAGACTCCGAAGTCATCATTTAGTAAGCCTTCTATATCAAAATCCAAAAAGAAAAAAAAAATTAAATCATATTTTTCAAGCCTTCTATAATTAATTTTAATATGTTATAATCAAGCCTAAACGTCTTGGTGTCTATTTACTGTTTAGCCCTCAGGCTATCTTCCCTGATCCATTCAGAAGAGGAAACCACATACTTGTAAGAACTCAAGAACTCCAAAATATTAACAATATGTAATTAATTAAACCTTAATTGTTAGTTGACAAAATTTGTGTTTTTCTTTTAAGGTTATGTGTGATGCTTATACTCCAGCTGGGGAGCCTATTCCCACCAACAAGAGGCATGATGCGGCTAAAATCTTTAGCCAGAAAGAGGTTGCACAAGAGGAGACATGGTAATATTTAATAGAGCTATTATATTGATTGGTTTTCTTATAGTTAAATTTTGTCCACTTAATATTTAATGGGATAAAAAGAAAAACGAGTGTGATAAACTATAAACTCTCCCTTATTTCTTAAAGAATAAACAAAATTAAAGAATCTTGATTTTTTTTTAATGAAAACTAGGTATGGGATAGAGCAAGAGTACACTTTGCTTCAGAAGGATGTGAAGTGGCCGGTCGGGTGGCCGGTCGGAGGTTTCCCCGGACCTCAGGTAAACAAGTCATAGTTTGAAACTTTTAGATCCCTTAAAGAAATCGATACATATTGAAAGATTCCTTTCTGCAGGGGCCATACTATTGTGGAATTGGTGCAGATAAGGCATTTGGGCGCGACATAGTCGACGCCCACTACAAAGCATGTTTGTATGCCGGTATAAACATAAGTGGCATAAATGGCGAGGTGATGCCGGGGCAGGTAAACATACTTAGAACGTCAAATATAAAATTACTCAATTTGGATAAGTATTTAAGTTTTATAGTCAGATTTTGAAAAAATTGACAAAAATACCCTTAATAAATCCACTTATCCTTTATTAGTAGGCTAAAGTGTCTAGTCTTGCATTTCTATCTATTTTGAATCGTGTGAGAATTATGATGATATTCGTAGTTGATTTGTTTAGTGGGAGTTCCAAGTTGGGCCCTCTGTTGGAATCTCTGCAGCTGATCAGGTGTGGGTGGCTCGTTACATTCTTGAGGTAAGGAGCATAATCTTGAATCGATCCGAATTGAATTGAACTTTCCTTAGTTTACATTTCATATGTGGTCCTGTTCATGTCTTGGCAGAGGATAACAGAGATGGCGGGTGTAGTCCTATCTTTCGACCCTAAGCCTATCCAAGTAAGGCCTTGACGATTACAGTTTTGCACGTACAAAATTACAAATCTTGTCCCCAAAATTGTACGCCCCCACCAAACTTGCAATTTTGGACTCATAGAAATACACAGATTTACCACTTAATTTCTAATTTTGGATCCTTTCCTTGCTGATTTGCAATGGTGTAGTTATGCATGTGAAGATTAATGTGGCTTTTGTGTGTATTTGGTTAGGGAGATTGGAATGGTGCAGGGGCTCACACAAATTACAGGTTTGACCCTATTTTCTTTATATTCTTGTTATTACTATCCATCTAAATTATACTAATGTGTTAAATCTTCAATTTGTTTAGCACCAAGTCTATGAGGGAAGATGGAGGGTATGAAGTGATCAAGGAGGCAATAGAGAAGCTGGGGAAGAGGCACGAGCTCCACATTGCGGCCTACGGAGAGGGGAACGAACGCCGGCTAACCGGAAGGCACGAAACGGCCGATATAAAGACTTTTAAATGGGTAATTTTGCGTTCCAAAGACCTACTAATCGTTGTTGTAGTAGTAGTAGTCGTCGTCTAATTTTGTTTGATTGTGTCGTGTTTTTCTTTATTAGGGCGTGGCGAACCGGGGAGCCTCGATTAGGGTTGGGCGGGAGACGGAGCAGGCGGGCAAGGGCTACTTCGAGGATCGGAGGCCGGCCTCGAATATGGATCCGTACGTTGTAACTTCCATGATCGCCGAGACCACCATCCTTTGGAAGCCTTAGAAAGTGCATCATGATGTGTTGGGATTGTTGAATCCGAAGCTCTGCATTTGGGGGAGATTTGTAATAAGAGTTTCTTGACTTTATGGATTTTTATCAACTTTGTTGATTGGAATTTGAATTTAGATTATCTATGATTGTATATGAACTTCAGATAGCCTTGGTTTATGTTGATCTAATGAATTTGGTTTATTTGTAAGTGTTGGTTTTTTTTTGTGTGGTGAGAAATGAGCAACGGTTATATGAGATGTGCACTAACTAAACACTAGTCACATGTGGTAGTTTCCAAATTAAATAGTGGATAAAACTATATGAAATAGCAATGTGTGTCAGACTCGCGCTAACAATATTTTTGGAATTCAAACAAATTAATAATTGTAAAAAAAACCGGCACATCTTGAAAGCATTACGTTTTTCCACGTCACAGAAAAAATAAATCAAAAGTTTAAGTTTTTAACTAAACACCCATTATAAGAGGACTTTCAATCTCTATATATCATCATTGAGAAATAGCCATGTTCGAGAGAATGCTCCAAAATCACATTTTCCGAAAACGAATTACAACCAAACTGAAAAACAACAAGGCCTAACACACTAGTTAATCAAAACTTTAAAAAAATATAATAAGAAAAATAAATCTAGATGGCCCAAAAATGACCATTATAAAGACATAAATACAAAATCAGTATTAAAAAACCTAAAAGTTGCTTGAACAAAAACTACTACAACTAGTTCTGCAAATTTTGTGACCATCGAAGAGAGAGGAAAAAAGATAGTTTAAAAATGTGTAAAACGGGCCGGGCCCATCAAGTGTATCGGGCTTACACAATTTAACGGGCCATTGTTGATCTAAATTGAAATAATCAGCAAATGAACTGATAAGTGATAAAATTCTAAAGGCCCATACTCATGCAAGAAACCATATAAGCTTTTCTATAAGAAATTATCCTCAATCCCTCAATAGATAGAGAGAGAGAGAGAGAGAGAGAGAGAGGGCTATCCACTCTAAAACTAATCAAATCAAGACTCAAGAGATAAGCATGAAGGTTGTCCCCTTGGGATGGCATAAGCGGTGAAGGTGGGTGGCGGGATCGATAAGTCACGGGTTCAATTCCCACCTGGACACGCTATGTGTGAGTCTGTCACCCCTGTCACATTAAGGGTGGTTTAACTCTTCGTGTGGTTTTGCGGCTTATTACACAGGAGCGAGGTTTACCCTGTGCGTACCAAAGGTAGCGGCTGCGGGTTCCTCGTCAACAAAAAAAAAAAAAAAAAGAGATAAGCATGAAGGTGTTTTTAAGATAGTCATGAAGTTACACGCCATTTTTTTTTATCTAAATGCTAGATGACTTATTACTAAATAAATCTTAATATTATATACCCTCACGTAATTCACATAAATACAAATACGGGTGATATAAAAACAGTGAAGAGATTTTTAAATTAAGTTTAATAGAAGACTTCCAAGTCAAGCCTAATAATTCCAATCGGTTAGGAAGTGGAATACAATGGACAAGAATTTGATGCCACAAACTCAATTATTGCACCTGTTTCATATCTACACATAAAAAAACGAAAAGTACATAAATGTAAAGATGAGAATAGCGTTAAAGAATCTTGTATTATCGATTGAAATCCGTAGCGATACGATCTCCAAACATGCTAAGTGCCACCCTTGTGGGCCCTAATAGAATAAATACCGGTTCAATCTATGGGCCAAATCGGAATCAAGGGGCAGGCCTGGATTGATTTTTTCCAACAAAATTGCAGCAAGTCAATATTCGAATAAATTTACTGGACAAGAATTGATGCCGTAACGAGTGGTCACTATTTTGTCCCAACAACTTCAATTATTACTGCAATCGCCACCCAATTCGAAGTGTGTATTGAATCACATTCTCCTATAACTAACTATAACGTAAACGTGCAGTTCTCATTTGATAATATTAGTGGAATTTAATTACGATATAACAATTGTGCATGAAAAAATAAATTGTTGATTTCTCTATAACACTTCAAGGAACTATATTCTCTTAAATATCCTTATAAATTAAATTGGGCCAGAATAATTTCAAATTATTCCACATAGAAGTCTTATTGCAAATATTTATTACATCAACTTGTACTTTTATTGAGTTCCTAAAAAACAAAACAAACTTGTATTTTATTGAAGGGCGGTAAAAAACGGCATAATTTAATTTTCAGATAAAAAATAAAATATGAGTTTTAGTCACCATCGTAAAAATATAAGCTGTTTTAGAAACTTGTGTGGTTAAGATTGAAGCACTCTATTTTAACACTTCTTTTACCAAAAATAAAATAACTACATTTTTAGGAGAAAAAAAACTAAAATTCTTTTATATGGGTATTAATTATTTCTACATTTATGCATTAAGAAAAAGAAACACACTTAGTTAATTGATTAGTAAATGACATTGCATAAATAAAATAAAATATCACACGTCAGCGATTATGATGTCTCAACCAACCACCTGTCACTAATGTATAGAAAATTATATACTACCAACACTAGTCGGACTAGTATACGAGTTTAATTAAAATCCAATCAGCAATTATGTCGTAATCAGTACTAATAAATAAATAATTTCTTGATGTCTTTATGTGAAAAGAGAAACCCAAAATCGTCACGTAAAATAAATATTGAGTGATTTTTTGTACTTAGAAAAGTGGAGGGAAGAGAGAATATAATAACTCTAAATTGTCAATCCTCGAATAGTATTTATATTCTTTGTTCCAAAAGCAGCATAATTCGATAATATTCTTCTAAGGGATCTCTTTCAATCATATATTCATATTAAAAGTTAATTTCATGCTTCTTTCCTGTTCTTCTTTTCCTTTTATGCATATTGTCGTAGAATGAAATATATTTTTTGTGGACTACATAAAATTAAAAATATTATGCAAAATAATTTACTCAACCGCTAAATCAGTAAATCATACTATGACGCACAATTTACTAGATAGAATGTGAATATTACTACCGATTTATTGTGCAAGTGGGGATTATTCTAGATTTGTAGTCACACTTCGTGGAATAAATGCAAAAATAAATTAATTAAAGTAGGAAAGTGCGGCAATTTAATTAATATTTAAAAAAAAAGCTAGCACACACCACGGTACAATAAAAATAATTAATAAAACGTTTTTAAAAGTGTCCATTCGGCCGAGTCCCACACGCGCGTGGCCGGACTTTGAATTGAAACCCCATCAGCAACTTGGCCCATTGAAAATGAAATATTAAAACTAAAATTATTTTAATTGCATAGAGGTCCCTTATCTATTGAGAAACTACATATCTTCGTTGCGTGACAATTTTCTTGTTTAAAAAGACAAATTAGGGTCACGAATCCCCAAATATTAATCTATTAGTTAAATATTAGTAGTAAACATACAAAATTTAAAGGGTATTTGTGACATCTCTATTAGATAACAAGAATCCTACTAATGTCATCTGACTTTTACATCGATCTTTGCATGTGATTTGAATAAAACGATTTTATATTAGTTTTATATATTACTCCATGATTAAGTTCTAAACATGATTAAGTTTAAAAGCATGCATAATACCATACACTAGAATTTGACAGAGTTCTAAACATGATTAAGTTTAAAAGCATGCATAATACCATACACATCGATGAGAAGTGGTTTTATATCACTAGAGCCTCCCATCGATTCTATCTAACACCCGGAGAAGTAGAGCCTCATCGGTCATGTAGAAACAAAAAATTCATCACCAAGGTAATGTTTATGTGCGCTGTTTGCAGACCATTATTTAACCCTGATGGTAGTGTGCTCTTTGATGGAAAGATTGGAATTTTTCCCTTCACACAACAAGTGGCAGCACTCAGAAAAAATAAAAACAGACCTAAAGGAACCTTAGAGATGAAGCCTATCGAATCAATCACAAAGGAGGTTATAAAGGAATACTTAATCACCCAGGTCTGTAGATGCACTCAAATATTTATGCAATGTAATAATGTTAATGTGTATGCAATTCAGTTTTTATATGCAATTCAGTAGGTGTAATTAATGTTTTAGAGTACAGAACATAAATGTTTTAGAGTGCAGAACATAATTTCAGTTTTTATATGCAATTCTGTGTATGTACTGTGTTTAATTTCTGTGTATTTCTGATGCTCAATCAGATTATACCAGCCATAAAAGCTAAGTGGCCAAGACAGTCAAGCAAACAGATCTTCATACAACAAGATAATGCGAGACCTCATATAAGAGACAATGATGAGGACTTCAGGACAGCAGCAAGCACAGACGGGTTTGATATTAGAATAGTCAATCAACCACCCAACTCCCCAGACACGAATGTCAATGATTTGGGGTGGTTTAGAGCTATTCAAAGCATTCAAGTGGAAAATCATTGTTTAAATGTTGAGCAATTAGTCAATGATGTGATATCATCTTTTGAGGAATTATCTCCTACAACCCTGAATAAAGTGTTTCTTAGTCTCCAATGTTGCATGATGGAGATAATGCGAGTTAGAGGTCAAAATTGTTATAGAATCCCTCACATGAAGAAGGACTCTTTAATAAGACAAGATGCACTTCCAGGTGGATTTGGAAGTGTCTCGTGGATTGGTGAGAGAGAGTTTGAATTACATGGGTGAAAATGGAAGTATTGCAGAGATAGAGATTATTGAGAACAGACTTGGGCTGATCATCCAAGACTGGACAGAAGACTATTGACAGAGAGAAGATTATTTTGATGGCTGTATTGTCATGGACAGAAGAGTATTTTGATGGTTAGTATTGACATGTTATAGTATATGTAGATGCATAGTCCTAAGTTTTATTTTGTATATGTAGATGTATGAATTTTCTTTTGTATGAATCAGAGATATAGTATATGTAGATGCATACTATAAACTTATTTATTCCGCAAACACACATAATTTATTCTAGCAAACACACATCAAAGCAAACACATCATCAATTGGTCACCTAACTCACATCAAAGCAAACGCATTATTTTGAAGAACTCACATAATTCAACAACAACCATCAAATACATATCTCATTGAAGCAATCAGATCATTGATATTTTTCTAGTGCGAGTAAGATATTATCATTTCAGGGCCCAACCGTAAACCGTAGCCACAGTGCATGCTCCAACCACATACAAGAAACACAAAAAAGGGGGAGAAATAGAAAGGTTTAGATCTAACCCAATGTGGATTACATAATATCCGCAACATCATGTCTGTAGTTAAATCTAATGGCACCCTAAGCCCCATCGCTGCCTCATCGCCCCCAAGATCTGGCCCCTCGTTGTCGGCAGCTCCATCACAACACGAATCAGTGGCCGAATAAGCCGATTGCAACGTCTTAGGGACGCGAGAGATTTCATCGCCGTCGGTATATCCACCACCACCGAGATCTGAGCTCGAATAAGCGGATAACAATGTCTCAGGGACGCGAGAAGGGGTTTCATAGCTCAGACACATGACTTTTTCCTCCATTATCGGTGACCATTCGACGATTTTCGAGATCGAAGGGTCGAAAGGCATCGAGTCGGCACCCAGATCTACTGCCTCACTCTCGGTGAGGAGTGTTTGCTCATCGATTTCACTACTGTAGTCGATTGTTTCGGAGTTGGAAGAGGTGTAAGGCAGAGAGTCGCCGACTCCATCTGCCCCATCACAACAAAACTCTTCAACTTCGTCGACCCAATCACCAATATTGGAATCAAAATATGGATAATCGAGGGGATGATAGGGGCCAAACGGAGGTAAACGACCACTGAAGACCAAGAATTTCATCACAGCGACGAGATCTTGGGAGGGAGAAAGAGAGAGAGGCGGCGAAAGGTAGGGCTTCAAGGGACAGAGAGAGAAGGCAGAAGAAAAGCGAGAGTGAATGAAGGGAGAGAGGCTAGGGTAAGATATATTAAGGGTGTTTAGTGATAATTAAGTTTTAGTTAGAAGAGTAATTATTTTCCAAAAAAGGAAATAGGACACTTGTAATGGGACGTCCATTTCGGGAAAACGGGACACTACTAATGGAACGGAGGGAGTACTTGAATATTGAATACGTTTTTTTTTTCCTTATTATACCCGAATTTCTTATAGTATTTGCTTTAGTTAATACAATGCACGTAGAAGCAACACTAGCAAAGTTGGGGACAAAAGAATTGGCATGTGGTTTACCAAAGTTTTGGGACACTCATCCTTTTGCTTTACACATTACACTTACATAATTCGTTATAAATCAACAATCAAATTTCAATTCGTACTTTTGGAACCATTGGTTTCAACCACTACTTTTAATGTATATTAGTAGCAGAATAGTTAGAGACAAGATCTAAGATCAGAATTAAGGTGCGACAAATATACAAATTTATAGGAGCGTGTTTTCAATTTTAGAGAGGGGTTAGATTCGTAAATTTAAAAGGCAAAATGAGTCACTTATATTCCCGATAACTGAAATGACTTTTACAATTCTAACCAGACCAATTATTAATGTTATTTTCATGATTCAGTTTCATATTTTAAATTCGTGGAATTAGCTATTCCAGTTATACTTTCAGTTAATGAGACGTTTCTTACCTAGAAGAATCAAAATTCTAGAACTTTGGATTATCACCACTTGCAAATTCAAATGTAAAAAACGAATGAATCTATAGATGATATAGAAAAACTAAAATTAATTAATTAAACCATTCCCAAAAACTATTGAGATATTTAATCATATGAGCTGCTAATAATTGTTTGATCGTCAAGTTTTCTAACTCAAATAATACGCTATAATGTGTAAATATATAATGTGCAACACAACCGACTACTATGATTAAGAAGGAAATATTAAATCTTTGGTGTGAAATTTTAATTTTAAAAAAAGTAGTGATGGAATCGTGCTCTCAAAATAGCCAATTTTAGTCAAAATATTATTGATTTGATGCAAATTAGTTGACTTTATTAAATTATTTTAATAATTAATATGCAGGCGATACATTTGCATGTTACAAGGATTCTTCATCGATGATTATTCCGGCTCTAACCAACTATTAGGCTTAGACATGGCCTCATTAAAATACAACATAGAATAATAACAAATTCTTAAAAAAAATTCAAGATCTAGGATTGTTCAAAAATAATAATTTGTTACGAAATAATAATCAAAATATCCATTAAACAACTATCGTCTCATTTTCACATAAAAATTAATATAATTTGTATGACAGCGGCTACGAATTTCTTATATCATAAAAGAAATAACAATTTGGTCGGCCGGTTTATCTTGTTCAACTGCCACGAGTGGGAACTCTAGAGAACAACGTTTAATTGGATAATATATCAAACAAATAATGAAAATGAAGTTTAGATATATATATATATATATGAAATAAATAAAGATACAGCATGAAAGTAATAACTTCAAAATTGAAGGGCCGATTGGTAAAACCGGAACTGCAAATCATTCCGTCTCCATTGTATGCGTGTCAGCGAAGGATTGGAGACACGCATTAGGCACGGACTAGTCGATATTTCTTGCCACCTTCGAATCATAAACACGTACATAAATTTAAAAATTCCCAACACTTCAAATGAGGAGAAAAATTCACAATCGCGTAAATTTTTACGACATTTCTTACAATTTACTTTCTGCACATACACTTATACATGAATTTATTACAAAGGGAATGAATCATGGAAAGGCTCCTTAAAAAAGGAAATATGAAACAATTTGCAAATTTTATTTTATCATTAGATGATTTGAATTCAATATTAGATGAGATATTCTTTATATGTTTTATATATAGGGACAATTGTGTAAAAGTTACAAGGTTTATGCAATACGAAAATGAGGATTATGCATAAAAAATATAAACATATATACAAAATTTAAATTAATATGGATGCTTCCTACTTCTTATATACTCCATCTGTCCCAAAATTTTTGTGCACTTTCTTAATAATGCGGTTTTTAAGAAGAATTGTTAGTTGTGTGTAAAGTTATGTAAAATTATGGATTCCACAAAAAAATGTGTAATAATTTGCTAAAAAAGTAAAATGAACAACAATTTCGGGACGGACCAAAATGATATAGTGGACAATAATTTTGGGACGGTGGAATAGTAATTATGTCTTTGTATCAGATGCGCACCTTATTATAAATGCCTAAAATAAAACTATAATTCAAGCTGGTCTTGTTTTTCTTTTTCCGATTATCATAGTTAAAATGAAAAACAATTAAGAGACTTTTGCAGCAGTAGCCGAACAGTGCCAATCGAAACACAAATATAGCCCACAACTAAAACAAAACACAAAAGTAGCCATTTTGTCTTTATACGGCGCAGGGCCGATGGGGGGCCGAAGGGGGGAGTCCATCGGCCCTCCATCGGCCATGAGCAAAAAAATCCGAACCCTCCCCATCGGTCGAGCCCTTAACTTGATTTGACAAAATTACGGCTTTGAGGGCCGAAAGGAGGCCGAAGGGGTGGTGTCCGTTGGTCCTAACCGCCATCGGCCGACAGAAAAAAGGCCGAAGGCCGAAAACCCCATCGGCCGACCCAGTTTTATCGGCTAGACAAAGCACAGTTGTGATGGCCGAAGGAGGGCCGAAGGTGGGTATCCATCGGCCCTCCATCGGCCTTCAATCCCTTCCTTCGAGACGGGATTCGACACAGGATTGGACAAGACACCTCGAAGGCTTTTCCTGCAAACGTGCAGTAGGGCCGATGGAGGGCCGATCGAAAGGCATGTGGGAGGTGCAGTTTCAAATCAGCTTTATTTGCTGAAATGACTAGTCGGATATGACATGCACATGCACGTTAATGAGGGCCAATGGGGGGCCGATGGTGGGCCTATGGTGAAATGGCTACTAGACTTCGATTTTCACGTGAAAATTTACAGAAAATTTTCTTATAAGACGTAGAATGGCCGATTTGGTTGAATCACCGAAATTTTTTCTCATTTCACTTCCACTCTTCTCAATTCTTCAAATAAATTTGACAGAAATGATCGATTTTCGATCAATTATTGTGAAATTGAACGACGGTCGATGCGAGTCGAATTATGTCGGTGGCCATGAGTTCATGGTTTACATTCCTTCAAACAATATTTCTCTCGAATATCTTCGACAAAACATTGATCGGTGGCTCACTGCTTATTCCCTTCCGTTCAACTACTTCATTTACTATACTGCTGCTTCCCGACAAACCGGCAGGATGATGAAGGTCATTCTGGGTCATGATACTGATCCTATGCGGCTGTGCTCTATCGACGTAGAGCCGGTTGTGTTTGTTGTGTATCATGAAGTGAAAAATCCTCAATTTGGTGTTCCGAACAAGAATCAATTTCCCGAAGATAATTCTAATTTCGGGGGTCCTAATTGGTTTACGGGACAAGGAAGTAGAAGTAATGATGGCGGGCGGGCTCCCCAAAGGATTGTTCTTGTGGAGACGGATTCAGATGGTGAGGCGGATTTGGACTCATCATCCGATGATGATGAAGATGAAGATATTCCTTCTGCCTTGATCCTATGCCTTTACCCTTGCCATTGCCCTTGCCGGCTCCAAAGATATTTTTTAGCAACTTCTCCATTTTTTTGAAGAACCGATCCTCGTTCTCCTTCCACCGCTTATCCACTTTTGCTAACAATTCATTCTCGCGCTGCCCGAACCGTTCATCTATCGAGCGGATCATTCCTTCGTACGTGGGCAAAGTGGAATCTTCATCCCTCCGATACCCAAATGACTCACCCTCCACCGGTGCACGTTTCTTCTTCGATTTTTTCTTCTGTGCAGCCGGCGGAGGAGCCCGTACACTGCCCTCTTCATCAACTCGTCTCGGCTGTACGGGGGTTGGTCTGGGAAAAGATACATCGATCGGATTCTCTCCAATCACCCTTCTCTAGTATTCCGATAGCTGCTCCTCGGGAGTGGGCGTAAGAGTCTCATGGGGAGGTGTCTCCATCTGTTCGAAAAGTTAAAAAAACAAGTTATAATATGTTTTTGTTACTTGTAAATATTTTCATAAATATTTAAAATGTTATTTACCGGCAATGCAAAGAAACTAATCCATTCCGTATCTGGTAGAGTGACAAATACCCATTTCAGACATCGGGGCATACCACCATCATTCATAAGGCGTACACACAGCGGGGCCAAATCTGGTATCGCCTCATATGCCCAGATCTACAATACGATTAAAGATCAGTACAAGTATAAAATATAAAAATTATAATAAATTAAATTATTAAATATAAATTCGTACCTGAAGAGCCCAAACTGGCCCATAAATATTATATTTTGATTTTACTGCATTGAGTCGCTTCGGTGCAAAGCTCATGTAGTGCAGGAGAGCATTGTACGTGTATGATCCCCATGAAAAATCGTTCTACGCGTCTACATCGTCAGCAAGAACCCACATCCACGTCTCGACCTTCTTCGTGTTGGTAGGTGCAAAGAAAAAACACATTAGTGCCAACACATTAGCCACCTTCAAATAATCGTCTTCGGAGAGGTCACCGAGCTTATCATTTTTCCATAAATTAAGCAGATCGCCTCCTGTTACTGGTTTTCCGTCTGTGAGTCTCATGTATACTCCAGACTCTATAGGGGCACGAGTTGCCGTCGTATCGAAAGTAGAAGCGCCAAAAAATAATTCAGTTACGAGTGCATACTCGTACTGCGAAAATCTAAGCTCTCGTCCGGATATGAGAAAACGAACCTCCCCGGGCGGTGCCTGCACCTCATAGCACATGAGTTGATGCAAAGCTAAGATGTAACTTTTGCCCTTCCTCCAACTCAGCAAATGACCAAACTGATCGTCTCTAAATCGACGGACTAAGTCACTACCCCCCCCCCCACGTCTGGCAAGAGTGTTCTTTATCAGTTCGGGTAGACAATCTCTCCAATATGTAGTCACTTTTGTGGTCTTTTCTCTAACTGGTAGTCGGATATGAGCGGGCTGCAAGTTGTACAAAAAAATGAATGAATTAATTAAGACGAATGAGCAAGGGCCGAAAAAGGGCCGATGGAAGGGCCGATGCAAGGGCCGATGGAAGGGTCGATGGCACTAAGGCCGGCCGGGGCCGATGGCCTATTCAACACAATTTGGCCGAGGCAGGGCCGATGGACTGTATTCTCCTTCGGCCCTCCATCGGCCCCGGTTGCATAAATTTACAGCGAAATACACTCGATTCCTCTCCAAATTCACATCAATTTCATCACAAATTCGACATTTCAATATAAACTCAACCTAATTTCAACATAAATTTCGTCTATCAATGAAATTCAATCACAATTCGCATAAATCGACAATTCAATATACGGCAATTCGACATTTCAACATGAATTCGCAAAGATCGACAATTTAATTCACTCATCATAGTTTCTAACATGAATTCGCATAGTTTCTAACATGGAAGGGCCAAAGAATCGGAAATACGTACCTCAATTTCGCCGGAAGACATGGCAGCAAAAGGGGATCGGCGGCGGCGTTTCGCGACGGTTCACGGCGACTGCACGGGCGACGAACGGCGGCGCTGAGCGGCGGAATGTGGTCGGCGGCGGTTGGGTTGGAGAGAAATGGTAATTTCTCGGCGAAATGGGTAGAAATTGTGAGTTATTTTCGACCAACGGTTATTTTCATTCGGCCCCTAATAATTGCGACTCAGGGTCGATGGAAGGGCCGATGGGTATCGGCCCTCATTTAATAAATGGTTGAATTCTTTTCGGCCCTTCGATAATTTCGGGCCGTTACATGTAACGGCTTCTAAAGGATCAGGGCCGATGGCTCGGCCGAAAGAGGGCCGATGTCCATCAGCCCTCATTTTTTTTTACGTTTTTTTAAATAAAAAATATTTTTAAAAATTAAAAAAAATTGTTAATTATTTACGTTAATTATTTTCCAAGGGCCGATGTCTCGTAGAAGGGGGGTCGATCACCATCGGCCCTTCAATTATTTCATTTTTTTCGGGAGGGCCAATAGGTTGGCCTAAAGATGGCCGATCTCGATCGGCCCTCAATACATTCACAATCGGCCACCATCGGCCCCGAAATTTGTCCATCGGCCCCCATCGCCCCTTCCGACACCCCCGCGCCCACAAGAAGATAAAATGATCAGATTTGTGTTTTTTGTTTAGGTGCGAGGCCAAATTTGTATTCGGTTTTTTGGGAATGGCCAACGGTGAGTATTTCCACAACAATTAATATACAAACTTCCACTTTTTTTTATAGGTTCATCTTTTTATATACTCCCTCCGTCCCATTGGAAGCGTCTTATTTTCCATTTTGGACGTCTCATTGGAAGCGTTTTGTTTCTAAAAATGGTAAGAATATGTAGACAAGATTTAACTATTCAAAAATTAAACAATATACACTACACATTATCATTTTCTTAACATCCGTGCCCATTGAAAACAAGACGCTTCCAATAGGACGGAGGGAGTACACGTAATCATTTATCTTAATGTGCACAAGACGAGTTAGGCGTCAAGGAGGGAATATCACTTTTGTATCGATGAGAAAAATCGAAAGCCCTTAATTGAGGTGCGTATTGGTTGTCGTGTATGCCCTAGTAGCCTAGGGAACTGGATCCTCTACATAATTATTTGGGTGGGACCCCCATTTTTAGAACCACGCACCCAGCCTCCAAGAGATTTATTGGTGGATTACTTGGTGATCCACCAGTCCACCAAGTCGGTTGAAGATGCCACTCCTCCAACAGCAGCAAGAAGATAGCTCCTCTTCTATATAACCAGTGGACAACTTTCATCAGCCATTTCAGTTATCCACAAAGCTTGATTTAACTGACATCATTCGTCGTAAACCAACAAGATAGAGAGAAGCACAAAATTGAGAATTCCACGTATTAATCCGGATAATTCGTAGGAAATCATATTTCCGAGACACGGATTGTTCGCCATTGCCGATTTTTTCAGGAGCTAATTTCAACTTTTTTAACCGAAATTCACCCTTGTTCACTTAACGGGTCTTTGATTTCTTGAAGGGAGGATTTTCTCTCCCGAGGAAAGAAGATTCTGTTCTTTGGTTTCTAAATCAATCCCTACAAACTAGGGTTTCATTTTTCTTCATTTGTTCGTGAATATGCAAATCAAGAAGCTGGTTACTTTGCCGTCTCGCACTGGGAGGCAATTGCAGCGGTATAACAAGGGATTTCGTCAAGTTGTCGGGTATGATTCTGATTTGCGTTGAATCTTTGTTCGTTAAATGTTAAGAATTTTGGTTTTATGTTTGCACGTTACCTGTTCGATGAATTGCCTCTGTGGGACTTCTGCTCTTTTCTTGCATATCTTTTCTTGAAATTATCAAAATTTTGCCTAAATTTTCTCCCCTCTTTTGCAATTTTCTGCAGATGTATTCCATACAGAATTAGGAACACCGAGAAATCTCATCTGATCGATGACATCACACTTGATGATTTGGAGATCCTTCTAATCAGCTCCCAAAAAAGCACAAGGCTTATGTTCCCTAAGGTAAAAACCGCATGAACATCTTATCTTGATGAAAAAACCAAGTCCTATAATGTCCAAGTATTGTCAAATGGCTTAACTTTGCTCGATTTGCAATTGACCTCATCAGGGTGGATGGGAACTCGATGAAGATATCGAATTAGCAGCTTCCCGAGAGACCTTGGAAGAAGCCGGCGTAGTTGGCCAGCTCGGGGTTAGTCTTTTCTTCATTCTTGAATCAACAAAAACTCTTCTTTTTATTCTAAGATTCATCATCTAAACTTGTTTGCCATTCTCTGCAGAAAAAAATAGGCGAATGGATCTTCAAGAGCAAAAGCCAAGAGAAGTATCATGAGGGATCCATGTTTCCCTTGTATGTCACCGAGGTGTTGGACGTTTGGCCGGAGAAAAACCTTCGCCAACGTGTTTGGGTACGCCCCAATAAACCCATATTCTTGAAAATCTCAACTTTCTTGAAAAATTGGGACTAATTTGGATCATATTTCTGCAGATGACTGTAAATGAAGCTAGAGAAGCATGTGCAGCTGTATGGATGCAAGAAGCTCTTGAGCAATTTGTTTGTCAGTTCAACTTCTCATCAAGAGAAGTTGAGGAGGAAGTTCAATCTTGCATCTTAGCATTGTGTGCAGGGGATGACTTAAGTTTCACCATTGAAGCTCAAACCAGTGATGAAGATGATGTTGGTTGCTACTTGATTGGTTAAAAAAATTGAGGCCCTCAATCCGCGTTTAAGCAAAACTGCAACAAGAACTGCTTGAAGATGAGGAGCTAGTCAGATAGACAAAGCACAAATTAAGTGTACAAATTGCTGAGCTTTATTCTTTCATTCATGGACATCCATTGATTCTTCAAGCTGGTCTGTTTTCCCAAGTTTGAGCTGAAATTGCTGGAGAAATGGTGTTGATCTGCAATCAATTTGTTATCTGTATATGAAAATCTATGGTGGAGAATTACATGGGTTAGAGCTTGTGCTAATTGATGTATGAATCAAAATCATTTTTACATTCATTTGGGTTATGGAAAATTAATTCAAGAAAGTATTTTTCTTTAAATGTTTGTGTAACATTTGATTCTTCAGTATACACGTGATATGTCTTGATGGTAGGATCCAAGTTTCTTGTGTGTGATTGATGATTTTGTGGAGTGTAGTTCTCCAATTGAATGTGTGTGTAAATATAATTTATCATTCGGACCCTTAATGTTTGTTTGTGCGTGAAGAGATTTTAATGTACGAGTGAAGTTTATGCACGATAATAAATAAACACGGCATCTAACATCTAAAGTGACTTATATGAATCATCAGTGATTCATTGACAAGGACTTGTTAGTTATGGAGGTTCTCTTCTTTGGAATAACAGAGAGAGAGGCATACAAATATCCAATGGACAAATTTATGAAATAAGCTCAAAATCCTAAAGAAAATACTCCGTCTGTCTCGTCCTACCTTGCCTTGTTTTTTTTCGTCAAGAAGACTAAATTGAGTGATTGATTGTGTGTAGATAACTGAATTCTCCACAAATAAAAAGTAAAAGTTTGTGTAGTCAGGGACGGAGCTATGTGTGGGCAAGGGCTATCCCTTATTTTTGTCCATGAAATACCTCCAATATTATTAAGTTTTGAGTTTTGGATACTTATTTTGGTAGAGTCAATTTATATAATTTGATGCAATTAATATATTATGTTTTTTGTTTGATGCAATTAATATACTATGTTTGTATTTTTTTTCAATATCTTACTGATATAAAATTAAGAACATTTGAAGTATAAATAAACTATCATTTAAATATTTATTAATTCCTCAGTTAGATATTATTATTCTTCATAATTTCCTCTAACTAAATTTAAAGTGATGTCAAAATAGGATTGTGTACTATATTTTTCGAATAAATATAAAAAATATATGAGTTATTCATGAAAGAAGAATATAATCCTTAAATAAGCCATAAAGAATAAGTATAATTACTTTTAAGTAGAAAAATTTGCTAATTTTTTTTTTTCCGGGGGCTCCGCCCCCAAACCCGCGTACAAAGAAAACTCAATCCCCTGATTGTGCCCTCCCTTCGTATAAATCCTAGCTACGTCCCTGTGTGTAGTACTCCATTTGGTCCCATTATTAATGTCTTATTTGCTATATCGGGTTGTACCAATATTTATCTCTCATTTCAAAAGTAGATGAAAATGGTTTGACTACAATCATCTAAATTAGTGGATTCCAACACTTTATACATTTACACAACTATTTTATATCTATGTGCTTGAGACATAAATAATGGATAGATGGAGTAATTATTTTTCAATTTAAAAAACAGAACAAGTCAAGCAGGACAATCTGAAAATAAAAACAAGACTTATGAATTTTATTTTATTTTATTATATTTTTTTTCTTCTGGAATGACATCATAGTGATATAGTGCTGACTAATACTCCTTCTGTCCCATTATTTGTGGCTCAATTGGTTTCGGCACGGGAATTAAGAGAGTAGATGATAAAGTATGAGAGAGAAGATGAGTAAGATAATGAGAGAGTATGAGATAAAAATGATAAAGTAGGAGAGATAATATAATAAAGTAGGAGAGAGAAGATGATAGAATAGGAGTAATTTTTTACCAAATTAGGAAAGTGAGCACAAATAATGGGACAACCCTTTCGGGAAAGTGAGCCACAAATAGCGGGACGGAGGGAGTATTAAACTGTGAGTGTATTTCAGACCACATTAAATCAACTCAGACAAACTTTTAACTTTTTAGCTTCATATGCAATGGCCTACACGTTTGAATTCCAACTTGTGTTGCTAAATGGATAATTTTCCATGTGAATGGCCATGACCATTTCGAAAGTAACTCTCTCTAGCTCTCTCTCTCTCTCTCTCTCTCACCTGCCCACAAGCGATCTGGTAAAACCAAACTTTTGCAACACCGACGAGACTAACGGCAAACAATTTGAATTTTGATAGCAAGTATTGAATGAATGCGTACGAATCAGAAGTTGTAACAACTTTTGTGCCGCAAATTCAAAGTTGGGCTGCTGATTCAGAAACTTCCATTTTTCTCACGATGCTCCTATACTAATACTTGTTTATATTCGAATAATATTTTATCGGCCCGACCCGTACTTCGGCCTAATTAGATCAAAGTTTGAGGCCGAAAACATATATGAACAAGCAAAATTATCTTCAGGGCAAAAAAAAAAAAACCGCATACTCTACAATGTTATTTGCAAATGCTTAGAGAAAAATACATTAAACCCCCCAACCTATACGAGATATATCACTTTACACCCAACCTTTTAAAAAGTACACTATATTTCCTAATCACTGAAAAAATTTAAAATACCATAATCCCCTATGGTTAAATTTAACGAAAAATTCAACACCAACCTTTGGGTATAACACTATATCCCCTAACCATTGAAAAAAAAAAATGCAACATATCCCCCAAAAAATTAAGAGGAAAACAGTTAACCCCCTACACTTATAAAGTGCAGTATAACATAAATTTATCTATTATAAGTCAAACACTGTATATTTTTGAGGGTTTAAATTCGGTTAAACTGAATCAAGCTGTATCGAAAATTGGTTCTCTTTGCGAAACCAAATACCGAACCAAAATATTTAATTTAGTTTTTAACTAAAAAATTTCGCTACAGTTCGGTTTGGTGTAGAAAAATAAGAAGAAAAAATAAGTTAAGAAATTATCATAATTTTTTTAATATAAATATTATAGACAAAGTAAAAAAAAATTAATTAAATATTTTAATATAATCGGTTCGGTTTGATTTGGTCAAACGATTGGTTAAACCGAAATAACTATAACAAAAAAATTAAAGAAAAATAAATCAAAATACTTTGATTCAAAAACTCTAGTTTTGTTTAATAAGTTAACTGAACATATCGATATCCTCATTGTATAATTAATTAAATAAGTGGAGGGGGTTAACTATTTTCAGATTGGTAGTTTGAGATGTATACTGTATTTTTTTAAAAGGTTAAGGGGTATAGTGTTATAACCGTAAAGTTTGGTGTTAAGATTTTCGTTAAATCTAACCATAGGGGGTCATGTGGTTTCTTATTGATAGGTTAGGGGGTACTAATGGGTACTTTTTAAAAGGCTAGGGGTAAAGTGATATACCCCTTGTAGGATGGAGGGTTTAATGGATTTTTCTCTTTTATTATATATAATTTTTATTTATTTTTGTCTAAAGTAAAAAATAATTAGTTTAAAAGTAAAATAGTGGACTTTTGATATCAATAATTAAAAAAATAAATAAATATGATATTTTTAGAAATTATGGTGCTTTAAACATTAAAAAATATTATAAATTGTTTAATTTTAGAAAGGCTACTGTGGCAAGTAGATTTTTTTAAACACAAAAAAATTGCTTACGTATCGGTCAATAAGGAGGTGAATATGATTAAAATAAGCATTTGCAAGCACTAAGGTCTTGTTTGGGAGAACAATTTGAATAAGTGCTTGTGACATATTGCTTATAACATAAATACTTAACTTGAATAAGTTGTTTGTGTTTGAATACATTTATATATAATCACTTAACTAGAGAAAAAATAAAACATAGTTTAAAAAATTATTGTCATGAGATTCTGATATGAATAAACTGTTCTCATAAGCTCACATAAATACGCATATAAACGCTTATTTTTTAGAATAACTTATTGATAAGTTCTCCAAAATAGACTAAAAAATCTTAAAATAATTATTTTTCACATTGTTTTGAGTGAAAAATTTATACTCTTTCCTTATCATAATTCTTGTTCCATTTTTTTCTTTGGGCCGTTCCATAATTCTTATTCCATTTCA
This sequence comes from Lavandula angustifolia, assembly GCA_028984105.1. Taxonomy (NCBI): domain Eukaryota; kingdom Viridiplantae; phylum Streptophyta; class Magnoliopsida; order Lamiales; family Lamiaceae; genus Lavandula; species Lavandula angustifolia. The sequence continues at coordinate 15,808,727 of CM054804.1, read as the reverse complement.
TAAAATAAAAAATATTATAAACACTTTATTTAAGGGTCTACCTATGCCTCTACACACCACCAACAACTTTTTCAAAACAACAAAAATAAACAAGAATTGTGTGACGCCGAGAGAATAGTTTGTAGACTGATTTGATAAGATTGCCCGCGAGGTTAAGCTATGTTTTCATTAGCCCAATAACTTTTGGGGCGGCCCGTATACGTGAGAGGATTGTCTGGGCTTTTTTGGCGGACTTTGACAATACAAATCTGTTCAAAAATTAACATGAGTTGTCAAATCATGGTCCATTTCTCTAATGGCGGACCAATTTCAGAACTTGGAAGACGCAAAATATCAACCCTGACTTTTAAAACAAGTGTCCATTGGCGCTCCCGCTCCCACACCGCACAAGAGAGCTGGAATAGTGGAATGGGAAGATTGAAAACTGAATCCGATTACGAGCAACTCAGAAATGCTCGCATTGTTGAGAATCAGGTATTTTTTCCTGTCGAGAAAAGCGTTTTAGTGCTGTCTATTTGCTTTGCGATGAATAATTGCATTTATCTGAGATGGCTGTTGAGATTTACAAGCGCGGTTGGCTACTCCAGGGCTTCACAAGACCTTGTCGGAGCTGCGGTCTCTCAATCCGTCGCCGAAATCTGATAAAGCACACGGCAGGAAACACTTCAAAGTTAATCGGAGCGACGCTCCTTTGCGGCGATCAGCTCGATTGAGTGGGAAATCGCCGCCGCGAGAAGGCGGTGCGTGGATATGACTAATGACTTCGAATTTATTTATTTTTAATAAAAAAAACTCTTTTTTTTTCTGGTGAGTTTGTGTTAAGTTGGTCTCTTTTTGTGAGATTCAGGGAAATTGAACTACTTGAAAGATGGCGGTGAAAGGGGTTTGAGACGAAGTAGGATTTCACAAGAAGCTCTGATGTGGCGCTGCCAGAGCCAGGGGAGAGAGAGTTTGTATGATCCTGTTAATGGAATTTCCTGCCATATCTGCAGGTTTTCAGTCCTAATCTGTTTCGATTTCCTACTTGATTTTTTGAACTACTTGTTCATGGATGTATGATGCTTGAAATGGTGAATATTTTGATCATTGTTAAGAATAACATTGCAATTTATAAGAATCTAGTCCCAAGGAGTCTCTTTCTTGGTTTCAGATAGGTAGATGATGTATTTTTCCTTGCTCTTGTAGTTAGGCTGTGATATTTTCATGTCATACATGCATTCTCATGGAACTAGAGTTTCATGGATTTGTTGAACAAGATTTGATTCTATATGCAGTCCCTTTGCTTTCTTTATGAATATTGTAGTGATGGATTATCAAAGAAAAGGAACTATTATTAGATTGTGATATGTGAACTATCTCCAAGAAGTATATAATCAGCTAGCAGAGTCCCTATATGTGAATTTTATATGTTACTCGAAGAATCATGAAGATCGTTTTTGTTTCCCTTGTTGATTCTTTCAACCATCTTCAAAACTTATGTGGAGTTTATCTGAATTCATACTAAAGACAGCTTTTATGTAGGCATCTTAGATCTCTGTTAGCTAAGTGAAACATGCCTTTGTCAAATTTGATGTTGCTAGTTATGATTCCCAAAAGAAGTTTTACTGAGTTGTTGACTTCATGCTAAAGACACATTTTATGTAGCATCTTTGATTTCTGTTAGCCGAGAGAAACATGCCTTTGTTGATGTGGGTTACTTGTGATTATGAATTATTATATAGGCGAAAGAAACTCTGCGGTGAAGAAGAATGCAAACGGTGTGGTGATCTGGACATGGATCAACCATGTATAGGTCAGTCTCGATTCCAAGACTATTATACTAACTAGCCATTAATGCCTTCTAACGTGCTCATGATATTATATGCTCCCGACATCTTTTCTTACAGGTAAAACGGATTGTTCGGTATGTCACTCTAGCTACGGTATTCTTTGTCGTGCTTGTCTGAAGGAGAGGTATGGCGAAGGTATGTCAAGGCCTAAGTTCTAAGCACATAAAAAATGTAAAATGGAATTTGCCTTGTGAGCCTTCATTTCTTCTACAGCTGATCTTCAGTCTGTTTTCTCCATGGTTCTGAATCATTGCCCCTTTGTGTCGAAAAATGAACAGCTCATTGTGTCTGAAGAAGAAGAAGATGGATCCTACTGGGATTGCCATAGACAAAGGTTTGTATTAGTTTTCTTTTTCTCAAGAACTTGTTTTCTACTCTCGCTCAATTGTGTGTGTTTAGCAGCTAGAGAAATGTGATACTTATCTGTTGCACATCTTCTGATGGATGAGCTTAAAACAGCAGATCTAACAAGATGATGAAGATGGTATGAACTTCTAACGTGAGGACCGCCCAAATGTAATGGCCTAGACCTAGACATTTGAATTCCAACTTGTGTTGCTAAATGGATAAATTTCCATGTGAATGGCCATGACCAAAACACATCAACTGCCCACGAGCTATCTTCAAAAAACTACCTTTTACAACACCGACGAGACTAACGGCAAACAATTTGAATTTTGATAGAAAATATTGAATGAATGAGAATCATAAGTTGTAACAACTTTTGTGCTGCTAATTCAGAAACTTCCAATTTTCTCACCATGCTCCTATATAATACTACTTGTTTATATTCGAATAATATTTATAGGGATATATTATTTGGTGAAAAAGTGTGTTTGTAAATGCTTATTATAACACTTTTTATTTGTTTTTATTTAAAATTGAGAATAATTGTTTTTAAAGAAAGCTGTTAACTTTTGTTATCAATAATAAAAATCAGATGCATTTGATAGTTTCGGTAAAAAAAAAAAGCTGCTTAATTTTAGTTGCTTAATTTTATAGAAACTATTGTTGTAAGTAAATTTTATAAACACTAAAAAGCTACTTAATTCAATAAGTAGATGAATGCTTAAAAGTAAATATTTGCAAATACATGCTAAATCTACTCATCAGCTTCTTCTTATAAGGCCCCATTTGGGGAACAGTTAAAATAAGTGTTTGTGCATAGTGCTTATAACATAAGCACATAAAATTGAATAAATTGTTTATTTTTGAATTTATTTATATATAAGTACTTAATTAGAATATATATATATATTTATATATATATATATATATAGGAAATTGATCATATGAGAAGGAGGCTTAAAATAAGAAATAAGAAAGAATCATAGCCCTCCATTTTTTAAAATCTAGGATTGTGATTATTTTTAAGATATGTTTTTATTTAATACTTTATTATTGATTAACATATCATTAAGGGTATTTATGTCCATTTAATTTCTTTTTTTTTTTGTGTAACTGTTTCTAAAGTTAATCCTAATTTTTATCATTTTCTTTTTTGAGTAATTGATTCTCATTCTAAAAGAACACACATAATTTCCGTATCAAATAAAATTTAGATCTAATTTGAGTTCAAAATTTTGAATTTAGAGATTGTTTGTGCATTTTCATTTCCTAAATAACCATTCTATCTCTTTTCTCGTTTGTTTCCATTTCATGAATAAGTTAATATAATTATATGATGACAGTTTTAGAGTAAATATGCATATATTTTCATATAACTATGCATAATATTATTCATTTATATGCATTTCAATTAAAGTATCAGGTCACAATTCCATTATGTAGAAATAGTGAATTAATATTTCGGTTCATCAAAGTCTAAATATGCATGAACTTAAACATAATTATGCATAATACTATTCATTTATATGCATTAAATATTGTGATTTTTTTTGTATCAAATAATAAATTATTAGTGCTAAATATGCATAAATTTTCAAATAACTATGTATAATACTATTCATTTATATGCATTCAATTAAACTATTAGATCACAATTATTGTTGTAGAAATAGTGAATTAACATTTTGGATTATAAATATGCATGAACTTAAACATAACTGTTGGATATGAGTCAGTAGATGATACTCAGCTGTTCGGTTAAAAGAAAATTGGGGGAAATCATAGTAGTACTATGGAATTGAAGATCCCAAAACCTAGCTGATATCAGTAGATTAGTGTGTCGTTAGGATTAGCTGATGTATAGGTTAGACTTGATGTATTGATTATTATTTTTGCCTAAGTCCTGTACGGGGTAATTGTTGAACTGATCTTCTGTCGAAGATACTTTTCATAACCCCACGTCATCGGTGTAATCGCTTGTGTTCTTCGGTCGGCGGTGATCTTTCACTCGGTCGAAGACAACGCATCACCGACAAATCATCGGTAGAAGACTACTCCCGGTGATAGTCATCGGCGGAAGAACGAAACAAGCACGGTACCTTCGCGGTCGCCACGGTGACCTATTCGGTAGATGCCGTGTCGTACCGACTCAGTGAAGAAGATAGAGACTTTTCGATCTCTTGTATCCTACGGAAAGCGACCCAATTATTCAAGTCTTTTCGAAAAGTTCAGCAGAAGACATACGAGGTTGTTGAACGGTCAACTCTGACATTCTCACCAACTACAAACCTCGACCAATGAGAAGCGGACAACGCTTACCTACTCTACACGCAAAGTTTGCTCTCATGAACAGTGCATTAACTGCCCTGCTGCAACAAGTTCGAATTAATGGCCGTTTTCCTTGGAAGCTTGTGACACGTGGCATCGTCGTCTCCAACGGACATATGCCATAACTCACAACTATAAATAGAGAAGTTTTGAAGCTCCGAAAAGAAGAACGATGGAATTTCAATGGGACAAGCTCAAGTTCATAAACGCTCTAGAACACTCAAAGATCATCCAGAGGAAAACTTGCATACTTAGAAGATTTCTTAGTTTTTCTCTATAGAGTTCTTACATCCTTTACTTCTCTAGACTAAGCTCATTGTCATATTTATAGCTTAGATTCGAAGGAGTTCACATTTAGTGAATTATTCTTATTGTAAGAACTCCTTCTCAGTTGGAGGAAATTCCCTTCCCTTTCAGACTTAGGTTTGGATTGTAAAGTCGCTAAGGACTATAACTTAGAGGGAACCGTCCGGTCACGCGATATCCTCGCCGAGGCTTGCTCGGAATAATCAACAAGTTCTCTCGCCTTGTTCGGGACCGTGGACGTAGGATCTTGCGTATCCGAACCACGTTAAATCGCTTGTGTTCTTTTACTGTTTTATTGCATAGCATTAAACTGACTTAAAAATCATAAGCTTGCATAAAATGTATTTTATAAAACGCACAGCCAAAAGATTTAATTTGCTAAAACGTGTTTTCAAAAGAGACGAATTCCGGGCCCCACACTTTCCGCACTACGAGTCTCCGACGATTCTCAAAGTGCCGACAACGATCGGTAGGAGAGAGTTCGATGGGCCGACTCACTCTGTCCCGCGATCGAAGGCTTATTTGGCACCTGTTCATCGATTGCAATCATCGGCTCGGTGATCTTCACCGAGAAAAAGAAACTGAGCTCAGGTGTATTCACCCCCCCTCTACACCTGACTTATCGTCTCCGGACCAACAATTGGTATCAGAGCACACGGTTGTTCAACTGATCGCCGGTTCTGAAATACTGGTCCTCTCGAACTGATCCTGAAAATCGTTTTCACTGCATAAGCATCTCTTCAGGATCCTTATACTCGTACTCTTACAATGTCTGATATGTCAGGTATTAGGATGGTACCGATGTTCTCAATAGAGAACTACACGGTATGACGCGTACGTATGGAGGCACACCTAACGTCACTCCACGGCAGCATGTCAGATGTCCTAGAGTCAGGACCGATCATTCCCATGATCGATAGCGTAGTATTTGCTGCTGGAGGAGGCGTGGGAGCACAAACTGGTGCTAAGGTTCCCAAAGACAAATCTGCCTTCACGCCTGAAGAAAAGAAGTTGCACAACCTTGACCGAGTTGTACGTAATGCCATACTGACTACGCTCAGTGACTCACACATCGGAAGGGTACAGGATTGCAAAACGGCGAAAGAGCTATGGGACGCCTTGGGCATGCATCGAGCCATGGAACCCCTCGATAAAAGAAAACAAGCTCGAGCTAGAGCTTCGGAGTTCGACGCCTTTGCAATGGAGCTCATCGAAACCATTGACGAGCCGAGTGTCGATTCACCAATCAAGTCAATGTCATCAATGGGCCGGGGAGGTCGTTCACCAACAAGGAGATGAACACCAAGATCTTGAGAGCGTTGCCCCGACGTAAGTGGCTTCCATTTGCTACTTATTTACGTCGCTCCGATCTAAATGCTCTAACTCCCGATGTTATATTTTCGGAATTAAAATCGGAGGAATTCGAGCATAGCCTACCCCAAAAGTGCTTAAGCGCTCCAGTGACACACGGTTCGACCACGCCTTCAAGGCGACGATCGAAAATGCCGAGCGCCAAGCCTATTTCCTCAAGCAAAGCCGTGGCCACATCGGTAGCAAAGTCTTCCGAGACTTCGTGCCCCGACCGCCTAGCACCGATGGCTCTCAAATATCGAGAGGGAAAAGGAGAGAGTCGGAAACGAGGAAATACAACCGAGATTCTTCTTCGGGTAAGAAAGACTATCATAAGAAAGAAGAATCTAATCCTTCTACGAATGCGGGAAATCGGAGTCTGCTGCCGGTTCGTCTAAAGACAAAGCTGGTAAGAGCAACAAAACATCCACTGCTACAACCGCAAGAAGGAGGGACACTATCGCACGATTGTCCCGAACTCTCACGTGTTCAAAGAGCGGAACGGCGAGCCGGGAGAAAGAAATTCGCCGAGAGACGGCGAGCCTATATAGCCGGAGAGATATCCGACAACTCAATTGAGGAGAATACATTCATGTATTCTTCCAAGACGAAGCCGCATTCGTCGCAGTTGAGGTCGCAGAGGCGGTTCTCGATGAGTCGGCCGAATACCGTGCCGATGGCGGAGAAGAGGCCGAGGTAAATTCTAAACGCATTATTACCTCTTCTTCACACAAGACACCGGACACGTGCTCGGTCACGATGATCCTCTAGATGTGGTACAAGCCTACGACGATCTACTAGAGGAACAGTTCGCCGAGCAGAGTTCGAGAGAACCATCCAGGAACTTGAACAGGTAAAGGCCGAGAATCGAGACTTTCTTCGATTGTCGGGTCTCTACTGAGTCGGTGGATCTAGTTGCGAGACTCAAGGAAGAGATTGAATCTCTTATGACTAAGTCTCGGCTTCAAGAGACTCGAGATCTCGGTTCGACCAAGGACAATTCCGAGAAAGAGACCGAATTAGCCAAGCTCGGTCGAAGCTCGCGACGTGTACAATGACTATGACTCACTCGGAAGGAGTGACGAGGTCCGGAGAGGTTTGATGACCGAACAATACCCGAGAGCGAAGGAGAAGCTTGAAAGCATGCTTAGAGCACAACTGTGACCAACCGCCGTGAAAGAAGGCCTTGGCTATACCCACGAAGCTTCCACCTCCAAAAGCTCAAGAACCCCGGGCCGATAGGTTCGTCGAGGAAAGGTGCAAGCCGCCGACACCACACCTCGGGCGAAGAACAAACAGAAAATGATTGCACCTCGGCCGAGTAGCAACAAGCAATGACCAAAGGTTCCGGCCCCCGGGACACCGCGATCAAATTCGGGGGGAACCAAGAAGGTCGGATGGGCGAGAACGATACAAGGAGCCATTTGTATGAGCACCCGGCTCGTACGGCTCGTACTACTATGAGCCCGTGGTCGGGAGAAGCGCTAAGACTCGAAGAAGAAAGCGCTCGAACCCAAAATCATCGTCAGAAAGTCGGTATCTCCAAGTCTCGTGGAGAAGAAAGGCGATAAGGTTCGAAGAAGAAGTCTAGGACTTCTAAGGTCCCGAGACAGATCCGGGTTCCGAAATCACCCACTAACCAAGTAAGGACCCAATCGAACCAAAGGGTACCTAAAAAATGCCTCTATTTTGCGGGTGCATAAGGACCCGTGGATAGTGGACGGCGGCCGCTCGAGACACATGACTTACCGGAAGAGCCTGGCCGACCAACTACGTACAAGAAGATGGTCCTAGAATTGAATTCGGTGACAACTCCAAAGGCTACACAAGGGGATACGGAACGCCGAACATTGGGACCGCCACGGTTCCAAGAGTAACATATGTTGAAGGACTTCAACATAATCTCCTTCGGTCATCATCATTCGTGATAATCTTAACGAGTAATCTTTGTCGCCGGTTTTACGTGATATTATTGACAAATCTATAGGGAAAACGGTGTTATCGGGTTCGCGGAGGAAGAACATCTATGTTGCAAACCGGAATACCGCGAGAACCCGAGGCTTGCTTGCTCGCACGTACTAAATCGGGTGACAAGTCGGGGCGCTATGGCACAAGAGACTCGGCCACCTGAACTTCAAGACCATGAACAAGCTAGTCAAGAACTCTAAAGTCAGAGGACTGCCCAACGAATCGTTTATCAAAGATAGAAATTGTGAAGCGTGCCTGAAGGGAAAGCAAACAAAGAGGAGCAATCCACCTATTCCGTCACCTTCCACCGATGGAATCCTTCACCGCTTCACATGGACTTATTCGGGCCGGTCTCTCCAATGACTATAAGAGGCAAGAAGTATGCCCTCGTCGTCATAGACGACTACTCAAGATATACTTGGGTCATCTTCATCGCCAACAAATCTGATGTTCAGACTGAGTTACCTAATCTACTGAAGAAACTCGGTGTGGAAAAGAGCATCAAGATTAAGAAGATACGCTCGTGACGGAGGAACGAGTTTCTAAACTCGGTAGTTAAGACATACTTTGCGATAAAGAGGGAATTCAAGCACGAGACATCACCGCGTGCACCCCTCGGCCAGAACGGACTTGCTGAACGTAAGAACAGAACACTCAAAGAAGCGGCAAGAACGCTCCTCGCATTCTCGGACTACCCTCAAAGTTTTGGGGCGATGCTTTACTAACACCGCTCGTTACACTCGAATCGCTCACTACTCGACACAAGAACACATGAAGACGCCTTACGAACTATGGAAAGGGAGAATTCCTTCTATTTCTCATTTGCATGTTTTCTATTGTCCTTGCTTTATCCACAATAATGGGAAAGATTAGTTGAAGGTCTTTGATAGCAAATCGATCAAGGAGTATTCTTAGGATACTCTCGAGTCGAAAGAAAGCATTCGTAGTCTTTAACTATCGGACTCTTTGCGTGGAGGAAAGCCCTCATGTTGTTTTTGATGAATTTGTTACTGAGAACAGGAAAGATACAAAGTCAAATACTAAAGATGTCAGCAGCAAGCTACAGGATCTCGGACTGAATGATAAAGCCGAAAAGATCCAAGGCATTGTTGGGATGATGAGTCGACGATGAACAAACTCGGACTCGGCCCAACAAGCAATGTAGCTGACCTAGTTGATTCTATCGAACATAATCAACAACAGGTAACATCGGTCGATGAGGAAGCCCCTGTGGTAACTGAGACCTCTACTGAGAATATAAACTCAGGGGGAACGATTAATGTTCCTCGAGCTAAATGCCCCCCGAACACGGAAACTCGGTAGATCCTAACCTTCTTACCGAATTGCTACATGCATCGAAACGGTACTGCCGAAATGCCTAATACACCTACCGACCGTGCGTAAGTAATATCGAAGAAGAAGCCCGACTCAGGCGTTCGTGGCTCGATGCTCATTCTTCGGACCTTATCATTGGAGATCCATCAAGCAACTATAAGGACGAGATCAAGATTAAGTCAAGGAGAAAGCTCACTTTACTCTTGTTTTCTCGTCTACGTAAGAACCTCGATCGATAGAGGACGCACTTAAAGATCTTGCCGGACCGGGTCATTGCTATGCAAGAAGAGCTGAACCGGTTCGTCGAAATGAAGTTTGGGAGCTTGTCGATAGACCAAGACATCGGCACGTGATTGGAACTAAGTGGGTCTTCAAGAACAAGCGAGATGAAAACAACGTCATCGTCGAAATAAAGCTCGACTAGTTGCTAAAGGATACGAATCGGGCGAGAGGGAATTGACTTTGATGAAACATTTGCTCCGGTCGCGATTGGAAGCCATTCGTCTTTTCCTAGCTTATGCAACACATCGTGGATTTAAGGTATATCGAGATGGATGTGAAGTCGCTTTTACGAACGGCGTGCGAAAGAAGAAGTCTACGTGGAACAACCGCCCGGCTTTCGGCGGGGACATCAGTGTACAGGACTTAGGAAAGCTCAGTATGGGTTAAAACAAGCACCTTAGGGCTTGGTATGATACCCTATCGACTTTCTACTTCGAAAAGGTTTTCGAAGGGGACGATAGATCGCACCCTATTCAACATAAAGTCAGGAGATGACATCCTACCGGTGCGATCTACGTGGACGATATCATTTTCGGCCAGTAAAACGAAGTCATATGTCGCCAGTTCGAGAAGATGATGAAGGAGAAATTCGAGATGTCCATGATGGGAGAGATGAATTATTTCCTTGGATTTCAAGTAAAGCAATCACACCGAAGGAATTTTCATCAATCAAGCCAAATACACTCGAGATCTTCTCAAGAGATTCGGTGCGACTCCAAGCAAGCCGGTCAAAAATCCCCATGAACACGAACTTTAAAATCGATCTAGACAAAGAGGGAGCTTACGTTAACTCTACCGACTATAGAGCTATTATAGGCTCTTTACTTTATTTAACAACTAGCCATCCCGACATAACTTATGCTTTGTAGGTGTATGCGCAAGATTCCAAGCGGATCCCAAGCGAAGTCATTTAGACTCGGCGAAGAAGATTCTGCGCTATTTAAGAGGAACACCCGATCTTTGGGTTATGGTATCCTGCCGATGATAACTTAATACTAACGAGTTATTCGATGCCGATTATGCGGGATGCGGGATAGATCGAAAGTCAACTTCCGGAACTTGTAAGTTCCTAGGCGCAAAGTCGATTTCTTAGTTTTCAAAGAAGCGAAGATTCGGAGCAACGTCCACTACCGAAGGCGAGTACATGGCCGCAGGAAGTTGCTTTGTGCCCGCATCCTTTGGCTTCGACAACAACTTAGAGATTATGGTATAACTCGGGATGAAGTGCCCATCTACTGCGACTCCACAAGTGCACGTGCCATAACTCGAACCCGGTTCTACATACCGTATGCAAGCACGTGGATATCCGACACCACTTCATTAGAGACCATGTCGAGAAGAAGGATATCGGGATGGAGAAGATCCATACTGACAAGCAAAGGGCGATATATCCTGACCAAACCACTAGCCGAGAACAGTTCGGGAGAACTATCGGTTGAGCTAGGTCTACCGGATCCTACCGAGATGCGTCGGTAGATGCCGACTACCGAGAACATCATTGCCCAACAATTGGTATAACAATTGGGATCGGCATAAGGAATCGGATCGACAGTCGATAACTAAGTACAGGTGACTTAGTTGGGAAAGTCACACTTGTACACAACAAGGGGGGAACATAGTCATCGGCATGACAACCATTCTCCTTATACATTTTCGGTAACCAATGATAAGTTCAATTGAAGAAGATCGGTAACCGAATGATAAGTTCAATTGAAGAGGTTTGCGTAATTTTGTGTACTTAAATTCTTTTGAAGCATGCTCGCATTTATTGCATCGGCCGCTCACACTCGGTAGTTAATGTGCATTCATTTCCCGCCATTAATAGTTTTAAGGAAAGGTCAGTAGGAAACCTTTTCATTTACATAAACTGAGTAATTAATGATGTCTGTCGCGCATTTAATGCATGTCTTCTCACTTACCTTTATTACGTCGATCTATGTTTTAGGCGGCTTTTGTAATCATTCCTTTTATAACATTAAATCTTAGCCGTTCATAGTTTTTGGAAGATTAAAACTCAGTCCCTGGATTGAAACTTGCAATCAAGCCAATATATACAAAATCTTTCAACTTCTATCTTTTTCCTCACTTTTCGCCATTATCAAACCTAAGAGCTTTTATCGCAAATCAGTTTCCATCTCAAACCTCCTGTAACTGCTTTGCCTGTGCATCTCTCAAGCTCTCATACTCGGTAATGTATTCAAATCTGCTGACAACTACTGACTTACTCTATTTTCAAGTGCTAACATGTGTTTTGCGAGATTTCTATGGCGATCGTACGAACTCCTGAACCAATAGTGGAGATCATGGCCATCCGAATCCAGTTCGAACCAACAATGGCTTTCCGCCAGGTGAACATTCCGTATCTGGAGCCTATGTTCGATGCTCTGGAGAGGTCAGGGTTGGAGACCCTTGTGTCCAAGCATCCGTGTGCCCATCTGCCAAGGCAAGTGGCAGAAGCGTATTTCAACTGGAACTCAGTGGGCTCAGGAGGAGAAGAAGCTTCTTTCTCATACATGAGAGAAACAACTCCGAACAAGTGGAAGCGGACTCGAGCACACCTTCAACATCCGCGAGGCTCTAGTCCTCGCGTTTCAGCCTTCCTAATTCGGTATCTCACCTATCGGATATAAGGAGAGGGAGATCAATGCCTATGTGCAAAAGTTACGTGGACGCAGCTGATCCGACGTTCAAGACAGCTCTCTCCCGAGGAATCTTTTGCTACCTCGATGCAGAGGTTTAGCGTATGTGGTCTCGCACATATCGACAAGCTCACCGGATCGTATGATCAACTGTCCCAAGCCAAGGATTCACTGCGATGGCTATTGAAAGCCCGAGCCCGTAAATTCACTACTCAACCCACTGGCGAGAGGAGGTTGGCCAAGACGGGTAAGCTTCTATTCGGGACTAAGATGTCCGTCTAATAGAGAGTGTTGTATAGAGGAACTCGGCTTTCGAAGACTCAAAGCCGTACAACACTAAGCCGATGAAGTTTAAGACTAAAGAAGCGACGGAGAAGTCAATTGGCAAAGGGCCACCCGAGCGTAAGAGAGCTGCTTCCCGCCTGCCATCTCCCTGCCGATGTGCCCAAGAGGAGGAGGCTTACAAAGCCACGACCACTGAGGTCATCGTGGCTCGGCCGATAACCGTCATAGAACAGCCCCCCCTCCACCTCAAGATGAGCAAACATTGGACTCCGACACAGGGATGGAAGGAGCCACCCTCAAGGATAAAGCTCAAGTCATCAGCTCCGATGACACTCAGTCGGACATTCGAGAGCCAACTGAAGAGACTGAATGGACAACAACTCATACCACTCGTTTGCGTGCTACAGTTGAGATTCACGATCAGATTCCAGAGATAGCTGAGCATGAAGACTTGGTTGACATTGCCATCAGGGCAAGAGTTCAGATGCCACTGAGGTTTTTAAACTGGGATATTCTGATAGACTTTGCAAAGACTCAGTCAGCCATCGATCTACTAACAGAGGAGCAAGATTTACAGGCAGAGATCAGTTTCGGGGAGCCAGCTGATTTGGCGTCCTTCGAGGATCTTCGAGCTGCTATGCTCTATCTTCTTAGCCTGCGTCCCACAACTCTTGCTGATAATGCTCCGCCTCCATCTCCTCCTGCTGATGAGGATGATGACCAAGAACAAGATCAGGAGATGGAAGGCAACCCCAAGGATGCAGAGTTGGGAGGCTCTGCTGAGGGACCAACTCCCCATGAGAAGAGCCAATCACCACCCCCTGGTACATCAAGTGAGGCTCAGGGCGCTCCGAAGTACAGTCGGGAGCAGCTCCTCGTGTTTTCTGATCAAAGGCTCGGAACAAGCTCTTACCAGATTCAACCCATTGGTTCCGTGTCCTCCAAATCGGTGAATAAGGCATCGACGCCAAGGTGCTAAAAACGGGACTTCTCGCCAAAGACGTCCATATCAAATGGGAGAAGTATACGGGGCGCGGCATCGAAAGCCCGGATAAGCTAGCCGCCGGCATCTCCACTCCTCAAGAGGCTCCTTCGCGGCGATTTTAAGGAGATGATCGAAGCGAGCTTTGATAGCTCGTAAAGCGGATCTATCCGCACATAGTCGATTCTTTGCTCCAAGCTCGGCACAAAACATTTACCGAGCGGTGACTCATGCTCTCACATTAGTCCAAGCTCAAATGGAAGAGCGAAACAAGTTGGCTACAAGCGGCCTCCGGATCGCTATTAAGCAACAAAGCCGCTCTTGAACGAGATTCGAAAGAGATGAAGGAATCTAATGATCTAGCCCCTGCTAAAACTCCGCCAGGAGTCACCGCTCATCTTAATCGATCTAGGGCGATCAAGAGAAGGACTCGGGAGAAATACGTGACTTGGTCAAGGACTTCGACTCTACAGCTTACTCGAGATCAAGGACTCGGTATACAAGCTTGAGAAAGAAGTCACAACTATCCGTACCAACCTCGATAAAGGCCGCCGATGCCAAAAAGGGGGGAAGGTATAATAAAAGATGAACCCGAAACGGATACGGTGATGTACGGATTATCGGGGAAAGGGTTCGGGAGGAGAGACCCTCCACGGTCGAAGAACCCGCACGACTCGGGGGAAAGGGCTCGGGAGGAAGGACCCTCTACAACTCGGGATAAGAACTCTTCCGAGGTCCTTCTCCTAGAATTCCCACTTCGCCCAACCCCCCATCTCCTCTTCTGCTCGCTCACATTGAAGAAGTAGCAAATTTTATTGAGCAGGAGACGTAAGAAGAAGAGCTCGAGCTCGAACAATTGCCACCGCAGAGGCCGGGGAAGGAGATTGCAACCGAATCTACCCCTCCTTCCTCCCCGGTCCATAAGTTCAAATCAAAAGCGGAGCAAGAGGCTTATGACCTCAAAATTGCCCAACAATGTCAGGGATGAGCTTGACCATGAGCGTCGGCTTGAAGAGGCGAAGAAGCGAAAGAAAGAAGCCTAAGGGCAAAGGCAGTTAAGGGCAAAGGCAAGAAAAAAGGTCGGGTCGGTCGAAGAGCGTAAGAAGAAAGCCCAAGAAGATTTTGCTAAGGCTCTTCCGACCGAGATCCAAGCTACTGCTCGAGTATTCCCACTTCTACTCTAACACCCGAGAGCATAGCGGAAGATCAAGCGACACCGGGAGGCGACGGCTGCAAGGTCTCGAGTCTCGAGACGAGGAGACGAGAGGAGCAGGCGCACTCCGAGAAAAGAAAGGATAGCCGACTTGGCGAAAATGCGTAGCTTATCACTCAAGCCGAGCACTGATCCGAAGAGGCGAGATCCCAAGAAAATCCAAGTTCATCGGGGGCCCATATGTTAAGAATATTCCTATCCCGCATGTGGATAAATGGGTGCCGGCCGATATGAACGTCCATTGGGAAAGGCCGAAAGAGGATTTTATTAAAGGCTATTTTTGTATGGCGCATTTATCCTCTCGATCGTCCAGCTGATCAGTTATTCGACGAACTTATCTCGAGATTTGATATCTCATTCAGAGATCGGCTGAGACAGATTATGGAAGAACAGAATATTCCCTTCCGTGCCCCAACTTTCCGACGTATTCCACCGCCAAGAACTGCTAGTGGATCGTCGTGCACGAAGGATATTGAGAGAGAGATAGAGGAAGCCGCTTTCCATCCGGGTTTGCTGGCCCGACAATCCTCTTGACAACGAAGAAATCCAGGAGATCAGGATCGAGTTTACAAGTATTATTACCCGGATCCTCCTGCTGAGAAGTCTGCTGATTTCAAGAAAAGGACTCAACGCTTCAAGCGTCAGCAGTGATTTCTCTTCTTTTTGATTTCTGGTTGTAATAGCGGTAGAGCTTGTACTTCATTGATTATATATATCAGTTCCTATTGCTTGTCAGACAATTACTCATTGTCTTTCGACTCTTTGCATCGTGTTTTCACGACCGATCACTAAGTGATCCGACACACACTCACGCCCGTTTCTCGATTTTGCCTATCTCCCACCTATCGAAGTATTGAAATTACTTTATCTTTATTTTTCCTCGAATGTTGTAAGGGGGAAATTGTTGTCAGTAGGATAACATCTTTTATAGACTTAAGAAGTTTAAGAGGTAGAGGTAGAGGTTTTGGCATCATCAATTAGGGGGAAACTGTTGGATATGAGTCAGTAGATGATACTTAGCTGTTCGGTTAAAAGAAAATTGGGGGAAATCATAGTAGTACTATGGAATTGAAGATCCCAAAACCTAGCTGATATCAGTAGATTAGTGTGTCGTTGGGATTAGCTGATGTATAGGTTAGACTTGATGTATTGATTATTATTTTTGTCTAAGTCCTGTACGGGGTAATTGTTGAACTGATCTTCTGTCGAAGATACTTTTCAGAACCCCACGTCATCAGTGTAATTGCTTGTGTTTTTCAGTCGGCAGCTGATCTTTCACTCAGTCGAAGACAGCGCATCAGCTGACAAATCATCAGTAGAAGACTACTCCCAGCTGATAGTCATCAGCAGAAGAACAGAAACAAGCACAATACCTTCGCAGTCGCCAGCTGACCTATTCAGTAGATGCCGTGTCAGCCGACTCAACTGAAGAAGACAGAGACTTTTCAGCCTACTGTATCCTACGAAAAGCGACCCAGCTATTCAAGTCTTTTCGAAAAGTTCAGCAGAAGACATACGAGGTTGTTGAACGGTCAACTCTGACATTCTCACCAACTACAAACCTCGACCAATGAGAAGCGGACAACGCTTACCTACTCTACACAGTAAAGCTGCTCTCATGAACAGTGCATTAACTGCCCTTCTGCAACAAGTTCGAATTAATGGCCGTTTTCCTTGGAAGCTTGTGACACGTGGCATCGTCGTCTCCAACGGACATATGCCATAACTCACAACTATAAATAGAGAAGTTTTTGAAGCTCCGAAAAGAAGAACGACGAAATTTCAAAGGGACAAGCTCAAGTTCATAAACGCTCTAGAACACTCAAAGATTATCCAGAGGAAAACTTGCATACTTAGAAGATTTCTTAGTTTTTCTCTCTAGAGTTCTTACATCCCTTACTTCTCTAGACTAAGCTCATTGTCATATTTATAGCTTAGATTCGAAGGAGTTCACATTTAGTGAATTGTTCTTATTGTAAGAACTCCTTCTCAGTTGGAGGAAATTCCCTTCCCTTTCAGACTTAGGTTTGGATTGTAAAGTCGCTAAGGACTATAACTTAGAGGGAACCGTCCAAAGGTACGCATCCCCTGCCGAGGCTTGCTCGTAATAATCAACAAGTTTTTCTCGCTTGTTCGGGACCGTGGTCGTAGGATCTTGCGTATCCGAACCACGTTAAATCGCTTGTGTTCTTTTACTGTTTTATTGCATAGCATTAAACTGACTTAAAAATCATAAGCTTGCATAAAACGTATTTTTATAAAGCGCATGACCAAAAGATTTAATTTGCTAAAACGTGTTTTCAAAAGAGACGAATTCCGGGCCCCACACTTTCCGCACAATCTCCGACCGATTCTCAAAGTAATGCGAAACATCGGTAGAGGAGAGAGTTCGAAGGCCGACTCACTCGTCCCGCGATCGAAGGCTTATTTGGCATTGTTCATCAGTTGTAATCATCAGCTCAGCTGACCTTCACTGAGAAAAAGAAACCGAGCTCAGGTGTATTCACCCCCCCCCTCTACACCTGACTTATCGTCTCCGGACCAACAATAACTATGCATGATACTATTCATTTATATACATTAAATATTGTGAATTTTTTTTGTATCACATAATGTACTAGTGCTAAACTAGATAATATGCACAATTATTTAATTGATATGCATATTTAAACACATATATTTTAATATATTCAATGTAATATTATGCAAATGTCATTCATATGGAAATATAATATTGTTGACTTAAGAAAATTAATTGTATTTGGAATTCGAAAATCTGGTCCAAAATCTTCTATGAATCGTTTTGTTTTTGGAAAAACATTAAATTCTAATAATTTCTCTCCAAGGGTTTCCTTGTTTTGGGGGAGGAGTTATGAAGGGTTTTAAATATGCATATTTTTCATTCCCAAATTGTCATTTTCTTAATATTACTTTTTACAAAAATTAAAAACTAATATTAATCTTAACTATTAGATAAGAATCTATGGTTATAAATCTTTCTTATTTCCTATCTTAAGCTTCCTTCTTATGAGATCCACACCATATATATATATATATATATATATATATATATATATATATGTAAATTTAAAAATTATTGTCATGAATAAACTGCTCCCATAAGCTCTCACGGACACCATTATTTTTTAGAATAACCTGTTGATAAGTTCTCCAGAAGAAGCTAAATGTATAATATTAAAAATCTTAAAATAGTTCTTTTCACATTGGTAGTGAGTGAAATATTTGTACTCCTATCGTACCATTGAAATAGTCAAATTTCTCTTTTTAAATAAAGTAGTTGATTTGTGTAGAGTTATGTAAATTTGTTGGTCCTTAAAAAATATTTTTAGAATAATTTGTCAAAAAAGAAAATTAATCAACTTTAATGAGACGGGTCTTAAAAGTATATTGAACCATTTCAATGGGACAGTATAGTACTCCCTCCGTCCCGTTTGAAACGACACAATTTCCTTTTCGGGCCGTCCTATTTGAAACGACACACTTCCAAAAATGGAAAATAATTAGTAACTAATCCATGTACTAATCTACACATTAAAACAATTATAATCTAATCCAAAAGATTTATGTTTACCCACATTTATTGATCCACCGATTGAAAACCCTACAATCTAAAAATCATTCCACAACCTTCTTCATACGCCGCCTCCCTCCCATCTTCGAACCCTTGTTCTTGCTTCCTTCCTTCGACACTTCGCAACCCCTCCGCGATGATGAATCGCGTTCCCTCCGACCATCCTTCCATGAAATCGGAACCTCTGTTGTCCGACCTTCCCTCTCGTTGAGAGTGATATGGGCGAAATCGACGGGTGCCCGTGGTTCCCGAAACCGATCTAGATCCAAGCAGATTTACCTCCCCCGGTGCCGAGATCGTTGATTTCTCTCAAGGAGAATACAACCGTGAGGCGTCGAGACGGTCTTGAAGAATCGTTCGGGTTTTGAAGGAGTTTCAAAACTACAAGAGCAGATCTTCCCTCTCCGACGGGAATCCAGACAGTGGGTAATGCTCCGGCACTGAGCGGAGAAGCGGATGGCGAAGTAGCAAAAGCGAAGGCGCGAGTTGAGGCTTTCCTCTTCTTAATACCGAAGGAGATGAAGCTGCGGGCGAAGAACGGGACGGCCACCGAAGAAGAAGTCCACAAAATGATACGACGTTATCTGCCTTACTACAAGCATCCGGTGAGATCTTTTCGAATTTGTTTTAATATGATGTTATGGAGGATTTATTAGTAAAGAGTACATTGGGAGATTAGGGATATGGGTATTGAGATGATAAAATTATGCTCACACTTGGTTGTATTGCAATGAAATGATGATTACAACCTACTGATAAAATGATGATAAATTTATGATGACATTTGGTTTTCTGCTTCGATCCATGCTAGTTTGGGGCTGTGACCCTGTAATCTGTTGTTTTTTGGGGCTGTGACTCCTTAATTTGTGGCATGTTGCCTTTAAATCAGCTTGTCTGCTTCGATCCATGCTTGTTTGGGGATTTAACCCTGTTTTCTGCTTGGTTAATTGCTTGATTTATAAAGGTTCATGCTCCTGCACAAGGAGATTTGCTGTAGTAGTTTGTATTCAGTCATTTGAATACAACCTACAAAGGCTGCTCCTTGTGAGATATGCATCTTAGGTAACCTGTTTAGGAAAAAAAACAAGATAACTGCATTTCATTTCCAAAAGATATTTACATTTTCATACAGATACTTACATTACCCAAAAGATATTTACAATTTCTTTACAGTAGATACTTATATGACCATAAAATAAATTTACAACTTTTTATTCATGCGTCCTCTCGTCCGGGCCATCCACCAACAAACCAAGTTTGTTTCTTAGCTCCACTACATCTGTCAGCATCCCGTTTTCAATCATATATTCTATGCATTCCTGTACCAAACTTTGGGGAACCTCCAGGTTTAGGGGAAGACTTTCTTGCCTTATCAAGCTGTCTTTTTTTA
Organism: Lavandula angustifolia; assembly: GCA_028984105.1. Lineage (NCBI taxonomy): Eukaryota > Viridiplantae > Streptophyta > Magnoliopsida > Lamiales > Lamiaceae > Lavandula > Lavandula angustifolia. The sequence continues at coordinate 15,788,880 of CM054804.1, read as the reverse complement.
GATGTGGAATCCTGTAACAATTATGCCCTTTCTGCTTCATGATCTCAATCATGCATCCTTGCAGTGATAAGAAAACCTTATTTAAGGTCATAGGAGACAGTTGATCATTGGCAAGACATACTGCATTAACTAACTGATCTACATTGAAACACGCTGTTTCAATTTGAATGCTTTGGATAGCTCTAAAAAATCCAAGATCCAAAACATTAGTATCTGGGGAGTTAGGTGGTTGATGTGTTAGTCTGATGTCAAACCCTTCCAGTGTAGCAGCCTCTCTAAATTGGGGATCACTATCCTTTATATGAGGCTTCGCATTATCTTGTTGAATGAATATAAGTTTGCTATGATTGGCTGGCCATTTTGCTCGAATGTCTGTATTTATAATCTGACAGTGAACAACTCCTTCTGAACAAGATCTCTTGCATACATGTTATAAAATAGAATTACAGAAAACTGAATGCTTTGAATAAGTCAGAAAACTGGTGTTACATCTAAAGCATACATGGTATTATTACAATTCGTGCATATTTCACTACTTTTCCATACCTTATTTATTAGGCAGGCCTTAGTTACTTCCCTTGTGATTGATTGTATTGGCTTTGTCTCTAAAGTTCCAAATTTGCTTCTGTTTTTCTTTGCTCCTTTGTGCTGCCACTTGTTTAGTAAAGGGAAATATCCCTATTTTCCCATCAAAGCTCACACTGCCGTCCTCAGAAATTATAGGATGACAGACTGCACACATAAACATCACCTTCGTTATGTAATTTTTGTTCTTACAACTTCTATGTGGATCGGCCTCTCCCGGGGTAAGATAGAATCTGTGGGAAGCCCTAGTTAAATAAAACCACTTCTCGTCTATATGCACAAAGTGTTATGCATGCTCTTAAATTTCAAAGTGTTGAAGACCCTATCAAATTCTAGAGCCTCCATAGAGAATCTAAGCCTAAGTAATTTATTTGTTGCGGTCGATCAGGCTTAATAGCACTAGTGTGTGCTTTGATCAAACCCTTAGTTGCCCACCTCCCGACTGTACTCTTGCTAACATTAATGCATGTTCCTAACTTCCTAATTGTTGATCTCTTTTGCAGCTCAATACCTTGGATAAGTTCTAAGTCTATAATGACTCTTTTGTTTCTAGGTTTACCTATCTTCGCACTTTGTAGATAGATAACTTCACCTTCAATTTGTTGCTTTTTTGCAGTCCTCCAGAGTCGATTGACTGTGCTACGGGAACACTTCCATTTGGTCATTGCTTCGAGTATCTTCCCGGATTTGGCGTTCCATTAGTTGAGTCTTTGGAGCAAAAACTGTACGACAAGATTACAATCGGTTGTGGACAGATTTTTACCCGTCATTGCTTCGAATTCGTAATGCTTTTGACTGCCACATTTTCTTTATGATTTCGGCTAGAATTTCAGAGATTGTATAACAATTATGTAAGGCTCCAGACGCCATTTAATAGGAAGAAATGGCGCCGTTTATCTCCTTTATTTGCCGCCTAATAATCGAATTTTAGTTTTGTGCAGTACTTTATTTTTTAATTGCCGCCACTTTTTGGGGTTTAATAACCAACATAAACAAATTTATTCAATTATTCAATAACAAGTAAATTTTAAAATAAACGTGGGACCTATTACATTCAATTTAAATTTTAAGTTGAAAAGTCAACAAAGGTGGCTAAGATGGATTAACAACTAAACACAACACTCCTAAATAACCGTGCCCGTTTGAAACGTGTCGTTTCAAACGGGACGGAGGGATTAGTAGTTTGTAGACTGATTTGATCCGATTTCCCGCTAGGCTAAGCTGCGTTTTCATTAGCCCAATGACTTTCGGGCCGGTCTGATATGTGAAAGGATTGTCTGGGCTTTGCAATTTGGCGGACTTTGACAATACTAATCTATTGAAAACCAAAAATTAACATTAGTAGTCAAATCGTGATCCATTTCTCTCCAATGGCGGGCCAATTTCAGAACTAGGAAGACAAATTATCAACGTCGACTTTTAAAACAAGTGTTCGTTGGCGCTCCCGCACCGCCACACGAGAGCTGGAATGGGAAGATTGAAAACTAAATGCGATTATGAGCAACTCAGAAATGCTCGCATCGTCGAGAATCAGGTATTTTTCCTGTCGAGAAAAGTGTTTTTTGTGCTGTCTATTTGCTTTGCGGTTAATAATTGCATTTATCTGAGATGGCTGTTGAAATTTGCAGGCGCGGCTGGCTACGCTAGGGCTTCACAAAACCTTGTCCGAGCTGCGGTCTCTCAATCCGTCGCCGAAATCTGATAAAGCACACGGCATGAAACACTTCAAAGTTAATCGGAGCGACGCTCCTTTGCGGCGATCAGCTCGATTGAGTGGGAAATCGCCGCCGCGAGAAGGCGGTGCGTGGATATTACTAATGACTTCGATTTTATTTTTTATTTTTTATTTTTTTTAAGTAAAAACTCTTTTTCCGGTGAGTTTGTATTAAGTTGGTCTCTGTTTGTGAGATTCAGGGAAATTGAGCAACTTGAAAGATGGCGCTGCAAGGGGTTTGAGACGAAGTAGGATTTCAAAAGAAGCTCTGAAGCGGCGCTGTGAGAGCCAGGGGAGAGGGAGTTTGTACGATCCTGTTTATGGAATTTCCTGCCATTTCTGCAGGTTTTCAGTCCTAATCTTTTCAGTTTCCTACTTGATTTTTTGAACTACTTGTTCATGGATGTATGATGCTTGAAATAGTGAAGATTGTGATGGACTGATGATTATTAAGAATAACATTGCAATTTATAAGAACCTAGTCCCAAGGACTCTCTTTCTTGGTTTCAGATCGGTAGATGATGTATTTTTCCTTGCTCTTGTTGTTAGGCTGTGATATTTTCATGTCATACATGCATTCTCATGGAACTAGAGTTTCATGGATTTGTTGAACAAGATTTTATTCTATATGCAGTACCTTTGCCTTCTTTATGAATATTGTAGTGATGGATTATCAAAGAAAAGGAACTATTAGATTGTGATTTGTGAATTATCTCCAAGAAGTATCTAATCAGCTAGCGGAGTTCCTACATGTGAATTTATATGTTACTCGAAGGATCATGAAAATCGTTTTTGTTTCCCTTGTTGATTCTTTCAACCATCTTCAAAACTTATGTGGAGTTTATCCGAATTCATACTAAAGACAACTTTTATGTAGGCATCTTAGATCTCTGTTAGCTAAGTGAAACATGCCTTTGTAAAATTTGATGTTGCTTAGTTATGATTCCCAGATGAAATTATACTGAGTTGAAAATGCTTTGTAAAGACACATTTTGTATAGCATCTTTGATTTCTGTTAGCCGAGAGAAACATGCCTTTGTTGATGTTGGTTACTTGTGATTATGAATTACTATATAGGCAAAAGAAACTCTGCGGTGAAGAAGAATGCAAACGGTGTGGTGATCTGGACATGGATCAACCATGTATAGGTCACTCTCAATTCCAAGACTATCATAGTAATTTAGTAACTATCCCCAATTGTTTGTAATATATATTGCCCAAAACCCTTTCGTACAGGCAAAACAGGTTGTTCGGTATGTCACTCTAGCAACGGTATTCTTTGTCGTGCTTGTCTCAAGGTTAGGTATGGCGAAGGTAAGTCAAGGGCCTGAGGTCTAAGCACATAACAAATGTAAAATGAAATTTGCTGCAAAACCAGTTCATAATGTGTTTAAATATATGGTAGAAATGGAGGAAGTGAGATTGAATAAAGAATGGATGTGCCCTCATTTTATAGAAGAGAAAGGAGCCAAACCTTACTGGATATGCAACAGGTACCATTTCTTTTACAGCTGATCTTCAGTCCATTTTCTCCATGGTTCTTGAATCATTGCTCCCTTCGTGTCGAAAAATGAACAGCTCATTATGTCTGAAGAAGAGGAAGATGGTTCCTACTGGGATGGCCATATTCAAAGGTTTGTGTTAGTTTTTTTTTCTCAACAACTTGTTTTCTACTCTGCTTAATTGTGTGTGTTTTGCAGCTAGAAGAATGGGATACTTATCTGTTGCACATCTACTGATGGATGAGCTTAAAAGAGCAGATCTAACAAGATGATGAAGACGGTATGAACTTCTAACACTATGTAGTTCGAACAATTAACCATCCGAGGAACGCCCAACTCACGATCGTGTAATATGTGCTCGATGTTTGTTCACTAACAATCGTATTTGGTTTGAAGTAAAAAAATTCATAGACTAGATTGGTCTTTAGGGACATTTCACAAATTATAAGTGAGGTTATCCCTAAATGTGGTTTTTTTATAATTCTTGACCTAAATGTAACATTAATCAAATTAAAAAATAAAATGAAATTATTCTTTTTTAAAATAAAAGTAATACCAAGTTATAGGTTAAAGGTTGTGTGAGCAGGGGACAGTGAATAAAGTGTCAAAGCTGCCAAGCCAATGAAAGCCTTCTTAAAGCATATTGTCACGTTGCTTTCTATGGCTTTGTGCACTGTTTAGCCCTTTTTATCATAAATTAATTTATCTTTCCAAATAGTTATTATTGCTGTAAATTTTGATCAATTTTCCACCAATTTATGTTATTTTTAGTATGTTTGCTTTAAATGATCGCCCTCTAGTTTGGTGGGTTATTTGCATAATTCTCCCCTATGATTCTCCAGTGCTCATCAGAGGGGTTTTATTGTTGTATTTTTTCTATTTTTCTATCGCTCTCGAGTTCAGATATTTTATCTATATATTTTAGAATGAGAATTAGATATGAGTTTTTGAAAAATACACTGAGAATTATAAGTTTAATAGATGGTTTTTTAAATGTAATTTTAAAATCTTAATTACTACTAAACTTAGCTAAAAATCCAAACATTTTGTTTTGGAGTTCATATTAATTATTAATCTCGAAATTCTCTGGCAAAACGCTCCTAAAAGATGATAAGTTTTCGTGAATGAAATGATAGCGATGTATGTCTAAAAATTATAATTGCGACGCATTGGAAATGCATCTAATTTTATGCAATAAATTAAGATTTGGTGGAAATATATCATAATTGTGTTGCTCTTTCTCATGGGATAAAATGGGCCCATATGCAATAAATATACTATGGTTTCAAGGGTTTGAATTATTGAATTACCAGCTATGGTTTCCCACTAATAAATACATATCGATATTAGAATTATTTTGAAATAAATGAATCAACTTAAAATTTTGGTATTAGTTGAAAATTTGATGGGTTGTTTCAAAACAGCATATTAATTGATATTTTAAAAACATGCGATAATAAATAAGTGGAGTATATTGCCGGTTATGAGTTCGGGTTTCTATTAAAAAATGAATCAAATGTGGATTTCGAACAAAATTTACTAAATTATCAGAGCTTTGAAAAATCATGACTTCTTATATGTGATTCCATAGATTAATATGAGCGCTTCAAATAAGATTCATATTAATTTTTGATTCCGAAATTATCTTCCAAATACCCCTTAGATTTTCTATTACTGAGTGATATCTTTTGGAGGAACTGTGCTAGTAATTTTTTTTTTAACCTAGCTAAATGTTCACAAACTATTATACTATTATAATATAGAAAAAAATATTTTATCCAATTTGGTAATAGTAAATGCAATTATATTAATAACTTTTTAATAATTAATTTAAATTCCAATACTAATATTTATCTAGTTTTCATATTATTAATTTTTTCTTAATATGGGTAAAAAATAAATAAGCGTATAAATTTGGGATGGAGGCAATATTTAAGGCAAATTGATTTTATTTCTCTCTCATGCTCATTTTTTTGGGAAAGAGGAAATTTAAACCAGTTAATACTAGGCTCTAATATATTTGGTCTAAATTGGGATTCTAAATTGTAATCCACTGCATGCTACTAAATTTCACGCTGTCAATGATAATGATTGATTAGCAAATCTTTTGATCATAAATCTGTGCCACGTTTATTAAATTAAATGCAGTTGGGTTCTCTATACATTTGGACTTAGATTATTAACATAAATTAGCAAAATATTCTAATCAATGTTTCCTACAAAGCTGATTCTTGAATACCAAATCACTTTATTGAGCTGTATTTTTGTCTGGCTTTACCTACATTTTTGTTTATGTATTTTTATATTAAATCTATGTTACTACTCACTATCCATTTATTTATCAGGCGATGATTTGCGGTCTATTAAAAAAGGAGGTTTATATATGTGTAGGTATAACTCAACAATAAAAAGTGAACAAAAAGAAGCAATAATTAAAATATAAATATGAAAAAGCTAAACATATAAATATTTATTTAGGTGAATAACTTAAAAAGGTTACAACCTTTAAGTTTGGAGATGAGATCACATGTCCAATAAATATTTGTCCAATTGGTATTCGATTCAAACTATGTAGTTTTAAATTAAAAAAAATTACATATTGAAAGGAAGAAATTGAAAAAAGATTTGCTTTTATCCATTTGATTTACTAATCGTAAAGCCGTAAGGAGGACGGATAAAATAAATAATTAAAGAGTACAATTTCTTAATTCAAAACTACGTAATTTTGAATCGAACACTAATTGAATATGAATTTATTGGATAGATGATCTCATCCCATTAATTTGATATTTAAATTGCATTCCATAAGTTCAAATCTAATCACTTAATGATAATAATTAAATGAAATATTAAGCAACTATCGAGATTTTTAGTCTCCTAATATACTTGCATTAATAAAAACTTCAAAATCTTGGAAAGATGCATCATTTAATTTTGGAATTTAATTACGATCATGTAATACAGTTGGTATTTCTCATTTTTACGAAAAATATATAGATGTAATTAATCCCATCCCGTTAGGAGATACTCACGTAATGTGAATTAAGCAACTATGGAGATTTTTATTGTCTCCCCATACAGTCGCATCAATAAAAACTTCAAAATCTCGAAAAGATACATTATTTAATTTTGGGCATAACTACGATTATGTAGTACAATTGATATTTTTGGCATTGTTACAAAAATGATAGATCTGATTTATAGGGCTCCAGATCACCTGTCCCACTTACGGTTACGGTGTCCCAACCGTGTCCCAGCAACAAAACGACGTAAGTGGGACAAGTGATCTGGACTCGATTTATAGGGTTTAATTGAATCCCATCACATGTTGTATTGTGAATAATTGAAAATAATTAATTCTAAGGCACCTAAATTGAAAATAACTCCATCTTAAAGACAATGGGGCAAAAACTGACAAATTTAATATTTTAGTTTATTCCCTCTTGGCCCCAGGATATTTTCGATATTACCGATAAGATCCAAAAAGAAAAAGGCGAAGATTATACTAATAAAACAATAAATTACTCAACTAAAACCGAACTGCTTTGATTATTAATTACTTTTTCCAGACTACTTGCTACCTGTACAAGTTGACCATTATCCATCTGTATGCCTCAGCCACACACCTACGGTTTGGTTTATTCACTTACTTCCAAAATTTTAATTCCAAATTATTGTATATGGTGATTTGCAATCTCTTACATAATAATAATTTTGTTTATTTTTGTTGTAAAAGAAATGGAAAATACTAGTATTTGGCTATTAGAGCATAAAAGAAAGTTAAATTGGTTAGGTGTGACTACAACTTTTAATTTTGCAACCATAAAATGGTTATTGACCCTGAAATGATTTTATATATTCATAAAGGAATGATTTTGATTTTTCACACAAAATGTTGGATCGAATATGCTAATTAAATGTATTTAGACATGCGGTAATATTATTTATATCAGATCCATTTTATTTTTTTGAGCGAAAACGTAAGACGCACTTGAAAAACTATGTACATATTTATTATGAAACTGTTTTCTTGATATACACTTGCATGATGGATTATAATTTACTTACCGATAATATTTTCATTTTTATATAAATAATTTATTTAATTTGATTTAATATTTAATCTTTATTAAGATCAATTTAATATTAATAATGTTTTACAATTTAGAAACTTTATGACGAATTTTGACTGTCTCGGTGGGAGAAAAAACTTAAAATAGAATTCCTACTTAAGCACTCCCTCCGTCCCAATCTTACAACTTTTCATTCTTGGCGGGAGAAAAAACTTAAAATAGAATTCCTACTTAAAGGTATACTCTTCCTTATTACTTTATATTTACATTCACTATTTTAAATTCATGACGAGACCCAATTTTACAAGATTTGGTAAGACGGAATATATATTACCTAAATAAATGAAGACGAGTACCATAATATTAATACTTGTATTCTTTTGAGAAATAATACTAATAAATAATGTGAACCGTGATTGTTTATATCCAAACTAAGCCATGAAACCATGAATTTAGGAGCTTTGTGATTATACGTAATTGATTGATTGTATTTGTACATATTTTTTTTTGATACGTGGAACCCGCAGCCGCTACCTTCGGTACGCACTGGATAAACCCCGCTCCTTGTGCAGTAGTCTGCAAACCACACAGGAGAGGTCAACCACCTTAGGCTAACCATAGGTGACAGGCTCCACAAAGTTGCTTCCAGTAGGATTCGAACCCGGGACCTATCGGTCCGGGCCAACCACTATTTGTACATATTTTGTATCTATATGTACTGGATAAATAAATACGCATATTCCTCTCCCTCTCCCTCTCCCTCTCCCTCTTTGTTTTTCTTATTTATGTAGTAGACTAGTACCCTTATTCCCAGCCTGGATCTCTCTCTTCTCTCACGCACACACAACACAGAAAACATACCAGAGCAGAGAAAAAGCAGATTTACATATTTATTCTCACACACATTCATACTCTTACTCACACTATCATGATTCCTCCATCTCCATAATTAACCTTCCGCCTCTCTCTCTCTTCTCCCTCTCTCAAACACACACAACAATGGCTGCTATACTCACCTCTCTCCAACTCCTACCAATGCTGCTCCTCCTCCTCCTCTCCGCCGCCGCTGCCGCAGATCTCTCCACCGACCGTTCCGCCCTCCTAGCCCTCCGCTCCGCCGTCGGCGGCCGCACGCTCTTCTGGAACACCACCCTCACCACCCCATGCAACTGGGCCGGCGTCCTCTGCGAAAACGACCGCGTCACCGTCCTCCGCCTCCCCGCCGCTTCCCTCTCCGGCGAACTCCCACAAAACACGCTCTCCAACCTCACCGCCCTCCGCACCGTCAGCCTCCGCTTCAACCACCTCTCCGGCACCCTCCCCGCCGACATCTCCCGCCTCACCCAGCTCAGAAATCTCTACCTCCAGGACAACCACTTCTCCGGACCGCCGCCGGATTTCATCTTCTCCCTCCACGCTTTAGTGAGACTGAATCTTGCCTCCAACAATTTCTCGGGTCAAATCTCGCCCGGGTTCAACAATTTGACCCGCTTGCGAACCCTTTTCTTAGAGAATAATCAATTCAGTGGGAGTTTGCCGGACATCGAGCTCCCAAATCTCGATCAATTCAACGTTTCTTTCAATAATTTAAACGGCTCTGTTCCGAAAGGGCTTGAAGGGAAGGCGAAAGAGGCGTTTCTTGGTACTTCTCTTTGTGGGAAGCCTCTCGATAGTGTCTGTGCCGACAATGCCGGTGGCAGCGGCGAAACTCCGGCTGTATTCGGGGGATGGCCGGCGAAGAGTGGTCGGAAAAAACTCTCCGGCGGCGCAATTGCCGGAATTGTGATCGGATCTGTTGTTGGCTTCTCTCTGCTTCTACTATTTGTGCTTATTTTATGTAGGAAGAGGAGCGGGAAGAATGCCAGGTCCGCCGACGTGGCGGCGGTCAAGAACCAAGAGCACCACTCCGGCCATAAGCCCATCTTGGAGGCGGCGGAGAACGGCGGCGTTCGCAACGGTTTCTCGGTGGCGGCTGCTGCCGCCGCCGCCATGAATGCTAATGGGACTGCTAAGACTGAAGCCGCCGCCGCTTCGAAGAAGCTTGTATTCTTCGGCAATGGTTCGAGGGTGTTTGATTTGGAGGATTTGTTGAGGGCTTCGGCGGAGGTGTTGGGAAAGGGGACGTTCGGGACGGCGTATAAGGCGGTGCTGGAGGTGGGGACGGTGGTGGCGGTGAAGAGGCTGAAGGATGTGACAATTTCGGAGAGTGAGTTTAAGGATAAGATTGAGTGTGTTGGTGCAATGGACCATGAGAATTTGGTTCCTCTTAGAGCTTATTATTACAGTAGGGAGGAGAAGCTTCTTGTATATGATTATATGCCTATGGGAAGCCTCTCTGCACTTCTTCATGGTAAGAAGGACTAATTCTGCATTTCTAGCTTCAATTTCTTGATTCTTGATTATGTTTACTAGTTCAACTATGTGAATTATATGATTTTATCAATTTGCATTGTGGTTTAGAGTTTGTAGGGCTTCAAGAAACATTTATTTTAAGAATGTATATATCTTTGATGGTTCATTGATTCATTGATGTTTGTTTTAGTGGATTATATTTAGTGTGAGTTCATCTGAAATTTCGGTGGAGGGGGGCGAAAATCGACAAAAATCCGGGATTGAACATGATTTGGGATAATTAGCACAATTAAGTTTGTCAAGTTGCTTTGGTGGAGTTGGTTAGATTATTTACCTACTGCAACCTAGTTGCTTCAATGATTCTTGTAGAGGTGCATATGCAATTTAGTTTCCCTTAAGGATTTATATTTGACCTTCTATTCATGCTATTGCTTAGTCCCATTGTCCAAAATTCATGAAGCAAAATCTTCATTTCTTACCTCATTGTAGTTCTTGAATCTTGTCTAAAAAATCATGTAGCAAAATCTTTGTTTCTTGAATCTTGATCATGCTATGTGTAGTCCCATTGTCTAATTGGTGGTGTTGAATCTTCATTTCTTGTCTCATTGTAGTTCTTGAATCTTGTCTAGAAATCATGTGCAAAATATTTGTTTCTTGAATTTTGATCATGCTATTGTTTAGTCCCTTGTCTAAAAATCACAAAACAAAATCTTCATTTCTTGTCTAATTTGTGGGGTTGAATCTTGATCATGTTCATGCTATACTTTAGTCCCATTGTCAAAAACTCATGAAGCCAAATCTTAGTTCTTGAATCTAGAATCTTGATCATTTTCTAGGCAACAAAGGGGCCGGCCGGACTCCGTTAAACTGGGAGATCCGATCGAATATCGCCCTTGGAGCAGCCCGAGGCATCGAATACATCCACTTCCAAGGCCCCAACACCTCCCACGGCAACATCAAGTCCTCCAACATCCTCCTCACCAAATCCCACGACGCCCGCGTCTCGGACTTCGGCCTCAACCACCTCGTTGGCCCTCCGTCCTCCCCGACGCGCGTGGCCGGCTACCGCGCCCCGGAAGTGACCGACCCACGTCGGGTCTCCCAACGGGCCGATGTCTACAGCTTCGGCGTCCTCCTCCTCGAGCTCCTCACGGGCAAGGCCCCGACCCATGCCCTCCTGAACGAGGAGGGCGTGGACCTCCCAAGGTGGGTCCAGTCCGTGGTACGGGAGGAGTGGACGTCGGAGGTCTTCGACATCGAGCTCCTCCGGTACCAGAGCCTTGAGGAGGAGATGGTGCAGCTGCTCCAGCTCGGGATCGACTGCACTGCGCAGTATCCGGACCAGCGGCCTACCATCTCCGAAGCTGCGAACCGGATCGAAGAGCTCCGCGGGTCCAGCTTGAGAGGCTACCGTGAACAGCCGGACCGGGTGAGTGAAACAGATTGAAATTGGTTCTATTAGAGAATTACTCTTCTTCTTCATCATCATCAATCATCATCACATTTTTAGTGCATGATCCTAAATATTCAACCAATGTAGTACTTGTTTGTCGGAATCAACAGCTGATTTCTTAGTACAATTTTCTTTTCTCTCCATTTGTTCTTGTTGGTGGAATATAGTTGATGTAATTATTACTTAGCTTTAACTTTTTTTTATCAACATGCTTTTTTTTTTTTTTTTTCCTTTTTCGGAGTGAGCTTTATATTTTTGAACGAGGGCATGTGGTTTGTACCCTAGAGTACAAGGTGTAGCAGCTGCTGTTGGTAACTATTTATTTCTTTATCTATGGCATTGGTTACTTCAATTAATACATGCTATGCTTACTTTTTTCTATGAAGTTGGTTGCAGAGTTTGTTGGCCAAAGTTAGGCTGCATTTATGGTTTTTTCTATTTATTTCTTGGGATAGTTTCTTGGTATACATCAAAACTCAGTACCTAGTTCATCATGATCTTAATGTACGAGTTTATTCGCTCATAATTTGGAATGAGAATCACAACTTTTTAATATTATTCTAAAATATTGATTTAGATAAATGTAATTCAAATGCCTTACATGATCGATATATAATTTTTGATTCCGAAATCTTCTTACTAAACACCCCCTATAAAAAAATATTGTAGTGGGTGCTAGATAAATATTTTGTCATGTGAAAGTGTAAATAAGAGACAGATTGGGACAAACACTAGAATATTTTCCTGTCATTAACTTAGCATTAAACTTTGACTACTAAGACTGAGTTCAAGATTTTATTTGATAATTAAGCCTAATTAGACTGCACGTATAGGTAACCATGAATTTCATACAAAAATCTAAATAATTGCCATGAATTGTTGGTCAAATTTGGAGGGAATAACAGGAAAAATAAAAAGCCAACCAGAATAATAAATTAAGGCAACAATATCAGTTGGGACTCATGCAGCTGTTTGCATTGAATAAAATTATAGTAAATGTTCTGGAATTGACAGCAATCTGCAATCTTCAGGGATGTTAAAGTGTGATTCAAATATTTCTCGTGAGCAAAAATGTCAAATTAGTGGTCCACAAATTACAACCTTTCTAGGCATTCCAAACATATAATAAATAAATCGCACTAGACTAATCATATAAGACATGCTCGAAAGAAACAAAAGTAGCACATTGCATAGTACTATAATTTAGTTCTTAGTGTGATGAGTGAGGCCAAAAGTTTTAAGTGCTGACAAATCATTTCTTGCCTCGCTCAATTATTTTCCCAACTTCTATTACAAATAAATCATTGAGAGACAACAAACAAATACTTCAACTTCAAGAACAGAGCTAAAGATTAATTTCTGGTGCAAAATCCAAAAATTCTAATTCATAAGCAGTAAATTTACAGTGTACAAACAGTAGATTTTTTTTTAATAATACAGTACCTAAAGCAGCAAGATAAATTGGCCAAGATAATTCAAAATATATTTACAAAGGATTAGTAGCTGGGAATCCAATCGCCCCAGATAGAGACTATGTATGCAGATACAACTGAGAGAGAAAGAAAGAGGAGTTCATCGTTACGTACTGGAGTTCGTAGGAGGATCGTCTTTCCACCCTTTCGTAAGCAAGTCATAATTGATCGAAGCAAGCTGTGAAAGATTCTGCAGCCACCAGAAAACACGAAATTAGGGTTTAGGGTTGTGAAGTTATGCAAATGCAAGTTTGATAATAAGATTACCTTAAAGGAGAAGTTGCTGAAGGAGTAGTTGATATCACAGCTCGAGTCGAACTCAGCGAGTCGCGCACACTCGTCCCCCTGCTACATAAGCCAACCAAACCCAAGTGTAAGATGATACACGAAAAACTATTCCTTCGAATTACAACACTAACGCGCGTACCACTTCTTCGTGCCTATTGCTTAGGCAACTGCTGCTACCGCTTAAGCTGCCATTATCGCTTGAATCCTCGAATTCGCTAGCAGCGTAAACATGCTCGTCTGAAGGGTTCCACGAGTATCGACTTGTGAAGTAGCTCGTATCCATTGCACCCTCCGATGCAGGAACAAATGCAGCCTAGGTTAGACAATAGAAAGATTAGGGATTACGGGTTTAGGGAAGAATACGGAAATACAAACGCGGATTATGTACAGAGTCAAAACCTTTTGTCGAGCAAGAGTATCCCAGTTGATGTCTCTGAAATATGGATGTGCCTTGACCTGCATTGCAGAATCTTTTCATTAGATGGAGATATAGAAAATGAAAGGAGTAGAATTAGACATTATACGACGTAAAATTACCTCTGAAGCTCCAACGGCTCCGAGCCTATGGTCAGGATCTTCAGTCAATAACCTGCAAGAGGATCATCAAGACCAAATAAGTAAACTGATTACATCTTTGCTCGAATGGAACTTAAGAGTTAAAACACGCGCACGTTGATAGTAACGAGGCCATTTGGAAGACTACACGAATGGTTATGTAAACATGACATAACCAAGAATAAGTTAACAAATCTATTAACATAATTCGCTACCACTAAAAAGCCAACTGCTGTACGGACTATCAAATACTCCTTCGTCCTAATATTTATATCTTGTATCCGTTTTCGGGCCGTCCCACTGTTGATTTCCCATTCCTAATATGGACAAACTAGCATACCACAATCAATCTAAACAAGTGAACCCCATCACTGTCCCCATGGGATGGCGTAGCGGTGAAGGTCGGTACCCGGGACCGATAGGTCATGGGTTCAGATCCCACTAGAAGCGCTATGTGTGTGCCTGTCACCCTGTCACATTAAGGGTGGTTTACCTCTCCTGTGTGGTTTGCAGGTTATCGCTCAGGAGCGAGGTTTATCCTTGCGCACCAAAGGTAGCAGTTGTGGGTTCCTCGTCATAAAAAAAAAAAAAAAGTGGACCCCATCACTTTAAACACTTTCAACTATTCCTTAATCTATGTGCCAAAAAGCAACGGGACATAAATATTGGGACGGAGGGAGTACTAGATAAGAATAGGAGAAAACCAAGTTCATAGGAGGAAACTGTAACAGCAGAGATGCATTAAGGATGGTACAAAATACTTTCTTGCAAAGAAATAAGTAGAAATAGATGAGAGTTTCTTACCGATCTATCAAATCATAAGCCTCGTAACTCATTTCATCAGGGACCCGAGGCCAAGGGATCTTGCGATTCAGAATGTTTTCAAATATGTTCTACAGATGAAGTGCAATAAATGTTAGAGATGTAGGGACACAAAGCTAAAAAGGGTAGGATAATATGTATTGATAACAAACAAGTACAAGGAGAACTCCAACTGACATCCCTTAATTACATGGGGGAAGCTTATCGTTCATAAATTTACACTAGGTTTTATGTACTTCAAATATATGCAAATAACTCCGCATCAAAAAGGAATTTTAAACAAAATGAAAAAATGTCAAGTTTAAGATGACTCACCATCTTAGCAGAAGTATAAGTTAAAAGTACTATACCATACACAAACTTCTCAGCCAGAAACCAAAATAAAGAATGCCAATTACACACATAAATAATCGAATTAAAGGGCAATGAAAAAAAGCTCGAATAGTATATCTAACCTGAGGATGTTCAGCATTGAATGGAGGAATGCCAACAATCAGCTCGAATAAGATAACACCCACGGACCACCAATCAGCAGTAAAGGCTGGGGAAAGGTGCACATAAACAGTATAGTTATGCATTCTGAATTTAAGAAAGTTAACAACCAAATGTAAAGGAGAAATTTTCACTTAAAAGATAAAAACTTTAATAGCAAAAGGAATAAGATGCTAGAACTCATTGGTCTACAATTTTTATAATCTCCAACAAGGAGAAAAATGATGGCTAGACCAGACTACAGAATCTTATACCTGAACTCCTAGTTACTTATCGGGCCTCTTACTTCACCCATAAAAATTAAGTAAATTCTACTATCCTAGTTTTGAAAGAGTGGAGGCCGTATGGCTTGTTCTCACATATTATATTGTCATTTTAAATAACAAAGGACAAATAATATTCAATCTTATTAAAGGATTTATTTGACTAAGTTAAGCAATAGAACAAACAAAAAAAGGTTGCACCAACCATGGCCAGTTCCAAGAAGAATCTCAGGGGGCCAAGTAGTCTGGAGTACCCACAGCCGAGCGTTTCTTACGCCTTTCCTGCTGATGCTCCAATGCAGATAAGGGAGGTTCATCTTCTTCCATTAACGATGTTCCGCTGACAGCCGGACCGGACAAATCATCAGTGCTGTTGATAAGACCCACTTTCGAAAGCCCAAAGTCTGTTAACTGTTCAAATTGATAGAAAGAGTTTTAAGGTACTCAGAATGCAAGCGTAGTGAGGGTCGTTTACGTATACAGAAATTAAACAAGGGCAAAAAAGGCACAAGTTCCACAAGCTTCACTTGATTGTAAATGGGAAATATTATGAAACTACATGAAGTTTTCTTGAGAGAATTTCTATGTTCAAAGGTTTAGAAGGTGTAAATGAAACTTAATAGTATAGTGCCCGTGAGAAATTAGCATTCAATGCATATTTTTCTGAAAATAACAACCCGAGTGATCATGCTAATTACGCAAAAAAAAGAGCATATAGTGGAATCAAAAATCCAAAATAAAGACTAAAAAAGTACATATATCATCTATGAGGAATTAATGTTAGAAGCATAAACAATTAAACCATGGAAAGAAACATCAAGAAAAGAACCTTTATATGGCCATCATGTGCAATTAGCAAATTATCCGGCTTCAGATCACGATGAACCACTCGTAAGGAATGCAGATACTCCAAAGCAAGCACCTACTCATCCATTGAATGGGATGCATCTTAGTTGCGGAGTATGTGGAGAAAGAGAAGTGGAAAAGGCCATAAAAATAAACTTACGACTTCAGCAATATATATGCGAGCAACATCTTCATCCAAGCAGCCTAGATTTCTCAATAAGGAATAAAGATCTCCACCATTCAAGTACTCCATCACGAGATACAAATTTTCACGACAAGTGAACGAATAGAAGAAACGGACCTATGAAGACATCATAAGATTAGAAGGAATGATCATAATACAGATAGAGCCAAAGCAGGGTTATATATACAAAAGGCCCACCACAAAAGGATTGCGAACAGATATCAATATGTCACGTTCTGCCAAAATACTCTCAACTGCATTCTTACGAATCATATCTGCTTTCTTTAGAACCTGCAGAATAGATGAATTAAGGATGTCAAGCCATTCTGTGAGTTCAGTGTGTGTATTCCCCGCTTTTTTATTTGCATCATCAAAAGGCTGGAGATGCTCTTATCCGCCTTTTTGGGTTTCCACTCAACAAGTATTCATCCCGTGTGAACAAAGTAGTATTTATAACCGGTATTTAGAAGTTCTCCACATACCTTTATTGCAAATAGATCACCCGTTGTCCTCTTTTTTGCCAAAAATACCCGACCAAATGCGCCACGACTGATAGGTTTTATAATCTCAAAGTCATCTATCGAGGTGCGGTCTTTGGAATTATGTATAGGGCTACTTCGTAGACTACGCAAAACGTCATCTTCCAAAGGAGTATCTTCATCAATCACGGTGCTTGTTATGTCGACCTTGTCATCATCAACTAGTTCACATAGCTGTAAGTACTTCTCCCTGGGTGATTGAATATATTATCAACATGATTTCTTCATAACTAATCCACTACATATTTATTAAAAAAGACCCCAACTCACCTTATCAGTTTCTCTATACGAGCTCCAAAGGTCTCTACTGTCAGGGAATCGAATTTCCTACGTTCTATGACAACTTTCAAGTCTTCAAGACAAGAAAGCAGATACTGCAAAGCACGATCATCATCCAGAGGGGTATTTGCTACACATCTAGCAATATCAGCTAGTTCATTCATCTGCATAGTAATTTGGTTTCAGAGGGCAACAGAAGAAGACCAGAAGCCAATATGATATTATAGACAGCTATTATTGGTAAAAGTGTCAACCTCAGCTATCGTTCAATTCATGATTATGCTACTAAATCATTAGGAACACTCTTGTGCAGTGTATACTTCTTATCGTATAAAAGCTTCAGATAAACAGGCTCTATACTACTTAAATATTTGTTCTACTATTACAATTAAAACCTTGCCTAAAGAAAGAGAAGAAATAAGGAAATAAACTATTCATAGGCTTCTAAGTTTGAATTTCTTTTGAGCAGGACAACCCGGTTTTGGACTTCAACAAGGAAAATGCATGATATTCACGCCAGCCTGCGGCATTAGTACATTTGAATGGAAAAGCATGTTCAAAATCTACCCCAACCAGGCATTTTCCAGTGACACGCAATTCATCAGATTATTTTCTCTAACAAATAACAATAAAGTCACAGGGATACAGAACTTCAAATGAATTTTAATCATTAACTTCCCATTAAGAAATAGATGTAAATTTGATAATGCCATGAGAAAAATGAAACATATACAGAAGAAGAATGCTTGACATGGCAAGATTAATAAGAAACTACGCTACAACATTTTCGTTATAATCTAACGTTTTCGTTAGAATATAAGAGGTGAGCTGTAAATCTTTATGGCAAATAACAAGCACCTCAGAAAGAAGATTACAACAATGGAATATTGACAGCATCAGATATACCTGAGAAAGATCGCCATGTTCGGAGAAAGCACCTTTCCCGGACAATAGCAAGTCAATTGGGCTATGCCGCGGTGTCATAAGCGGCGACCTAGGAGTCATGCTTCCTGCTGATGATGTTGTCATTCCTTGATCAGACTTCGGGCCAAATCGAGTTTTGCACGACATGGAAGGTAAGGCCTTCATATCATCGACAGAACCATTATCCGCTTCAGCAAAACAGTCTAGCATGTCTTCAGAGCCCCTGCGGGACCAGTCACTATATTTTGGGGAAATAAGCTCCGACTCCTCAGTCACACTCGAGTTCGACACTTTAGCACCGTCGGGGCTTCCTGCACCATGTTGTACATCCTTTGCCGAAAAAGATTCCATTAGTTTCTCAAGAGTTTCAGCAATACTAAGGAGGCGCTCGTTGACTTTTAGACCCTTTTGATCACATCGATCAGCAATAGCACATATTCTGGAGTGATCTTCAACATGCAAAGTGGGAACCTCCTCCTCGCAAATGCGGCATATAATTGAACTTTCATCAGATACACTAGGCTGATCTCCCCAATACCCCCATGAAGGTTTGTGTTGGTGCTTAGGCATTGCAGACGGAGCATGTGAGTCTTTCGGAGGAGGAATCTCGGGCACTTTTTCAATAGCTAACACAGCATCACTGATTCCTCTTTTGGTTTCTAACATCTTTGAAGCTTGCATGATATTGTCAGTACTCTCCTCCTTAACGGAGGGGGCAGCTTCGGCTTCTTTGGGGCTTTTCCCAGAAGGAGAAGGAAATTTCTTCCAAGATGCCATCTTATTTCTATTGGCAGCAGAATCCATATTTTTCGAGGCTTCGGCAAGCGAAGCTTGAAAATTCCCAGGTGCAGCATGGTCTCTCTTCCACTCTGATTGCTCTTGACTGAAAAACTTCCTCGTCGACTGAGCCTTGAAGGCTTTTCCATCTACCGGCATCTTTCCATCCTTTTCTGGACCTGGAGGAACTTGCTTATCTGGCGGCTGAAGTGATTGACGAAGATGGAAAACATGCTCATCCTCTGCCAACCCACTTTCTTTGTGAAATTGCAACAACCTAGTGCATCTAGTGAGAATAAAAAGCATTCGGGTATGAAGTTGCTTTAAGGTGCCCATCGGAAGATCCTGACGTCTGTCATCCAATTCTTGGACTATGCCTTCACATTGGAGCCAAAACTCACCAGGAGACGTCATTGCACAGCTCCGAGCCAGCACCAGCAGGTCCTCTATAGTCTCCTGCCAATCTGGATGAGTTTCGGCATTCTTTTCTAGAATTCCTACCAGATCTCCTGCAAAAATATGGAGATCGGCATCCACTTCTTCTTTTGCCTTGTCAAATTTCGCTCTAATCATGGCTAAAACCTCCTGTACTAATTTTAAGTAACCATGAATATCCAGGAGTAATAAGACCAAGATGCATATTATTGAGTAATTATTGCATGTGAAATCAAATTACCTCCAAGTTATTTAACCTTCGAGGCTTCCAATACGGGTAAGGACGTACGCCTTTGGAATTCAATTCATGAGAGAAACTTTTGATATCTCCAGGAAACCTCTTCCTAGGAGCACTTGTTAGACGAAGTATGGCTTGAAATCGTGGAGACTCAGACTCTTTTGGATTATCACAATCATATGATGTCTACATAAGCATTTATAATTCAGCTAGTGTACAGATGCAGATGTAAATAAACTTAACTGAAAAATTGTAAACTTGGATGCTATGCAACCTTAAAAAATACGCTTTTTTACCTTCATCTCAGGTGTGCATGCATCTGAATTCCTGAGAGCTCCAGAATCACCCCATGATGAATCAAATTGACCTGAATAAGCCCATGTGAAAAATATGATTGTACACTTAGCTATGAATTAATACTCTAAAATAGCTCTTTCTTATACATATGTTATGCCGTAAGCAGCACTTAATTTTAATATGGAAAGGGTCAAAGTATCTGGTCCTATTCATGTTTAGTGTGGTTCAACATGTCTTTTATAACTGCTGACTAAATGCTAATGGAAGAAGTGTGATCAATCTTGAGCTCATTCAGTGAACTACATCAAACTCTTCCGTTGTACAGTTCCTTGTATGTTAAAGTAACCAGATCAATAGTTCTACAGGCATTTGTGTGCGTAAGCATATATTATTGACCAGAAAGTATCTTCAATTAGCAAGCAAGTTGTGCAGGCTATTATAAGACCCAGAGCTATCACTAACTTGGATATAATGGTCTCTAAATAAGGAAAGAATGCAATTGAATTCTGCTACAAAATATGAAGCCCAATTTGACCGAGTTACCATACAGATATGTACGAAATTAGACGCTGGACCAGGATGAGAGTATATTCTAGACATTCATTTGATAGAAAGAAACCAACCACAAACTTCTACACGGAACAAGATCCATACATCATCAGACCTTCCTTCATTGTAAACATTCTAATTCACTTCACCACATGTGACTTAAATCAAATTATACATTTGTCTCTTGACATATAGAAGCAAAGAATCACAAGAAAAAATTATCATAATCCTATGTTCAACTTATCAATTATAAACCTAGTAGCTATCAATCAACATAAACAAACCAAGATTGATCAGTGGAACATGTTACAATTCTAATCCATTTCATCACATATGACTTGAATCGAATTATACATTCGTCTCTCGATATATAGAAGTAAAAACCACAAGAAAAATTATCATAATCCTATGTTCAACTTATCAATTATAAACCTACCTAGTAGCTGTCAATCAACATAACCAAACATGTTACAATTCTAATTCCTTTTCACACTTAAATCAAACCATACATTTGTCTCATGATATAAAGAAGGCAAGATCAACCTAGTCCTAATCCTAATCCTATATTCAACTTATCAATTATAAAGCTTGTAGCCATCAATCAACATAACCAAACCAAGACGATCAAAACTTTAACCCAATTGAAGCATACCTGCAGCTCCAGAAGATGATTCCGCATTTTGGAGGCGCGATCTTTCCTGCACCTGCAGCACGTGAGGGCTCTGGTCCCTCGACGGCGCACTCTCCGTCGACATCGAGTCCGAATTACTCCCATTATCCGCATTTTCAAGAAGCGATTTGTCCTTCTTCTTCCTCCCACCCAAAACCCCATCGTTCCCACCAATGCCGCCCCCGCCGCCGCCCACGAACGGCCGCGACAAGTTACTAGCACCCAAAGCGACGCCCTTTTCCCTACTCCCAAAATTAAAGAAACTCTCCTGCGGCAACGGCCCTGATCGCGTCTTTATCTTGTTCAGCCCCAACGAAGAGGCCACAATCGGCGAGACGGACAGCGAGGAAGGGGGCGGCGCCGCCACATCCGATTTCTTCAACTGCGAGGGGGACAATGAAGAGCTCGACCCGGGCTTGCTTGAATTGGGCGTTTCTTTGCCTTTGAGTGAGTCCTTCTTCTTAAGAAGGCTTTTAGCTGCGCTCTTCGGCGTGCTTCCGGCGGAGGCCGCCGGAGAGCTGTCCTTGGAGATGGAGGGCGATACTGATTTGGGCTTCTTCTTATCGGATCGGATCGGCGATTTGGAGTTGGACCCGAAAGATCGCGGGCTGTTGGATGATCCATCTGGGCTTGAAGTGTCGGATTTCTTGGAGGAGAAAAATCTGCCCTTGAACACCATTTTATGAAATTATCGCGATTTGTGGGGGCAGATAAGTTTGAGTGGCGAGGAAATGTGAGATGAGTTCGGGGAAGAGAGAGAATGAGAAGGGAAGCAGAAAGCATGGAGGCGAGATGATGGATGTACAGTGACGAGCCCCCTTTTTTGCTGTTTTATTTAGTGCGAGAGTGTGGTTTTGAACGGTTAGAGAGAGAGAGAGACACGCATAGATTCAATGAGTAATTGGGTTTGATGAGAGAAATTTGACTGTTCGTAAATTACAGTTTGACTAAATGAATGGGTTTTGATTTCTTTCTTACTTTCATTTATTAATTCTTTATTTAGTACTCCCTCCTTCCCATTATTAATGGACACCTTTCCTAATTTGCACGTCCCGCTATTAGTGTCAACGTTCTAAATTAGTAAAAATTTAACACCCTCTTTCCTACTTTATCATTTTATCTCTCTTACTTTATATCTACTCTCATTATTATACTAATTTCTCTATCATACTTTATTATTTTCTCTCTCCTACTCTCTCATTATTACACTCATCTCTCTCTTCTATGTTATTATCTACTCCTCTCTCCTACTTTATTACATATTCTCTTAATTACCGTGCCGAAAAGAAAAGCGCCACTAATAATGGGACGGAGGGAGTATTAGTTATTTATCTGATGATGATGAATTTATAAGGAAAAAAACATTTTGATCGGTTACGAGTCTGATTTACTTTGGACCGTTATTTTGATTTAGTTTAATATTAGTTCATTAAATTGGCTAATTATCTGTTTTTGATCTGTTTTATAAAATTGATTAAATTTGTTCAATTTTGGTTCGTTGAATAAAAAAAAATTATATTTTTTAATATTAGAAAATATTCGTAATATCAATTTTGGTTCTTTATATTATAATTATATTTAAAAAATTAAAATGAGGTTATTATTTTTCTTAAAATTCACTATTTCTAGAATTTTCTTAATATTATAGGATATTCGTACCGGATTTTCTTAAATTATTTGACAAATAGCATAAGCAATTTGAAGAAAAATAATAAACCTCATTTTTGGATTTTTCCTAAAAATATAATGGGTTAGAATTGAACATTTATAATATAAAATATTAAAATTAATATTACAAATATGTTCAAATATAAAAAATGTGATTTTTAAATTTTCTTTGTTAACCCTACGGACTAAAATTGAACAAATTTGACTAATTTTGTAAAATAGACTAAAAACGGTCAATTTGTTAAATTAACGGACTAAAATAGGATTCGACGATGGACCAAAATGAATCAGGCGCTAAGATAACAAGCCAAAAATAATATTTTCCCGTTTTATACACACTACACGGTGGAATTTAGGTCTAAATCCATTATTACAGTTTAATTTTTAGTGTATTGTTGTGTTTGACAACAAAATGGATTTCGGGATGAATATTATTTTATTTATATCAATGTAATATCTTGTTTCTGAACTCTCGATATCTCTACTGTCAATTTTTTGTTGTCAGTTCTCCGTTGAATTTTAGTTTCAAATCTCTACTTAATTCCAAAAAAATGGTTTAACAAATGTATCAATTATTTATTATTATTATTATGATTATTATTATTTTGTCAATTTCGGTCATTCAAAAACTTAGTAACTATCCAACAAGAATCATGATAATCTCTGTTGAGCACCAAATACTGTAGCACCAAAGTCTTAAAATTGTATTGAATCTGTTAACTATGTCTTTATTATGGTGAAAATAAATAGTTTCAATAATAATGGTGACAATAAATAGATATAGCTTTCTTCTAGGAACGATGGTCCAGTCCACTCGATCTACTGGTTTAAAACATTCATAGATTCCATACAATCTCATAAATTCTAGAATGTTTTGAGAAACTCAAGAACCAAATTCCAAGCCTAAGCCTAACTAGACCCAAAATTATGTAGTGCGGTCCAATAAGTCTATTGAACACACGATCCATGACAATTGAAAGTGAATTTTACTCTAACTAAAAAGTTTTGTTCAATCCATAGTATAATCATTACATTGTTTTGTACTAAAAAACTATTTAATGTAATTTCTAAATTAAAAACATACTCCCTCCATCCCAGGTATAATATTTTATTTTTTAAATGGTTTTTAAAGAGAGTTATTAATTGTGAGTAGAGATGTGTAAATGTACGGGTCCTATAAAAAAATTGTATGTAATAATTTACTAAAAAAAGAAAATTGGACATTATATGTGGGACAATCCGAAATGAAAAACTAGACATTATAATTGGGACGGAGGGGTATAATTTACTTGGAGGGAGGGAGCCATCGGGCTCACAGTATAAGATGTAGGGCCGAGCCCCCAATTTTACCGGGCTGAGGTTGACACCTCCGTATAAATAGAATAGAGTACAAGTTCTTTAATTGTGCAACAAATGGGCTTGCATTATGGCATTTACTTGGACCCGACCCACACAATAAATGGGCCTTAAATAAAATGGACTAAAAGGCACCCTATGAAAAGGGAAAACATCAAAAGCTATCCGGGCTAAGTTCGAGTAGTTTTAATTTGAATAATAATAATAATATTGTAGAAAACATTAAAAATTTCAGTCCAACCTAACCCTAAGTCGAGCCATTTTTGGACCGGTTTTGACGGTCATAATCTTATGTTTATCTATCTATACCTATATGTTTCATCATTGCCTCTAAGGTTAAATCATTAATTGTTTCTGATCACGAGCATAAACATGTGTTATGATAATAATATACTAAACATTTCTGATTTACTTGAAAAGCATTTTATATATAACTATTCCAAGTGTTAAAGGGGGAGTGCATTCATTAGCTTTTGCCATGCTTTATTTATAGGGACAAAAGAAAAGTAGAAAAAACATGTATTAAGATCATAATAGTACGAAAAATCGATAAGAAATAGAATATAAGTAGGACATAATATACAATGTGTAGCTACCTATTAGGACAGGGAGTATGGGTTGTCTTACTTTATCTCTTCTTTTTCTATTTTTTCTTTTTGGTTTGAATGTGTTAAGACCTTTTATAAGAAGGAAACTTTTTGGTTTCAACTTCAAATGAAAGACAAAACCCTCAAAGTAAATAACCCCAAATCACTAATTAGATTAACTCGATTTTCTTGGATATATATGTATATATATCTTGAAATAACAAGACATTCACAATAAAGGAAATAAGATATATAGTAGGGCAAATCCAATTCCTTGTTCATGAGAAGATATCTACGTGCTCGCCATTGTTTTACTAGACAGGTAAAAGTAACACGTAACGATTTATGTATGTATGTATAATTCACATGATAAATAGAATAGTCGAAGATGAAAAAACAAAGAAATAGAAATAGTGAAAAGGAAGATGTGAGTTGTAACATGTCCACACACAAACACACACTAGGAAAAAGATAGACAGAAAAAAGTTAGTCATTGAAATGACATATGCTTTGGTAAGAAGGATCTAAAGAGAATGGGAGTGGGCAGTCTTTTTATCTCTTATATACATATAAAATCAATTCCCCAACAAACCCTAATCATCAATTTAAATCAAGGACAGCGGGTCCAATGGTTTTGGAATCTGTCAGTTCTTGTTTGCTCTTTAAATTCTCATTTATTGTTGCAAATAATTTTTTGTATTTTTTTTTTATCACTACCATCAATTAGTTTTAATCTTTTCTAGTCGAAACAAAATTCCTTAAGAATAATCATAAATTTGGAAATGAGATCGAGATTCTGGTGTCGAATCTGATGTCTGTTATGACGATTTATGATCCTTACGTGCATTGGAGCCTCGACAAGGACATGATCTTGATGATCTTGGTTAATGTCTCTATAAGTTGGGCAATTTTATCCACCTTCATGCCTAGTTTTAGACTCAACTTATGAATGTCCTTGTGATTGTAAACCTTATTAAATGATGAATAAAGAAATAGTACAGTTTTAAGCAGCCTTGCATTATGTAGTCACATCGATCGAACCATATAAATTTTTGTCTCTTTTTCTATTCATATTTAATAGTTTATTGCTTTGTTCTTGATTTACTTGTATGCATATAATCATAAACTTAACAGATTAGTGGGGTGCTAATTTAAGACAAAAGTTCGTTAGTTAGTGTTTAGAGGGGAGAATCATTAAAATTTAATGTCTGAACATGAAAAGCAATGATTTTGGTGTAACGTTTTTAACTTTGGTATGCCTTTTTTGGTTTTAGATTATATTATGAAAACAAATTTGAAGAGAAAGTAGAGTATTAATGGGAGTTAAATATGATAGAAATGTGATGAGGAAACAAGCCATGTGGGGATGGGGTATCAAGCTTTTAAATCCAAAAAGAGAAGTTTCCCAGAGTGACTCCAAAAGCCAAAAGCATCAAATCTAAAAGATTAGAAAAAGCCAAACTAAAGAATTATTAATATAAAGACATCAGGAAAGATCATATTTAACTATTTATTATATTCAAGAAATATCTTTAAAATGTTGTATTTTTATTAAATTCGAACTCTAGCGCGATTTAACTATAAAGGAGGTTTAACTTGTTAGGATTTGATATGATTTTACGAGAACTAAATAATAAAACACGCCATGATCTTTTCACTCTTTTTACCGACTAATCTGAGGCATTATCTAGTTAGTATTTACAAGCATGATAACGAATACCCGTCAAATATACATATTATAGTAATTCATGCGATGTGATCATCTGTCCAATAAATTCCTGTCTAATTGGTGTCCAATTCAAAACGACGTAGTTTTGTATTGAAAAAATGCATTCTTTATTATTTATTAAATTATTTTTTTAATCTTATCCTTTTAATTTGTAGTTTTTCAATACAAAACTACGTCGTTTTGAATTGGACACCAATGGACAAGTGGATTTATTGCATACAGTAATCTCATCCCGTAATTCTGATTGTAGTTTGAGTAGAACTCTGAACAATCTTAGGCCCGAAGTACCATCCTCAGGCCCATACCCTTAGCTCAGAAAGTAGTCAATCCCCACGACTTAATAAATTGTTAGGAATTTATACAATTGTAAGAGAAATAATATCAAGAAATGAAAAATAAGACGCACGATTTGCTTACTTAGTTTGTAAAGATTATACCATGGGCACTCCCAATTTACGAGTGGCCGTTACAAACAAAGACAATTAATATTAGGGTTAGAAAGGGGTTGAGATTTTTTGCCCTAAAGAGTTCATGTCTCAATCATGTCATAGTCAAAACTACGTAATTTCGATAAAAAACAAAAGGTAAAAGGGTAAAATGATTATTTTAGTTGCTACCAAAACTACACAATTTCATATCAAAACTACGTGGTGTTAATTGAGACTAGACATATGCCCATTATCAATTTCGATTCCGGTTACGGCTTGTGGAAAACTCAAACCGAAACCAAAACCGAACTGTTCATAAATGGTTTATGGTTTGAAACCGTAGTTTCCAATTTACTGTTTTTTACGGTTTCTTTAATTTTTTATTTTTTATTTTGTAAATTAGTTTAAATTCATTGTAATTTTTTAAATCAAAATATATAAATCTATAACATGAAAAGAATTTAAATATAAAACATATTTAATGACTCTCATGGTTGATTATTAATGTTACCGTATTTGAAAGAAAAGATATTTTCTTGTTGATTATCCACAATGCACCAATTATTAAACAATATTTAATATTTTAACATTTCTCAACTTTACGATATTAAAACTATTTGGATTTTTATCTAACTAACAAGTGTCACACTCTAATTCCCGAGGGAACGCATTAAAGCTAGGGTGTGATTATGCGTTGGAGAAAAGAAGCGGGAAAGAAAGGAAAATTAATAAATAAGAATATATTATATGAAGGGCAATTAATAATGAGAATACCTCAGAAAGAAAATGGAATAAACCAGACGAAGAAGATGGAATTTATCAGAACAAAGATAATTCACATACTAGTATTTACAAGTTCAAAGTATGACTCGAGACAAATTGAGTCATAACAAACTGATAGCAAAAGAGTAAGGGTACATCAAAAGCCTCGTCAACTATATACAAAACTAATATCAGTGTGTTCATCAAAAGACAACGAGCAAAAACGAAAGTTTTGGTTATGTACAACAAAATCCTTGCCTCAGCTCTGCCCGTCTTCACCACCCACTCAACCTGAAAATATTTGAAAAATATTTGGGAATGTGCACTATTGCACTCAGTGGGTAAAACAATTTATAAATATTCCACAAAAGTTTATACACGCATAACTCGTATGACTTGGAATGTTTAAAAACAAAAAGTCACTTCCAAACATACAAATATTCATTTACTTGTGTGCGCGCGCTGTCACGTTCTACAGTTACTCTTACGCTATTCCCCTTGCTCTCGGGCTTTGGGCTACAACCCAGTGAGTCCCATAAACATCTGATCTCGGGTCTTAACCTAGAGATCACAACCGTTAGACTTAAAACCGAAACCCATAAGTCCTCTCCAACTGGTTAGCACACAATGGAGATCAACCAATTGCACTATTAACAAACGTGTACACAATCCTCAACTAGCGTGTTAGGCTAGTTAAGAACCTCGATCGATTAAATTCATAGCATTAAACTTGTAGAACACACAAAAACATCTTTCATAGATAAACAAATATTTCATAGAGCTTAATAACATAAAAGAATTTTAGATAGTAAAACCCACCTTGTTGTTGTGCTTGTACCGTAATATAATGTCTCTGATAAAGTAGAGTGCTATCGTTCTCCGTCAACAGGGTCTACAATAAGAATCCTAAACTTAGTTATAATTCAAATCCTTACTCTTCAACAGTTCTAACTTTTGAATCTTAACTCACAACATCCGTCTTTCAAATTATCTTAAAATAATAATTTTGGCTTACGACTCCAACAAAATCCTAACTTTGATCTTCACATGATAATACTAAAGTTCTATCAAGTATGAGCATATCATATGACAACCCTCACTAATACATGGCACATACAGATTATCCATATTTCATAAGATATTTATAATTCCTAATTAACAACTTAAATTTGGTTTTCACTTAAGTTCTATTAACTTAAATAAATTAAATAACCGCCTCCAACAACAAAAACTATTGGTTTCTCTAGTTTATTATTCTTAAATGCATTACTGTTAATATATAATCTGCCAACCAAAATGAATCAAAATAAGTAAATATAGAATAACTTAGATACTAAGGAATGGATTATTGGAATTATGTTACTAACTACGTCTACAGGCCAGGCCACAGGGCATTTGATGATCAATGCATTATACAATTTTTTTTTATCACTAATATATTACCTACCCTATTCCAACATAATTAACTTATACTTTAATTTAATTCTATATCTCCATCTAATACTCTTGTATGCAGAATCAGTTCTAATACTTTTGTATGCAGAATCAGTACAGTCCACAATCCACATGTGTCTATATGCATACATCAATTTATTTAATTAGTTATTATTAGGAATCTCACCCATTGACAAAAAAAACGTACTTTATAATTTAAAAGAGAAACAATTAATTTACTTAACACAATTTAAGCATACATTAATATATGTGTATCCCCTGCTTTAGTTATTAAAATAGGTTGAAAATTCATTGAAATTCTAAGCATCTACAACCCATATTAACACTTCAAATTAAGCTACATGTACCAAAGTTATAAAATTTAATTACTTCATCACCAGATATAAAATCAGTGTGACAATACCACTTCCCTTAAATTACTAAAGCTTTACAACTCCATCTAAGCATCTACAGCAATTCAACACAAACTCCACAACATCTTGCTACTTCACTTGACTAAATAATTAAATTGACTATAGAAAAGGATTTAATTAACTTGGTAAACCATGGAGTCATTATCCCATCAATTTAAGGGAAGAACTTAAAGAAGATAAATTCCACCTTTTTGGTGCTAAAATCGCATAGATTAAAGAGAGAAGAAGATGCACGGTAATTGCCTAAAAATGAATACCTCCTTAACATCTACAAGTATTTATAAGAGAGATATTAAAGTCACCAAGACCGCTATGTGTGAATCTGTCACCTATGGTTAGCCTAGGGTGGTTGAACCCTCCTGTGTTGTTTGCAAGTTAGAGCACATGAGCGAGATTTATCCAAATGCGCACTTTGGTAACGGCTGCGAATTATCCTCGTCATCTAAAAAAGAGAGATATTAAAGTAATGGCAACCTTAGTCACCTAGTCTAGGCATACCTCCTATTTTATTTATTTTCTTAAATTAAAATAGTTTTAGGCTAGAAAATTGTTGTGTTTGTTGTGTGATGAAATGACATGCAGACTGGTCCTATTTATAGGTTGTTCTGCTCAGGTGAAAGGTTGCTAAAACATTTAACTCGTTAGGTAGTGGGGTAGAAGGAAAGTGAAGAGTTGGAAGTCACTTGAACTGTCTCTTTCCAGAGACTTCCAAAAGAATAGGCTTGGGTGTGCTAGGTGCACAACACCAAGGAGATAATCTCGTGTAGCATGAGCACTGCACCAACGAACTGGATCAGCCCACAAGTAGCCCAACGAGCCCATTAGCCAAGGCCCAACCCCATGTGCATGTGTATTACCATATATATATATAGGGTGTGGATCTGGTGAGTACCCACACTTAACGTGAGAACTGCGAACCATGCATAATCCTTATATAATTTATGCATAATGCAAAAAATGTATAATATGCATAAATTATATAAGGATTGTGCATGGTTCTCAGTTCTTACGTTAACTACAGGTTCTCACATGATCCACTCATATATTATCAAAGAAAAAGTAGTATTTCCTTACATTAAAATATTAACCTATTAATATATATATATATATATATATGGGATGAATCAAATGAGAACCAACCTTCAAATGAGAATTAGGAACTCATATATCTTTTAATCTATGGTTATTATTAGAACATCAATTAATGCATTCTTTTTAATTTGATAATAGAGAAAAGGTTATTGGTGTAATTTGTATTACATTTTACAATTAATGCGTCTCTATACATGAAAATAATTCATAATGCTTATATGGTTATTTATATTCTATATTAATTTCCTTATATATTGATTTCACAAATTTTTAATTCAGTTTAATGTGTTAAATATTACATTAAAAGAATTGAATGGATTAAAAAAATAAAATAAAGAATCTACACTAAAAAGTGTACGGTTATTCTTTCCCTTAAGAAACATCTTTATTAATTCATATCATAATTATCAACAGCATTTCAGATGCATTAATATTTTATATATACTTATACTGCATACAGACCACACATTTTTTATATGTATTCTACATTACAATTTGATGCATCATAAAATTATGCATAATGCATTTCTACCATATTATATATGCATGAACCTTTTATGTGTAATATTAATTTCACTGATGATGCATCAACGAGTTCAAAATGAGGTATCAACATGCATTTAGTTATGCATTATTTCACAACAAATTTAACAACACTTAAACATAAATTATTGATGCATTTGTAAAAAGTGTCATTCAATATGCAGCCTTTGATGCCATGTTTTTAATGCATAATTTAATTACTGATGCATTTAAACATACATTTAGTTATGCATTAATATTAATTATTTTATGCATAGATTCCTTAACGCACTGTATGCAAGCTAATTTGCTATGCATAAAACACTATATATTAATGCATAAGAACTTATAAATTTATGTACACCACATGTAACAATTTTGTTTGCAGCAGTACTTTGAAAAAAACATATGCATCAAATATTGTATAACTATGCATCAAACATTATAAACATGCATCAGCAAAATAAGTGATTAAAACCTTAAAGTTGTATATTCAAGTTGCTTGTCTATATGAATCAAACAGTACATATTAGTGCATCAAAATATCCGAATTTATGCATTTTAAATATTATAGCTATAGTTTTGGATTCATCATCATAAATTTTGATTACTTTATAATTATTTACATCAAACAGTAAATATATATGCATCAATAAATTATTGTTAATGCATTAAAATAAATGAATAAATAGATTAAAAAAAAGTTGAATACGTAAAGATGCATGCATATTTAATTATCAATATTCTGTCCTTTCAATATTTCATAATTTGTTTGATGTGGTACATTTTTTTATAATGAAAAGAAAATGCAATTAAAGAAATTCTCAATACGTAATAATGGTAACTTATTTAAATGGTTAATTAATATACTGCAATAATTTTGACAAACGTTACTTTCAATTTGAGTCGATATTTCCTAACCTGTACGTTTAATTATATAGCAAATAATTTTTACATAATCACCCCTACACAATTAAAGAAAATTAAGTATTTATAAATTAATGTAGAGATCTGACCATCCATTTTTATCAGATCTTTGGTTTGGAGTGGTTCTTAATTCTCATATAAGGGTTGGTTCTCATGGGATATATAGGGTAGGGTTCTCATGAGAACCAAACTCTATATGAGAACTAAGAGCATCTCCAATGCTACTGCAAAACTCATTTTGCAGTAGGGGAGATGCTCCAATCATACTCCATTTTGCACTGCAAAACTAAAAAAGGATGAGTTTGTGTACAGTATAAACTCATATATGAGTTTCTACTGTGCAAAACTCATTGGACTGTTTTGCAAATTTGTTTATTTGCTTTTCAATCCTTAGATTAATTATATGTGATTTTGTGGTTCACTTGAAGAAGATGAAGAAGAAAGTATGATGAAGCTGCCAAACCTATTGTTCTCTGCCAGAGAAGATGAGAAATAGAGAAGATGATGAGTTTTCCTATGCAAGAGAAATAGAGAAGATGATGAGCGAGCTTTCCTCTGCCAGAGAAATAGAGAAGATGATGAGCTTTCCTCTGCCAGAGAAGATGATGAGCTTTCCCATTCTCTCTCTCTCTGAATATGTAAATAAATAGAGGCAAATGTATTTACGAAGTAGGAAGTGTCTGATTTAATGAGCGCAACCTTGATATAATGAGGCGAATGAGTAGCAATTTATATTAATGTAACAATTATGAAATAAAGTAGGCACATATTATCAAGAAAGTAATTTGACAATTATAGAATTTTAAATAGTTCAAAATATTACACTTGATATTAATACCAAACATATTACATTACAATATAAAATAAACATTGAAATTACAATACATGATTTTCTAGGAAATTTCAGAAAAACGTAATTAAAACAAAGACATAACATACTACAATATGCAAAATAAAAACACATGACAAACGAGGAAATTACCACAAGCAACGACAATTTGATCTAATATGGGGGTAAATCGGGATTATTAGCTCCCATATTATTAAAATACGTAGAAAATCCACTGCTTGTATAAGGATCCGGTTCACCACGTTCTTCAGCTCTTTGTTGAATAATTCGTGCTTGTTCTGCTGCCACATGAGCACGAACAACGAGATCATCTATGGATCTCAAGTTGCGTAGTAAAATTTTATTTTCATCCCTCTTCTCCTTTAGCGCACGATTCTTTTGTTGGCTCTCCAAATGGCGTTCCATAAATGAATTTATTTTCTCCAAGTCAGCTTCAAGCTTATCAATTCTTTGTTGCATAGCTGCACGCTCAGATAATGAATCGACACCTTGGGCTTTTTTCTTGGCTTTCTTCACCCCCATCGGTCGAGGCGATGGAGAATCGGCAAACACATTGTCCTCATCATCGCCTAAGTCCATAGAAAAGGACGAAAAACTTGCTGAGCCTTGTGAATCAGGAGAAGCGTATCCGCGATAGGGATGTTTGGAGCTCTTAGCACAATCCTGAAATTTTGGAAAATCTTTTATTATTCGCCAGACATGATCAAATTTTCAACCCGATTTATACTTTTCATCCTGAGTTAACAACACCTTGGCTTCTTGCATCTGCATAAAAATCACAACAAATCAAAACTTGAAGCTGAAATACTTACAATATTATAAAATTAATAAATTTGATACTTACAATATCTTCATTTGAAATTCCACTTGGATGTCTACTTTCAATTGTTCTTAGACATGCATGAAGTTTCTTTGCAGCTTTTTCAATAACTTGGATTCTTGCTTGCATGGATCTTTTCGAACGAACCTCCCAATCCTCAGATTTTGATTGATTATAGCTCTCTTCTATACGAGACCAAAAACGAGTGAAACTGCCACTCGATATCGAAATGGCAACGAGTGAAACTGTGCGGTTTAAGAATTTTGTAGACCGATATAACACAATAAGAAATCGGGTTGCTCATGACGAGCTTCAAGATGCGGTAATAGAGCATCTGTGGAATGAACTAGCCAATTCCGAGTCTTGAAATCGTCTCTACTATGTTGTTTTAAATCTATTTGTACTTTATTATTTTTAATTTTGTATGGTAATGAAATGAGTACTCTTTTTCCTCTATTAGAGGTTTTAACGAGGCTCGACCCTTGAGTTTTCGATTTGTGATTTCCAAGGGTTAATAAATTTCTTCTTCATTATAATAATATAACTCTATTTAAAAAAATAAAATTGACGTTTGGAAATTCATTATTATTTAATGAACTATTTAATTAATCAAAAATTTATTTATGAATTAACAAGTTATCTAATAAAATTATATTTTATATGAGATTTTATTAATGAGAAAGTTAAGGGGTCAATATATAAATTTAGAAAGATATGTAGGTGAAATTGAAAAGGTGTATTCAAAAGAATATATAGAGAATATTCTTTTTGAGTTTGAGCTTGAGTTTGATGGTTGTAGTTAAATTACTGTTTGATGTGACGGATACTGGAAAATGAGTTTGAGTTTGATGGCATGGTTGGAGATGCCCACTAAGAACCATTATGCACCACCGATCTTATAAGAATGAATGGTCAAATCTAGAGATTAATTATGATATTTTTAATTTTCTTTAATTGTGTAAGGGTGATTGTGTAAAAATCAATTATTTTCTATATTATTACACACTTAAATTAGGAATGATGGGTAGTAACTTCAATCAAACATTAGTCAAAATTAATGCATTACACTAATTAAAGATTTTAATTAGATGTCATTATTAAAATAATACGGAAGAGAATTACTATTTTTTTACTTTAATTATTATTAAAAAGGTAATAACTATGATTAAAAAAATGCTCCTTTATTAATGCATAACTTTATTATTTTAAATGCATTAAGATTAACTTACAATTTAATGCATTTCAACAATATTTCATATGCATCATAATATTGCACATAGGCATCATAATATTTCATATGCATCATAATATTACACATATGCATCATATGCATTATAATATTTCATATGCATGATAATACTATACATATGCATCATAATATTACACATAGACATCATATACATCATAATATTACACATATGCATCATATGCATTATAATATTTCATATGCATCATAATATTATACATATGCAACATAATATTTCATATGCATAATAATACTACACATCGGCATCATAATATTACAGTAACATATTTTATGCATTTGTGTATTCTAATTGATGAATCAATAAATAGGAAATAATGCGTATAGCTATTATAATTATGCATCAAAATATGCAAAATAATGCATAAACATATTGTAATTATTGCATAAATTTATACTAAATTATACTTCATTTAATTCGAATTAATCAATTAGTTCAATACAATTTGAAATAAGTTTTGAAATTGAAATAAAAGGAAATTAAATATGCATTGTAAATAAATAATAAATGATTAGTTAAATAAGATCGCATAAATTATGCATCAGTCCTAATAAATGATTAGTTTTGGTGATTAATTAAATATGGAAATTAAAATTAATAAATGATCATAACAAAAAATGTAAGATTTCAATATTTAAAGGATACGTTACTTAATTTAACAACGTAAATTACATTGTTAACCTTTTAAAATATTTTACATTAAATATCATGAATTAAATGATAGCTTAATAATAACCATAGATTGAAATAAATCTAAGGTTTATATTAGTTCCTAGTTCTTATATAGAGTTTGGTTCTCATTTGATCCTTCTCATATATATATATATAAATAGGGTATGGATCTAGGGAGATCCATCCCTCAAAAGAGATACGAGAACCGATCCTATGCGTTGATCGGTTCTCATCTAATGAACAAGATTAATCCCTTCTTTCTTTTAAAAAATAAAAACAATTCAGTAAAAGGGCATAATGGGTATTCAGAAGGTAATTTATTTGGGCGCACTTCCAGAAATCTAAACATTTCGTTTGAAATTTTTCACCCCACTCTCGACATCTCCAAAACCGCCATCCACTACCTTCATAATCTTCCATCCATTCACTTCCACCACACTACAGTTTTCCGCCATAACCACCACCAAAATACTCTCCCATGAACCGCGGCAGAAGAAAGACGTGAATCTAGTAATCAATCGAAGAAATAAACTCGATTTCCATTGATTCGAGTAGGATTCAGGTTTGTTTGACTGATTATTTACTTAAATTAGGAAACCCATGGATTATTTGATGTTGTGGAGATTTGATTTTGAATGTGAATGAAACCCTAAAAAATTGGGCGACCAAAATTATTTTAAACCGTGAGCTGGGTTGTTAACATTGACGATTTTATGCTGATGTGAATGTAATCGAGTAGTAAATTTTTGTTTTGTTCATTTCAGGCACTCGAAAAATAGAAGCTCGCATTAACCTTGTTACGGATTAGTATGGACGCATGTATTCATAATATTGCGATGCTAATATGAGCATATAATTTCTGTATGTATGCATAAATTGTGCATTGCATAAGCACGACAATATACTATTGTTTTCATTTTTTCAGAAATCTGACTTGTTTGATGTTCAGTTAATCCATGTTCTAGATATGCATAAATTTTATACTATATATGCATAAATTGTATTCTATGTATGCATAAATTGTCCTATATAATTAACATGCTTTGCATTATGTGCATAATAATTAATATTGCGATGCTAATATGAGCATGTAATTTCTGTATGTATGCATAAACTGTGCATTGCATAAGCACGACAATATACTATTGTTTTCATTTTTTCAGAAATATGACTTGTTTGATGTTCAGTTAATCCATGTTCTAGATATGCATAAATTTTATACTATATATGCATAAATTGTATTCTATGTATGCATAAATTGTCCTATATAATTAACATGCTTTGCATTATGTGCATAATAATTAATATTGCGATGCTAATATGAGCATATAATTTCTGTATGTATGCATAAACTGTGCATTGCATAAGCACGACAATATACTGTTGTTTTCTTTTTTTTCAAAAATCTGACTTGTTTGATGTTCAGTTAATCCATGTTCTATATATGCATAAATTTTATACTATATATGCATAAATTGTATAATATGTATGCATAAATTTTCCTATATAATTAACATGGTTTGCATTATGTGCATAATAATTAATATTGCGATGCTAATATGAGCATATATTTTGTGTATATATGCATAAACTGTGCAATGCATAAGCACGACTTTACTAATTGTTTTTAGTGTTCCAATCATGTGAATAGTTTGATGTTCAGTTACTAAATTTCCTATATATGCATAAAGTTTATACTATATATGCATAAATTAGTAATTGTATAAGCCTAAAGAAATTTAACTTGTAATTAGCATTTTTTTTGTGTATGTATTCGGATTGGTTAAGCATAAACATTGAACATTGAGTGCATGAAATCTGTTTGTTGTGTGCAGAAAATCCGTGAGTTATGTGCATAATAATTAACATGGTTTGCATAAAATCAGTATTACGTATGCATAAAATAAGTTAGTCATGTGTATAAAATATGTTGTAATTGCAGGCGGTTCGAGCGGGAAAGGAAAGAGGAAGAGAAACAAAGAGCCGGAAGAGGATATTCCATTAAAATATTTGTTGAATAAAGGGAAGAAAAATGATAAAGATAGGAAAGTGAACGAAATGACCAAGAAGAATGTGTCTACAAAATCAAAAGGTAAGAAGATTGTGGAAGTTGATGCGCAACAAGAAAATTTGAAAAGGAAAAAGCCTAAAAAAGTTGAGGAGAGTCTGGAAACAAGCAGAGAAGAAGGTCTGAAGATGGAGGACGATGTAAAACAACTTACAAGCAGATGTTGTCCGCATTCCCTCATGGAGGCAACAAGAAAAATGAACCAAGCACAGTTGGATATGGTAAGGAGAATGGGTTTTGGGGGTATATTGGGGATAGATGTAAGTAGATTACCAAATAAATTGTGTTATTGGTTAGTGGAGAATTATGACCCTAAGAGATCTGAACTGGTAATATCGGAGGGAAGGAGGATAGAAGTTAATGAGATGGATGTCTATCGGGCTTTTGGGTTCCCTCGGGGGGGTCGAGAAATCCGTAAGAAAAAATTCAATGATAGAAGCTTTGTTGTTGATGAATGGGTAGGAGAGTTCACAAACACGGGAGTTGTGGACACTTGTCATAAGATATCTGTTAATCATGTAACCGCTGCCCTGCTACGAGATGAGACAGCTGGGAAATTTTTTAGGAGCAATTTTCTAGTTTTACTAGCAAGCTCCCTTATACAAACAAGCTCGAATGGGTACCTTTACCCAATCTTTTCGGAACCATTGGAAGAAGAAAGCGATGCCAGGCAATGGAACTGGTGTGAGTTTGTGATCCGGTGCCTGATTGATACCTGCAGGACGTGGAGGGAGAACAAAACTAAACCCTTCTTTGGGCCGTCGCTTTTTCTGCTGGTAAGTTTTTAAAAAATGTTTGTGCATATAATTCAACAATATTGTGCTCATGAGTTAAAAAAATTATGTAAATAAGAGTTGTTACATAACAGAAAGTTTATTACTGATTTTTTATGCATATCATGAAACCAGTTTGTGCTAATATATGAATAATTTTATGCTTAACAAATATAAGTCGAAATTAAAATTAATTGGTTATGTCAGTGCATACTCACTAGTTTAATGCAGATGATAAAGCAAGTTTATGCTAATTTGTATATTGTCTTATGCAAATAAATCTGTATGCAGATTTTGTACGTGGATCGTGTGATGATGTTCAATGAACAAATGGGGAGGCAGCTACCTTTAGTGAAAAATTGGGATCGAGTGTAATTGAGAAATAGACAACAAATGGAATTGAAGAATGGTGGATTTGGTGATGGTCGGATTTTGGAAGCCGTAGTTGTTGAGACTTTGGAAGAAGAAAATCGAATGCTTGGTGGTAGAAGCGACAGAGCAGGTCCTTCTACTATACAAGAACCATCATTGAAGTATTCGTCCGTAATAATGAAACAAGCAGAAGCAGTTGCAGGCCAAATGGTCAAATTCATGAAGATGATTGAGGATGCACCTTCAGAATTGTTTAACAACAATTCATTTAAGAAAACGGTGGATGCAGCTTCAAAGATTATTGCTTCAGGTGTACAAGAATCTGTTTCATTGTGTGAGGACGATGTAGAAGAGATTGATGGTGATTTCTGGAATTCAGAAGAAGTCAAGGAAGCAATGTTTGCTATAGATACGACCCGGCTGATGGTGAAGAACTACATGGATGAATTGCCAAGGTTTAGTTTGGGGATGACACAACAATTCCGGCCCACACAAGTTGATAAGGTTAAAATGTTGTTAATTAATGTTATGAATATATTTTCGGAAATCACAAGTTGATATGTTTTTATTTTGATTGTTGTAGGGAAAGTTGAACGAAGACAAGGTTGAGCGTCCTACCACTGGCAAGAACATATCGACTGACAATCAAGGAATTTCCAAAGAAGCCAATGTGGAATGTCATGGTGCGCAACTTATCCCGGATCAAGGTCGGGAAGAATTGGCTAGGGCAATTGATGCTATAGCTGAAGTTGTAGTTTCCTTAAATGAAGAGCACGGTAGTTCGGACAAAGATGAAGAGGTAATTAGTAGTTGAACTTATCTAAATATATCAATAAGTGATCTTGTGTTTCTTACTTGTTAATTAGTTTTTCTTGGTATAGATGAGGGTGAGAGATCATACCAGCGAAGGGGTTGAGTTTGCAGGAATGGAAGGAGTTAATATTGACGAGAGAGTTGGTGATTTTATTGCAGGACAGGTTAGTTAGAGAATCTGTGTAAGCATAAACTGTATGTTTGGTATGCATAACTTATGTGTGGGATTAGCATGTTTTTCCATGCTTAATAGCTAGGTTGTGATACAAGTCCATACCTGGTATGCATAATTTATTTAGTACGAATGTATAAAAAATGCACTATGTGTGCATAAAATATGCATTGCATAAGCACGAAATTATACAATCTGTCTAATGTGCATACAAAATTGTCTATGTGTGCATAAATTATGCATTGCATAAGCAGGAAATAAAGACAATTTGTCTATGTGTGCAGTAGCTATATATGCATAAACTTTATACTGTTTATGCATAAATTGTATATTGTGTAAGCAGAAACCTATTTAACTTCGAATTACACAACCATTTAAGGGTGACTCTGAGAAAGATGAAGAAGAGGGAGAAGAAAAGAGTGAAGGGAGTTCGAAGGCGGCGGTATAATATATCTACTAGGCTAACTAAATCGTTATATTTTCATTGACAAAATCTATTTTATTATTATGCTAATCAATTGATTCTTTTAAGGCTACAAGCCAGATGCCTTGCCGGAATAAATCTTCAAAGAAGAGTGCAAAGGCAATGAAATCACCGTACATTCTGCGTTACGTGGACGCTGCCAAAAATTTAACAAAAATGGAGATTACAGTTTGTTTTTTCTGCATTTTTGTAGCCGATGATAATTGGTATGGTTCATATTATATAAATTATTCTTTTTTGATATATACAAATGACTCATGTTGAAGTATATATGTTGCCAGTCTGCTGTTTGAATGGAAAGATTTCAAGATTTTTGCCCAAAAGATGCGGGGGTTGAAGCAATGCAACTGGGTTGACAATGTGATAATTGATGCATGGGCCGCCATTCTCAACGAAAGGGAGCAAGTGAAGTCGGATGAATCACCGCTACGCCTGTTTGCTCCATTGAGGGTACGTATAATTCAATAAGATAACAGACTTTAAATGAACTATGTAGATGAGGAATTATGCATTAACAATGTCTAATATACACAGTGTGGAATAGTGGTTTGTCCCGAGAAAGAAATCCATTCGTTTAAGAAGCAAGAACTTTTCAATCTAGGAATGACTATGACGCTCACAACACATAAGGTTGCTGATCTGAATAAGATTCAACTGGTAAGTGAAATTTTACTCATTCCAATTTTTTTTATCGAAGCAAGTGAAGTTGGCAATGTTGGCTAATTGGAAGTTTTTTTTGTTTCTTATGTAGTATGTTTTCCCGGTTGAGAATGAGGGCTGCTACTTCATGATATGTTTTAATTTGAGAATGAAGCGGACTTTCATAATTGACAATACCACTGATCACAAAAGCATTGATATGAAAGTGAAGTATGGAAACATACCCAATGATTTGGTGAGCACAATCTTGAGTTATAGAGAATTTAATTTTATCTTAATCTTGAAATTGAACAGTTGAAAGCATAATAGTTTAATTGGGCTATATTTTTTTCGTTGTTAGACATATCTGTTGTCTCAATACCTGACGGAGATGAAATGCACAAGCCGTGCAAAGATGGTAGAGAAATCCGAGCCAGAAATGATCATTCCACTGTGGGGGAACCGATCGAAAGTTATGGATTCAGGTATTATGTAATAAGCATAAAATAAGTAGGCTGTGTGCATAAAATAGTAGCATGGTAAGCATAAATATATATGCCCCCATAATACTTTATGAAAGTAGCATAAAATAAGCAGATTGTATGCATAAAATAGTAGAATGGTAAGCATAAATATATATGCAACAATAATACTTAATCAAAGTAGCATAAAATAATCAAACTGTGTGCATAAAATAGTAGAATGGTAAGCATAAATATATATGCAACAATAATACTTAATCAAAGTAGCATAAAATAATCAGACTGTGTGCATAAAATAGGAGAATGGTAAGCATAAATAAATATGCCAAAATAGTACTTAATCAAAGTAGCATAAAATAAGAAGACTGTGTGCATAAATAGTAGAATGGTAAGCATAAATATATTTGCAAAAGTACTACTTAATAAAGAAGATTGATTTATTGCAGGAGTTTATCTGATGAGACACATGGAGACCTTCAAGGGTGATTTAACGAACTGGGACACGGGATTTCTAAAGAAAGGTGTCAAACATATAAAGCTTTTGAGGATGCAGTATTGTTTGAGCTTAGTTAATTTTGATGACAACAAAATGAAGGAGACGGTTGAACTAGAGGCGGTGGGGCATGCAGATGAGAATGAAGTTGATTCAAAAGAATGTGTCAAAGAATTGCTTGATAGTTAGAATGTTGGGTTGTGCGAATGTTTTGTCTCGATAATTTGGTTGGATAAACTTAGTAATTTTGATGGTGTTAAGTTTTTTAAGAATTATGTATTGGAAGCAATGTAATGAAAAACGTCTTTTGATATATTAAATGTATTCTAATTTAGGCATTCATAATTGGATCATATGGCAAACGTATATGCACAAACAATTGAGGAGTATGCAGATATGTATACACTCTTGTAGGAAAAAAACGTATATGCACAAACAATATATAACATAAGCATGAAATTACAATTCGATATGCATGAAATATATAACCTAAACATATATTGATAAGCATGAAGTCATAAAACAAAACATATCATAAGCATGAAACATCAATTGGGTATGCATGATATATTAAACCTTGAACATAACCAGTACCATAAAGGTTGAACTTGAAAATTGAAGTTGATATGCATGAAATACATAAAACATAAGCATAAAAAATAACGAGTGTGTGCATGAAAAAACCATAACATGAACTAAACCGATAAAGTTAATACAAATTAGTCCAAAATAAAGCAAATGGTTCAGTGCATAGGTTTCTAGTAAGTTCAGCATAAAAACTTAAGAGGAATCTTCTACATCCTTAACATTAGGGCAGTTTCTTGAATCATGATGTCCCATCTGGCTGCATTTCCGACACATCCTCTGAGGCTTCAACTTAGCACGCAATGCTGCCTCCTTCCTAGACTGTAGCCTACTGCCCGATCCCTTGGTTTTGACTTGATCTGGTGGCATAACTTCGACATCTTGAGGGATATGTGAGCCATAAAAACTTTCAAACGTGTTTTGATTAACCTTACTACTTGAACCGCCTTCATCATCAATTTGATATTTGTTGACCAAATCA
The DNA here is from genome assembly GCA_028984105.1 of Lavandula angustifolia. Lineage (NCBI taxonomy): Eukaryota > Viridiplantae > Streptophyta > Magnoliopsida > Lamiales > Lamiaceae > Lavandula > Lavandula angustifolia. Next base: position 15,745,663 of record CM054804.1, on the reverse strand, counting down.
TCAAAATCAGACAGTAATTCGTTCATTCGTGCAGGGTTGCCGGCAACCAATGAAGCACATTTGAATACTACGTCTAACAACTTCTTTGTGGCATCTGCAGCAGAATGACCGACTTTCCCAACTGGAGAAGACTTATCAAAACGCTTGAAAGACACATTTCTACCCCAACGAGATACGACACAGGAATCTGGAACACAACTGATGTTGGAATTCTTGAACACCTTCAAAATGTGCCTGCACAACAGGCCGTGCATCTCCATCTTCCTACATGTGCAGGAAACGCTCAAATCAACAACATTGAACGTAACGTTGAAAACACCAACTATATTATCATCAATTTCAAACATCTTCACTCCACCACTGTCGGTTAATTTTTTAATAGAACACACGTTCACAGCCTCAACCCATTCCAACTGCACCTTAGAGAACATAGTGTTTGAATACACTGCAGCCAAACTTCGCTCCAAAGCCAACGTTGTCACTAGAATTGGTAAACTACCATTATCCGCTGCGTTAAGCTTGTCCAGTGAGTGTCGTTGAGCATTAATTGCACTCTCGAACAACAAATAGAACATCACCAGATTGACCTTTGATTTTAAGTAAGTTCGGAAAAAATGATTCTCGCTCTCGGACATGGATGTTGTGCGAAACAATCCAGACATTGGGTAGTCTCGGAAATAAGCAGGAATCCAATAATGGCGTAGGTCAAACATCCCATCAAGCCAATCATGACCAACCAAATCAAAATCCAATAAAACAGATTTTCACTTCGCATCGAACTCCTCCGGTTGCAGGTCGCTATTCCACATAATATCATTAAATCTTTTCGTAAAATCAGTGTTTTTTCTTAATGACAGCGGAATCTTATCAGGAACTTTAAGCATGATGTGCCACATACAAAAGCGATGACGGGTTTCGGGCATAACATTCTCCATTGCAATCTTCACGGAAGGATCCTGATCGGTTATTATTAACTTGGGACAACCGCCCATGCAAGTCTTGAAATTGTTAAGTGACCAAGAATATGAATCCACTGTCTCTGAGGACAACAAACCCGCTGCAAACGTAATACATTTGCCGTGGTTGTCGAGTCCGGTGAAAGGAACAAAGATCATGCCGTAACTGCATAAAAGATTTGTTCGATTATAATTCTTTAGTTGCATAAAATGCATTCTGTATGAGCATGAATGAAAGGAGTGATGAGCATAAATTCAGTACAGGAATTTCAACTGCATAAAATATATGAATATGTGCATAAAATATACATTTGGTAAGCATAAACTATCAATGAGATATGCATAAATAATACGTAAGAGAAAGGTACAAATATGATGCCGTAATGCATAAAATATTTGTTGGGTTGAAATTCTTGAGATTGCATAAAACAGATTCTGTATGAGCATGAATGAAAGGATTCATGAGCATAAAATAAGAAATATGAATTTGAAAAATCATAATAACTCCTATCAGCTGCATAGAAAAAACACGTACCTATTGGTTGAATAAGTTGCATCCATTGATAACGAATCTCCAAAAATCTTGTAATTGCCAATACATATATCATCAGCCCAAAATACACGCTTCAATTTGTCCCCTCCTTCCGTAAAATACTCGTAAAAAAAATCAGGGTTCCTATCACGAGCTTCCTTTATTTTATCCAACATCATTTGTGCATCCGCACCCTCATCGCATATACGAAGATCACGGTGAAAATTTTTAAAATCTACTCCATCACAACCGATGTTTTCATAACTACCAACCAACTCACTAAACATTCTATATGACCTAACCGGACCAACATTAGAACGCGCACAACTAAGGACGAAATTCTTGTGGACGGAAGTCATTGTCCGATTGTATCTCATGAATTGTTTGTGAGTTGATAATAACAAAGGATGTGTGTGTGTCTCGTGAAATAAATCAACAACAAAACCTTCGGGGTGGGATTTAAATACTACGCGTGCAAAGCAAGATGACCGTTTAGAATTATACCTACGCTTTGATTTCTTCGAATTAAGATTATCGACGTCCATGAATTTCTCCCCTTCTCTATTGCACACTAAATATCTACGCATAATAGACCCATCCACATGTCGTTTTATCGACCACTTACGTATATCAAAACCGCACAAACCTCCGTAGTCTCTATAGAAAATTTCTGCCTCATCAAGAGTAACAAATTTCCGTCCAACATACGGTTTCAATTCGTCCGGGCAATCAGGAATATAAATGGATTCATCGGATTGAAGAGACACAATTGATTGACAGCGTTCAGCCATCCCAGAAACTGAATGCATGAATATGTGACATTATCAGCATAAACTAACAAATACATATGCATGAACATTGTACTTCCATATGCAATAATTATAATAGCTAATCTACAAATAAAAAACAATACTTAATAGATACATACATCTCATAAATAAACAAGAAAAACCCTAATCACTTGAAAAAAAGAGTACTACCGTAAATTTCTTTTAAAAAATGTAAATTTGAATGACAACGAGCTTTCTCGATTTTGAACCCAACAAACCATTCTTCAAATATTGTACTACAAAAATTCGAAAACCATTAGTATTACTTGTTGTTCTGCATATTTTGGTAAAAATCGAAAATAGTGCAGAAATCAATCTTCAAAATCGGCATTAATCGGGATAAATAGACAAGGAAAACGAGTTTAGATGACTTAAGAAACATAGAAATTCGAAACCCACCATAAATTATCAACTTCCAAGACCTCTTTTGAAGAAATGCTGGACGACGAATGCAGATTGAAGAAGGAAGGCGCCGCTTGAACTGGGACGCTGCACTTCAATTAAGATTGGAGGGTGTAGGTAAAAATAGAATAGAAATTGACATATTTGCCCTTAATGAGGCTAATTTCTCCTTTTTAAATTTAATTTTAAATGGTATTGGAGATAAAATGAGAGCATTAGATTTGCGAAATGGAGGGCCGAGATCGGTTCTCGTATCTCTTTTTGAGATTTGGTTCTCAAAATATCAATTATATTTTATATGAGATTTTATTAATGAGAAAGTTAAGGGGTCAATATATAAATTTAGAAAGATATGTAGGTGAAATTGAAAAGGTGTATTCAAAAGAATATATAGAGAATATTCTTTTTGAGTTTGAGCTTGAGTTTGATGGTTGTAGTTAAATTACTGTTTGATGTGACGGATACTGGAAAATGAGTTTGAGTTTGATGGCATGGTTGGAGATGCCCACTAAGAACCATTATGCACCACTGATCTTATAAGAATGAATGGTCAGATCTAGAGATTAATTATGATATTTTTAATTTTCTTTAATTGTGTAAGGGTGATTGTATAAAACTCAATTATTTTCTATATTATTACACACTTAAATTAGGAATGATGGGTAGTAACTTCAATCAAACATTAGTCAAAATTAATGCATTACACTAATTAAAGATTTTAATTAGATGTCATTATTAAAATAATATAGAAGAGAATTACTATTTTTTTACTTTAATTATTATTAAAAAGGTAATAACTATGATTAAAAAAATGCTCCTTTATTAATGCATAACTTTATTATTTTAAATGCATTAAGATTAACTTACAATTTAATGCATTTCAACAATATTTCATATGCATCATAATATTACACATATGCATCATAATATTTCATATGCATCATAATATTACACATATCCATCATATGCATTATAATATTTCATATGCATGATAATATTATACATATGCATCATAATATTACACATAGACATCATATACATCATAATATTACACATATGCATCATATGCATTATAATATTTCCTATGCATCATAATATTATACATATGCAACATAATATTTCATATGCATAATAATACTACACATCGGCATCATAATATTAAAGTAACATATTTTATGCATTTGTGTATTCTAATTGATGAATCAATAAATAAGAAATAATGCGTATAGCTATTATAATTATGCATCAAAATATGCAAAATAATGCATAAACATATTGTAATTATTGCATAAATTTATACTAAATTATACTTCATTTAATTCGAATTAATCAATTAGTTCAATACAATTTGAAATAAGTTTTGAAATTGAAATTAAAGGAAATTAAATATGCATTGTAAATAAATAATAAATGATTAGTTAAATAAGATCACATAAATTATGCATCAGTCCTAATAAATGATTAGTTTTGGTGATTAATTAAATATGGAAATTAAAATTAATAAATGATCATAACAAAAAATGTAAGATTTCAATATTTAAAGGATACGTTACTTAATTTAACAATGTAAATTACATTGTTAACCTTTTAAAATATTTTACATTAAATATCATGAATTAAATGATAGCTTAATAATAACCATAGATTGAAATAAATCTAAGGTTTATATTAGTTCCTAGTTCTCATATAGAGTTTGGTTCTCATTTGATCCTTCTCATATATATATATATATATATAGGGGTGGTTCAAATAGGAACACCTCTTAGAGTGAGAAATAAGAACAATTATAGGCCTTTAGATTATGTTAATTGATGGATGAGATCTGTTTTATTTTTTTTATGCCGAAATGCACCATATACTTGTTAAAATTTGCACAAAGGGTATAATTGTCAATTGCTTATTATAATAACCTAAAACTGTCTATATAGCAAAAATTATTTCAAAAGAAAACCAGATTTGTTTTTTCCGAAACTGCGCGTTTACACCTTGTCATCATCGTTCTGCGGTTTGTGTATCATCTCTTTGATTTTTCTTTGTTGTTTTTTTTTGCGTTTCTGTATCGAATTGTTTATGGCGAAAGAGCAACATATCTGATTTTTCCGAAAATAAGTTTACACCATTCGTCTTCGTTCTGCAGGATGTTGTTCTTCTCTTTAATTTTTCTTTGGTTTTCTGTTTCTCCTTTCTTTATGGTATTGTCCAGATCTGATTTTTCCTATTTGACCGATTCTTCTCAAAATTGTGAATTTTGACCGATTTTGATTCCAAGAGTCGATTCTTCTCAAAATTGTGAATCAAATCCTCCTCAAACTGTTTAAGTTCGAAATTTTGACCGATTTGATTCAAGTTCGAAGTTGGTGTTTGTGTACAAGAGCAGTTTGGGGACTGTGTAAGTTCGAATGACCGATTTTGATTCTCCTCAAAATTCCTCGATTTTGATTCTTCTTGAGCCAAAAACTTTTGGCCTGAAGGTAATTGAGTCCCCAACTTCCTTAAATGAGTCAATTGAATCCTCAAAGAAGGAGGCACGTTCAAAGTTGGTGTTTCGTTCGAAACTGTTTCGGATTTGGATGTGATTTGTTGATTATTTTAATTTATAAATATATGCACGATTTTGCAAAAAAAAATGCACAATTATGAGGAAAAATATGCACAACTAATGAGAAAAAAATGTACAATTACTGGGGAAAATATGCACACATTTAATGAGAAAAAAATGCACAATTATTAAGAAAAATATGCACAATTAATAGGGAAAATATGCACAATTAATGATAAATAACGAAAAGATGAAATTATTAAGGAAAATCTGGGACGAGACTTAGATTTAGGTTGATAATTAGTGAAACTACGCACAATTAACGATTGTTCTCGTAAAATCTGGGGCGAAACTTGATGATATTAAAACATGGAAGATAATTAATAAAAATAACGTTTACAACAAAGGAAAGAATATAAAAAAAAATAATAGATTGTGCAAAAATTACAAACATAACCTCAGTGCAAACTTTTTGCCTTAAAGGTGCATTTCGGGATTTTAAGTGATGGCATGATCTGGAGCGTTGAATTACTTGATCAAACGGTTATAAACTGTTCCTATTTCTCACTCTAAGGGGTGTTCTCATATGATCTCTCTTCTATATATATATATATATATATATATATATATATATATATATATAGTAAGTGACCCACGCATGTATATACAACCACTCCAAATAGAAATATATACACCTACATGCATAAATATCTATGTTTTGAAAACCGGCCCGGTAATCGACTTGGAAAATTGAAATTTAGTGGTTCAACCGGTCGAACAGGTTGAACCGACGGGTTGACCCGGAGTATGTCATTATAGTAAAATAATTAATTAATATAAAATTTCATCAAAATAATACTAATAATATAAAGACTAATAATAAAAAAAAATTAAGTTGAAAGTCTCCGTAAGTCTCCTCTTAATTTTCTTTATTTTAATATTTTATTGTATGTAAATTGCTCTATTCAAATATTAATAATAAAATAATAATACTACTCTAAACCCTAATAAAACTTTACTCACAGCGCCGCTCATTCCTCCAGAACACTTTCTCTCTCATTTCCCCAACTCCCAATTTCATCACCATGGAAAAGCTCTCATGAAAAACCTGCATCCAACCTCTCAAATATCCCTTCTTTTTCTTAACATTCTCAAAGCCGACCATCTGACTCATCTTCACCTTTTCTTCCCACAATATCTCCAACCATCCTGCAAAAATGTCATTTTGCCTACATGTGAGAATTAACGAATTTTCCCTTAGCCAGATATGTCATTTATTCTTAAAGATTTTTTTTTTTTCAAATTTAAATCAGAACCGGGCTAAATCGGGTCGTCGATTCCCGGTTACTCGCCTGACCCGGCCGAGTCACACCGGGCAGATAGTAAAAACGGGTCATTTGCTCACTTGGCCCGAAATTGTTGCCGGACCCGGTTCAACCGGTCGAACCGGCCGGTCCGGGCCGATTTTAATAACACAGATAAATATACATATATGTATATAGCTCTATTTACGTAAGAAAACTAATACTTCATGTAAATATATAAGAGTTAATGTCAACCTTAAGAAAAATCATTTTAATTTTTTTTTTTGAATTAAAAGAATTTTTCGCGAGAGAGTAGTTTTCCTTATCTATACTAAGGATCAAATAATCTTCTTAAACAATTTAGAAAAACTAGGGATATCACAAAAAGTACTCGTATTCCATTGTTCTTTTAACATTTCATTTTAGGGTCGTCTCACTTATCTTACAACATTGCCTGAAATAGAAAGAAATGAGTGGACGACAATCATTGAAGCAAATAGATTCTACTATTTTAGGCTTTTGCACCACTACTTTACACATTTACACTCACTATCTTATAATCCGTGTTGGAAGCCAATGTTGTAAGATCAATGGGACGAAGGGAGTAAATGTTAAATATATCTAAAAATTAGAATAATTAGATTTTTAAGAACGTTTATTAATTTAAAATTCATTTATCCAATTCGTTGAAAAGGTAATCATTTACGTTTTTAATAGGTAAAAATATCAATTTCACTCGATTAGGAACGGGCGGTTTGAAACCAATGATTTCATGATTTTAAAAGGAACATACCTAAACTGAATTACAGACTGACAATTTATGGTTTCAGACAGTTTTGATTTACATCGGTTCTAGTTTATGCCGGTTTCGATTTGAAAATGAGCATGTCTAATTGAGACGTGAACTTTTTGGGAAAGCAGATTTCAACTCAAAGATAATTAGTAGATATTAAAAAAAGAAAAAGAAAGAAAGGGCTCGTGACAATTCTAATTAGACTTGTAGAAACTAAATTAATAATAAAAAGGCATTTTTGATCTCTCTATACTATTTAATTAGTATAGAAACATATGTAGCACCCAACTAAAGAAACGATGATCAACAAGAGGTTGGCCCGTCCCATTTGCTTCATTTATAATCAGGGTTCAAATTCAGCACGTGGGTGATGTGTAGATTTTGATCAATTCGAATCTTGTCACAGTAATTCTAGTGAGATTTATATAAAATTCATCTTTTTTTTCATAAATTATTACATCTATACTTTAATTTGACCAATCAAAGCTAAACCCACAACCCCACACAGTTGCAGCAATGATATGATGCAAAAGGAGAAAATAAGATTCGATTTGCTCCTCAGAATATATGTCTACCAATTGATGTTTCTTACATGTTATCATTACCATTACTAACAGCCTGCATTCAATGAACAGAACTAAATACTTTCAACACTCCATTAATTATCTTTTAATCATGGTGATGAGGGAGAGAGAAACAAATATATATACACAGTTATTTGGGAAAAAAAAAAACAAAACAAAAACGTTGTATTGAAATGAGAATACGTAAAACTACATTATTTTGCGAAAAAATATCATTTTATTCTTCAAAATGTTGTACGAAAATTCCTTGCGTCAAAATTAACGACATGTTTATCCTCTTAAATCTTTAGTATTATCAATATTTAAATAAAATTACTGAACTAGACGAGACAAAATGTAAAGTACTAGATAAGAATTGATAGAAAACATGAATTTTGAAAAGATGATAATAAATCGATACAATGCCGATATATATGCTTTTAAATTTATCAAAATTAAACATTGTATGCACGTTGTAAGAATAGTTTTTAATATTATACATTTTAAAAAATACAGAATATTGTTCAAACACACCGAAGGTAATTGAATGCACGTATTTGACGTTAGGGGTGTTTTTCCCAACAATTTTAAGAGCAGATGCATGTTTTTTTTAGGTAAATTGGATTTTTTAGTCCCCAAACTATGCGTGCTTAGTCAATTTGGTCCCTTATTTATTAATTTTAGTTAATTGGTCCCAAAACTATAGAATTTTGGACGAATTGATCCTTCTGTTAATTTTTTTGTTAGTCAACTGTTAGTCAACGATTTTTAAAAAGTATTTTCGGTATAATATTATTGAGGACCAAAACATCCAAATATTGAAAGATTGAGGACCAATTTGACCAATTTTTTTTCTTTAATTTTTTTAAGTTTTTCAAAAATCGAAAAATATTTTAATAATTTTGCTTTTTTTAAGGAGCAATTATGTCAATTTTAAATAGGTTGAGGACCATTCCAGTTAATTTAATATATTTGGGGATCATATTACTATGAAAACGATGGATTAAAACATAAAATATATTACTCCGTAACCAATTCTTTTCCAAGTATTACTATGAAAACAGGGGATTAAAACATAAAATATACAAAAAATTAATGAATAAATCATATTGGAATGAAAACATGTTTTGAATGAAAATCTACTATAGTTTTATTCATTTATTATCAAATATTCTACGTTTTTATCACTCTTTATCATAATAATATATTCAAAAAAATTGATAACAGAGCTATAAAATTTGACGATTATGATCCCAAAATATGGTCTTCAACTTATTTAAAATTGGCGTAGTTAGTCCTTAAAAAAATCAAAACGACTAAAATACTTTTTGATTTTTGTAAAATTAAAAAAATTTCAGTATAAAAGAAAATTGGCCAAATTGGTCTTCAATTTTTTAGTATTTGGATGTTTTGGTCCTCAATAATATTATACCGAAAACACCCTTTAAAAATCGTTGACTAACAGTTGACTTACCAAAAAATTAACAGAAAGACCAATTCATCCAAAATTTTATACTTTGGGGATCAATTTAACTAAAAAAGATAAATAAATGACCAAATTGGCCAAACACGCATAATTTGAGGACTAAAAAATTTAATTTTTTTTTTTATAATAATCCAAAAACACACACTGATTCTGATGATGGTGAATATATCCAAAGATAAAATTTTGAAATTGAATGAGAGGGACGAGTCCATGACAAGTGTGGCACTGAAAAACATGGCGGTTTTGGTTATTACATGCATTTATAAGGGTGCAGAAACTGCACAAGGAAAAGGACTCTTATTTCCCAACCCCATCCTCTCTCCTCTCTCTCTCTCCTCTCTCTAATCTGTATCTATATGTGTGTGTTATGATTACATATGATCACATACATGTTTGTACAGTTCAGATGTCAATAATCTTTAATCAGTCCGCTATTTAATGCCTCGGTCTTGGCGGGATTCTTTATTTTTTCTCTCTTTTTTGGAGGTGGGGTGGGTGAAGGGGGGTGGTTACTTTTCTGACCACCTCAACGAACAAAGATTTCTAAATAGTCCAAGGAGAAAATCTAAGACACCATGAGAAAATCTATCTCATCAAACAGTCAATTTAGACTGAATAGTAATGTTTGTGTTACTTCCTGAGGAGGTACACGTGATTTCCATATTTATTCTTAATTAGGCCAATAAGTAATTTGTATGATCATCATATGAATAAATACCATGTATAAGTTAATTGAATTACAATTATCGTAATCAAGATTTTTAGAATCATATCTACTAATTCGTATGTTATGTGTTTTGCATGATTGTTTGATGTTAGGGGTGATATAGTGTTTGGTACCGAATTTAATAAGCTTAATTTTTGTGTATAAAAAATGCGGGCTTACATGAGTTTTTTTATAATTGGTCTTATTTTATTTTCTTTTATAAAAAAGAGACAGTGTCGGTGGGATAATCCAATATAGTACTCCCTTCGTCCCAAAATTTTTGTCTACTTTGTTTTTTGCACGGTTTTTAAGGAGAGTTGTTAGTTGTATGTAGATTGGTGTAAAATTGTGGGTCCCACAAAAAAAATTGTGTAATAATTTACTAGAAAAGAAAAGTGAATAAGAATTTTGGGACAACCCGAAATAGAATAGTGGATAATAATTTTGGAACGGAGAGAATAATATCTAAGACCATATGAATAAAAAAGAGCGAATACTATAATATATTTGACTGAGATTTGTGAACCATAAAAAATGATGGGTAATTTTCGTATTTATGGTTAGGATAAACACCGATCCTATACCCCTAATATCAATTTTTTCATATTTTACAAAATGTACATCTAACTCGCATACTAAATTTTCATGCTGATTCAGAACCCAATTTCAAGCTATGAAATGATTAGCAAAATTGATGATGATTAAATTGTTAGTAATACAAGAAAGCCCATAAATTAGGTCATAAATACTCACCAACATTATGAAATCAGACACAATCTGGACTGATAATCATATCTCAGAAAGAAAAAAATTATTTCATGCAGAGGAGAAGCTAATTAATGCGAATCTTATTACAAACAAGAAAATTTCCTGCCTTTTTCACCAAAGAAATTGACAGGTAAGAAAAAAGTGAAGAAAACCTGAAATGATAGCATTATTGTTCATGAAGAAAAAAGCTTCCATCAAATTATGATACCTAACCATAAATCTGTGCAAAGTAAATGAAGAAAGAACAGTTTCAAAAAATGTACAATACTTTTCATCATAAAACACCACCCAATTTCAAGTACATAAAATAAATACCATACTAATTATAACAAACACTAATTAATTAAATAATTAAAAACCAAAATCCTAATCAACACTATTTTTGATTGTCTTTCTTGGTTTCCCACTCTCTAAGCGCGGCGGAGATGAAATTCAATCCGATCGAATTCGAATTCGAATTCTCGAGGGAAGACGACGATTCGGTGGCGGCGGCTTGCTCGAATCTGTGCTTGCAGGAGTGGCACGTGATCTCGAGCATGGTGGAGTTGATCTTCCTGGTGGCGTGGTCCTTCAGCGCCTCCGCTTTCTGGAGCTCCGCCGCCGCCTGCTGCCGGATTCTCTTCGCGTTGGTGAACTCCTGCTCCGCCAACTCGATCTGCCGCTTCGCCAGCTGCCGCGCCTCCTCCGCGTAGGCCTTCTCCACCATCGCGATCCGCAGCTGCTCCTGCGCCCGCTCGATCATCCTCGCCGAGGCAGCGCTTGGTCTCTCTCCCGTGGCGGTGCTGCTCCCCTTCGGGGAGCATCTGCTCACGCCGTTTATCTCTCCGGTCATCTCCGACGAGCCGATGGAGAGCTGCAACTGAGTCGAGTGATCCGCGTTAGAGGCGGCGGAGATTTCACCACCGCCCCCACCGCCGCCGCCGCTGCTTGGTTTGGTAAGTAGCTGGAGTTCAAGATTAGGAGGGCGGGAGGCGGTCTTTAGGGTGGCGGCGGCGCCGCCGACTCCTTCTCTCATACTTTTCAAAAACATCGGCTGGTCCATTGGCTTCGGCAAGGCCAGCGCCGCCGTAGACGGCCACGGCGCGACGCTGAGATTGGTGTCGCTAGATGGGCTAGGAGTACTCGACGCCGTCCTCGATAAGCACGCCGGCGGCGGGTGAAGAGGGTGGGGATCGGAGCGGAGCCGCCCCATGCTGCAAGCATCTTGATGCTCTATGAAACTCTCTACCCTACAAAAAAAAACACAATAATATGTAACACAAATTAAATTACACTTTCTTGATGTGTATAGTGTAACACATGGTTTAAATCTCATACTACAAAACAAGAATACTAAAAATTTTCAAGGATGTAATGATGAAAGATGTAGTAAAAAAGGTGGAGCAAAGGAGAGAAGAAAAAAAATGGGTTTTGAAGATGAAGCCCCATTTGTTTTGTATCAAGAAATTGGGTGCTACAAGCAAGAATCAAATGATTCCCCATCATTACCATCTTGACCCTTCAAACCAGATGATTAAGAATAAGAATGTTGCCTTAATTCCATGCATGGATTCAACTTAATTAATAATAATTAATACGAGTCTTCTTGAAAAAAAGAAACCCACATGAAGTCAAAACCTAGTCTACCCAAATCTTTGCCTGCATATTTCTTGGACTGCTTGAGAAAATGATTTGACACACTCTTTCTTCACAAATCTCACACACACAGATAGACGCCTAAAATCTCTCTCTCTCTCTCTCACATCTGCAATTGCAAAGACATTCGGCACTGAATACAATACAACTCTGTCAAAGGACAAGATTCCCATATTACCCAGAATAATCTCCCCCACCCTCCTCTCTCCTCTCTCTCTCTCACACTAGTGTGTGAAACTAAACTTGAAAAGATTGAAGAGTGAAGATCATACAAACTAAGCTATATGTTATTATACTACTTACCTGGAGAAAACGCGGCCGCAATCGCAGGAATGGCCGCGGGTGCCGCAAGTCTTGAGGTGGGCCTTGTAATCGGACTGGACGGCGTAGCCCTTGGAGCATTTCTCGCAGACCCACTGCTTCTGATTGCTGTGCTTGCGGCGGAAGTGTTTCTTGATCCCGACGAGGTCACCCAGGGCGTGGCACGGGTCGTGGTGGAGGCAGCTTGGCTCCGGGCAAACGAACACGCGCTTACGCGCCACCGGCGTCTCCCTCTTCAGCAGCTTCCACGGCATCTTGTGCCGCCGCCGGTGCATTTGCAGGTTCTGGTCCCGCTGGAATCCCTGGTTGCAGATCTCGCAGACATATCTATCCGATTCGAGGAGCGTTTTGGGAGAGAGAGAAACAACTTCCGCGTCCGGATCTAGAATTGAGAGATAAAATAAACCTTGATTAATCAGTCTGTATCTATCTATCTATGTAAGTAAAATTATTATTAATATTATTAATTACCTGGGGTTCCGGCCGGCCGGCGTTTTCGCTTGCTGGTGGTTCCGTTCTCCGAGTAGGAGGAGAAGGGATCGTGAGGAACGGAAGGATCGATGCTTCTCAACATCGGAAAGCTAGAGAAATTAAGATTAAGAGATAATTGTATTGATGTAGATGAAGAACATAATTAATAAAAAAGAATTAATGAAAAAAAGAAAGGGATATATGAAGAAAGGGTCTTTGTGAAAGCTTTTGAGCGATGAATTGAAAAGAAGAAAAGTTTCTCACTTTCTCTCTCAAGAGACTATCTTCCTCAGGTATTGTTATGAAAGTCTAGGCTAAATAAACTTGATGGGGGGGGGGGGGGGGGGGGGGGGGGGGTGGGGTAGGGTAGCCAATGACAATATATGGATGAAAGTTGATGTGGGGGGGGGAGAGAGGAAAAACATACATCCCTATAAAGGAACAAAAACAGAGTCATAATTGTGATTTTCATGGGGAGAAAATTGCATGCACAAATACTAAAGGCCAACTGCAAATATACGTACGTATTATGAGCCTCATTTTTGTCTGCTTTCATACCTCCGCATTTCTCTGTCTAATCATCTCACTGTAGCCGACTCCACCCTTTTGGCTTTTCCTCTCTCTCTCTCTCTCTCTCTCTCTCTCAACTTAGACTATGTTTTCATTTTTGCTACTCGAGTGGATAGATTTTAGTTGATTTGAAATGAAACTGTTAAGTAATTCCATAATTCAATTTGGTACCGATCGAGTCGCATGTGAGAATGACTGAATACGAACCAAGCAATCCATGTAAAAACTAGCATAAATCCTAGTTTTGTATTTATAGTAGAAAGATGTATCTATTAAAATAAAAGAAAAAACTGCCTCTTCAAAGGCTAAATAAAGTATTCAATAAAAATTCTCGAAAATAAAAAACGAACTTCCATCTTAAAATAATAAAATGACGTTTTCGCCCCTCAAACGATGAGACCCACTGCATCAAATAGTGTGCGACTTGGACTCATAACACTGTTTGACAAGTCGATCAAGTAAGAATTCGACATTTTGAATTTATGATCTTCTTTTCCTACTAGAATTAAAACAGATTTTCTAATATGTTAGAACAATTAATAATGATACCTTTTAAGGTATACTTTGAAATTGATTAGATAGAAACGGTTATATCATTTGTTTAATATGGTGTATAATTAGTACATAAAACACGAATTTAATTTGTCCGTGTGTTATATAAAGTCTTGGGAAATCTTACATCAATTCGTTTAGAAATGCAAGAAGTCTTAGGATTCATTTTGGGGCATGAGAGAGAATTTAAAAAGAAAATTGTAGAAAGATTCCTTCTGAACTGACAAATTAAAGTGTGGGGTTACTCCCCAATTCTATCCGTATGCTAAGACAAGACTCTAAACATGTGCATATAATAACCTTGATAACAAAGAAACAAAAACACAAATTTATGATGTAATAGAATATTATATTATTTAATTGCTAAGCTACAACCAACTATTAGACTCGACAAAGTAATGTTTCCGAGTTGATTATAACAGTGATATGCACTCGCTGTCTCAAATGCATATTGAGTTATTTTTATTCTTGTGCAATACTTTCTCTGTTATTATTATTCTTGTTTTATTTTTTTTGGATGTGATTATTTAGAAGAGTTGTTAGTTGTGAATAAGATGTGAAACTTTCAAATAAAGTGTTTGTAATAATTTTTTATTTTAGGAAATGAGAAAAAAAATGATAGAACAATTCGAAAAAGAAAGTGGAACAAGAATAATGGAATTGAAGAAATAATATGTATGTAATTTAAGTAAAAGTTAAATACATTAGACTAGCTACTTTCTACAACATGCTTGACATATAAAAGTATTAATTGGATCTGAATTTATAACTTATAATCGTGGAATAATCATTCTACCACTAGATCATACAAACAGCTTTTGTGAGGAATCATGAAATGGGATAATTGAAGGCTAATTGGGCCACCCACATAAGTTAAACATTATGGAATAATAGATATGAAACTTACCAAGAAGAGAAAAAAATGGGGGATCAAACAATTGCTATAAGACATTACAAATTATTGGCTCAAACTTTGTTAGTACTATTTTTTTTTGGGGTCAAATTCTTAGCTATTTACATGTAATTTTTTTTAATTTGTAAATAATTTGTAAAATCTGAAACTAAAATTAAAAAATAATTTTGAAGACAAGCAGTGAATGCAATAGTGGTAGGCACCAAAAACATTGTCTCATGCAAATGACATTCGGTGATGAAGTTAGCTCAAATGGGCCCTAATTTCCCAATTCAATTTCGTCCCATTAAATTATCACCTCCTGTGGAATATTATTGCACAAATATTGACAATTATTCAGTTTATTTTAATTAAATTAATATCGGTCGACAAGCAATTATTAATCAATTCAATTATTTTTCGATATCCGTGCTTTTCATGTAATAAAATATCTTGATAATCAATTAGTTAAATTCCCGATTAAAAAAAATCACCAGGTATGTACTGTACGTACTAAAATCTTTTTTTATTATCACTCTTTAATTCTATTAAATGGAAGAGCCTAGTGCAAGACTTTAATTATCAGTAAGTAGCTCGACTGTTAACTCAATATTTAATTATTAAACCAAATTTGTGATTCAAATTCGATCACCAAGTAAAAGAAAGATATGTGTGTGAATTCATTATAAACGATACGTTTCTTTTGGGCGTGAAAATCAACAAAGTGATATTTTATGATATAAATTGTTTGACTTTTTAGTAGTTAAATATAATCACACAATCTTTGCCGTTTTAGAAAATGTATTATTTATAGTTAACATTCCAATAAAAAAACATATAATTTTTAACATAACGGATGGAATAATTGTTTATATAAAACTATATATATTTCAAACGAGTTTTGTAATTATATATTTCTTGATTTCAAAGTTAAATAGTCTCGATCGCCGATATTCGCTTGGAGGGCTGTCATGATTAAGGAGAGAGAGATCAATTTGTCGGACCTTACTTCTGCCTTCTATTGACAATAATTAACATTTGAATCAAAAAATGTAATTAATTGTAATAATTACACCCTTTTTTTCCTTTTTGATTGACATGGAGCTCTTTTATAATATAGTTAAATTATTATTTCATACACTATTTTTTCGCGTGAATAATTTTTAAATCTTGTCACCCTCCCAACCAAGATTTATATATATATATGTAGAAAAGCTAAAGGCAGAAGCCGATCTACACTTTCTGCGTGCATGAAAATTAAACCTATGATCGTAATCATTGCGATGGAAGTTAAATGAATTTTTATATCTTAGGACATTTTAATTTGCTTGGTTTTATTAGAAATATTATGAAATGAGATACTATTTTCACTTTTTTTCTTTCTTTCTCATTTTGCATACTAAACTATGCTAATGTTACATTTTATAGAAAACGAGTCCATGACCATGACTTCGACTATGAGATCATTGTTATGTCTTATGTGTATTTGAATATTTTCTATAATCCACGATTCCAATTAAAATATGAAAGGTCATACTAATTTTAATTAAAATAGAGAATCTGTGCGTTATTTATTAAATAATAATATGGAATAGAAATAATAATTTGTTATTTTCTAGGGCATATATATAAAATGTGATGAGTAGTGCATGGAAGAAATTAGATTCTAAAAGAAAAGTTTGCTCCTTCGACACCTAAAACGTGGCCTGCTGTTTGGTGGCTGCCGGTAACAAAAAGCAGTAGACCACCCCCCTACCCTATATCCCCCCACCCACCCACCCCACCCACCCCAAAATTATAAATCCACCCCTCCACTCTCAAAAATCTTATCTACATATACTAATTAAGGACAAATATAAATTTACCATATTAATTAATTTGATTGTTAAGTCACATTAAATATATAATGAACAAATACTTTAACATGATAACGTGATATGGGTTCAATTTAATTTGTGATTTAAGTAGCACATAGTTTGGTAGAAAGGTATAAATTCATCTTTTTTATTAACTTAAATAATAATAGAAACTTATTTGGGAATGCTCCCAAATGATTAGTATGACTGTATGAGCTCGTGATGTATGAGGTGAGATATGTTTTTTTTATTGGTAATGCAAGATTTAATAATTAAAATTATGTGTGATTTAGTATGATTGATATTTTAATGGGACTATATGGATAAAATAGTGGTATACGTAAAGTAGTTGATTGGAAATAGAATATAATAATAAAAAAAATGAAGTTGGGAGGGATGATTATTAGTATAAAGAGACATTGTTGTGATGGGTGCATGTGTGGGAGAATCCATCTCCCATCATGTCCCCATTCTTTCAACACATTAAATTACTACTATTTTTACTTTGCTTTTACTCTCTTAATTTTCTTTATTTGTCATTACTCTCTCTCCCTCTCTTTCTCTCACTCCTCTCTCTCATACACTAGACAAAACAAACGTAAACGCACACTAACAAGAATCCATTCGCATTATACTATCGATCACTAGAATTAAATACTATGTGCCACAAATAAGAAAGTACCAAACCCTTTCAAAGGTGTTTACAGTTGAATATAGATATAACTGACTAAAGAGTTAGTAAAACCTCCGTATAGTGATATTATATTATATTATATTATATATATATATATATATATAATCTCTTTATAGTAATAAATAAAATTGTGGTATTAATTTGGAACCAATTATAAATAGTGATAAAGTATACATTATAACATTAAATATTTTTTCTAGGTAAATTCTTAATAAATTAACCTCTATATAATAATCAAATGCATTAAATTTTCAAATATATTTTTAGAATTCCAAAATTATATAACTATTTAAGATAAACTTAAATATTACAAGAATTATTTATCTAAAATTGTTTGTAAAAATAACTTAATTTTTTGGATTAAGGCCCCGTTTGAAAAAACAACTTCTTATGGCAAAGTGACTTGTAGTATAACAAATTATGACAAAAGTTCTTAAATTTAATAAGTTGTTTGCCTTTGAATGCACACATTAATAATAACTTATACAATATAAAATAAAAATAAAAACTCCAATGTAAAAAACTGTAGCTGTCAGGATCGATGGTGAATCTCTGCATAAGTTTCTTATAAGTTATAAATATTAACTTAATTAAGGACTTATGACAAAAGAACTTATTCTATAAGGACTTATGATAAAAAAAAACTTAAACTTAAAAAGTTAATTGTGTTTGGATTTATGCAATAATAATGACTTATATAGATAAAAAGAATTTAAAAAAATATTGTTGCCGGGATTTGATATTGGAACCTCCTTAAAAGTTACTTATAAGTTGCCATAAGTTAATAATATTAACTTATGAAAATTAGTTAAAAGTAACTTATTATTTAGAATAAGTTATTTTGATAAGTTATTCCAAACGCGCGTAAAATGACTTATTATTTAGAATAAGTTAAAATAAATTATTTATAAGCTCTTTCAAACGAGGCCTTATAAATATAATTCAAAAGTAACTTATAAAGTAGAATAAGTTATTTCGCTAAGCTCTCCCTAACGTACGCAAAATGACTTATTATTTAGAATAAGTTGAAATAAGTCATTTTTAAGCTCTTCTAAATGATGCCTATTATTGCATCATTTAACTTTTATGTTCGAAGTGACTCTCCATCACAATCACCTTATTTTCAATTCATGTTTTAGAATATGAAAAGATACATTTGCATATGTATATACAATGAATGAATTTTCTAAGTTAATGTATACACAATAAACATAAATGAATTTTGTACATATATTTCCTCTTCTGAATTCATGCATTGATATATCTTTCAAATTCATATTTTAAAACATTAATAAATAAATTTTCTAGTGCTAAATAATGTATATTAATTACTTTTAATAATTTTTAATTTTCATATTTTTTTCAATTATATAATCTCCCTCTAGTAATATTTTCTCTAGTTTCGAGGATATTAGTGTATAGATATTTTACTGTATTATGATTTAAAATCAGGGAACGAAATTGAAAAACTTTGAAGAGACGAGGTGGGATTTTCATTTTTAAGAATAAAAAAGTTGCTTGTAAAATTCGTAAACAATAGCCTGAAGTAATTTGATCATGCGGAGAGAGAAGATTCGAATCGGCTCATTATACTACTTTTTCTTATAATTATGGATTCTAACTTGTACACTACTACAAAATTCAATCAGAAAATGTAGGAGCTTTATGTCATATTCTACTCATACTTTACAATCATTATAATACTAGTGATCCAATAAAAAAGTGCAATATAAAATACGAATCATACTAAATTGAAACAATGATATTAAAATTGTGGACCCAAAAGTGAAAAAAGAAATTGAAGAAAGGGGAAGAATAGTATGAGTGTTTTGGGTTGGAAGTGGATGTATTGTTAATTAAACTGATGGGTAGGCATGGTCATTTTCACAACTTTTGTACTGAAAAAAGAAAGCCCAACTTAGTTAGGACCACAGACAAAACTGAATACCCCTATTTAAAACCCAATACTATTTTATGTCAGAAATTGGTAATTCATACACGCTAGCATTTAGACTGTTTTTTCTCAAACCCTAATTGCTAATTTGTAAAATAATAATTAATAGTATGGGAGGAGTAAGATCTATCCCGATTAAATTAATTGATTTTGTTTCATGAATAATAATTTAGATTATATACTATTTCAATGTCATATAATATATATTATATATAATATACATTTTATAGACAGTGTTTGGAATATCTTTTTTCAGCAGCTTTTAGCCAGTTACAATTTAATGTTGCTTTTTTTTTTAAATTATGTATTCTTAAAGTTGCTAAAAGTTTATTTTGAGCAATGTTGTTATAGTGTTTGCAATATTAGAAAAAAAGTTCAACTTTAGGGAAAAAAGAAGAAGTAATGCAAATGATTTCATAAGTTGTTTTTCAATTTTATTTTTTTGGCTTTTGCTTTTAAAAACACCTCCTAACTAGGTTATGAACGTCTGTTTATTCTGATTTATTTTAAGCATAAAAAAATAGAATTATACAGTATAAACACTACCGTATATTTAGGGGTGTTTAGTTTAATTGCATTTCGCCACATAAGATTGAGTGTCCCATTTTAATATACCCTTCAGTGTTCCACTCCACATATATATTGACATGTTTTATATGTGACCTACATGTGATACAATTTTTTAATAAAAAATGTCAAATATCAGCAAATTTGTGGAGGAGACAGTACCCAAGGGTGTATGAAATATGAATATGGGACAAAGAAACTGCTCTAGCATTTCGCAGTTATGAATTGAGGATCATTTACCCAAATTTGGTATTGAATATCACATAATAAGTTACTTTTTAGATATGATTTTAAATTCTTCATAAACCTAATTCAAACATTTTATTTAGTTTACATCATAATATAATACTATATAATTACGTATTTATTAATAAAACTAAAGTAAAAGTGAGATTATAAATATCAAAACCCAACTGGATGGAACGAGGGATAGTTGCCGGAATCATAGCGCTTATGTCCATCGTGCAAACTTCTAACCTTTTCTTTAAAAAGTAGTAAAAAAGTAGTTCACAAGTACAATCTCTCTATATAGAGTGTAATTATTTACTGAAAAGTTAAAACTTTTTGCAAAAGAAAGAGATGAGTGGTTGATAAATAGATTGTAAAATTTATGTTATTTTTATATATTATGAAAATTATAATTTATTTTCGAGTGTTGTCCGAAGAATTTATATCTTCTATTTAATTTGTGGACTATTACATATGAGTGTTTGTCGAAAGAGAAGACACTTGCTTCTACCTTTAGGCTAGTGAATTCTCTTGATTTTTCATACAAAAACATTAGAGTATGCTAAATTCGTACCTCGAATACGGATTTCCCTTGTTATGATGTATTTTAAAATATGATAATTTGCCTGAACTTTATTGCATTATTTCTTACGAGCGAGTTTTATTTGATCAAGGGAGATTGCAATTGGCCAATGTATATACATGGAATTTTAATTTAATATAATACTTGTGTCTGAATTATACTAATTATAAAAAATAATCATTTTCGATATTATTTTATCATCCCTCTTTATTAATTTACAATTAGTAAATTAAATAGGTAAAAACAAATCCCTTTTACAATCTTCTCCCTTGAATGTGTAGTTTTTTTAATTCAAAACTACATAATTTTGAACCAAACACTAATTGAACATGAATTTATTACACAGATGATCTCATCCCTTATTATAAATAATTCAAAAATTATTATATTAGGACCACATACATACACCGACCCTTCGACAAACCTAACTTCAGCTGAGGCCTCAAACTCGTAAAATTGACTTTACACTGATCCAAGAACATGACTATGAAAGGAGAAGAATAACGACCGCATGAATAACACACCATATTACACACATTATACATATTTATATATATATATATATATATTACAATTGTCAAGCTGGCCTCCCATTCGATTTTATTGCGCAGACAGACTTTTTAAAAGACTTGTCACATTCTCCACTAGGTATTCTAGAGTTGCTATATATATGACTCTTCCTCCTCCTTTATGCGTCAAGATTAGGGTTGTTAAGGTGTCCAATTCAGTGGGCCAATTGTATTGATTTAGGCCCCATATTGAATCGGTTTGCTTAAAATCCACCCTTCATGGATAATCGAGTCACCATGTCAAAATTATCAACCTACATGTTAAACTATACACCTTTACAAATTTTCATAATCTAGAAATTTTATGTATCTCTTTGTTTTCTTATTGAATATAAGAAAGAGTCTTAATCTCTTGGAACTAACAATTTGCTTAACTACATTTTACCATCTACATATATATTTGATTTATTGGCTCGACAAATTGAGTAATTAAGGTAAACTAGTGGATAGATTAAAATAGCTTAGACTCTGAAGTCCATCGGGCTTTTGCGGCCCAAATTCCAATCAGCCCGTCTGGCTGTTTTGGGCCTCAAAATCCATCTTGAATTATAGATTGTTGGATCATTTTAGATCAATTTTGACAGTTGTTTGTGATCATAAACAAGATGATTGTGTAAGTTCCTTTTGACAATGATCGATGTGTATAAGTAAACTAGATCTATTATTGTTACATAACAGAGACGAGACATGCATAGCCAATTAAGTCCTACTCGACATAACTTTTAGTTCCATAGTCTCACTTTTAATCATGTAAGAATTGATTTTTTCCATTTACAATTTTCAACTTTAATCTCATTCACACCTAAAAATTGACAGAATCAAAATGACCTCATATGCCCGTTAGCTTACCTATTATGCAATTGTCGTCCTGTTCCCAAAAAATGTGACCAGCTATAACTGTAAAAGACTTACTTGTGAGCTACTCGGATCTCGACCCGACAAAAGCTTGCCCAGGATCCGACCCGGGATGAGTAGGCACAACAATTGTTTAACCCAAATTGACAGAATCAATAAATAACAGGGAGTATTTCATAACTGGTGTGCATAATATTATACATATTTTTATATTTTTATTTAAGATAAAATACTTATACACATCGATCAGAAATATCTTAATTTGAAATTTTGTGATGCTTATTTGTATACCGCTTTGAATTTTGATATTTATTTATACATAAATTTATAATATGATCTATTTAATTTGTTTAATTACTTCATAATTTATATTTTTTTCAACATTAACATATTTAGTGCAAATTATACATATTAATTTTATTTTTATACAAATTAAAAAATATTAAAAAATTAGTGGACTAGGTCCGCTCCCGAAAGCCTGGGGTCAGGTTGAGCTTCATAAATCACGGCCCGGCTCGAGCGGGTCCAAAAATTGAATTGGCCAGATTGGCCCGGGGAGGGGCTGGCCCACCCGCCCATTTTGCAACCTCTATATTTTTTATACTACCTATAGTTGGTCTAATTATTTTCGGTACGAAAATTAAGAAAGTTGATTGATGGGTGTTAAAGTGGTAGGATCCACTTAATTTCTTTTACAAATTATATTGGGACGGAGGGAGTATGTTTTATAGTAATTCTTTCATGTCAGAATTAATAAGAATCTGAGTTGTTTAATCAAATTATAATCACCACTACACTATATATAGTAGTAACAAGTTTGAACTTGATAATTTTAAATACATGCATTTTAATATTTTAATAATAAATTTTGTAATTACCAAATAGCATTCACTTTTTCCTCAACTTTGGCTAGTGTAACGAAATTTTCTTTCGAGAAATTGAACCTTTAATATATATCACTCCCGCATAAGTGAAATTATAAAATTCACAAGTTCATTTCCCATGTATATTATTACTCTACTATAATAAAAAAGAGAACCCTAGCTTAAGATTGTCAAAAATTTCATTAAAGAGTCATATGACAAAGTTGCCCTTACAAATAGTGGGCAAATCTTTGATCTACTTCCTCTTCCTTGACTACACACACATAAATATGCGTGTATTCATTCCTACACACAAAACAACCTAGACCTAAAAATTATACCAAACTACATAAAATAAACCCTAAAAACCAAGAATCAAACTCATGAACCAACCTAAAAATTATACCAATCTACAAACCTAAAAATCTAAAAATCTAAATTTATTTTTTCCAACTAAAGAAAAGAAATTAGGTCAACAAACCACTCCTAATTAATGGCAACAAAGAGCTTCCAACGGCAATCCGATGTAGATTCTGCAGCAAGATAAAAACACTACGCAGCACATCTTAATACTCTCCCAGATTCTCGAATCTTGATCTCTACTCGCCGGAGTGATTACGGCGGCCGACAGCACGTAGGCCGACGCCGCGTGCTTCACCAGCTCGTTCCGTATCACGATGTCGGCGCCGCCGCGGGGCGGTGAGTTGGCCATCACGTCTTTCAGACTCGTGTATCTCGGCAGTGTTTCGTCGGTCTCCGCCGCCTCGACAGTGTGTATGAACGACGGCACCGCCCTAAGTTTGTGATGTCTCGAGACTTCGTCGGTTTCGGAGTTCTGCCGGGTGATCGCCGCCGCGTCGATTCTGTGTTTGAATGAAGGGAAGGGTTTCAGTTTGTGGTAGTCGGACTCGATGGTCATTTTTAATTTCTTGAAATTTGCATGTGGAGAAAAGGAAACTGAAAAAGAATAGGTAAAACAATTAGGGCTTGATTGAATATTTTTGAGTTTTCTTGAAAATGTGAAGCATTAAGATTATACTGAACTAATGAACGGTGGATTGGATGAGGGTCGAAATGTTGATGAGAGAGAGGGCATTGAATCGGGCAATTGATGAATCCCTAATCCTAGCTTTGATCAACTGTTTTGACTGTTTCATCACATTGATAAGTATGTTTAATATTTTAATTTAGATCCCCTCTACAATTCACTAGGCAAAAACCAAGAACTACATGATGAGAGAGAGTATCAGCAGCAAATCCAGATGCGTATACGAATACGGGAAGTTAATCTTCACTAATTCATTAATTCGACATACGAATACCTATCTAAGAGTCAATCGGGGGAGAGAGTGTCAGCAGCAAATCCAGATGCGTATACGAATACGGGAAGTTAATCTTCACTAATTCATTAATTCGACATACGAATACCTATCTAAGAGTCAATCGAGGGAGAGAGTGTCAGCAGCAAATCCAGATGCGTATACGAATACGGGAAGTTAATCTTCACTAATTCATTAATTCGACATACGAATACCTATCTAAGAGTCAATCGGGGGAGAGAGTGTCAGCAGCAAATCCAGATGCGTATACGAATACGGGAAGTTAATCTTCACTAATTCATTAATTCGACATACGAATACCTATCTAAGAGTCAATCCCCCGAGAGGAAGAAAATTGGGAGAAGACGACTCAAGCCTCAATTCTTCTACAAATCCAAGCCACTCAAACTAAAACAAAAGCCTTTAAATAGGCCCACAACGGTAGTGTATGAAACAACTTGAATAAGTTGCTTTTGGGAGCACTTTTTTTAATGTTTGGAATGTAGGCTTTTGTTTTTTTTTTTGAGTTTAAAATAAATCAGAATAAACAAAAGTCCATAAACTAGTTGAGTTGCTTTTTAAAAGGAGAAACAAAAAAAACTGAAAAACAGTTTATGAGAATGTTTTGAATATTGTTTTTTCTAAAATTAAGTTGTTTTTTTTCCTAATATTCCATATACTAACAACTTTTGCTTACAAACAACTTTAATAAAAATTGCTTATAAAAACTATTCCAAACACTATCACATCAGAAGCTAATATACATAAAACAGTTTCATAAAATTTGTGCCTCTTAAGATTCATGTAAACGGCTCTTCATTGTTTGATCTTCATTATTAAACTTCAAAGTGGCCCTTCAACTTCAACTGATCTTCATCGTCAAATCTAATACTCCTTCTGTCTCATTAATACTGTCATGTATACTTAATTGGGTTGTCCCAATAGTATTGTCTTGTTTTCAAAAAGGAAATAAAACAACACTACAAATCACAAAAAATCATGTGGACCCATATCTTTTACACACAAAAGTCAAGCTTCTTAAACTCCGTGCCAAAACCTACATGACAATACTAATGGGACGGAGGGAGTATTGACTATCAGAAACTCCCAAAAGTGCCTTTACCTTCCTTGATACAGCAGTAAGATCCTTGACCTTAATGTGGGATGGAAGTTGGTAAGATCCTTTAGGCTATCGGTTTTCAGTTGCGGTTTGGTCATCCTTGCACATATGCTTGCTTGGTGTGAGACATAACCATGTTTTCACTTCCTAGTGATGAAATCTTATACTCATGTTGGTGGTTTTCTTGATTACTTTTCAGTTTGCAGAGTGTGAATGTATCAGTTTCTTGTAATTTTGGAGGAGAATGTAGCATACGTTAATCATATTCTTCCCTTTCTTTTCAATAAGACAATAACTTGAAAATGTACTATTTGAGCAACAATAGGCATCATATAATCTGTGAAATCAAATGAAGATTTAAGGCTTTAAGAAATGTCACATTCAAGCAAAATACCAAACATTACTGAAAAACCTCTATTACTGCAATCTAAAATCGAGTCAATTCCCAGCTAGACTATAATTGGACTACAAAACCCCTAAATTAATTTCTCAATCCAGCATTGAATTGATGCCAGAATTCTCAGCCAAAACCGTGCCGAACAAGTAGGCGCTCTGCCACCCGAACTTGTAACTCATATCTTTCTGGTCTGAATATAGATTTACAACTCGAATATGTCGTTGGAAAGCCAATGACTATACCTTTGTAACAGTAGCTAAATTGAACACATACACAAATTAAACCAAGTAGAAGAAGATTCTACGGTAGCAGGATAATATCATAATATTGTGGAGTCGGAGTAATATAAATCTTTTAGTTAAAGTCAATGGAAGAATAATCAAAATGGATGTGAAATAATGATCTTTTAGTTCAAATTGCACAAATCTCGTTTGCATACATAAGTAGATTCAAATGAAAATATATCAAATTAAATCTTCATGAACACGGGTTGGGTTATCTCTAGAAATTAAATTAATAAATCCCTTTATATTTCAAAGAAATTGTTGTATTGTTTCAAAGTAAAGTAGAACATTTGCTTTGTCATTTCATCGAACACCTCAGAACGCATAAAACTTGACATCCTCCCGAATTTAAATTTCAAAGAGATTCTTCATAATTGGGATGTTAGAGTTGAAACCACAAATCGATTTGCATAGCTATCAATCAAATAAATTAGGAAAATTACTCTATAATGATAGTCAAGTAAAATAATATTTAATTTCTATACTTGGATATGTATTTCGGATCGCTTTAATGTGGTTGTCATTGCAAACAGGATCAATAAATAATAATTGATCGGGAACAGAAAATAATAAAAAAGTATATCGATAAGTTGGAAGGGTCATGACATGAACAAAAGATGAAAACAAGGAAAAGACATTCACGCGCACCAAAGATAGCGGCTGCGGGTTCCTCGTCAACAAAAAAAAAAAAAAAAAAAAAGTAAAAGACATTCACGTGTACAAAAAGTATATGCTACATCTGTTTCGTCTTTAATATTTCGTGCATAATAATACTCCCAGCTAAGACGTTTTTTTCTTTTTTGAAATAAAGTTGGTTTCATTGTAGTAATTCGTTTTTCACACGTGACACATCTTCAAGTATTCTCGACCTAAATTATCTAGTAATTTTATTTGTTTTGCGTTCAACAGTAGACTTGAAATAGAAAAGGTTGGCATAAATTGCAGCTAAGATTAATCAACAGCAAATACAACAACAGAGTTCACGGTTCTAATTTCACTAACATCATTAAGGGACCCAATGCTCCTCTAGAATTTAATTACAAAACAAATGTCTACATTATATTTGTAACTAAATTAGATCAGGTCAACAAGTAGATCTCCTCAAGAGAAGACAGGAAGGAGGTTGCGGGTTCAATTTCTACGTGTTTTAATTTTTTTTTTATTTTCCCTTTTTTACTTATCTTCTTTTTATTTTGTATTTATTTTTTCCTTTTTTTCTCCTGTTTTCCATCTCTCCAATTTATTTATTTTTTAGAACAATATATTCTACTTATCTCCTTTTTATTTGTATTTTTTTTTCTTTTTCTCATGTTCTCCAAAGCTCCAATTTTTTTTTAGAACATTATGTTATCCTTTTCAGCATGGGGTTAAATTTTCCCACTTATTTTCCTTCTATTTCTCTTATTTGCAAATTCGGACTAGTTTTAAGCCAAAACTATTTTTAAAAAATAAAAAAAAATGTTGGATCTCCAAATCCATTTCCTCCAGATTAATTCATATATTATTGATATGCATATAATTCTGGAATGTTTGTGATGATGAATTAATTAGTTTATTAAATAAAACTGGTTTTCGATTTGAAGATTCAAAATTTCGTGTTACGATGTGCAATTTTGGGTACAACTGAGGTTAAATTACATAAGGATTGAGATAAAGTTTCAGCATATATAATAATGTTGTTACATAATGTTCTTGATTTCATATATATTCAGATTTCTACTATTGTAGAATTTACAATAGATGATTAGCATGTTATATGATTGGTTGTTTTTTAGGCAATTGAGGTTAAATTACAGAAGGATTGAGACATGACCATGTTTGCTTCCTAGTGATGAAAATGTACTATTTGAGCAACAATTGCATCATATAATCTGTGAAATTGTTGGTTCAGAAGGTGGAAATCAAATGAAGATTCAAGGCTTTAAGAAATGTCACAAACTGCACATTCAAGCAAAATACCAAACCGTTACTGAAAAACCTCAATTGCTACAATTTGAAACCGAGTCAATTCCCAGCTATCTAAGTTAATACAAAGTTCTCAACCAGACACCGGATATTGCTCATGGTAGTCACCACTTGACATCATCAGCCTGAATATGATCACCTCCGAACTGGTGGCACACCGCCTCTACCAGGTGGTGCTCCACGACCAGTAGCCTGAGCCTGCCAATAAGAAAATTTCAATTGATAACTTGTGTTTACATCTCAACAATGAAAGACAAAATTACACAATTGTTGGTTGTAAAACGAGAGAACAAGCAGGGAGATACAAATGGACTAAGCAAATTCACTTTATTCACAAGTATCAAACACCATTCACACATCAAATAGGGAAAGTAGCGTACTCTAGCTCGCATCGCAACAGCACGCCCACGTCCTACTCCAAGTAATGAACCCTTACCCTTCACAATTAGAATGTAACTGATGGTTAGCAACATCAAGAACAGGAAAGCCAAAACAACGAAACAAGCTGAGGTGCAGGGGATTGGTACCTTAATTCTAGATTCCAGACGCTTAAACATGGGAGCATTCTTAAGCATATCAGGGATTACCATGAACCTGTAACAACCAACCATTACTCACATTCCAACTTCATCAGCACAAATTTAACTCAAGATAGGAAAAGAATACAAACCTGACTTTGCTACCTCTAATGAAAACATGCTCAAGTTGTGACACCTTTCCGTCCTGCAATATAGTTGAACAATAGCAATTCGAAATAAGTGAAATAAATTTAGTCACTAGAACTGCAAATATAAAAGCATCTATAGAATTTAATAGGGATAGTTACAAAAACCAAAGTTCAAAAAAGCGTAAATGGGTTCCGAGGCGTTTTCCTTACGAGTCACGCGAGGCGTAAAATCGAGGCGTAAATTCTATTTTTCCCCTAATAAACATATAACACCACAAAAACACATACACACATAAAATCAAATTTCTTCCAAGTTCAAACCAACAAAAAAAAACCAATTCAAACCAATACAAAGAATTATAAGGTCTTAAATCTCAACATCACAAATTAAGCATCATCAATCTTCATCATCATAATTCTCTTCTTCATCAACCAAATATCGTTGGTGACTTTTTCCTTTGCCTACATACATTAAATTAGCAATATACTATAATACAAAAATTGGGTTTGATTTGGGCGGTAGGGGCGGTTTCACGGTAAATTGTTTTGATTTGGAAGAAAATTGGGTTTTAATCAATTAGGGTTGAATCGATTTTGATAAATTTTGAAAAATAAACATATGGGTTGCATTATACTGGGGTCAATTTGAGTTATTTGGTTGAAATTGAAGAATGAGTCAAAGAAAATAGGCCCAATTTATGGTTCGAACGCCTCAGCCGTCGACTCGAGGCGTACGCCTCAAGGCGCGCCTCGACGGACTGAGGCGGCCTGGCAAAGCGAATTCAACGAGGCGTACGCCCCATATCTTTTTTCCGGCGCCTCGCTCCGAGGCGGGCCTCGAGGCGTAAGCCTCGAGCGCTTACTAGCGAAAGCATTCTGATTCAAACCTTGTACCCCTTCCCCCGGCGTTTGTGTATTCCCACCATAGTCGGGCAGAAAGGGGGAAGAGGCAAAGAAAGGGGGTGCTGGAGAGGGGGGGGGTTGGATAAGCTCATAGGGAATAATCCCCACTCTCCTAGGTGTGCAAGTGGAAGAATAGGGAGGAGAGCAGCTTCTTGGGGAAGCCAAGGGATATACATAAATAAGGCCATTCCTACCATCAAATGCATCTATCTACTTTTCTATCTACGTTTGCATTTCCATTCCTAGAAAGTTGTGTAGAGGGAAGAACTCTTGAACTTCCCATCTGTAAATGTATTCCGCACTTCCTATCTATTAAGTATATCTATTCTCTATTTCTTATTACTCTTCTTTACAAGTTCTATTGATCCTATCAAAATAGTCTGCAACACATTCACATAAGTAATTTGATACCTTACAAATTGTTCAAATGAGAAGATTTGAAAGAAAAAGTTCTGGCCTCAAGAATGTGTTTTGTAGTGTTCACTGGAAGATTTCTAAAGTTTTGAGAACTCAGTTTTTTCTGAAACCAGGCCAATCTCGAAGTTATTTCAAATTATCCCTATTTCCATATTCCTAACATAAACCACTGAAACCTTTAATCAGCCGTAAGCGTTAACCCCTTTCTCAAAATCTACTACTCCCTCCATCCCAAAATTCTTGTCCGCTATTCTATTTTGGATTGTCCCAAAATTCTTGTCCACTTTTCTTTTTTAGTAAATTATTACACACAACTTTTTTGTGGGACCCACAACTTTATACCAATCTACCCACAACTAACAACTCTCCTTTAAAAAGCGTGCAAAAAGGAAATTGGACAAGAATTTTGGGACGGAGGGAGTATTAGATATTTAGACTCTCAACTAAATCAGAACCCCCACAAAACAGAATACAAAACGACAAAGTAGCCACTAAAACTTTCTTCCTTGGGCAAAACAAATATCTCGACTGAAATCACACAATTTTCACGTAACAGTTCAATCTAGGGTTTATCATTTATTTAGGGTTTAACAAGCACGTCGCGACCACAACTATCAAAACCCAAAACACAACAAACTACAGAGGAATCCGGTGAAAAGAACACAAGATTCAGAAAATTGATGAATAGAGAATCAACAGGTATACCTTGGCAGTGTAAGTAATGCTTTCAAGCTGGCAATTCCAGTTGTCCTCGCACTCGATCATGCTCCCGCGGTAGAGCTCGCCGCTCTTCAGCTCCACAGTCACAATGTGACCCGACGCCTCGTGCAGCAGCTTCACCGGAATCCCTAAGCTCCGACTCATTATAACTCTCTCTTCTCTCTTTAAAATATTTCTCAAGCGATGTATGTATAATGTGTGAAGGTGCGAGTATTCAAAACTTTACATTAATTGCTCTAACACCCCATAATTTCTAATTATCTTGAGTGGGAAAGAATATAGTGAATAAGTAACACTTCACTCCATTGGGCAAAAATACGAAACTAACTTTTTCGATGATTGGTGGAACATGTATTGAAATATTAAATATGGGTTAGAGAATTGTTATATTCCACTATACCAGTGCATATAATTGATCTCGAATAATAATTATTATAAGAAAAACAATAATTTTAATCTATTTTTAGATGTTCATAAAAAAAAATTGAAAAAATTAAGGGCAATTTGGCTAATGAATAGGTATTTTTCCTTGCTTAATGAAAAAGAATGCATATTGAAGAGGAGAATGAGGATGAACATATCCAAAATTGAAACTTAAGGGGATCATGTATAATAGTATTCCTATTAAAAGAAAACATAGGAACAATTGAAATTCTAGACGATATGATATGTGTGGGTAATGACCGAAACCGCCCCTCAAAGAATTGAGGGATGAATAGACAACAAAAATCTATGATTTCACCACAAAATTTCAGTAACAGTTACTGCTCCATAACCCATCACAGTTAAAATCAACAAAAATGAATTCAAGCCAACTTCTCCCTAACTAAAATCATGACAGGATTAATGAGTTGTTTCTGCATTACATTCATAGAAATGAATTCAAGAAGAGGCATGTTAGCGGTTACAAAATTACAGATATAAATAAACTCAGCTGGATAACTGTCATCAACAAAAACACACATTCCCCCTCAATGCTGTTTCCCTTGTCTAGTTGAGGCTTCTCCTCCGTTTGCTGGCGCGATTCGCGCAGCTTCAGGGGCCGACTTATCAGCTTTCGAGAACTGAATCAAGACTTGCATGAGACTTTGGATGGTTGCTAAGAAAATCAATGAAAAGGTGATGCCTTTCCATGAAGAGAAGATTGAGAACCACTGGAAGACTTTTGTAGAACCCATAATGCCCCAAGAACAGACCACCTGTTGTGCAAGAAGACGGGTTTATATTTGCTCGATAAAGGGATAGAGGACGGTATATGAAAGTGAGTGAGTAATTACCAAAAGGGACTTCATTGGGCGCCCAATGTCTTGCCGTCTTTCACCAAAGGAATCCTCAGTTATATGTTGGTCCAATAACTTATCCTGTTTAGTGAATCAGATCGTGGAGTTGATTGAATGGATTAATTGCAACGATTTCGGATATTTCACATGAGAACAAGTGATTTAGAAAAAAAATGGAAAATGCCAATAAGTGAATTAGAGTAAAAGTGGCGCACCTTGGCTATGAAGACATCTTTACACCATTGAGCAACTGATTCATCTGTTTCTGGCAAATCCTTCATCAAGTGTCGCTTTACGTGTACATGAACCTAATTGAATATCGTATAAACATTAAACCTTCGAAAAGAAAATCAGGTTTCAAAATTGTGATAGGATAATTTTTCGACACATTTGGGATGCTAACTTCAAAAGGGTGCAAGTCCCTGTTTTCCAATAATTCATAACCCTTCTAGCAACGATTTTACCAACACGTGAAGGACAAGCAAGATGCACGATTTACATCAAAAACACAATTCTGCTATGAAGTTACCAACCCACACATCACAAAGTTCTGAGTGATAAGATTTTGCGGGCTTACCACAGAATATTGTCCTTTAAAAAGTCTTAGCATGGTTGGTTGAGGAGATGCTTTGGGAATAGCAACAGTTACATCATATACAGCCGGAACAAATGAACGCATGTGACTTATGCTGTTACAAAACCCTGAAAGATGGCCAAAGGTGAAAATGTAAAGTTTAAACGGGATAAGCTTAAGCATTGCAATAAGGAAAAGAAAAACTATGTCATAATAGAAGCAGTTCAAGTTGGAACCTTAGTTCGAGGAATCAAAACATTTTTTGGAACTGGTAGCCCTGCTGAGGATGCATATTCTTGAGCAGCTAAAAGTTTTGCCTGGGTGAATCGAGTTCCCTCGACAAAAAGTGCCAGCCAAAATGGCAGAGGGAAATCCCTTAACCGTTGAAGTCCTGACTGCAACAATTTTTAACTACAATCAATTAGGCCATCAAGTAATCTATACTAGAGAAAGAAGCAATACAAACATGAAAGTTGAAAGGGGATGCTATATGCAAGATCTAAATTCGTGTATAATTAAAATGATTTACCACTCAACAGTACCTTTAAGGTGCTCTCATCCTTTGCCCAGCTCCTTTCAAGAAAAAGATACTCAGAGAACCACATAGACCAACCTATCACCTGTTCAGATGGAAAATACTTTGTATTTCTCGAGTGTTTCTTGTTACATCCTCTAAATAAAAAGTCAACAACAAAAACAAGGCAAGGAGCAACATACATAGAAGGTCGAATTAACAGACACAGCAGATAAGATATTTCTAGTTTTGTTTGACTAGCAAAACTTTTTAAGTGTATTTCAATAACAGTGAAAGAGAAAAATAAATTTTAGAAAAAAAAAAAGCAAAAAACTCCTTATTCGCTTCCTATTGTTGTAATTAGCAAAGTTCTTTAGCTTATTGCATTGCTGATTCATTTTGTCAAGTCTGTCGTATAGGGGCCAGGACTGAGGATTGAAAAAACAAAACAGTTAGGAGAAGGTTTCAGATATCTTTTGGATAATCAATTTGGTAATAAGAAGTAAGGACTAATATCGCGTTGTACATCAAATGCTATAGTAACATTGGCAGAACAACTGCTTTGTAAGTATCCAATACTTAAACCGCAACCAGGAGCTTCCAAATTAATACCATAACAAGATAAACATTAGGCACTTACCGGGAGGTATGACAGCCAAAGAGCTACCGAGGCAACCCGAACGCTGTCACGTGATATAAAAAGGTCAGCAAGTAAATATTTATAATAAACATGAAATCAAAGAAACAGTTATGGTCAACATTAGTTGAAATTCTCAACCTTGTGCGTACGTTCTGTAACAACTAATAATGATCATCTCAGAACTTATATTTCTGATTCACGGATCACATGAAACAGAATACATGAAAGCATTCGTTGTTTTTAGTATTATATCCAAGTAGGTTAAAGTTTCGTTCTCACTCAAATTGGAATAGCTAGAAATTAAACAAAATTACATTTTCCAGCAATACCTCTCTGCCAAATAAACCTATAATTACTTTGATACTATAATTGCAGATAATATGACATATATTCATCATATAGAGTCATAGAGAAATCCATAAGCATAAATAAAAAATTAAATATGTGAATATTATGAATCGTGTATAAATATATGAGTCGTTATCTTCTGAATTGTGTAATCATGATATGCAAATGCAATGCATTTAGAGAAGGTAGACATAGTTTCCATATGAATATGTAGATGCAAAGAGTCATTGTGTAGCAGCAGGGAGATGGCAAACCTGAGCCAAAACCCATCCAACAAGCCAATCAATATCACTCCTGTGGTTACATATGACGAGTGCATGTTCTTTACCTGGAAATTACCAGTATTCAGAACATGAGTGACTCAATGAAGATCAAGCTCTCCCACAAAAGAAGCAAACTGAGATTTACAAATAACTAAGCAGGCTTACCCATAAATTTGAAGGTTTCAGAATCAGTGAACAATTCAATCTGCAAACATATTAGCAGAGCAATGTGAGGCAAGTCGGTGATTCAATGAAAACGAACAGATTACATTACACTGTATCAAAGCTTATGATAGTAACACAAAATACATTACAGAACCATTATCACTATCCAATGCATTACCAAAACTCTTAACACGTCCCTCCATAAGTAAGCTAAAAACAAAATATGTTGGCCCTTGAGGCTTGTGTTGATAATGTAAAAAGAACCAAAGGTCATAAACACTCATCTAAACACGAAAACCTTCCCATCTAACTTATCAAAAGATGGATATCATCATTGCTAGCATAAATTTTAACTTGGTTGGTTTTGCATCAAGCAAGTGTCGTCAAGATAGTCTTCCATCTCACAAGCAAAACATTTCAACTTCAAACTGTATGCCAACTAGCTACTACACGTCTACACCTTAATCTCAAGCATCTCGTACTTTCGGCCTATGGTGAATCACTGCATCTAACCAGCTAAAACGATTATTACTAATAGCTTAAAGAACCATTATAGAAAGGATTTTCACCTTGACACCAGCCCACCAATCGATCAGCCACACAAGCTCGAGCCATAGAAGTTCTGCCACCTGCCTGTTTATCCTCCGGTAAGTGTTCTTCGATAGAGGCCTTATCAGCACATAGCATACTGCCTATGCATACACACATGGAGAGAATTTAAAATCACACCAAAAAAAAATCCCTCGAAGCTCAGTAGAGTATCATAAATATATACAAGAACAACCGCATAGGAATCCCTTCAAACCTAACTTCGATTTGCTCGCAAACAGAAGATTTAGAAAGAAAACAAACTCTCAAACAGCCAAACAATCGCATTGACACAGTTTGAACTATGCCACACCTGGATTATATTAACGGCGAGCCCAGAGAAGACGAATAGAACACCCAACGGCAGAACAACAATCGCGGCTGGGATCGCCATAAACGAGCAAACCCGCGTATATATCTATCCGTACGAACGCGACGATTTACATTCTGCTTTCGATTGAACAGCGAGCGAACTGCCGCAATAAATATAGGGCAGAAATTGATCTAATTCAACATAAGCCAGTAGGAAATTTCAATTCACGTAAAATCCAGAAAGACGAATAATTGATTTTGTTTTGGGGCCTGCTACGAATGGTAGGGCCTTTGAGTGGAGTTGTACCGTACAAGATACGACAGCGTGTAAATATATATTGTATATTAACTGAATATTGTATTTTGAATATTTTCTGAGTTGGTATTTTTGGCCAATTAGATTCGAGCTGCTAGGGCAACTATTTTCGCGCTTTTTCCGATTTTATAGTGAAAAATACACAAACTTTTTAAGGATGGAAAGTTCATATATCCGTTTATTATGCAAATATACGTATCTCATCGTGTATTACTACGGTTAAATCTTGATAAAGTAATTATTTTAAAATTAAAATATTCGTTTAACAAAGTTATTAATTTATCGAATGTTAATTTAGTACATTGGTCCAAGTTGGGATTGAAAAAAACTTATTATTATTGAAAAAAATCATTATCTATATGAGATTATTATTCTATCGAAGATTACTTTATCGATGTATAACTGAATTAAAAAGTTCACGTAGTTGAACTTGACGGTTTTGAAAAGGGTTGGACTTGAGCTTTGCTGTTTAAGTTTGTTAAATTTTCAATTTCATATAAAATGATATAGCAAGCTTATCACATTTGCATTTATTTAAATAAACGCTTAGTTAAAATAATTTTTCAAATTAAACTTGTTGATAGCCTAAAGTATAATCGTGTAATTTTTACACTAAAAAATCGATTCACTAGCATTTGAGTCGCCACTTTTATAGTTTTGTTGATTTCCTCTGAGCCTCTGACCTATTAATGTCGTCCAAAACATTTGTCGTATCATATCGGGGTAGAGCCTTTTGAACTCTGCAAAATAACAGATTGGGAAGACGATAGAGAAGAGGAGAGATTCGAGTGAAGGGACATTAAGTTCATCGTCTTGAGGGTGGGAGAACCCGAATGACCGCCAAGGCCCATTTCGGAGCCCAAAAATTCAAACTTTAAAGTTTAAACCTTTTAAAGTTGGTTTTTAGAAATTCCTCAAAAATAATGTGTAGTATGATCCAAAAATTTTAAATTTCTCTATATTATTTTCAGTAGATTACAACATTTTTAGTTGATTTAATTTAATGCCCCATTTTTTATTTTAGCTTTTTCCTCTTAAAACATGGGGATGAGATCACATGTCTCTTAAAACATGGGGATGAGAT
This sequence comes from Lavandula angustifolia, assembly GCA_028984105.1. Lineage (NCBI taxonomy): Eukaryota > Viridiplantae > Streptophyta > Magnoliopsida > Lamiales > Lamiaceae > Lavandula > Lavandula angustifolia. Next base: position 15,708,298 of record CM054804.1, on the reverse strand, counting down.
CACATGTCCAATAAATCTCTGTCCAATTCGTGTCCGATTCAAAACGACGTAGTTTTGTATTGAAAAATTATAAATTAAAAGGATAAGATTGAAAAAAGGATTTAATATATAATTAAAGAGTGCATTTTTTTAATACAAAACTATTTCGTTTTAAATCAGACATCAATTGAACAGTGATTTATTGGACATGTGATCAAATCGCAAAAAGATGGATGGCCTCCAAATGGCAGGGGCTTGATCAATCATCATACATACATAATATTTTGGACCTAATGCCTTAACTATGTCCATTTCCTCAGTGGGCCTATCTTGGGTTGAGCTTTTGTATTGACCCGGATTCTCCTTCGGCCCAATTAAATCAATTGCCTTATTATCCACATCACTTATTACAAAATCAAGAACTCAATCCCTTTTTTTTATCGAAGGCAACGAAGTAAACATAAAATAAGATCGAATTTTGATAATCGAAGGTCTCGTGTTATAATCTATACGAAATCATGGGTAACTTTTTTCTTGAGTAATATAATAATATTAACTAAACCTATTTTTACCTGGGAACTAATTCATCAAAAAATAAATGGGAAATAATTTAATATGGATAATGGATATATAGGGACAGGTACATGTGAACAAATTCTAGGCATTTAATTTAATAAATGAACGATCCATATTTAATTTGAGATTAAAAATAGCGAATTACACTTATAAAATAAATCAATTGCACCTAAGGTATAATTGACATGTTTTAGATGTTTTAGATAAAAACCTATGTAACTATCTAATTCCACTACTTTTCATCTTATCTAATTGAAAACATGATTATATCAGATAACCAATCCCAATAAATGACCAAACGAAATTCCAACGCTACAAGATCGGTATTTTTGTTCAAAATCCAAATCTTTTCATAACACCCACAAAAAAGCACCGACATAAACTCAAAGTGCAGTTCGTTTAATTCGAAAATGCAGTTCATTTTAATTCGAAGTGCATTTCATAATAATCCAAAGTTTAGTTCAAATCAATTAAAAGTGCAGTCAACAATAATTCAAAGTGCATCTCCTATCTTTTTAAAGTGCAGTCCATATTAATTCTAAATGCATTTCCTTTTTTTTAAAAAAAATTGGTAGGAACTTTGCAAAGTGCATCTTATAATAATTAAAGTGCAGTCTAAATCAATTAAAAGTGTCTCCTAATTGTTCAAAGTGCAGTCTAAATTAATTAAAAGTGCAGTTCACAATTATTAAAAGTGCAGTTCTTTTTAATTCGAAGTGCATCTCATAATAATTCAAAGTGCAGTCCACATTAATTCAAAGTGCATCTCCTATTTTTTTAAAGTGCAGTCAATATTGATTAAAAGTGTAGTGCAAGCGGTTGTTGAATATGAGAAAGAATATTACTTAATAATAAAAATACATTATAAGTGCAATTCGATAGTTTTAATAAAATAAGAAAATCAAATCGTTCAATTCATTAGATTAAAGACGTAGATTTATTCACACATTCACACCATAACATACTATTTACATTTGAACCTCCATCTAGAATTAAATTTATTATATATAATGATAATCATGTGAATTTAAAAATTTAAAGTCGTAGCTTTATAAACAGATCATCAATCCTCATAATAATAAATTCTAAATTCGGACTCTCTTTTTTTCTCTCACATGGGCACGCTCTAACCAATCTTCCCGTCCATTCAATCTTTTGATATTTTCGTTCTAAATTTCTATACACAAACTTGTTTATATTATACAAATTGTCGAGATGGATTACAAGTTCATAGTTTTATGAGCATGTTTATTGTTCGAAATCTTTGACTTTTATATTGCGTTTATTTCAATCTTCCATTATTTTTTAAATATGCAAGTATTATGTTTATAAGGATTAAAAGGCGAAGTAATTCGGAAGTGGAGAGTTTTTAGAGCATAAACAATTATGTTATTGTTTTAGATGCAAGTAGGGGTGAACAAAAAAGTTACGACCCGCCCGCACCCGTCCGCACCTGCGCGGTTTTTTTTAAATAATAAGTGTTATGGTTTGCCAAATCACTAACCCGCAGAACACGGGTCGGATAGCGGGTACACACCATTGCCCGCCCGCCCGCCCGCATTCTAATAATGATTTATTAAACAATATATAATACATATTAAATAATACTACACATTACAATATCCAATTAGTAAATTCCACATCATATTTAATATTACAAATAATAGAATATTATATTAGGATTAATGGATTAAAAAATAAAAAATTATAGAAATATTAATTTAAAAACTTATCTTCGACTACAGCAAGTCCCAAGTCAAAAGGAAAGTAATTCTCCCCTCAATCAAAGTTAGGGCTTGCGTCTTTGAGTTTGAGACTTGGAGACTTGGAGTCGTCGCCATTCCCGCTTCCATTCTTACGAGTTGTTTCAGGCTTTCAGGCTTCAGCAATCCCTCCCTTTTTTCCGCGTCATCGTCGCCCGTCGGAGTCTTACGAGTTGTTTTGGCAGTTTCAATTGTTGTAGCCTCACATCTTGTGAATATCTTTGTCATCCTTTGGACTTGGAGGATTCAAGTTTTACTCAGGTAAATAAGTAAATTAGATCTTACTTTGAGTCATTAATTTTCTTGGGTGTTAATAATTTTTAGTTTATTGTAGAGAGCTCAATGTAAGTTACTTTTTTGGGAGTTATTCATCCCCTTTTGGTTTTGTGATGTAGATGGAAATTGAGAATACAAGCTTGATTTTCGATCGAGCAACTGAAGCAATAGGGCAAGATTTGCAACAATCTCAACCTCAATCTACATGTGCAGATTCTGCACCTTAGCCCCCTGCTCCTCCATCATCAAAACCACTTCGTAAGTATCCACCTCCTAGGAAAAGGAAAAAAATCACAAATAAAGCGAAAGCTAGAGCAGTTCCACCTCCAGAGGTGAATTCGCAAGATGCTGAAATCCGAGGAAAAAGAAAATCATGGGTGTGGGAACATTTTAAAGAATTTACTGAAGATGGCAACCCTAGGGCATCCTGTAAATATTGCAGTCAAGAGTATGCTGCTCATCCAAAGCTACATGGTACAGGTAATTTGTCAAACCATTTGCTCAATAATTGCAAAAAGTATCCTAAGAAGCATGTAGATTCCAAACAAAAAAGACTAGTTTTTGAGACTAGAGAAGGTGCTGGTTGTTTGATGAGTTATTCTAAAGAACAATGTAGAATGAAATTGGTTCAAATGATAATTCTTGATGAGCTGCCTTTCAAAATTGTTGAAGGGGATGGGTTTAAATCATTTGTAGCATGTTTAATGCCTCAATTTAAACTCCGTAGCCGAGTGACTGTAGCTAGAGACTGTTTGAAGCTTTATGGTGATGAGAAGGAAAAACTCAAAAAGATTATTAAGGGTCCGCGCGTTTGCCTTACGACTGATACTTGGACCTCCATTCTATTATATAAACTATATGTGTCTAACGGCGCATTGGATTGATGATGAATGGAGGTTGCAAAAGAGAATTTTAAGCTTTTGTGTCATTCCTAACCACAAAGGCAAGACAATAGGTAAAATGATTGAAGAATGTTTGCTAGAGTGGAGGGTGGATCAATTGTTGACTGTTACAGTTGATAATGCAAGTACTAATGATGGTGCAATTACTTACATGAAAAATAAATTGTTTATATGAGTCTTATGAACATTCTGATCCTTGTCGAAGTGATTCAATCTCATCTTTGAGTTTAAGCAAAACTCTAATTCATGTGGACATGGATGACGATCACATGGGGAATTTAGCTTCTCAATTTGCGAAACACTTGGAGGCAGATGAATCTAGTAAGAATAAGTCAGAACTTGCTAGATATTTGGATGAGACGTGTGAAAAAAATGTGAAGTCTTTTGATGTTTTGATGTGGTGGAAAGATCATTCAAAAAGATTTCCTGTCCTCTCCAAAGTCGCAAGAGATGTTTTGGCTATTCCCGTCTCTACCGTATCATCCGAATCTGCATTTAGTACAAGTGGACGTATTCTTGACTCACATCGAAGCTCTCTTAATCCTGAGATGGTAGAGGCACTTGTATGTTGCCAAAATTGGTTGAAATCAACTCCGTTGACAATTGACATCAATAATCTGATGAAAGAAGTGTCCTTGGAAGATATTGAAGAGTACGATGGAGTTATAAAAGGTACTTTAGTTTTGCATTTAATTGATTCTTATGTATAAATTATTTTCTATACATATTATGTACTGTTAATTATCTTGATATTTAATTTCAGAATATCGAGCATTGGGTGCCTCAAGTTCCAAGCAGAAAGAAAGCATTGAATAGTTGATAACTTGAATGGAGATTGAAAAAGAATTTCTCAATTTCATTACTTATTGCTTAATTCTTTTACGAAATAATCATTAATACTTTATTATCATGAAATGCAGGGCTTGAGATTGTTTTTGTGCTAAAGAAGTTCTTCCTACCAGAAGATTATTATGTTTTGAACAAAAGTAGTAGTTTCTTTTGTGCTAAAGAAGTTGTTTACTTGTTTCAATGTTTTCGGATTGTGTTGGTCTGTTGGACTATTGGTAGTTTTTGGATTGTGTTGGACTATTGGTAGTTTGGTACTTTAATGCCTTAGAGAGTAACTACTAACTCTTAATGTAATATCTTATTATGAAATTATCTATTTTCTTTTGGAATCTTGATACTTTATCAGTTTATTGTTATTCTTTTCGGATATGTAAGCTAGAAGAGTATAAGAGTACTAGTAGTGGTGTTAAATTGACAATGTTACTATCATTCTATGTGCTAAAGTGATATTAAGTTTGATAGAAATTATATATTTCTATTGCCCTTCTACACTATAGTCAATCCGCAATCGCCCGCCTACCCGCATGAACCCGCACAACCCGAACCGCACGGTTTTAAAAAAAATACACCCGTACGGTTCGAAAAATTGGTAACCCGCTACGGCGGGGTCGGGTGGATTTTTTTTGTTGAAACCCGCCTGAATCCGCCCGTGTACACCCCTAGATGCAAGTATATTACTTTTCTAATTTGTTGCTTCCGTCGCCAATTAATATATTCATAATACACACGTTTTAATATATTGTTTACGTTAATCTAAATTAAAATAACAGTATCAACGAATCAAAGGATATATATCTATGGATCTTAATGAATTCTTTTTAATTCATGTTATGTGTATTTTTTTTAAATTTTAAATTGCAAAAACGTGATGCCGGTCGCCGCCAGGAATCTTTCTCCCTCCACTTCCATATCATCCTCGCCGCGGACTTCGAACGGAGCACTCTGCGGCAAGCTCGGCGGGTCCCACCCCCAATTCCAACTCTCCCTTCCCGCATACAAGCAGCAGAAGGCGAGTATTTGCTGCTCCGCCGCGAAGAGCGGCTCTGCCGTGATTTAGCAAGGGATCAGCGAGTCGAGTCGGATTGGCGATCTCAGTCAAGTCTCCGGCGTGCTTGGATGTCAGTAGGGGGACGAAGGCAAATGAAAGCTCGTCGATATTCTCGCTCAACACTTCGACATCGTCGCTAGTTGTCAGGTATGTTTGCGTAAGCGATTTCCTACCCACCTTCAATTTAAAGGTTGGGTTTTGGTCGTGATGTTACAGTTTATCTTCAAATTTTGTGTTTTTCTAGTCGTCCTTTTGGTAGAATTGTATCCTTTGCTCTTTAGAACAATCACCTCACTCGTGCAGCTATCAAATTCACAAACCGATTAGCAAAGAAAAAATTGATTTTGCTCCTCTAAGGTGGCTTTGGTTTTATTTTATCCGTAACTTTATAAAGTATTAGATTTAGGTCTTCTAACGTTACAAAGTAGAGTCGGACATTTTGTAAAGTAACGAAACAAAAAAGAATATTTTTAAAAGTTACCTGACCCAAAAATATAATTAAACGAGTTCAGAATGTATCTGTTTTACGGTTTGTAACTTTAAAAAGTGTTTTTTTTTTTTTTTTTCATATAGCTATCCCAAGTGTTCAATTTCAGTCCTCCAATGAAGAGTGTAATTCACTTGCCTTTTTTTTCAACCATTTCACTAAAATCGGACATTTCATAAAATTATATGATTGAAATCGGACAGGTCCACATTAGAGGACCAAAATTGGACAATTGCCACATTGCATGACCAAAATCGATATTTTCTCCCAACTAGGACGCCATATTAATACATTAAGCGATCCATTTACAACTTTTCGACACACGATAGGAACTACGCAGTAGTTTTAATCTTGCCATTTAGTTCTCAGAAAGAATGTTGGTATGATTCTTTTATGCAAGATAACATGTGAAGTGCATGAGTTGCATGAAAAGAAGCTAGTGGTTTCGTTTTTTGTCCTGCTAATTCTGAAACCTTTACCATCATTTATTGATAGGGAGGAGCTAATGCTGGCCACACAATTTACAATTCAGAGGGCAAGAAGTTTGCACTTCGCCTTGTCCCCTCCGGCATCCTCAACGAAGAAACCGTCTGTGTAATCGGTAACGGAGTTATGGTGCATCTGCCCGGCTTCTTTGAGGAGGTTGATGAGCTTGAATCCAATGGAGTTTCTTGCGAAGGAAGAATACTTGTATCCGACCGTGCTCACCTCTTATTCGATTTTCATCAAGCCGTGGATATACTTAGGGAAGAAGAACTACATAACTCATTAATCCGCACCACCAAGCGAGGCATTGGTCCGTGCTATTCGAGCAAGGTTATCCGTAATGGTTTGAGAGTCGGTGACTTGAGGCATATGGATACTTTTCGTCAGAAGCTTGAGGTTTTATTATCGGACGCTGCTTCAAGATTCAAAGGTTTTAACTATAGCCCGGACATGCTTACGAAGGAAGTTGAACAATATAAAAAGTTTGCTGAGAGGTTGGAGCCCTTCATTACTGATACCGTGCATTTTATGGATGATGCTATATCTCAGAAGCAGAAGATTTTGGTTGAAGGCGGTCAGGCAACCATGCTAGATATCGGTTTTGGGACTTACCCTTTCGTAACTTCCTCTAGTCCGTCTGCTGGAGGAATCTGCACAGGTCTTGGTATTGCTCCTAGAGTCCTCGGTGATCTTATAGGCGTGGTAAGTTAAAATCTAATTTAAAAATTGGATGAATTATTCCTAACAGTTGACTAACTTATTATAATATTTGCAAGAAATGCTTTTCTTGATTGAATTTGTCAGAGTATCTTGTTCTTCTCAGTACTTGTACTCCAAATTTGCAGGTCTAAGCGTACAGTACGCGAGTTGGTTGGGGTCCCTTCCCAACGGAACTTTCTGGCGAAGGTGGCGAACTACTTCAGATTGCTGGTCACGAAATTGGCACCACAACTGGTCGCAAACGTCGTTGTGGATGGCTGGACATAGTTGCACTGAGATATTGTTGTCGGATAAATGGATTCTCGTCTCTGAACCTCACCAAACCGGAAATCCAGTTGGGAGTTGCTTACAAGCTACCTGATGGAACACCAATCCATTCATTCCCTGCTGATCTTAGCCTTCCGGAGCAGATCCAAGTAAGCTGCACTCATTTAACCTTGCATTGTTTTTACTTGGACTTGGACAACCTCTTATCTTATCCTTAGATTAAAAGAAGTAATTATCATCTTATCTGTGGAGCAAGTTGTCCACATTCAAGTTCAATTGTATAAGTATTGAAGTTGGATTTAGTTTCTTTCTTTCAGCTTCTTCTTTTCTATTTGCTTGATGTCTGCTAAATTTGTGGAATTGGCCGGTTACATACCAATAGACTCAATAAATGGAAAAACAACTCAAAAGTGGCAAATCGATCTTGGTCACTGATTCGTAGGCATCGGTTAATGATTCCCGACTTTCAAGTCCCGATCTGGGGGCAATGATCTGTTCTTCTTTTCTCAAAAATAAACATAATCTTTATCGAATAGGATTGGACTTGACTTTGCGTATATCTCATATATTGTAGGAATTTGGTTGAAATTGGGACCGAGTTTTGGTGTAGGTGTATTGTATAGTAGTTAAAATTTTAATCTGTTCGTTTTAATGTCTTCCAAGAAAGTAGGGGGACGGTATAGATTGCTAAGTACTTTTGGCTTGGCTAGTGTCTCATCGATACTAACATATCGGTCTCTGTCGTTTCTTACTTTCCGTAGTAAACATATTGGTTTTCAAGTTAGAATTTTTACAACATTGGCATAGTCAGTGGCACTATATTTAGTGATGCTCTAGTCATGAATTACGCGTTCGCATCATCTTTTCCTTGTAAGTTGTAACCTGGTATTCATTTCTCTAGCCGAGTTGCTAATTTGCTTTCCTTTACTCTCTCTAGGTTGAGTATGAGGGGTTATGCCTGGATGGAAAGCCAAAAAAAATTTTAGCAAAATATAATGAATGATAAGGAAGTATAGAAGTCGGGCCCCCTTTTTTTTTTTTTTTTTTTCTTTTTCCTCCTTCCTTTTTTTTTTTTTTTTTATGCTGGGGGGGGGGGGGGGGGGGGGGGGGGGGGGGGGGGGGGGGGGGGGGGGGGGGGGGGGGGGGGGGGGGGGGGGGGGGGGGGGGGGGGGGGGGGGGGGGGGGGGGGGGGGGGGGGGGGGGGGGGGGGGGATTTGGGGGGCTTGGGGGCCATTTAATTTAATTGTTGTTGTTGTGTACCATTTAATTTAATTGGTTGTTGGTGTGGTGATAAATTTAATTAGAAAAATATTAAGTTTGGATTTTTTTTTTTGTTGGTTGAATAATGAATAATATATTTTTAAATTCGCTTCAATATATTAAATTTTCAGAAAATACGAAATATTTTTTTCCGGCGTGGGGGGGCTGCCGAATTAGAATTTGTGCTGCTCGTGACTACGTAGAAAATATGTAAAAAATAAATTTGAGTCGGATAAATATAGTGGGAGGGTGGCCCCCAGCCCACCCCACATCCGCCTCTGGTAGAGAGGACAGAACAACTCGTCGGTACGCCCATTCACTACATTGGCATCGGACCGGGTCGCGATGCCCTCATTTACAAGTAAAGATTTCTTCCCTTTAGCGGGAACTCAAAATCTGACTCCTGATTTATTTCATAAAAATCCCATCTTTGATTCACTGACATGACATTTTTCTTCGTTTAGAACTTAGAACTGCTCTCTTATGTAGATTTTGCTCTTTTTATTGAAGTCTGCTGACCTCTTTGTAGTTTGCTATCATTGTCGGATTGGTGTGTTTTGTTTTTGTTTGGAGGAAATTTAAGGTTGAAGTTATAACAGTTGGAAAGGTGAGTTTGAGTATAATGATTAATGACATTCTAACTACAAAAAGAATAGTGGTATTCTAGACATTTTCCCAACTCTAAGTCCTAATGTGCAATTTTTCTACTTTAAGGGGCCAAAGTTGTAAATCTTGTTTTCTTTAGTTGATTTTACTAGATGTAGAAAAGTCTTATACAAGTTTGAATGTTATGCAAACCTTATCATTTACTATTACTGATTTGCTTTGTCTTCCTTATTATTATATTGTTATTTATGGACTCAATAGCACATATAACTAATATGTGGTGCAATGTATCTTTGTATGATTTGCATATTTATATAAAGCTAAAGTTTACTTATACAATTAGTTTGACATTTTTCAAAAATAATCATTTGAGACAATATAAATACAAAAATAGCCCTTATATAATGGCATTCGCACCACAGTCGAGCTTATTAAAAGAAATTCTCCACTTTCTTTTCAGACTTTACAATTTGGAATATAATCATTTTTATGTGTTTTTTTTTCTGTGTAAAATGACTAATTAATTATGACATAAAATATGTTTTCGAGAAAATATGAATAGATCAATATTTTCAGATTTTACAATTTGGAATCGAATCATTTTTATGTTTTTTTTTTGTAAAATGACTGATTAATTATGATATAAAATATGTTTTAGAAAAACACGAATATAGATCGACTTTTTTTAATATGCAGAGTAGGAAAATCCTAAAATCAAATCTGGCAAGTCAACAAAGTGAAAAAGTTGAGATTTTTTTAGCAATAAAAATAGCTATAGTATGTTTTGCTAATAAGAGGTGAATATTTTAAAAATCATCCACCTGAATTTCGTTTCAGTTTTACATGACAAAATTGAATTTTTCAACTGAAATAAAGTCAAATATGCAAATAGTATAAAGATACTGCACTGCTTTGTCAATTCATAAACTTGGTCCAAATTTAACAAAAGAATCCACTCTTCCTTCAAAATGCAGTATACTAGAATAGTAAACTCCAGACCGTGTTTGGCCGGTTGAAGTCTTTCACCAATGAACAAAATTCCCAATTTCTCTCTCCATCGTTCAACTCAACGAAAACAGTCCAAATATTATTCACTGCTTCGTACTTCACGCATTTGAAGAATCTCATCTTCCTCTCTCCTCTTAACTACTCCGTCTTCCCGAACTATTTTTCGCTACTCAGCCGATTTCGTTTCTGAATTGTTCTTCCTAATTCCGGAGAAGTCGACTCCGAAGTCGCTGGATTCAAAGACCCATTTCCGAGGCCGGATTTTGAGATGACCCGTTTTGCAGACCCCTCATTTGGGCAAATATTTTGGTAAAGATCTTATATTTTTTTATGATATTCTAGTGTTTAGCAGTAGTGGGAACTGGGAAGTTTTAGTTGTAATGGCGGCTTCTTATAGAAAAGCCCGGATGAAAAATTTCAGTTTTTGCCGCTTGATTATGATTCTCGCAGTGGGAGCTATTTTCTTGCTGCTATTAAGGGCTAGTACTTTTAAAGATTTGATTAGCAGAGTTTCAATTGAGAGTGATGAAAGTTTTGAATGTAGTTACAACAATAGCTTGAGTTCCACCAAGAGTTTGAAGCTTCCTAAGCAGACCGAGCTTTCGATTTCGTTAGAGAAGCGTAATCAATTGCCTCCTAGGAACCTAGATTTGTATCCCAAGTTAGCTAAGAATCATATAGTGATTGTGTTGTATGTTCATAACCGGCCTCAATATCTTAGTGTAGCTATAAACAGCCTCTCCCAAGTGAATGGGATTGAGGAAACTCTCCTTATTGTTAGCCATGATGGTTACTTTGAAGAGATGAATAAGATCATAGATGGTATAAAATTTTGCCAAGTGAAGCAAATTTTCGCCCCATTTTCGCCTCATGTATTCCCGGATAGTTTCCCTGGTGTTTCACCGGATGATTGTGTGGAGAAAGATGATCATTTAAAGAAGAAATGTGAAGGAACTCCGGATCAGTACGGTAACCACAGATCGCCCAAGATAGTCTCGTTGAAGCACCATTGGTGGTGGATGATGAATACAGTGTGGGATGGTTTGAAGGAGACTAGTTACCATTCTGGTCATATTCTTTTCATAGAAGAAGACCATTTTATCTTCCCCAACGCGTATAGGAATCTTGAAAAGCTTATAGAGATGAAGCCCAACAAGTGCCCGGATTGCTATGCAGCAAATCTTGCACCATCTGATGTGAAATCCAAGGGGGAAGGATGGGAGAGTTTGATAGCGGAGAGGATGGGGAATGTGGGGTACGCGTTTAACCGGACTGTATGGAGGAAGATTCACAGGAAGGCTAGAGAGTTCTGTTCTTTTGATGATTATAATTGGGATATCACAATGTGGGCTACTGTTTATCCTTCGTTTGGCAGCCCGGTTTACTCATTAAGGGGGCCTCGAACGAGTGCTGTTCATTTTGGCAAATGTGGTTTGCACCAAGGCCAGAGTGAGAATGCAGCTTGCCTTGACAATGGTGTGTTCAACTTTGATGTGGAGGAAGTCGATAAAGTTGTTAACATCAAGTTGGATTGGGGGGTCCACGTGTACGAGCATCAGTCTGGCTATCAAGGCGGGTTTAGGGGATGGGGAGGGTGGGGAGACAGAAGGGACCGGCACCTGTGTTTGGAATTTGCCAAACTGTATTCGACTTCATAACGGTGGTGTGGTGTGGTGTGATTGAATTCATAGCACAATGTTGTATTCATGAAGAGGAAGATGGGGATTGATTGATTGCTTGGCTTGGCTTGGCCTTTGCTGCTACCCCTTGATTGTTTGTTATAGAGTGGAGGAGGAGGTACTCTTTACACGTGATGTAAGAAATAAACTTGTGCTTTTTCTGTCTTCTATTCATTTTATACATCTAATGGGAATGTCTTTGTCTTGCACCTTCTTACAAGTATCATTAGTTACTCCTAATAGTTGCCATGTTTGGGCATTCTGTGAAGATACTTGTTCATTTTTGGTCTCTTTTGTGGATTTTGAGTTTAGCTTCTTGTGAGAGCCTAGTCTTGCATCTTGAACGTGTATACTCTGTTCTGGTCAATTTATTTGCTTTGGAAATGCTTAGAAAATTGTTTGTCAATGTTGAAAAGAATCAAGAAAGTTATATCAAATTGGTTTTTGGATGTGATTTGTTTGAACCAAGTATTATAACATGCAAAGAATAAGCGGGATTAATTTCAAACTATTTGGATAAATATACAATTTTTAAATTTGTTTAAGATTTGTACACACATAAAAAATTCCTTAAATTGAGTCTGACATGAAGGTCGAAAAATTTTATATGAGAAAAGGGACATTGTTTTCTAATTATGATAATTAATATGTAAATAAATGAAGAAAATTACAAAGTTCCACCACAATTCCAAACTTCGGTTTCTTATCATTATCATTCAATTATAGAAAGCAAGACACACTAGTCCAAATATATCAAATACAAGCGAATAGCCTAATAAAAGGGCATGATCCAACTACACTATCTTGTTCATAAAAGTTTCACAACACTCAAATTCAAGAAAAAGAACGATCATTGATAACCCTCATCCTCCCCCACCGCCACCACCCCATAAATCACAAGGAAAAGGTGCAATCTTTGATCACAGAAGGGCTTAATCTCCAATAATTTAAACGGCTATCATCCCTTGAACACTTCTCTGAAACTTCTGTGAAATCTTTGATCATCAAATTTTTCATTGGAATAGTTATTGATCAAAGAGATTAGAAGCCATTTGAATAATTTTCCATCCCCTTATCATACAATCCCTTCTCTGCTTTTGATTAAGTGGGAGTGAAACCAAAGAAATCAAGAATGCAATTTGGATGTTGATCTCTCTGTTTGAGTTGGCACAGTTAATTCCCATCTCATTCTTGAAAGAAAAAAAAGAGAGAAAATATTTCTTTCTATTTGTAGTAAGGTAAGTGTTTTTTCATTTTTATTATTCTGTGATTAGATGGTGATTTCTCCATGATCAGATGATGCACATTGTCTCAATTTTCTTGAATTTACATTAAAAAATTGTAGATTTAAGGCGTTTAGAAGGACAAATGGATGTTAAATTGATGGAGTTTGGGACTTATATGAGGAAAGGTGCAATCTTTACAATCAGAGGTTGTTATAAATCAGTTTGGAATCATCCATTCCTTGTGTTTATGGTGTGTGCCTTTCTATACAATGCAAGATCATATCCTTACTTGCTTTCATTGTTGATTTCGGCCTCACCGGTCCTGCTTTGCACTGCTGCTTTGCTCGGAGCCCTTTTGTTTTACGGACAGCAGAACATACCTGAAACTGAAACAGAAATGAAAACTAGATGTGATGTAGTTACACTAAAGAAAGGGCTACCTGCCTATCTAACAATGCTTGTGTTGAGAGATATAGTGAGAGTAAGAGGGGTGAGGTGGAGAAGGAGTCTAGTTTCGTTAGTAAATAATCTTGCTGAGATTCGTGTGGGTGGTAAGGGAATAAGCTCAGTTGGTAGTGACTCAGATGATAGTGAAATTTCTGAAGCAAAAGGGGAGTTAGATGACATAATAGAGGAGAAGATAAGTAAGTTTAATGAAGAAATACTTGTTAAGGAGGAGGCTATGGATGATCACTATGCCATAATCTCAAAGGTGATTGGTGATCTTCTAGAATCGGAGTCCGAGAAAGAATCAAAATCAGAAGATGCAGATTCTTCTGATTCTGAGAGGGATGATGATGGTTCTGATTTTTATAAGACGGAGAGTTCGTCTCCAGATGCTTCAACGGATGAAATGATGCCGATTCTTGATGAGCTTCATCCCCTTTTGGATGAGCAGCAGCGTTGATTCGGGTGAAGAGACCGAAGTTCAAGAATCCGAAGGTGACCGTAATTACATGGACGGAAGAGGATGAGAAGAATCTCATGGATGTTGGGAGTTCTAAGGTAGAAAGGAATCAGAGATTGGAGAGAATCTTGAGGAGGCGAAAGAATATGAGTATGGTGCCGGAAATCAACTTGATGGAATTCGAAAACCAGGAGTTTCAGTTCAAATTACCTCCCATTTCCAGAGCAAGGAGAAATCCATTTGATTTGCCTCATGATACTTCTGCTCCTTCCATTATGTCACAAAGGAGGAACCCTTTTGATCTTGCTTACGGTGAGGTTGATCCGGATGAGTCGCAATCAAGACAGCAGTTCTTGAGAAGGCGCGATAACTTTCTTGCTAGGCTAGGCCCTCCATCTTTGCACCCAAAAGGCAGGATTGAGGCCCTCCTTTGTCCCAGAAGAGACACCTACGCAAGGACCGGGCTTTTCACCGCTTGACGTACAATCAAGTGAAATGGATTCTAGTCATGAAACATAATCAGTTAGTTCAGTTGAGTATGTGGAAGACCAAAATCAAGGTGGTTCGGAGGATGGAGAGAATTCGCCAATTTCGTGAAGGGGGTCTTTGGAGCTACTAGATGATGAAACAGAGGTAACTGAATCTGTTTTACAAAACTAATTGAAGTGGTTTGAAGACAACATGCTATCTTATTCATAAGTCTAGAATCTTTAGCAAAAGGTGTAAGCATTCTGCACAAAGATAGTTATGATCGGTTTCATATCAGTGTGTATGTGCCTACTTTACCTTGCATTACAAGAAAATGACATCTTGGAATCAATTTCAATTTAACTTCTCTGATATAATATATATGTAGAGGAGAAAATAAAATATAAACAAGAATGGAGAAATTTTATTAATGTAGAAAATCAACTCACTCAACAATTTGGATAAAACATACTTTAATAAACCAATGATGCAGTGTTCGTCTAAGGGCTCCGACGATGATGCAGATGTGAAAGACATTGAAGCAGCTTCTTCAATAAACCAATGATGCAGTGTTCGTCTAAGGGCTCCTCCACCGATTGAACGCTGCCTCTAGGGAAATAGGGCATGACGATCCAGAGATTGCCGCCTTCTACGGTGAATGTGCTGTAGACGGCGATGTTCGGATGGATAAATCTTCGGTCCAATTGAGACCCCAAATCGCGTGAAATCCACTTATTTGATGGCGACGACTTCATCCATTGGAGTGCAGATTGCGTTTTACAGACAATCGATTTTTCTCGTACGGTCTGCAACTGAGTTGCAGCCTTTCATTAGCTCAAAGTTGATCGTATTGAGTCTTCATCTGAGTCGGCTGAAGAGGATATTCTGAGTCTTCATCTGAGTCGGCCAAAAAGTTGTCCGCTACTGACTTTGAAGACCGAAGATTATCCATCCGAACATCGCCGACGTCTGCAGCACATTCACTGTGGAAGGTGGCAATCTCTGGATCGTCATACCCTATTTCCCTGGAGGCAGCGTTCAATCGGTGGAGGAGCCCTTAGACGAACACTGCATCAGTGGTTTACTGAAGACTGCTTCAATGTCTTTCACATCTGCATCATCAGCGCGACGTAAACAATGTTCATGGCGCTATTAAGCCATCCAACATTTTCTTGGATGGAAGTGGCGTTGTCAAGTTGGCAGATGCGGGAATATCGACGAAATTCACGGACAAAATTCTCGGTGGTGGTACCGTACTCGGATCCACCGGAAAAGAGCCTATCGAAATCATCAGATATTTGGGGGTTAGGGATTTGCGCATTGGAACTCGCCTACGGTCATCCACCACTGTTGATTCTGCCGCTGGGTAAATCAAGAACGTTCGCTATGAACGTTCTTGGTAGGTTTCGATATGGCGAACAGCTGGAAAGGGCCACCGACAAAGTGAATTTCTTGCCAAGCTTCAAACAGTTTCTGGGCCTGTGCCTTTCTGAATCCGCTAAGAGGCCCACTGCAGAAGAACTACTCAGACATGATTGTCTGAACATTGGAGAGGTGAATTCCGAATTTCTTGTTGAAAAATTATTGCCCAAGCTGAGGGGCCCATTCATCAATCGGCTAGAAAGGATCCAAGAAAAGGTTCAGATCGGTGGCTAAACATACAACGTGGAGAACTGCGAGTTGATACCTACGGAGCTTCCAGAAAAGGTCCTTTTTCGATCTTGATTTGATTAAATTTATCAGGATTTTATGTCTTGTATGTATTCATATTTATTCAATTGGATTGGATTTCTATCTTAGACTTGATAAAATTCATCTTAGATTCATTCAATTGGAATTTTTTCAAGTCTATTTATCTTAGGATTCATTTAATTTGGATTGGAATTCTATCTCAGACTTGATAAAATTTATTTTAGGATTTATTCATGTAACTGGAATTGCATGTAGTACGAATTCTATCTGATAAATTCTATCTGGGATAGCTGGAATTGCAAGTAGTAGGAATTATAGATAAAATTTATCTATCCCATGATCTTAGGATTTTAAACTTTTGCTTGTGTTATTTAACTGAATTCCAGGGACAAGGAAATATAATTTCTCTAGCTGCTATTGCAGCACAAAGGAAACAGGTACTCATTGATCCAGAAAAGAGGATAATCTCACTGGCGGGTTTAACTAGTCCAGAGAAAGAAAGCAGCTCACCAACTGGATCACCTGAAAAGAAACGCAGGAGGTATTCCTGGAAGAAATGAAACTGAAATTGATACAAAGATTTAATTTTCTTGTAATGCTACACACTGATATAAAACTGAGCATAGCAAGTGCAGAATGCTTATATGCCTTTTGCTAAGAAGATAGCATGTTATATTCAGACATTAACTTTTGCATAAGTAGGTAGTTTTCTAGTGGCTTATACTAATTGCTTGACTAACAAGTTCATCATGTAGATTCTCTTGTTCTTTCTCATATTTTTTCTCAAAAACACCAGAGACCCTAGAAACACCCTCGTAGGATGCACGGCCCCACTGCCACGACAACAACCACCACCACCACACCAATAACGACCAGAACACACAACCAAGCGCACGCAATCAGACCGTCACGAACAGAACACAACACCGCAAACAAGAACCAAAACATAAAATCACATGCAGAATCACGCAAATAAGCAAAAACCGTTAAAAGCTCATAAAAAACGACCAGAAAAGGGTCATCTTTTTCTGAGTGTGGATAAATTTGTGAGAAGAGGAGAGCAAAAGAGAGGGAGAGAGAGAGAGAGAGACAGGAAAAGAGATATGAAAGAGAAAGAGAGGAAAAATGTGAAAAGGAGAGAGAGAGAGAGATGAGATTAGAGAGAGAAACACATCAGACACCAACACCACAACGTCGAGCAACGACAAGAACAAAATCACGCACCGTAAGATTTGGCATCTTCAATTTCTTATTAACAAACTTTAAGATTTGGTACTAAATCTTTTACGTAAAACCGAATCTACCTCGACTTCATGTATAGAGTTGAAAGATGAAAACAAAATCCTGGTTTTTGTATAAATACAATCATGTTATCAGATATATAG
The DNA here is from genome assembly GCA_028984105.1 of Lavandula angustifolia. NCBI lineage: Eukaryota > Viridiplantae > Streptophyta > Magnoliopsida > Lamiales > Lamiaceae > Lavandula > Lavandula angustifolia. The sequence continues at coordinate 15,690,714 of CM054804.1, read as the reverse complement.
ATCGCAAATTACAGATGGATATATTTGTAGGCGAGAGAGAACTAGATTTTCATAGATATTATATACTCCTTTATTAATTAGATTTTGAAATATTAGATTTTTGAATTCTCATAGAACATTAACTCACATGATTAAAAGTTATTCCTATAATTAGTATTTTTCTATTACCACTCGGATAAGGTCAACATTATAATAATATCTTTTGACTCTATCTTACATGATCAATTTCATCAATAAATAAGCTTGAGATGATCTCAAACAATCATAATCTGATTTTTCTATCTCAAAATCAAAAAATTATCTCTCCCTCCTCATGGACAACTTTAACTACCCTAAGGACACAAGCAGCTACAAGCTGGTTAAGGAAATCGGCCGGACTGCAAACGTCGTCGTTTACAAAGCCATCTGCACTCCATTGGGTGATGGATCTGAAGTGGCGATCAAAGTAATCGACGATCTTCGGAGTTCTCGCTGTAGTGTAATTAACACAGTCCGAAAATATGAGCAATCAACGCAAAATAAATCAAGTAAATTAATACCGAGATTTTTACGTGGAAAACCCCTTAAATTAAGGGTAAAAACCAGAAAAACTCCGTAACTCCAATTACACAGTTTTTCCCCCTATCACAAGTAGGGGAATCACCAACTAATTTCACCAAGGAAACAGCAATAATCTTCTAAGAATTGCAAATTCTTGAAACAAAACCTAGAGGAGAAATAAACATTCCCGTGGAAGCTCCGGAGAAGATTCGTAAGAATCTAATCGGATCAAAATAAAGAGCTTGCTACCACGAATCAACCTCTGAAATTTCAGACGAAATGGAGTAGAATTGGTTGCCCAAATGTCAAACCCTTCTTCTCTCCCTTTTCTCTCTTCCTCTCTCTTCCTCTCTGTCTCACGGTTGTCTGCTTCTCTCGTCTGACTCTCTTTTCCTTCTCTTTTAATAAGAGGCATCATCAAAATAATTTAATGGGCCAATTAATACTTAATGGACCAATTCTTTATTGGGCCAATGTTTCGGGCCCAATCCCAACAATCTCCCCCTCCCAAAACAATTGGAAGAAGGTATCATACCTCAGGTGATTACCTGAAATTCATGCCGGACAATCCGACACATTTCTGATGTTTCTCTTTTGTCACTACTTTAGTCAACATGTATGTCGTATTGTCATTGGTGTGAACTTTCTCCAACTGCATCAAACATTTCTCTAACACCGATCTAATCCAATGGTATCTCACATCGATGTGCTTCGTCAGAGAATGATACATTGAATTCTTGCTCAAATCTATTGCACTTTGGCTATCACAATAAACGATATATTTTTCTTGCTTAAGCTCCAGCTCTTGCAAGAATTTCTTTATCCACAACTCTTTTCCAACTTCATTAGCTGCAATGTACTCTGCCTCTGTGGTAGATAAAGCGACACATTTCTGTAGTTTGGACTGCCACGAAACAGCTCCCCCTGCAAAAGTAAACAAGTAGCCAGAAATGGATTTTCTTCCATCAAGGTCACCTCCCATGTCGGAATTTGTATACCCTTCAAGAGTTGGCTTCGTACCACCAAAGCTTAAACACAACTTTGAAGTTCCTCTTAAATATCTAAATATACACTTCACGGCTTCCCAATGATCTTTTCCTGGGTTGGAAAGAAATCTGCTCACCAAACTCAATGCATGAGCTATGTCAGGTCTTGTTGACACCATTGCATACATCAAAGAACCCACTGCATAGGAATAGGGAACCGTTGACATCTTATCTCGTTTTGCTTCAGTTGTGGGCATGAGTTTTTACTCAACTTGTGGTGATTAGCAAGTGGCGTGCTAATAGGCTTACAGTTTTTCATGTCGAACCTTTCAAGCACTCTTTCAATATACTTCTCCTGTGACAACCACAACTTCTTAGCTTTCTTGTCACGGATAATCTCAATTCCCAAGATTTTCTTGTATGGACCTAAATCCTTCATGTCAAAGGCTTTCGACAACTCTTTCTTCAACTTGCCAATCATACCAATATCCTGTCCCACAATGAGCATATCGTCAACATATAACAACAAGATAATGAAATTACCTCCGAGAAAATGTTTCACATAAACACAGTGATATGAACTCGTTCTTGTATAACTCTGGTTGGTCATAAAAGAATCAAACTTCATATACCATTGTCTTGAAGCTTGCTTCAAGCCATATAAACTCTTCTTCAATTTGCAAACCAAATTCTCTTTCCCTTCAACCTCAAACCCTTTAGGCTGATTCATGTAAATTTCATCATCTAAGTCCCCGTGCAGGAATGAAGTTCAAACATCAAGTTGTTTGATCTCTAGATTCAGACTAGCTACTAAATCCAAAACAATTCTGATAGAGCTCATTTTTACCACAGGTGAAAAAATCTCATCGAAGTCAATTTCTTTTTTCAGTTTGAACCCTTTTGCTACTGGACGTGCTTTGTACTTGACTATCTTGTCACCATCTTTCTTCAACTTGAAGACCATTTGTTATGTAGTACTCTCTTGCCTTTTGGCAACTCAACCAATTCGTAAGTACCATTCTTTTCCAAACAGTCCATCTCATCCTGCATGGCATCAATCCAGCTATCTTTGTCTTTGAGGGTTTGCACCTCTTCAAAGATTTCAGGCTCCCCCTCATCACTAATCAACACATAAGTGGAACTAGGGTACCTTGTTGATGGTCTGCTCTCTATGTTGGATCATCTAAGTGGTGATTCATCTTGTTCATCTACATTTCCTTCTTGATCATCTAGTAGTGGTTCTTCTTGTTCATCATCATCTTGTTCTTGATCATTCACAATTGGTTCATCATTTTCAACTTGTTCATCATCAATATACGTCTCTTCTCTACTATCATCAGTAATGGTAGTAGGAACTTGTTGCAGTGTCAAATCAACAATGCCTCTGGGCATCTCCGTATCCTTCTCTTTATTTTCCAGTTCTTCCATAGTCTCATGCTCATGTAATACAACATCTCTGCTACGAACAATTGTCTTCTTCTTTGGATCCCAAAGTCTGTATCCATATTCTTCATCTACATATCCAACAAAAATACATGGAGTGGCTTTACTATCTAGTTTGCTCCTCTGCTCCTTACATGCATGAATGCTTTGCATCAAAACACTTTCAAATGGGAATAAGAGACTTTCTTCCCACTCCAAACTCTTTCGGGAATGTCATACTCCAAAGAAGCTGAAGGAGATCGGTTGATCACGTAGCAGGCAGTCAATATAGCTTCTCCCCAAAACGACTTAGGTAACTTAGTCATTCTCATCATGCTTCTAACCTTCTCCATTATGGTTTTGTTCATTCTTTCAGCTACACCATTATGTTGAGGAGTGACAGGTCATGTCCTCTCATGTTTAATCCCATGTTGAGAGCAATGTTCTCTGAACTCATTTGATGTGTACTCACCGCCATTATCAGTGCGCAAACACTTCAATAGTTTTCCAGTTTGTCTCTCAACCATGGCGTGGAATTTCTTAAACTTTTCAAATACCTTCCCCTTGCTCTTGAGGAAGTAAACCCAAGTCTTATGCGAAGCATCATCAATAAAGGTAAGAATATACCTATTACCACCCAAAGAATCCACCTCGAGCGGGCCACAAACATCAGAATGTATTAGTTCCAATAGTTGTTCCTTTTGTTTAGAATGTGAACGAAAAGAAACTCTATTTTGTTTACCAACTAAACAATAATCACATGGATTAAGTGATTTACCTTGCAACATGAGAATTAATGATTGTTTGGCCAAGATTTGCAATCTCTTCTCGCCTATGTGTCCCAGCCTCCTATGCCACAAATTTGGTGATGAATCATCTTCAATAACATATAACTAATCTCGTTTTATCTTGAGCTTTGTCCTGTACAAAGTGCAGCAAAGCTTTCCTTTGCAAACCAACATGGAACCCTTAAAGGTTTCTATATTCCATCCTTGAATCTATTCTCATACTTTTCTTCGTCAAGGACATTTACTGCAATTAAGTTGTGGCGCAGTTCTGGAATATGTCTCACATTTTTCAGCGTCAGTGTGCATCCCAAATCAGTTTCAACAGTTACATCACCAATTCCAACAATTGGAGCAACACTTTTGTTTCCCATATACAACTGGCCAAAGTCTCCAGCTCGATAGCTCGTGAAGATCTCTCTCTTCGGACTACAGTGATGATAAGCTCCTGAGTCTACTACCCATTCAACATTCTCATCCTCCACAAAGCAACATATATCAGTAATACTCACTGCAATCTTATCCTCTTCTTCGTTGCATCTGTGTGTAACAATGTTTGATGAATTTGCATCATCTGAACTTTTCTGATGTTGCTCATTTAGTTCTTTCTTCAGTAGCCTGCAATTTCTTTTCATGTGATTTGCTCCACCACAATGATGACACTTGATTCTTTCCCTTGACTTGGATCTTTATTTTGGTTTCCCATGCCATTTAGGTCATCTACTCTTGCTTCTACCTCTGTCTTTACCTTTCTCTTTGTTCTCTGTCATTAAGACCTGAGAAGAACTCGTTCCATCTGCTTTCTTCTCGTCTCTTCATTGAACATGCTCTATTTGACAGTGTTCAATGATAACTTTCCATTTGGAGTTGTATTATTAAGTGTAATCACCATCGTCTCCCAGCAATCCGGCAAAGAACTCAAAAGAATAAAGCTTGTATTTCATCATCAAATACAATCTCCATTGTAGAAAGCTGATTCACCAAATCTTGAAATATATTCAAGTGCTCCGCTACTGAATTCCCATCCTTGTATTTTAGATTCACCAATCTTCTAATTACAAAAGTTTTGTTTTGTGCATTTTTTCTTTCATAAAGCTCTTGAAGCTTTGTCCAAAGTGTACATGGATATGTCTCCTTAGCTACATGATGGAATACACTTAAGTCAACCCATTGGCGTATTGTACCAATAGTTTTTCTCCCAAGCTTCGTCCAATCCGCATCAGATGTCTCTTTGGGTTTAGATTTTAAACCCTCCACCGGATCGTATAACTCTTTGCAATAAAGCAAATCCTCCATCATGGGCTTCCATATTAAAAAATTCTCAGAATTTAATTTAATCATGGACCCACTGCCCCCTTCCATATTTTCTGCAATAACCTTACTCTGATACCAATGTAGTGTAATTAACACAGTCCGAAGATATAAGCAATCAACGCAAAATAAATCAAGTAAATCAACGCCGAGATTTTTACGTGGAAAACCCCTCAAATTAAGGGTAATAACCAGAAAAACTCCGTAACTCCAATTACACAGTTTTTCCCCCTATCACACGTAGGGGAATCACCAACTAATATCACCAAGGAAACAACAATAATCTTCTAAGAATTGTAAATTCTTGGAACAAAACGTAGATGAGAAATAAACATTCCAGTGGAAGCTCCGGAGAAAATTCGTAAGAATCTAATCGGATCAAAATGAAGAGCTTGCTACCACGAATCAACCTCTGAAATTTCAGATGAAATGGAGTAGAATTGGTTGCCCAAATGTCAAACCCTTCTTCTCTCCCTTTTCTCTTTTCCTCTCTCTTCCTCTCTGTCTCACGGTTGTCTGCTTCTCTCGTCTGACTCTCTTTTCCTTCTCTTTTAATAAGAGGCATCATCAAAACAATTTAATGGGCCAATTAATACTTAATGGACTAATTCTTTATTGGGCCAATGTTTCGGGCTCAATCCCAACACTTGCGTGTGGGTTAAGTCCAAATTAAGCCACCCCAACATCCTCGAACCCCACTGCTTCTTCACCGTGGAAAACTCTCTTTGGGTGGTGATGCCTTACTTCTCCGCCGGCTCTTTCCAGTCGCTCGGCAGCCGCCTACCGGAGCCATGCATTGTCGCCGTTCTCAAGCAAATCTTGGAAGCTCTATACTATCTTCATGGGAAAAGCCTCGTGATGAGTGGTTTTTATACCATCTCATCGTGTTTTTTTTAAGCTTATTTACATCATTTTCAATTCATTTTAAGCTTTGTTTTGCTTGGAATTTTATACTTTCGATGGTTTTTGGTTTTGTAGGTTTCTTGCGCGTTTTGGGCATATTTGGTAGTATTTTGTACCTAAATGAAAGAAACCATGACCATTGATGTATTGTTGGCAAATATGGAGTCTTTAAGATGAAGGATGAAGAGGATTTGAAGTCGGATGTTGAAGAAACTGTGTTTCGGAGTTCGTGTAATAAGGCAGTTGGAAAATCACATGGCAGACGGATCTAACGATCTTAGAATCCGATCTCCACCGTCCACGTCCTATTTCTATGTGTTAGGAATACTGTGGCGAAGTTTTGTGACGATCCAAAGGTTATCGAAGGAGATATCACATTTTTCCCAAAACTGGTCAGTGCAGGAAATTGTGTTCTCGGCCGAAGACGTTGGACCGCGGTCCGCGTTTTGTGCTGGACCGCGGTCCGCTATGTTCTGACCCAAAAACGCAATTTTTTGCTGGAGTCGGACCGCGGTCCGCCTTTTGTGTTGGACCGCGGTCCGCATCTGTTTTTGGCCAAATTCGTCTTTTCTCGTCCCGAAACGTATATAAATTCTTCTGGACTTCTTTCCTTGGAATCACACACCCTAATTTCGACCTCTTCCACCCTCCAAAGCAGAGAAACACCCAAGACATCCCTCCGTTGAAGATTCAAAATGAAGATTGAAGACCACAACCCGAGAACCAAGTGTGAGGATCAATCCGCTAGATTCTAGGTTGTATTATTCATTCTCAGATTTGTTTAGGGTTTTTGATACTTGAATTCTATGGATTCTTTTTGCATCTTTTGTGATTGTTTTCCTACGAATATGAGTGGCTAAATCCTCTTGTGTGGGGGTTTAGCAGGACCTATGTTTTTGATGAATTGATTCAAACCCTAGTTTTTCAATGAATGAATTGTTTTGTTTCTTAATTGTTGAGCTTGATTTTGAGTTCTCTATGATTCTTTAATGGGACTGGCCATCATCTTAGATAACTATAGAGAATATAGGTAATAGGTAATACGGCGGATCATACCCGATTATTTATTTAGATCTGCAATTTAGTGTCTAGATTGTCACTATTGGTTTGGGAGTTTAGATGGTTCTTTAAATCCTAGGCATGATACGTCCTTGCGTTCATGATATGATCACTTGATTGACCCTTAGGATTATAAGTTAGAGATCTCCCGCCATCATACGGAATCCCTAGAGCTTTAGTGGATGAACCAACAAAAAAATTCATAAATGCTAGCTAGAGAATGAGAACGAATCGATCCTCTTAGACATAGTGATTGTTAAACATCCGCACTCTTCATGAAATCTTGAAACCTCACCCATTAATCCACTTTGCTTTAATTTTACTTGCTCTTTTTCTTTCTTGCTATTTTAATTTCGTAATTTAGATTAAACCAAACTCAGATTAGCACCAAGTAGAAAGTTAAATAATTAGAGTAATTAGAACACAACTGAGTCCTTGTGAGATCGATCTCGGGAGTTGCTAGATTAGATACTACACCAATTCGTGTACTTGTGAGAATTATAATTTGTTCATCATCTCGTCCACGGAGGTATCAAGGCTGCCAACATCTTCATAGACTCGAACGGATCGGTGATGTTGGACGCCTCGGTTTACGGTCAGTTCAAGAACTCGCCGTGCGACTCGGCAGTGCCGCCGTACTGGGTAGCGCCCGAGTTGACTCAGCACCGCAGACATTACGCTTTCCTTTCGGATATCTGGGCTTTGGGGGTTACCGCCTTGGAGTTGGCTTACGGGAGGGCTCCACTCTCTCGTCTTCCTCTCTCTAAACCCTTGATTACGAGTATTTGCGAGAGATTCCAGGGTAACGATAATTGTTGGGACAAGACGGATGGTAGCGAGTTGTCGGATTGTTTCAAGAATCTGGTGGGTTTGTGTCTTAATCAAGACCCCTCGAAGAGGCCGCTTCCGGAGGAGTTGTGTGAGCACGATTTTTTTGAGAAATGCGAGGGTTGTGATTTCATTGTTGTTGAGCGGATTAGGGGATGGGAGTTTAATGAGGAAACATTCGAATTTGATCCGGTGGTTGAAAGGACGAAGAGATTTACTGACACGAGAGAAGAACAAGAAGAAGAAGAAGAAGATATGAGGTTGCATTTGGAGAGAAAATTGGAAGCTGTGATCAAGGTTGGCTCTTTTTCCAGAGGTGATGATGATGAAGCAGATATTCAATTATGAATTAGATTAGTTAATTATGCACAAGTAGTTAGATTGAACAAAATTTTATTCTAATCAAATTTTTTAAATATTATACTCCCTCCGTCCCATTATTAGTGGCGCCTTTCTTTTCGGCACGAGAATTAAGGGAATATGTAATAAAGTATGAGAGATGAGTAGATAATAAAGTAGGAGAGAGAGATGAGTGTGATAATGAGAGTGTAGGAGAGAGAAGATGATAAAGTAGGAGAGAGAAATGAGTATAATAATAAAAGTATATGATAAAGTATGAGAGATAAGATGATAAAGTAGGAAAGAGAGTAGTAATTTTTTATCAATTTGGGACGTCGCCACTAATAGCGGGACATCCGAATTAGGAAAGGTGACAACTAATAATGGGACGGAGGGAGTATGAAATTTGAACATGAAGTGAATCGAGTTTTTTAACCAACTCTTGCTAAACCATCAACGCTCTATTTCAGTACAACCCACAGTAATAGCTGATATAAAACTTATTTATTTTTGTTAATTGGCAAGAATTGGTCCATAATTTATTTTTGTTAATTGAGTTCCATACTATGATAGTTTGAATGAATTGGTCGTTAAATTTTAAGTTAGTCAACGTTTAGTTATAGTGGTATTTATTGAATAAAAAATTTAGAGTTCAATTCACCCAAAACTTTTTATTTCAAATATTTTTTTATTATAATATTTTTTAATTAATTTATTTTCAAATAAACCTTTTGGTAAAAATAAAAAAATTAACTAAATTAAATTAATAAATAATAATTTTGTGACCAAATTATCTAATTTTTAAATTAATATTTAACTAGATTTACTTTAAAAAAAATTCAACTAAAGTTCGTTAATTAATTTGTTTTTCAAATATTTTTTTTACTTAAAAAGAATTAATTAAAAATAAAAAATTAACTAAATCTAGCTTTTCACCATAAGTATAGTATTACGCTATTCTTTAATAAGGTAAAAAAACAATTTTCATTCCAATCTTTTAAGTAGGTGTTTAGAATAGCTGAAGCTTATCGATGAGTGTTGAAAGTTGTTGGAAGCTGCTGAAAGTGGCTGAAACCAGCTGAAAGCTGTTGATTTTGATAATTTATAAGTATTTACAAAAAGTGCTAAAAATCAAAAATTAATATTTAAAAATATTAATAAAGTAATATCTTATAAAATAAAAATATTATTTCTCATTTATTAAACAAATTTAGAAATTTTACACAAATGAAATTTCAAATTTATTTCTACTGATATAAAATAGTATTTTAATAAAAAATATTATTAAAATAAAAATTATAAAAACATTAAGTATAATTAATATTATTAATTAAAATTAAGAATAAAAAAATAATAAATTATATTAATAAAACAAATATTTACTTATTATTTATTAAATGATAAATAAAAATTTACATATAAATAAGCAATATCGATCATTAATTAAAAAAATAATTATAGAATTATAATAGAATGTATTAATTAAAAAGATTAAAAATTATAAAAGTTATAAGCTATCAGCTTCAGCTACCAATACCAGTTTACGAAAATTCTCTATCTTGGAACCCAAACAGTTTTCAACATCTCTATAAGCTGTATTTCGAAGCACCAAATTCATTTCCCAAGACAGTTAGCTGATTCAGATAAACTAGTCCAAACACCCTAAGAATCTGCAACTTCTATAATCACTTATCCGTCCAAAAAGTTTCTATTAATCTAAATAGGTGATCATTTTCAACGGTCTACTGTCTCACCGGTTACCGGGTGAGCAAGTTGAAATAGGTGATCATTTTCAACGGTCTATTTCAGCCACGAACGGAAGAAATTCAATCTTCTGTAATGGGCTTCGGCGACGGTTCTGACGGAGTGCCGCTGCTGCCATTGAGGACGAATCGACATCGACAATGACGGAATCGCCCTCGATCTCACGATTTTTTATAGTAGTAAGAAGGGGCATGACTATAACTTCAAATATGCTCTCTTCCATGCTTCGTTGAATAAATATCATTGGCTGGATTCTCAAGTTGCCTAAAAGATTAAAAAGCAGCTAAAAATTCTGACGAGTTTTGTTTTGATATTTACTTGCTCGGTTGAAATTTCATCATCAACATCTGCTACTTCTTCTTCTCATCAATTCGATGGTTGCAGCAATGGTGGATCCAGTCGTCCCGACAAAACCCAGAGAAGCACAGCTACATATAGTTTCTTCCATATATAGGAGTATATCAGGGAAAGACTGAGCAACACATTGTTTCTCTCTCTCAGCAGATTGAAGTTTCATAGCAGTTTGTGCCACCAATTCGTCTTCCTCTCTCAGAACAAACACCGTAAATGCATCAGAATCTTTCTCCAGATCGCCAAGATAACTTCCAGTCCAGTTAACCCGGGGAAGATCAGTCATAACAAAGACATGAATCGGGAGAGAAGCGTTGCGCTTCAACATCTCCAGCCTTTGCTGCAATCCCAGGAAAGTTTCTTTCCAGTGGTTCTTGAATTGACCATCTAATAATCTAAGCTGTGCACAAAGAAATGGAGCCTTAATCCTCTGCTGCACAAAACTCTTCCCAGCATGTAATACTTCAGTCACAAACGGAAGAAACTCAATCTTCTGAATGAGATCCCTTGGAGCTCCGTGGCTGTCGATATGCGATTCAGATCCCCTATACGGTGCTGTAAAAAGGCTCCCGAGCGCCAAAACAGTGGCTGATCCAGCTGTCGAGCCAGGACCGAGGGCCTTCAAGACGTATTTCCTTTTCCTGAGAAATGCGATTTTTCTCTTCTTCTTGAGTTCATCGTCAGCTTGAAATGAATCTAGAACCCCATCATCATTTGTCTCATACGTCCAAACGGTTGTCCTGCAATCTTCTCGTGAAGCAAAGATACAACCACCCGCATCGCCATTGTATCCAGATAGTAACAATCCACACTGTCTCAGCTTTTCAAGCAATGATGGAGGCATTCTGCAAGCCAAGCTGAGATTCACATCACACCACTTGGAAACAAAAACCCTCAAGTCCATAAATCTGACAGATGAAGCGGACAGTAGAGATGAAAGATCGATTATATCGGCCATCGATATATACCTGCAGCCGTCAATAAATGCAAAACATCTCAAAATCTAAGTACAAACCAGAGTAACAAAATTACTTCTCCTTGATATATTTGTCTTGTTTTAGCACAAATTAACTAAAATATTTAGCTAAAGACTGTAAATCGCAAGAAAACTGATTGGGTTCTTAACACATTTCCTTGGGATATTAGATTAGAAGCAACTAAAAGCAATTAAGGAACAAATAATCTAAATTGAAATTGCCTGCGATCACGGATAAGCTGAATATTGTGGTTCCAGACTTTGAATCTCAATTCATTCGGATCCAAAACCCTAAACTTGGGACAGCTACCGAGAGCAACAGCGTGGTGATCCAGAACAGGAGGCACAATCAGCGTTCGATTCAGAACGGCAGCCATCAAAATAGCGTTTTTAAACTCGGATAGCTGATTGCTGAACCCGCTGTGCGGCGCATACCAGAAGAACTTCTCTCCTCCGGATATGGAACATCTCCGGTGGAGGAGAGGCCGTGAATCTCGGGATAGTGGGAGGACATAAGAGGAAATAAGGGTTTTGGAGGAGATGAAGAGAGCGATTACGATGAAGGCTGCGAGGAGGAGGAGCAGAATTCTATATTTATGGTGGTTCACTGGACTCCTTCTCCATTTTCCGGCGACTCTGCCGGCTTGATCCATCTTTATTTAGTACAAATTAAACATCATTAGGGTTATCTAGAATATTCACGAAAATAAGAATAACAGGATACAGTTCAAATTAATCCAACATTTGCTAATTCAGCATCACAATTCACAAGAAGATGCCCTAAATATTAAAATACCATCAAATTTTAGAAGAATGGTTAGGCCAAGTGGGTGCGTAGAGGAGAAGATGCAGGGAGCTCTGTCTTTGAGAGAAATTACAGTAGCTCACGAATCTCACGATGGGAGAAAGTGGGGCAGAAGCAGAGCTCCGCTCACGGCGGAGACGCACGACGGAGCCACCACTAGATCTAGGGCTGATGTTGATCGACGGGATTTTGCATTTGGGCGAGATGGGTTTGAGAAATTGAGAGCGCGAGGAGAGAGAAGATTTGATTTTCAATTTTGAATATTTGATTTATGATTTATCTTATTCATTCTTGTTTTTTCCAAAATCAAAATTTAATATTTTATTATATTATATTTTTTCATCATTTTTAATTACAGTACTGAGTCATTAGGAGTCTAACCGGTTCCAGTTACTGAGTCAACGAGTCAGTTCTTCAATTTCTCAAAAAGTCACGGTTGACCCGCGGGCCAATCGACCAGGTCAGACCGATTTTAATAACAGATACAAAAAATTCTAGAACGTGATTAACCTCATTTGTCGTTCCAATTTTTTGAAACTACAACTTCTATAATCGAAAAGTTTCTATATCTCATAAAATAAATAATTTAATAGAGCAAAAGAAACATGCTTAAACCATCAACGTCTCAACCCAAATAACACAAATCCTGCAGGAGTAAAAATTCATTCCTACAATTTCATACAGTTCATGTGTAGCAGAATATATAATCTAAATAGGCTGATCATTTTCAACGGTCTACTGTCTCACCGGCCACCGGCTGAGCAAGTTCAAACAGACGTACAACACCACCACAACAGATCCAGCACTACCTAAACTGCAATGGGCTCCGGCGACGGTTCTGGCGGAGTGCCGGTGCTGCCGTTGAGGACAATCACGTTCCCATCGGAATCAACATCGACAATGACGGAATCGCCCTCCTTTATCTCGCGAGCAAGCATCTTCTCCGCCATGCTATCCTCCAAGAGCCTCATGATAGCTCGCCGGAGAGGCCTAGCTCCGTAGCTCGGGTTGTAACCTTCGTCGACCACCCTATCCCGGAATCTCTCGGTCACTTGAAGCTCGATTTCCTTTGACTTGAGCCTCTCGAAGACTTCCTTGAGCATTATATCGGCGATCTCCTTCACCTCGAGTTTGGTTAGCTGCCGGAAAACGATCATCTCGTCCAATCTGTTCAAGAATTCCGGTCGGAAATACTGTTTGAGCTCCTCCGTTACCAAACTCTTGATCCTGTTGTAAGAGCTGTCCTTCTCGTCGTAGTCGAGGTCAAACCCGATCCGACGGCCTCCCTTCTCGATCACGCTGCTTCCGACGTTCGATGTCATGATAAGCATCGTGTTCTTGAAGTCGACGGTTCGGCCTTTGCTGTCAGTTAACCGCCCGTCTTCAAGGATCTGAAGCATCATGTTGAAGACATCGGGATGCGCCTTCTCGATCTCGTCGAAGAGGACAACGGTGTACGGGCGTCGGCGGACGGCCTCGGTCAGCTGACCGCCCTCGGTGTACCCGACGTAACCGGGAGGCGATCCGATGAGTTTTGACACGGTGTGTCGCTCCATGAACTCACTCATGTCGAGCCGGATCATGGCTTCCTCTGATCCGAAGTAGTAAGCGGCCAGCGCTTTCGCTAGCTCGGATTTCCCGACACCAGTGGGACCGGAGAAGATGAAGCTCGCAATAGGGCGGTTGGGGTTCTTGAGACCGACACGAGCTCTCCGGATAGCACGACTAATGGCTTTGACAGCTTCGTCCTGACCGATGACCCTCGTGTGAAGCGTGTCCTCCATTTTGAGGAGGCGATCGGATTCATCGGTAGACACCTTATCTACGGGGATACCGGTCCAAGAAGAAACGATGTGTTGAATGTCGACTTCCGTGACCACCGGGCCTACATCTCCGGCCTCGCTTTCAGCCTTCGACATCTCCTTGTTTTTGTCAATAAGAGCCGATATCTGCGCCTTGAGATCCATTTCCCTATCGCGTAGCTCCCCAGCCTAACGAAATAATCGACATGATCAAACACATCACGAAGAGAAACACAATCAATCAAAATCTACCTTTTCGAAATCTTGACTCCGGACAGCCTCATTCTTCTCCTTTGTTATCTGTCTCAGTTCTTTCTCAAGCTCTCTAGCTTCCTCAGGTAGCTGCAGAGGATATATAACCATCATGGATTTTCACCACTATTACGCGATGAAAAAATACACGACTTTCCGTAAAGGGGCCTACCTGGGCATGGCGAAGTCGGACTCGCGAACCAGCTTCATCGACCAAGTCAATAGCCTTATCGGGCAAAAACCGATCGCTGAAACAAGCGATGGTAGTCGTAAGTAAAGAGTAATCCGAACTAACTGTGTTAACCAAGGAACGGAGAAAGAAATTAAACACCATACCTGATATACTGATAGGATAATTGTGCTGCAGCAACTAAGGCCTCATCGGTGTAGCGAAGCTTGTGGTGAATCTCATAGCGTTCGCGAAGACCTTTCAGAATCTGAATGGTTTCATCCACGGTTGGCTCCGGGACCTTGACGGGTTGAAACCTTCTTTCTAATGCCGGATCCTTTTCGATGTGTTTCCGGTACTCATCTAATGTAGTGGCACCTATACACTGCAAGGAGATGCTAGTCATGATCTCTTTTTATAGTAAAAATTGCATCTTAAAAGAACATGAAGCAGTAATGATGATTGGCATTTCAATCAGCTGAACAAACACTAGATATCGAATCCCTCTAGTATGATTATATAGTGAATGAATGAAGATAAAAGTAGCAGCAAGAATATAGATGCAAAGGTAAACAGAGTACTAGAGTGGAGCATTAACTAAAAACGAGTGAAAATATGACGAAAGCATGCCGTTGTTTACATCCTTGAACTAATTCTCGTATTTTGTGGCTTAGATATTCTCAGCTTACCTGTAATTCACCACGAGCTAAAGCAGGCTTCAATATGTTTGCAGCGTCAATTGCCCCTTCCGCAGCTCCTGCTCCAATCAACGTGTGCACCTCATCGATGAAGAGAATAATCTCGTCACTTTGCTTAATTTCTTCCATCAGCTTCTTCAACCTTTCTTCAAACTCACCACGATACTTTGTCCCAGCAACAAGAAGGCCCATATCTAGAGTGATAACCTGATATAATCAAGAACATACATATAACGACCTCATCTAAATTGCAGTCACACTTTAACAGTACGATTCATCCAAACCACAAAAACTGCACTTATCACTAAATACACTATTTCAGAAATCCGAATTTCAAGTATGTTCATCTTCTCATAATGCAAGCAAAACTAGCTAACCTTTTTCCCCTCGATTGTCTCCGGCACATCACCATTGGCGATTCTCTGAGCAAGGCCCTCAGCGATGGCTGTTTTTCCAACTCCTGGTTCTCCAATGAGGCAGGGGTTATTTTTGGTACGACGTCCCAAAATTTGAGTAACACGCTCGATCTGGTCTTGCCTTCCAACGACTGGGTCCAGCTTACCCTAAAGTAATCAAGACGATTAGTCTCATAGATGACTTAATAATATCTTTCTATAAGAGATATATACAGCTGGAGAGGGTTTACCTCCTCTGCTAGCTTAGTCAAATTGGTACCGTACTCCTCCAGCGTAGGCATCTTGTTCCCTGAGCTCCCGCCTCCAACACCAGCTCCAACAGCTTCAGCACTCTCACCCACCATTCTAATAACCTACTCACCAAGAATATACGTCATTCAGTTTATAGACTATTTTTTATTATATAAGAAAAAGCAAAGGAGTACAGAAAGCAGATATTAACCTGAGTTCGGATGTTGCTGGGGTCAGCACCTAAATTCTCGAGGACACGAGCTGCCACACCTTCGCCCTCACGAAGCAATCCCAGCAACAAATGCTCCGATCCAATGTAATTGTGACCTGAATCAACAGAAATTGCCAAAATAAAACTTGAAACCAACTGTACTGAATAGGTCCAATACATGCACTGCGCTACCTCGACAATCCAAAAGCTACCAAATTAGTATAAAAGAGCATATTCCATGTTGCTCGGATAATTATACTTGTGAAAAGGAGGAAATGGAGGAACAATAATAGAAACCATGCAGCAACAATCAATAATCACAACACAATCTGAACAAGGAATACAACCAAAAAATGCAAAAAAACAAAAAGAAGTTGCAGCACTATTTTGAAAATCCAAAAGCTACAGCTTGAGAATAAAAGAATATATTCAATGTTGCTCGGTTAATTATACTCGAGAAAAGTGGAAAATGGAGGAACAATAAAAAATAAAAATAAAAACAAGTACAAACAATGAATAAGCACACATAATCTAAACAACGAATACAACCAAAAAAGTGCCAAACGAGTTACCAAGCTGACGAGCTTCCTCCAGGGAGAGTTCCAAAACACGTTTTGCACGGGGTGTAAAAGGTATCTCCACAGCCACGAACCCACTCCCACGTCCAATTATCTTCTCGACCTCCACACGAGCATCCTTGAGATTTATCCCCATGGACTTAAGCACCTTCGCAGCAATACCAGTCCCCTCACCAATCAGTCCGAGCAAGATCTGTTCCGTCCCAACAAAGTTATGGCCAAGCCGTCTTGCCTCCTCCTGCGCGAGCATAATGACTTTAATTGCCTTCTCTGTGAAGCGCTCAAACATTGCTCGTGGTGCCATTCGTTGCTGCTTTTTCCCTCGCTTGCCAAGGGTGGCTGATGCAACCTTTGATTGGAGAGTCTGGCCGCTTCTCTGCACCATCATGTCTAATGCATTTGCTCCTCGGAGTCCCGAGAAACTCCTTACTCTCATAGGAGCTGCCTTTGTACAGCAGAGCATGGTAGATGCTTTCTTTGTTTTGCTCGACGCCTCGAACTGCCCATTATTTATCAAACCAACTGAAGAGGGAAAGTTGGTTGACTGAACTAAAACATGCGCCATATCTACCACCAAAGTTCTGCATTCAAAAGCATCAAAAGCAGTTAGATAGCTTCTTCAATCGGAATATTACTACACAAATTACTCTAATAAGCTTGCTATTTCATACATGACTAATCACTGCAGTTTGTTTGTGAAGAACGTATATTACTATAAATCTACAAATTCCAGAATTCTTATCAAATGATGAAATAATAATCAACAAGAATTATTTTTTTCTACAAGCAAAGGATATACTTGGAGTCTACCCACAAATACAATATACAATATACAATATACAAAAGCATTAATCTTAGCCACAATCAACTAAATACACAATTTAATTACAGATTCTAAGTAACAGCAAGCATACTTCCCAAATTCCTCAACAATTCCAGGCATACCAAAAAGCGATTTTGATTGTAAATTAACCAATTGAACAAACAATACTAATTCCCAATAACAAACTATAGCAAGCAATCAGAAAAGACCAGGCTTTTTCTACAAGACCTCAAATCAATTGAAGAACCAAAACCCCATAATCAAAATCGAAACCGACATCGATAAATCGGTGCAAGAAGAAGAATAAAAAGAAGAAGAATACCTCGCCTAAATGACCGACGAATGCAATTCCAGATATATACTAAACCGATAAATTAAAAGAGTATCAAATTGATAAAGAAGGTAGGAAAAGGGTCCCTTCCGTTTTCTAGGAGAGAAAGAAGAGATACCCTAAATTTAGTAGACCGGAACTTCACGAGCTAGAGATATATAGATAAATGTGGATGATAAACCGATTATAGCCTCTCCAGTCTCCTCTCTCTCTCCTCTTCGATTTTTTTTTTCTTAATTTAATTTACCGACTTTACGCTTCTGTTTTCTTACACGCTACTACCATTTTATACGAAGCACCATCATACAGAGAAATACATCTCGGAAAGGTGATAAGAGCCCTTAGATTACAAAGTCAAAACATCTAACGGTGTAAGCTCATTCTCTTCTGGTCGCTCTTTCTGGAAGCAGTCTTTTACGTTCATAGAGCAATTGTACATTTATCTAAAGGCAGAGGGTATTATTGTACAATATGTACAATTCTCTATGCGCGGATTTGGATACTCCGGTAACTCCCGATAGTAAAAAATAAGGACAAGATTCTTTATCTCACTTTGGAATGATATAGCAGGGAAGATGTGTAGTCCGAAAATAAAAGGTTATGAGTTTAAATTTCACTAAAATCGCTATATGTATTTATCACTTATAATTAGTCTATGTTTGTCTATCACATATAATTAGTCTAGGATAATTAACTCTCATGTGATGTTTGCAACGGATTTACCCAATGCGCACTTCGATAGCAACTGCGAATTACCCTCATCTTAAAAAAAAAAAGACAAGATTCCTTATTAATGTGTTAGGTTTGCATTTAATGTTTTCCTATTTTGCCCTGATATCCGTTTTTCTGTTGGTTTATCAATACGATGTTGCAAGTAAAACATGGAAATATATCGAAATCAATTCTTTTTAAATGAAAAAGAGAAACTTAATGTATTAGGATTTAATATCTCAAATATTCCATTTTTAGATTGGGAAATGGAACTCTTACATCGCATTTATAAGGTATATCTAGTAGTATAAGAAGTGTTTTTATGTACGACAAGACCATCATTAGAGAAATAGGATAGTTTGTATCTTAACAATTGAATAAATTTAGAAGCTCTGGTGGGTAAGCTTTAAATAAAACTATTTATGTTAAGCAATAATAACTCAGAAAAATGGATCTCCTATCAATTGCATAGAAGCTCAATCCTACAATCCAAAACATTAATAAAAATGTCACCGCATTCGATACTAAGTATAAATAAATTCAGCAGGCTTGTCAACAAATAAGCATTAGGCCCACCTGAAACTTGACTGCTCATCGCTGTTTGATTACATACATACACCAAAAATTTCAGTATACTCTACACTCCCTTTACTGAACACATTGTTTCAAATCAAATTCGAGTCTAAATATGCACAAGAATGACCAATTCAAGTGCGGTGAAAGGCACATGATGATCATATCAAATCTTGGGGTTTTGGTAAAATTTTCAACCTTGTATTATTGAGATGAAGAGGTTAGCATCTTACATAAAAAAGGTGGCGATGCACCTAATAATGTCGATAAGTATCGTAGCTGTTCTTGAAAATCCCAGGCAATGCAGTTGGCGGTGTAACCTGATTAATGGAAAGAACAGACTTAGTTTAGGATTAAAACAAACCTTATACAAAGTGAAGACATCTGCTTTCAGTACTAAATATGTTTCCTTCTAAATCAACATGCATTTTATATCCACGCAATTAAATGAAGACGACACTCATTTGTAAATTCCTCAAGTGCTAGCCACATTACACAATTATTTCTCAAGACATGTGACATAAAAAGCCTGAGAAAAGCAATGAAAATAAAACTCACACCTTTCACAAACGAGCTTGTAACTCACGATCACCGGAAAGACCTTGCCAACAAACCTCAAATTGATAAGCTGAAGTTTGTGTGGCAATGTTTTTTGCAGCTTCGGCCTTCGCCACATCAGCTGTTTTTGTGGCAAGCTCTTGCACAGATTGCCTCAGCTCCAGCTTGTTATATTTGGATTTACTCTGTGATGAGTTGAATACTTAGTGAGACAAGAAATACACCAAGAGGCAAGCATGCAACGGAAAATATATTTACTCAAAAGATTAGAAATTAGTAAACTGAATCCCAACTAATTAATCGATACATTCTTCTATGAAAATCCTAGACGAGTTAGGAAGAACCCCTTTATTCCCATATAAGAGACCATAGCCCACTAGAAATAAAGTAACACTTGCAATAATTAAAACACTTATTATCAAACCTTAGCAAACTCTGCAGCATTAGATCCATTATTAAGAAGGCTGTTTTGCTTTATTTTCCAATTTCCATAGATATCTATCTGCCTAGGAACTTCTCTAATGTTAGCCTGTCAAACAAGTTTCGGAAGTCAAACAAGCTCAGCAATGTCTTGAAAAACCTATACTAGAGCAGAGTATTCAAATGTATACACACCCCACATTAAAGTACGATAACCTAAGAAATTGGTGGAGCCTAGCAGAAATATAGGAATCTATCACTCACTATCATCTCTTCAGAACTACTACAATGATATGAAAAGAAAGTGAATATGATTATAGTTGACATCAGACCTTGTAATCATCTCCCACAAACTTAGCCCCTTTTCCTGCAGGAGAACTTGTTACACTGATCTTCTTGTCAACCTCTGTTTTTTCTTGGAGTGCACCATCCAACGATCCTGCTAGTGCCCCAGCCTTCTTCAGAATCTCCTAAGGTTCAAAAGGCAACAAACATGTAAACAACTGAAGAACCAGGAAACCGACAGAAACAAGATAAATCCAGATACTGCTATTACCAAGGCAGTGAATAACCAATGAAGTTACACCTAATTCAGAATATAACTTTACTGGCATTGGAAACATATCACAACATATAAAGATTATATTACCAACTAACAAATCTTATACATATTTCATGGACCAAATAAGATATCTTTTATGGTTGGATTTTTCAGATTTCACCAATGGATTTAATCCTTTCATATAAAGAGTTTGTCTGTGTTGAGAAGAAAAAGTGATATTCTATCATTTCCAAAAGAACTGAAGGCACTATGCGTCTATGAACACCAATGATAAGTACAAGAGAATGTATTTATTAATCCCTTGATTTCAAATGGGAATCTATGTCATTAAGGGACACTTGGAATTAAAGTGTGCTCTCCATTTCCTTTTAGTTCTGTTGTTGCGAAACCTTGAAAGAATATGCACCTACAAGCATAGGGGGGTTTAATGGTGTCTTCAAGTTTAGGCCATAAGTACGAGAACACTAGGGTATCCTATCGGATAAGTGAAAAGGAATATGCTTAGCTTGGTTTAGGTATTTTGCTTCCATCAGTTTAAGGATATATTTTTCTGACCCAGCTTTCAACGCCGGTACTCATGATAGGAAAGATCATCATATACCCCAGTACATTAGCTTTTACCATAGTGAACTCCATCACAACTCACATTGGGCTCTAATTATACTCGGCTGCTCTGATACGACCCAACGTGTATCATCCAGTGATGGCCGAGGAGAAGAACCTGATTTACCAATCTTTCAAGAGGAGAGGGACTCTCCATTTTAGCTCAAGCTAATTCATATTCATTTTCTTCATTAAAAAAACTTGTACACAAATGCCCTATATATAGGGCTACAAAATACTTAACACTAAATTTATCCTAATTTCTAAATATTAAACTAATAAATTGGATAACTAATTATCGAGACATCATTTTCAAAATCCATAACACCCCGATATTTTTCATCTTAAGTAACAAATAGATCAAATTCCAAGTTTAGAACATATGTGTAAATCAAGTCATGTTCATTTTAAGCCATTACAGGCAATATTCACATGACACTCAAATTACAAACAGATACTTTATCTGAGCTCCAAAAGGTGTGATCATACCTGACATATACATACTAACATTATTTGGTAGTATTGCATATTTTAGTCAGCAAAATTAGAAATCTACCTTTTCAAGCAAAGCTTTGCATTCAGCATACTGCTTCTTGATATCTTGATTTTGTGGTTCCTGCTTCAAAGCAAATTCAACATCTATATTCCACTACAATAAGTTCAGTCAACACAGGGATTGCAGCTCATTTCAATAACAAAAAGAAATTAACATTCTACCATCAACCATCAATAAACTCCTTGAGTTTCCCAAGTTCCTTTCTTGCAGTTGATCAGCGAGAATATGCTTTTATGTACAGGTCATCTAAATCCAAAGCTTCAGTACAATCATTTTCAGCATCCAGGATTCTATTCCAAGATAGCGAAGCACCATAATTAATGGTGAAGTTTTCCATGTAGCTCTACAGACCTACCAAACTTCATGAGCCATAGCCCTATTTGCATAAGCTACAGCCTACAGCAGTTGGGGATAGTGCAATGCATCGAGAGCAGCAGTCTATTGCTTCATTGAATTTCTTCTTCTTAAAAAATTCATTACCCTAAAACCGATGTAGCAATGAACATATTAATACCTAAGGGTTCAATGTTATCAAAAACATGCAAATACATAGGTGAAAGAGAAGAACAGTACCAATTCTTTCTCGGAATTAGCATCAGCACCATCCTCCTGAGATGGAACAGTACTTGGTAATCAACTGAGCTTCTCAAACTCCTTTAAATAGTCATACTGTCTGATGGTATCTGTATTTTCAGAAGAAGAAGAAGTTATATCCCTTGTCTGTCTTTCATTAACTCTAGGATCATTAGGAAATTGACCATAATTATTACGACTTGGCTGACTTGGAGGATCCTTCTCAAAGATACAACCAAAAGAACATATGAGATGGTTAGAGAGTATAATCAAAGTAATGTGAGGACAATCAAGATATGACATGATTATAAAATTTATTCAACTACAAGTTCCAGATATTTAAGAAACTCTCTAGAATAATAACTACAACTATATTATACAAATTACATGTACCGTAGCTGCTATGATATTGATCTAGATCTATTACAAGAATGCAAGTGAAGACTTATACTAAGAATGAAAACCATGCAAAATAAAGCTTATTGACATTTTGGAGAATTTAAGTAATCTTCTACGCATTTTATTGATCTTGAACCTAAATAACATATACAACCTTTGCAGCCAGATCCAAAACAAGCCAAGAGTACGTCTAATACCCAGGAATAAGTTACAGGACATAAATGAGGTTGTTGATCATTAATATGATGGTTGAAGCTAAGTTTCCTAGCTCAAAATCTAATCTTCATGGTGAATATATAGTTCTTCAACATTATCCAATCAATAAACTCAAGAGTTTAGAAAATGTACTTTGTGGAATAAATTCTTGATATCTCTTGAAATCTCTCTCAATTCGAAATATTAGGAATAGAAGTAATGTCCTTTGATCTCCGCGTAAAATGCATTTGTATACTAAAGATTTCATTAGTTGGAATTTGGTTATCAATAATGTATGCATATCCCCATTGATAATCCATAATTATATAATTAAGGTGTCCAACCATAGTTAGCGAGTTCAGTCCTTTCTTATGCATGCCAACAGTACCCTCAACAGGAAAGAATGAATCACAATATTACCAACAGCAAACCAGAATCTACAACATGAATAATGAATCTATCTTTCCTTTTTCAAAAGAATCTTCTCTCAATTTCTTATCTTTTTCCTTAAAAGACAATTTCCAGTCTTGTAAGTTATTCAAAAGCCCCTCGAACTCGAAGTTCTGCCAGTAAAACCATCCAAATAAATCAAATAAAAACGAAATAGATTTCTTTTCAGTTTGGTATATTTCCTGTTCCCCAGAACTTAAACCAGGAGTTCTTCTTCAGAAAAACAAAATAGAGAATACTAACACATAAGTTAGAAATCGAAGCAATAACAGCAATAAGACATTCCATATAAAGTAGAACAGATTTTGGAAGCTGGTACCGGAGGCCGATCGCTAGAATGCTTGGAGGGGACTCCGGCCATTCTTGTTAGGGATTGGAATTCGGAAGCGAGGACGAGTTTCTTCGGTGGTTTTAAAGTTTAGTACGCGGGCCCTGGACTTCAGTCTCCAGACGTTTCCATGTTCATTTAAATAACGTATCTTGTTTGGTTGTCAGGAAAGTAATGTTATGGGAATCTGATTCTGTGGAATATGATTGCGAGGAAAGTGATTAAGGAAAGTAAAATTACTGAGAAATTTGATTCATAGGAATATGATTCTACAGAAAACAGAATACTTGCACTTGTTTGGTTGATATTAGGAAATGTAAATTATATTATCAATAATATGAATAAAATATATTTCTCATCAATTATTTATTAATTATTATATAATTATTTCATAAATATATAAAATCACTCATAAATATTACTATTGATATTTTTTTATAATATAATTTATAATAAAATATTCAAAATAATTAGTTAAAAATATATTTTTTAATATTATTAACATCTTTAATAATAATAATAATAATAATAATAAACCTATTAAAGTACTCACTTATTTTAATAATAATATTTTTTAGAATAATAACATGATTATTTAAGAAAAATAATAATTATTATATTGCTATTATTTTTCATAAATAAAAAATAATAAAAAGACAAATAAATAAAAATATTCAATTAATTTATAAAAATATATTAACTACAAATTAATAATATTATTAACTAATTATTATTCTATTTTTATTAATAATAATAATAATAAATAAATAAATAAATAAATAAATAAATAAATAAATAAATACGTTCCTTGAACCAAGGAAAAAGAATACCTATTCGGAACAAGGAAAAAGAATCCACAATTATTACACTATTTTCCTTATTTCTAGGATTCTGATTATTTTCCTAATATTTTGTTAAAATTGAACCAAACATAGGATTTTAAAATCTTAGAATCAAATTACTTTCCGTGTAATACCAAACACAGGATTTTAATAATTTAGAATCAGATTACTTTCCTGAGGCAGAATCTTTGCCAACCAAGTATTCTAATTTTCCATATAAAATCATCATTAATAGGCATATTGTATATTCCACATAGCTTTGCTCAAAAAAAATATTCCACATAGCGGTTTATAAGTTGAAATGAAAAAAAAAAAAAAATATATATATATATATAGCGGATAAGAGTTTCATTCATCGTTACAATTTTTTATCAAATAATATGTATTTTAATTATTATAATCAAAATCAGATTTTATTGGATAGAGTTACCTAGTCCTTTTTTATGTCCGGTATGTTGACATTGAGTTTTTATGGACAAACCCCACCATAAAAAAAATTGAATTCGATAACTATTTTCATTAGTTCTATAAATTTTCTACAAATTTGTTTGACTCGACAAACCCCACATCGAAAATAGTTTTGTTTCCATAACAAAGTGTAATGAAATTCAAATTTTATTTACAAATTACAATGAAATTCTAAGTTTATATGCAAATTTGAATAAAATTCAAAGTTCGAATGTACAAAGTTTGTGTATTTACGAGAATAAAGAAATTTAGACTTTTAGTTCGATGTTGGCTTTACTGCCACGTGTGCTGATACGCTACGTCGGAAAATGGCATGTCAGTTTTAATTTTGCCAGATTTTGACCTATG
Organism: Lavandula angustifolia; assembly: GCA_028984105.1. Classification (NCBI taxonomy): domain Eukaryota; kingdom Viridiplantae; phylum Streptophyta; class Magnoliopsida; order Lamiales; family Lamiaceae; genus Lavandula; species Lavandula angustifolia. The sequence goes on along the minus strand of CM054804.1, from coordinate 15,665,548 downwards.
TGCAATTTTAAACAAATCGAAGGTTCATGTATTCAAAGGCCGATTTTAAAGTCCGTGTGCAAAACTGAAATTTGACAAAGACAAATAATCATATAATATAGTTTGTCTTATAATATAGTATAATTTATCACTCCCTCCGTCTCGCTAAAAAGGCTCAATTTCCTAATTGAGCCTACTAAAAGTTATTCTGTCTAAATTTAATAAATTTTAATACTCTCCATACTTTATTTTCTCTTTCACTCTATCGTTTACTTTCTTATTATCTCACTCATCTTATGTCTCCTACTTTATTAATAACTCTCATTATTTCACTCATCGTCTATCTCCTATTTTTCTCTCATACTTCATCATCTAATCTCTTAATTACCGTGTCGAAATGAAATTGTACTTTTAATAACGAGATATAAATATTACATCTTTTTGTAAGATATAGCTACTAGTGTAAGAATAGTATTCTTCGAGTATGATGAAGCCACCATTAGAGGTACATTGTGTAATTCCATTCTTACGTAATAAATTATGATTCAAATTACAACTATTTTTATTATCAACATCTTAAGAATTATGGTGTTTATAATCTTCAAGTTGCTTAAAAATTCTTTTATGTAAATAGTAATTAATATCTACAATATTAGAAAACAAACACCTTAATTCAAAAAAAGCACCCCTTACGAGATTTCAGTTTGATTTCAATTTTTTTGGTAAGACACTCTCATAAGCTGATTTTAATTTATTTTTTTTTTGTCTTCTGCTTTTAAAAAACACCCCTATAAAATTTATGTTAATTCTGACTTTTTTTAAATTCCAAAAAAATAAAAACATACATTCCAAACATTAGAAAAAATACTTCTAGTTGAAAAGACCCAAAAACAACTTATTTAAATTGTTCCAAACACTAACTTAACTAGAATTCATCAGTGACAACAAGGAGAGAGATATGGAGCTAGTTGGGACACACGTTAAAAACCAAGAAACAAGGGGTGCCAAGTGAAAAACTAGAATTTTTAAAGGATTGGTGTATAATTTGGTCTTTCTACTTCTTGAAAAGAGACGGAGCTCAGTGAGAAGTAGGTGGAATAACTTCAAGCATGGCAACAAGAGTTTCCCACACAAACTCAAACTCAAACTCAAGTCTTGCAAAAACTTAAAACCCTCACTCCCCTTTACAGATTCCTCTAATCATCACGGCCCTACGAGCACCGGTCGATTGATCGACGCTACATACAGGGGAACACCGTGAACAGGAAAACCTCATGTTCAGATCTGGGCAGATTTTCATGATCAATCTCACTCTCTTGTGGGTAGAATGAGGAAACCTTATCAACTAAAGTCTTTCTAACTTAGCAGCTATCAACATAATCCAAGAATACTAATAATACTAACATTATGCTCCACCCGGAGTGAATACTGGTGTTCAAATGTAGCCTCTACTTACATTGATTTCAAGTAGTGTACGCCCCTGCAGACGTCCTCCATTAGCATGTAGCTCGGGCACCTGGGCTGAATAACACATTAGACGACTCAGACCAGATACCCGCGTCCCCTTGTTCAATAACTAAAAAGAGATGAAACAGTAAAAGATACAACTGCAGTGCTGTCACCAACAGCCAACCAATTCCTCAAAAACTTTACCTAAATGATAGAAGTAATGAAGAAGGCGAGTAGTTAAGAGCAGATTTGAACACAAGGTACTTATATCAATAACTTACTTGTTCATGACTGCAGGTTAAAATATATATACCTCATAATCTTCAACCGGACAAATCTTTGTACTAACACTATGTAATCCAATCCTACACATTAAACCATCAACTCCGCAGGAACAAACCCATACTATTCTGGCAGCTATTTACAGCGGATGCATAATCTGGTGGCACATACCAATCTTATATTTTGTCATGCACATTATTATGTAAACAAGGATCCAAAATTGCAAATTCTTAGATGTATCTCTATATAGGAGCATCTGGCCATCATGCTGAGCAGCTGAAGGGACTCCATTCGCATCTTCACCATTCAACGTTGTCAAGATTCAATGGTTAGATGGACCGTACAGTCAGACCTGTGTGATCGCATGGTAGGCTAACATTAGAACACTCTCCGATATACAAGACTTGCGAACATTGAGAACTTAATCATCAAAAGGCAACAGATGTGGAGCAGAATCCATTATGTTCTCCTAACCCAATCCAACAAAATAAAATAAAATTAAAAGAAAAGAAAAGAAAAGAAGACAACTTAAGAGAAGGCAAGCAGAATAGAATCATGATGAGAGGAATATTGTTAAGGAGATACAACGATCTACTCATGCTCCTGAAGTCATGCAGACATGAGGCACAGCGTGATTGATATGAAGGAAATGGCAGTTATTTGCAAAAGAGGTTTCTGTAGTGAAGATAGATACCTACCAGAATAATGCACTAGTAATTCTCCAGGCTCAATGACGGCAAGTTCAGGGCAGTACCCTCTACGCCGTCTGCAATTGATGAAGTCTCCTCTCCTCCTGAGTTTCCTCTACGCCGTCTGCAATTGATGAAGTCTCCTCTCCTCCTGAGTTTAGGGTCCCTTGGTTCATACATTGAACTTCATCCTTTGTACGGATTATGATCTTGCGTACCATGCAACAAAACTCCCTGTTTTCAACAAGAGGTATAAAATATGAGCATACAACATTTTTTTCATGCGTATCATAACGAAAACACATTCTCAAGAAAAATTTAAAATTTTGTGACATGTTGGGTAAATATATTACATCCAAGGATCATCTCCAACAAGCATCATGTCATCCTCATCATCAGTATATACAACTAGCCATTTATTGTTCTTAGCCTTGAGTTCACCCCTAAACTCGAAGAGATCGTCCAACTCAGATATCAATTCATCATAATTGTTGAATTTGGTCAGATCCAGAGACCTACCAAGGGCAGACCCCTGCTTATGGACCTGAGATTGTGAGGTTATATCAGAAAAAGGAGAAGTAAAAAAGCAATGAGTCAGGAAAGCGAAAACACTAATGTCAAGATAAGAACCTTGGTGCAACTTCTTGTGGAACCAGGACCTTTGCTTTCTCTCTCCGTCGCCGAAGGAGGGAAGGATTCGAATTGATTCTCTTGCTCACTAGACGCAACTCCAGGATCTTCTAATTTTGATCCCTTTGATAGATCAGACCTTTGATCAAATTCGATTGCAGGGAATTGGTGAGAATGTACCAAATTTTGCGTAAAGCCAGATGTGTTTATCACATTTGTATGCGAGATTTCTGGCTCCGACGGTGCAGATTTACTTATGAGGGGGATACCAAAGAGCTTGCAGTTCCCTTCCTTAGGCTGCGTAACATCCTGTTGTTGTGATGACTTCGGCATCAGCTCTCTTGTTTGAGAAGGTCTCATCTGGAGATATGTTGAAACAGGGGGAGGCATCAACCAGTTCGCTTGCTGATTGTCACATCTAGAAACAGTAATCGTGGGATGGTCTCCAAAAGCTCCATGTCTACCATCTCCACGAGCCAGATAAGAAGCATCAGTACCTTGCACATGATTCTTCATGCTAGATTCCATCAAATTAAGTGAGAGACTAGAAGGCCTCAAAGACCAAATATTCCCCATTAAGCTAAACTTTGCATCACAATCTTGTGTTTGTCGCTTAGAATTTGCTTGATCACCAAGGGACATTCTGAAATCATGGGGCTTACTCATTTTCGAGCCAAACCCTGATAAGAGATCTGTAAATGATGACTCAGGGTGTCCTAGAGGTGACCAAGTATCTGATCTGTATCTTCTTGAAGTAGATACATCAATCTTCTCCTCTTCCACCAAGGGCTTCCACAAATATGATTTTTCAGAAGAGTCTAACTCACTGATCTCAGAAAAAGGGGCTCTCAAGGTCGACGATTCTTGACCTTGCAAGACCCTTTGATACCCACTATTAGCAGGTGCAGGGTTTGCAGACATCTTTATAGGACCTATATTGCAACCCAGATGATAGGTTAAGATTCAAAAAACGTCTGAAATTAACAAAATACAGCTGTAATGGAAGTTCCTCAAGCAGATAGAAGAAAGAAAACGCACCTTCCCTAATAAGTACAGAGGATTCAGATGATGAGGGCAGGATACTCGATCGAGGCCTTTTCAGTCTGGGGGCTGGAACAGGATTCAATGCAGGAGGAGAAAGAGTATGCTCTATTTTCCATGGTGAAACTCTTTCCGGACGTAGGATTGCTGAAGTTTCATCCCACCGCACCTTAACAAAGAAAAATGAAATAAACTTCGTGAGCGATGCATTAAGGAAACTAACACGGGGTTGGCTAGAGTATCAAAACCTAGACGTTTTTAGAGCACCCATGTACCTTAAGGCCTCTCCATTTAGAATCAGGCCACCTTTTCGGATCTGCATCCTCAATACCAACAATAGTTCCAGTGAACCTACAACATCACATCAGGATAAAAGTTTCATTAAAGGCTGATTCTTTCATCATTATTGTCAGAAATCGTTGTTTAAGGATGCTAAGATGCTCCTTACCTCTGTTCTGGAGCTTCTTCACCTTCAAATCTCATTTTAAATCGCATCCCTATAGAATACTGGTTTTTCATAGACTCCATGTACTGATCATAAGGAACAATGAATTCAGCCGGGCTTGTCCTGCACCAGATGAAACATCATAAGGATCATGGTTCGTATCAAGAATGACTGCACACACATAATAAATCTACAATTAACCGACACTCAATAAAGCTGAAAGAGATATATAACCTCTCACCAAAAAGTACTAACAAATAAAAACAAAAATCATCAGTTGCCTGTCACGGTAAATACCCAAACAATTTACTCTAATGGAGAGGCATGAACATGAATTTGGTAATTCACCAACATATAACAGGACAAAGTATTTTTAACAAATTAATTGCCAGCCACAGAGCTTCAAACGTAGAAATACACAACAGAGACAAGATCATGATTCGTTCACGTACCTGGGCTTGTAATAAACAGTGAACATGGTTTTGGTCTGTATAGCATGCCAAGCTGTTGCGAGAACACCAAGATGCATGCTGTGGCTAGAAATGACAGATGACGGAACATTACCCTGTTGTCTCATGGCACGCCTCACTCCAGCACGCAGATCTCCGTTCTCGCCCCTGAAAGTTCATTACTCATTTTCAGAATTATGAATGTTAACAAAAAATCATAGCTAATGATATCTAGAGCAGAGTCAAACCTCAAGAATATGAAGGCATCACCAGCAACCAGCCTCTTTGAACTAACAAAGACACTCCAACCACTCTGAAGAAGGTGCCTCCGTGGCTGACCTGGCATTCCGAAAAATAACCAAAAGCATGATTTCCCGCAGAGATGAGGATACTACTTTTCAATCTAAGAATTTAAAAGGCATGCTTTTACTTAATTCTCCATTCTGTTTTATAATGCGCATAGTATATGGCAAATTTACGTACCACGAAATATATGCTTGAACCGCCATTCATTTCCATGCAAATCTTTGGCCACTAACTCCTGGGTTGGAGGTTGCCGTGACATGTCCTATCATCGAAAGCGAAACTTTATCATTACCATCCTAAAATGACTAGGAAAGCAGAACTTGATAGACTTTTGGAGAATCATCCTAACCAGTGGTGGCAAACATTCATCGGCATGGCGTCTGAGCACAGAGAACCCACCATGAGTGCTTGTATCAGATGCAGTAAGAGTTTTACAAAAAGAATACACACGGAAATGCGGTGAAGGAGCAGGAGGTGGTTCTTTCCTCTCTGCATTTTCGTCTTGCTGCAACAGAAAATTGAGTTACATAACAACCCTAGTAACATTAAAGCTAAAATATAGAAAAAACCAGAATAACTGCATTATGCAACACAGATCAGCTTACATTAGGTTCGGGCATCAAGGTTATCTGAGCAAAAACTTCATCTGTATCTGCTTCGGCCTACAAAATCCCAAAAAACTCAAAAATAACTCAAAAAACTTCATTAGCTCAATTCACAATTTCCGCAAAAAACTCAAAATAATATGAAGTACCTTCAACTGGACATTAACTACTCGGCACAGAATCTTAGGAGGAAGATTATACACCGGCATCTGCTGGTCTGAGCTCTGATTAGTCGATGCCTCCACCTACTCAACCAACAACACACAAACTATAAGCAGAGAGTTAAATCCCTTCTCATTCGAGAAAATTCCAATAAAATTCCACCAGCCGTTACAAATCATAAAATCCAAAACTATATCCAAAACTAAATTCATAACTAAATTAGATCGAACGAAGCTCTAATTAGCCTCTCCTAGCAAACAATTACCCAAAACCCTGAAAGAAAATTGAAACAAGATAGAAAACCTGCTCTATGTGACCCTGCGGAAAGTAGAAAACAAGCTCGTTTTCGCGTGGCACCGTCACCAGCGGGCCGGCGCACGCCTTCCACAGCTCCGCGTACAACGCTCTCTCAGCATCCACTACCAAAAAGAAAGGGGAATTTCACATGAACTGAACACCATCAAAATCGTCACTATCACAGCTTAAATACCTCTCCCGGCGTCGGAGTTCATACTCTCTGGCGCGGGATCGCCACCGCCGACGTCGTTATAACCTCTGATCAAAGCCTCGGAAGTATCCATTTGTGCAGACGCCCTAATTTCCGGCCAGATCTCTCATCCCCAAACGCAGAACAAATTGATGTAAAAAGGAGAGAATACGTTTGACTATGCGTCAACGATCAGGATTATAAACGAAAATGTTGAACCAATTGGGAGGGAATCTTCGTGAGATATTATTTTCATCAGTGGAGTTCTTGTACATGGGTGGGTGGGTGGGTGTGCAGGTATAGTAATAGTAAGTATATCTTGAAGCATGGGGAGCTGAAAAGGTGTGGGGAAGCACTGTTAGATAATAGTTGAAGAGAGAGAAAGAGGAGAGAGAGATGGGCTTTCTGGACAAGCAGAGCAATGGAAGCGGATGTTCTTTTCCCAGCCGCGGTTAAATGCTTTTAACCATTAGCGTTAACTGGTGACGCTTGCAGCCGGTGGATTTCTTAGGCCGTGTTTGCTGTTTGCAATAATAATCTTTATTTTCTTTCTTTTCCTTCACTTTCTTTTTGAAATAATTTAGGGAATGAGAATTTTGAAAAAAGTGTCCTAACAATTTCTTTTGAAAGCCTTGCTTGTTATGTGGTAGTGATTATTTGGATAAATTGTTTGGATGCCATATAATATAGTACTCTCTCCGTTCCATAAAAAACGATATGTTTCTTTTGGGCGCGGGAATCAAGAAAGTGGTGTTATGTGGAGTGGATTATTTGCCTTTTTAATAGTTAAATGTGGTCTACACAATTTTTACCATTTTAGGAAACGTATCGTTTTTAGTGGGAAGACTCAATAAGGAAAACACTTCGTTTCTAGTAGGACGGAAGGAGTATACTACTCCCTCCGTCCCAGCACAAGTGACACAAATGTTTTCGGCGCGGGAATTTATGCGGTGGAAGATAAAGTATAAGAGATAAATTTATGATAGAGTAAGAGAGATAAGATGAATGAGATTGTGAGAGAGTAATTGATAAAGTATGAAAGAGAAATAATAAAATAAGAGAGATAAATGATTAAAGTAGGAAAGAGAAATGAAAAAGTATGAGAGAGAATTGATAAAGTATGAGAAAATTTATGATTTTTTTTAAATTATTTCCATTTTTTGAAGTGTGTCACTTAATGTGGAAATATATCATTGGTTTTGCCTAAATGAGGTAAATTAAAATACATTTACATGTAATTTCACGATTCTTGTATTTTGTATTTAATTAAGTTAAAGTTGTTGTTTTTTTAATGATTTCTCTATCTCACAATGTGATCTTTGTGTGTTTCAATAATAAAGATTTTTCAATTAATTGTTTACATTGTGAGATAATGTTTTTCATAAAGTTTGACATTCATTAGTTACAGTTATAAGTATTTTCAATTACTACCAGGAGAAATTGAAACTCTAGATATTAAGAATAAACCACTTCAAGTTCGTATCATTTAACTACAAATTCAACCTCTACTGTGTGGCTAAATTTTATTCTAGAAAAATACAAAAAAAATATTGGTCAGTAGAAAATAACACCAATATGTGATTTCAATGGAATTTTAAATTCAATTCATTTTTTTTTCATTGATGTCATTTAGTAATCGTGTAATATAATTCTAAATGAGTCACGAATCGATATAAAATGAAAATATTTTTCTAGCTTCAAAATCAAGTGGAGTGTAGGAAAGCAATAAATAGTGCCAAACGGAGCCTTGCTTCTTTTACCGGGAATACCCGGTGACAAGTTATGTATGGGGAGACAACGTTTCTGAGGACATGCTTAACGGCGTTAGATGTGTGTGGTGGAAGAATGAATAGTATGTAACGACGTCAGTAGTTGCCGTTAAGTAAAAAGTTGTTTGGAATTTTGTGGGAAGCGGTCTTGTCGTGCTGCTTAGCAGCACAATAGGATGGGATTATTTATAACACCAATTTTTCCGGTTTATTTTATTACTATATAATAATGTATTTAATAAACTAATCAATGTCTTGTGTTTTTTATTAGGAAATCATATTTCGAGTTATAGATGACGAGTCGACTTGATTACTAACATTTGTAATTGTTAACTGTAATTAACAATCAATAAAATTGAGACTGCAATAAATCTTTAATACTCTTTGCGTCTTATTTGACTTATCTCATTTCTTTTCGATATAGAAATTAAAATGAGTAGTTTGTTATGTGTACATGAGTTTGTATAATAATAATTATTTTTCTTTTTAGAAAATAAAACAAGTCAAGTGGAACAGCTCGTCGAAGAAAAACGAAACAAGTCAAACGAGACGAATGTAGTATTGGTTAATAAAGAGTGACAAACTGTTACAATAAAAATTAATTGGTAGTTTTCATAACAAAATATAATTGACCATTAAAAACTAAAAACAATAGAAATAATAAGAAGAAAAACCTAATTTGAAGACATTTAAAAATTTGTATATTACAAAAAGGCCGACTAAGTTGGAGGTGTAAAATTATTAAAGCCCTTTAGTTAATTAACTTCCGTACAAATAAAGGTGCATTTAATTTTCACCTAACTAATAATATGACCTTGTGCGTGTAATTTTGGACTAAAGAAGAAAAAGAAGTGGGACACAATAAATCTTTCGCGTGTTAGTAGATAATTTCACGAATAAAATTTATTCAGTATATATTTTAAATAGCGATTGCGAATTTTTCCTTATCTTACATGAAAAGGTTGGGCACTAATATGAAGTGTAGTGGAAGGAACATTGACTCATTATTCAGAACAAATATATTTAATTTTCTATATATACATGATCGTGGTTGAGTTTTTAAATTATGTTCAATTTTTCAACTCTTAGATAATTTTTTTTTAAATATTGTTCGTCGCATGATGTCTAATGTTGTTTATATATTTCGAACCTTCATCGATACTTGTTTTTATTTACTACTTTGATTGCATGGGGATTTATAGCTCAATTTTGTCATCACAACTCACAATGGAAGTAATGGTTAATGAACTAGTTGAGGAGATGGGAGTCTTTTTCTCACAGAGTACTTGCAACAAGGATATTCTAACAAACTTCATAAAGATATTAATCTTAAGAGGAATCATTTCTCCAACTGTCTAATAGTATAAAATGATACTTATTGATTACGTACTATCCAAAACCACCAAGTTATTACAATTATTGTTCTAAAATTATATTTTCTTGTCTAAAAACAATTCGGGGTAAAAAAAAATTTGCTTCTTCGAACCTTGACCCAAATACCAACAAGATTAAATGGAAAATGAAATAAATTAAATAAGTTACTATCTCAGTCTCACTATAAATGATATGTTTAGTTTGGACGTCGGAATTAAGAATGTATTGTTATGTGGTGTAAATTGTTTGAGTTTTTTAATAGTTAAATGTGATCTACACAATCTTTGTCATTTTAGAAAATATGTCATTTATAGTACAACGTGCCAATAAGGAAAATATGTTATTTCTTTTGGGACGGAGGGAGTATTTACGTTTGAATATACATATTGAGATATATTATGAAAAATAAAAAATAAATATGAAAAATTAGGACAGTCGCGATTCGATAAAAAGATCTCTACTTAAGCTCCAGATAGCTGTTACAATCAATTCATGAAAAGAAACCAAAACCAAAAATAGCTTATGAATAACTTATAGTATAAGCTATATATCAAATGCGAGAGTTTATTATTTAGAATAAATTTAAATGGGTTGTTTATAAACTCTACTAAACGGAACATTAACCTTTAAATCGATGATAAATGTTTGAATTATACTCAACTACCATTTCCTTTTGTCAACAATCAACACTAATGATACATGCATGTTAGAAGATAGTACCACGTGATTCACATGGTAATTCATTTTAATAAAATAAATAAATTGGAAAGGATTTATAAGTTTAAAATAATCAAGATCTGTCTCAAAATCTTGTAGTTTTCAAACATTTGGAAATAAATATGTTAATGAGAAACCACTAGCATAAACACACGAGACGGAATCACAAGCCACCCACCTTCTAACTTTGTCATCGTAGGATTTGTACTATTGACAAAGTTATCATTAAACAATGAATTTACTATCATAGAAAAATATTTTTGAGTGTGACAATTTGATGCCAATCATAGTTCGATGATGAGGGAGGCGTTGAAATATTTCATTGTAATTATATAATTTATAATTTTATTGTTTGTCTTTCGGACCCTTATATTCTTTTTTACTGTGTTGCGACTTGCTAGGATAATTCATAAATACTATTTCATCTGTTTCATTATTTCTATTTTGATTTTTAATTGAGTTGTCTTACTTTTTTTGTCTCGTTTTTAAAATTGAAAAAATTTTAAACTCTTAATATCAAAATAAAGTGGTTCTCTTCTATTCACTACTCACCTTACATTTCATACTTTATCTCTAAAAGTTTTTATTTCTCACTATTTTTCGTTCCCATCCGAACTCGTAAATTATGATTCTTAACTTCTTGAAAACATTAAATTATTTCTTCAATTACAATATGAAAAAAAATTAAGTTGTCTCAATTATACCTTAATATAATTTGAATGATTTTTCATTCATTCAAAAGAAACTTTTACTCGAAAATTGTTTCAATTTCTTTACACAATTAAAATTGATAAAAGAAACACCTGAATAAAATTTTCTTAATCGAAAGAAAACCAACTAAAAAAGTGCGTTTAAAACGCACTTTGGCTAATAGTATCCACTACAACATCATCATAGATGTTAGTTAGCCATTTAGAGAAAAACATGAAAATGTAGAGTTCACAAATTAGGAAATAAATGTGCTTCCTCTCTCTCATTCATGGTGCATTAGGGGTGTCTGCTCTTTTCTTATCAAATGGTACACCTTTTACATATATGAGAATAATATTTCATCAAATCTTTGAAAAATATTTCTTAAATCCAAATCTTTTTCGATCACGTCGGTGTGAACTTGCGAAACTTATCAGATAGAAATGACAAATTTTATAAGAAAAAGTTTGAATGCTACGTTGCACTATTTTAAAGTATTAGTAAAACTCGAATTGTAGATATCTTTTTCTCATTAAACGTAATTTACATAACGGTAATAGGTAGTTGTGGCATAGCGACATTATCAGAGATTTTCAATGTTTGAATCCTCTAACCAATATTTAACACTTTTAAATTGGTATTTTTTTTCCGAGCTCTATCACTAACGACAGTATCTTAAAAGTATATGTATTACTATTACTATGCCGGTAGACAATTAAATAAAAAAAACAAGAATCAATTAAATAAAAAAAAAACAAGAATTGAGATATATCTTCGAGTGCTTAGCTCCTCTTGTATTGTTTGAGGTTAGAACACATACGCATAATTTATTATTTTGATAGCAGTTATGAGTTATCTTCGTTATAAAAATAAAATAAAATAAAATAAGATAGATAATCTCAATTATCTTACTTGGGGTGCCAGATAAAGATAGTCCTAAAATAAATATAACTAGATAAATAAATAAGTATAAATAAATAAAAGTAAAGGGATGGAGGAATAAATAGTGAGCGATGAGTCCAGGTAGGCCAACAACAGTGGAAGATCAGCACCGTCGCCCATCGTGCGGATAAAACATCAACGTCGGTTGTGGGTGATGCTTTTGACCACGCCTCGCTCTGTTTCCGACACTATTCGAAATTATGGGGCCCGCATTAGCCTGCCTCCTCTGCGCTCAACAACAGACATTTCCTCATTCTTTCTTTGTTTTATTTAATCAAAATTATTTTAGCATGGATTATCTGAAACAAACAATTACTCGCTCAAGTTCAAAATGAAATCTCGAATTGTTCCACACAAATTTCTTATTCCGTAAAAAGAAAATAAAATTTATACACAAATCATATTTTTATTGGCTCCATTCACACTGTATCTAAAGACACAATTCAAGCACATAAATTACCATTTTGAAAAAAATAAGGCCCCGTTTGGTTAGCAAGGATTCTGTCTCAGGAAAGTAATCTGATTCCAAATTGTTAAAATCCTGTGTTTGGTAGTATACGGAAAATAATTTGATTTCAAGATTTTAAAATAATGTGTTTGGTTCAATTTTAGCAAAATACCAGGAAAATAATCAGAATTCTAGAAATAAGAAAAATAGTGTAATAATTGTGGATTCTTTTTCCTTTTTCCAAATAGGTATTCTTTTTCCTTGGTTCAAGAAAAGTATTTATTATTATTATTATTATTATTATTATTATTAATAAAAATAGAATAATAATTAGTTAATAATATTATTAATTTGTAGTTAATATATTTTTATAATTTAATCGAATATTTTAATTTATTTATCTTTTTATTATTTTTATTTATGAACAGTAATAGCAATATAATAATTATTTTTCTTAAATAATCAAGTTATTATTCTAAAAATATTATTATTAAAATAAGTGAGTACTTTAATAAGTTTATTATTATTATTGTTATTATTATTAGTATTAAAAAGATATTTTTAACTAAATATTTTGAATATTTTATTATAAATTATATAATAAAAAATATCAATAATAATATTTTTGGGTGATTTTACATAATAATTAACAAATAATTGATGATAAATATATTTTATTCATATTATTGGTAATATAATTTTATATTTCCTAATATCAACCAAACAAGTGTAAGTAATATGCTTTATGTAGAATCATATTCCTTGGAATCAATTTTCTCAGTAATTTTACTTTTCTTAATCATTTTCCTCGCAATCATATTCCACATAATCAAATTCCCTAACAACATTTTTCATTTGAGACGGAAGAAGTATTAAATTTGGATCGATTTGTAAATTTAATATGATTTCCAAGAATATGAATCTTATTTAGGTTAATCACGGATTTTAGTGTATTAATGACGTCATTTTGACTGAATTTCATCACTATAAAATGATATTTATTGACAGATTCAAAAGGAGCGTGTTGCCATTCTCCAAAATCTTTCCAAAATTCACTTTTTTGTGTAATTTTGAAATTTATTTCTACCAGTTATAATTTTACATTTTGCACCCTTTCTCTTATGAAATTAATTATCTCAACTTTAAATCTACCATTAATAATATCAATAGTGCTTTATTTTAATAAAAAAAATAAAATCAATCAATATAAAAAAAATATAAATTAAAAGCTCAAAATATATTGAATAAATTTCGCTCGTGCGACGAAAACGTCGCTACAATATTGTACATGTGCTTTTCACCATTTTGGGTGGCTCACCGCGTGAGCAATTAGCTGGTGCCACGTAAGTCGTACTCGAAGACACGCGGCGAGCAGCCAGCAAATTTGTGAACGGGGTTCCATAAATTTTTGTATTACGTCGCGTCACGGCGTTAGCCTGACTCAGAGTTAGGCGAGTCGTTGGAACGGTCACGATGATGTCACTCACACCGTCTAATGACCTCCTAATCCTAGGTTTTTATAGTTATCATTTTTTGATGAATTGTTTATGGTTAGTCTAAAAATGATAGTGTCGAACTCATCTAGTCTTGACTCTCGAGTATTATTTAGATTAAAAATTGAACATGAGTTGGATTAATGAGTCAACAGATTTGAATTTGTGAATTTAATCGAAATAGCAGGGAGAATCCTTCTCAATCTTACGTGAGGCCGACCAATCGATTGTTTTATATTTTTCAAATTTATCTCAAGTTTTAATTCCTAATTTATTTCATTAACCTTTTAGTTAGAGCCAGTCAGCCAGAGGCGGATCGTGAGGAAATTGGAAGGCCAATTTTCTTAAGTATATTTTTCATCATGAAAATTGCAAATTTCGATGGGAAATAATTGAAAGTCCACATGAGGGTCATTATATCCCAAAATTGCAAAAAAAAAAAAAAAAAAAAATTATGCACTACTGTCCTGCTTGATTTATCTCATTTCATTTTTATATTGTGCCACTTGACTTATTATTTTTCATAAAATGGAAAATAATCTCTACATAAAATTAATCATTCATTTTATTATCTATGTCGAAAAGAAACAAGACAAGTCTTACGGAACGGAAGGAATCCTATACGTGTATTTTATTTTATATATATATATATATAGGAGGAGGTTCAAATGTGAACAACATGTTAGTGTGTGAACGTGTGAACAAATCTATACCTTTGATCTTGTGGATTGGACGGTTGGATTTAATTTTTTAACTTAAAATGGCGAATTGCACTTACAGTTTATTGCTACTGCACTTAAAGGCTAATTAGGTAATTTTACATTTAGATAAAGATATTCATAATCTAAATAACTCTTTATTTTCATAACCACATATTTCTTCATTTACACTCATATTACTTCCATCCATAAAAGCATTCATTTACGCTGATATTTCTCTATATTTTTCTAAACACTTAAAAACCGTCTCCCTCTGTATATTTATCTTCCTTAAATTTCTCTTCCTTAATTCGTAAGAGATTTTGTTAATCTTCATATTAAATAATGGTTTGTTCATCAGGTAAAGTTCTAATTGTTATTTTTTATCTTTATTTTATGATTAAGATATGATCTTTGTGTTCATATGTTTTGTTCAAGTGCTAATTTAAAGTGCAATAGAAATTGATACATAAGTGCATTAGAAATAGCAAGTGCAATTCATACTAAATCAAAGTGTAGTTTAATTCGAAGTGCATTCCGTAATAAATAAAAGTGATTTCTAAATTAATTTAAAGTGCAATCCAAATAAACTAAAAGTGCAGTTCATGATTGATTAAAGTGCAGTCCATGATTAATCGAAGTGCAATCTCATTAATTTAAGAATTGCAATCCAAATAAACTAAAAGTGCAGTTCATAATTAATTAAAGTGCAGTCCATGATTAATCAAAGTGCAATTTATTTATTTTCTAAATGCATCTTATAATTTTTCAACCACAAACTTTTAAGAATGCATCATGTAATAATTCAAATCAAAGTACAATCCAAATCAACTAAAAGTGCATCCCTAAATTCTCAAAGTGCAGACCAAATTAATTAAAAGTGCATCTATTAAATTATCAAAGTGCAGTCCAAATCATTTAAAAGTGCATCTCCTAAATTCTCAAAATGCAATCCAAATCAATTATCTGCGCAATTTTCTAAAGATTTAGAACAAAAAATACGTGGCGTAAAAGGATGGGGGAAGATTTGATTAGTGGTGATTTCTTTGGATAGATTTGCGATCATAATTAGATTAGTGGATAGAGGTGTTTGGTAGTAAAAATCTTATCCAATATAAAAACATATCAAATTTACCCTTAAGTGCAATTGATTTCTTTGTAAAGTGATATTCGCTATTTTTAATTTTAAATTAAATCTGGATCGTTCATTCTTTAAATTAAATGCTTATGATTTGTTCTTATGTTCACACGCTAAGAGGGTGTTCGCACGTGAACCAACCCATATATATATATATATATATATATATATATATATATATTACTATTTTGCACCCTAATTACAAATTTCTGATTATCCGTGTGTCGATTTTGTGTTAGCATAGTCGGCTGTATTAAATATACGGCCTCCCAATTTTATATGATATTAGAGGTTTGAATCCGTTGCTTGTCGACTCGAAACATTTTCCTATTCAACGATGATGGAATCATGTTTAGTTAATTCTTGAACTCCACAAGATTAGACCACCATATATAAGACAACTCTTCCCTAATTACATGATAATCTTAATTAATTAGGACAGAAACCACTCTTATTTAATTGATTGGACATCTCTGACTCCACTAATATATTAATTTCTTATGTTTGAGTGGCAACCACTTTGTGGTAATGACATGGGTTAACTTAATTATTGATACTGTACTTCTTATTGACAAAAATTATACTAATATTTATTTTATGTTCGAGAGTAAAGCTACTATTTTTTTTCTTGATATAAACATTTTGATGAATTCCGAACTTGAGAAATAAAAAATATCTTTTAAATTTCGATTTTAAGCTGGCTTTGGAGATTTCAAGATTTATGGCAAACTTAGGTTGTTAGGCATATCTAAAACATTGTCAACCTTAAAAATGAATTTTAATGGTCCCATTTTGGAATTTATTTTAGATTCATTAAAAATACCTTTAAACATTGCAAGTAAATAAAATAATATTACAGCTGTGGAAATACAATTAAAATCGACTAAAAAACAACAAATGCCTGCTTTGTTATTTATTTATTGAAATGGGATGATATATTGATATTAGTCTATCAATAGAACGTGCCATGGTCCATTTTTATAGTTTATTTTTGTTTCTTCATCAAGATTCTCGTCAGACAGTCGAACACAAGTTTACGAATATGTCATCTCATATGAAATTTATCACGAGTTATTATTAAGTGTATATATAATTAAAAGACTTGGGAATTTTACCACAATTTTGCTAGGTAACTCTCATATATGTACTGTTGTACAAACAGGAAAAGCGCTATGATGCATTGTACCTCCACCAAAACTGATCAATCTTTTCCTTGAAAATGAGAAACACGTGTCCCCTACTCATAAAATTTAAACTGACCACAACGTATCATTCACGAGGAGCTTGTGTTCTAATACGTGTTTTTTGAGTCTTGTGTCAAATCATTGGACTAAAGAACACCCAACCAATTTGTACATGACAAAAATGAAGTATTGGCAATGGAATTGATGATATATTGGTTGATGGTCCACAAAAAGTAATTATAATTCTATCCAACTCCTACCAAATTATTTTTTTTTGAGTCAACATTCTTATTGTAACATGCTCTTTTTCCTTTTATTGACGAGATAAATCCGCAACCGCTATTTAAGATGCGATGGCCTAGAAGCTACACAAAAGATGAAAAATAACCTAAACTACCTGCAATGACCCTCTTGCTCCCACTGTTCTTGTCTCACTTTCCTTATATAGTTGTCCCACCATTCTCTTCCTATTTCCGAAAAACAACTAACAATTACTCTCTAAAATATCACACCCAAAAAGAAATAAGACAAGAATGGTAGGATGGAGAGCGTAGTATATTTGCATGGGAAGGGTGGGGGTAGGGGGGGGGACAACTACCTATCTTCATGGCACGCCTTACATGAAATACCAAAATAATGTCTATCTCGTGATGCAGAGTTCAATTCGGTAAGGTCCACTCCACTCATCTTCACCATGTATTATGGAGGATGGAATATTTACCTATTGTGGTCCTTTATCCTTTTTCTCGATCCCTTTCATTGGTGTTGAATATAAGCAACCACCTTCCGCTGACCGCTACCTAAAATTGGACTACGCGGCAAGGTTTTTATATCCCACACAATTAGCAGTCCCTATATGTACGATGATCTATCTGACACTTGCAAAAACAATTATAATTATATAAGACTGCTAATTGTGTGACATACTATAAACTTTTCCGATCGTACCATAAAAGTTACCAAGTGCTACAAAATGGTCAAATTCAAGTTTCTGTAGGTTTACACCTGAGAAGCCAAAATTTCAAGTTGATATGAAGCAATTCAAAACACAGTCAAGGTACATGACAAAAAAAAAAAAAAAAAAAAAAAGGCCAAAATCTAGGGTTTGTCTAAAGAGCTCTATAATTCAATTTTAAACCTGGTGCAGAAAATTTTCAACGCCACAACCTACTGATCAATCCCTTCTTTTCTTTCTTCATCCTATTCTCAAGCGATGGGAACTCGATCGAGTTGTAGGCGAGATCCATGATGACCGGATTGCGCGGGACTGATTGGAAGGCAGGCGGGAAGACTGCAATGCGGGGGATGGATTTTGTGGTGGGATCGCCAACAGCTGATTCGTAGTTCGCCAGGTTCTCCATGAGCAGCGCTGCAAGCTGGAGCAAAGGAGAAATTTAGACGGGTCAAAATCATTACATAGTTTACAGATTGAGTGAAGAAAGATTAAGTTAGTTAATTTACCTTCTTATCATTTGTTAGAGAGATATTTGAGATCTTCTTGGAAAGATTTTCAGGAGCCTTCTCCTCCTCCATGATTCCGGTTGCATGTTCTATACAAATATTGGACCGACAATCGTTGTAAAATGTCTTCAGTTCCTTGATAGCAACCTGCACAATGGTATAGAGTCCGAATGTAAGGATTTAAAATTCATGAAGCTTACTAGATTCAAGCAGATTGCACTGGCCACATAGCAACAAAAAGTTCAAATGATTTATACAAACATAAAGTTTTCCTAATTCCTTTTTAATTGATATAGCAGGGAATCCAATTGCACCTGATCAGAATTGGTCGAGCTCTGAAGCTTCGTAAGAGCATCATCAACTAGGGAACGAGCTTTGCAGAACAATGCATATGCTTCTACCCTCTTTCCAGCCAAACTATAAGATTTCGCCAAGTAAAAGCACCTATATGAAAGCGTTGAAAAGATAAGTTTCCAGAATGTTAGGAAGAAATTCCGAAAAAGAGGCGAGCTAAACAAAACCAATAGGCGTGTTAATCAGCTTGTCAGTGATTTGTTTATTTTCTATCCTTTTAACAAGTTATTGATCAAGCATCTTTAAGATTCAGTACAAAAAGATCTAGGTCTTTACTAATAAATAAACCACGTAAGAACACCAAATTTCTGCACCATATAAGGCGAGGGTAGGTACAGTATATCCTAATCGAATTGCATATCATTTTTAGTTTATGACGAGAGGTCGAAAATGTTGAGAATTAGGAAAGTATGAGGTGCCCAAATTAATTATCTGGATATCAAGAGTGTGAACTAAAACAGCATGAAACATAACTTTTTGGAGAAAGAAGCAAGATAATTAAGCAAACACAACAAGGGCCTAACCTTTCTGCTCGGAAAACTAAGCTTTTCAATTCATATTCTTCACTAAGGGCCACTTCTTCTTGTTTTCTGTCTCTTCCTGAACTGACCAGATCGGAAAGATCAGCAGTATTCTGTTTGAAAAAGAAGTTGCTTAGTTTTTTCAGTATTAATTAGTGTTAAAATAACAAAAATTGCCAGTCTCTAGGTATTCACCTGTAGCAGGAGATCATATAACCGAACAAGCTCTTCAGGCTTTGTGACTTTCTCGTTTTTGTCATCACGAGTCTTATTGAGTTTATTCTTTGCTATGTGCACAAGCAACTGATTACGTTCAATGGTTCTCTCCCCTAGTACAGCCCCAATTGCTTTATCCAGGCCACTCAGGTCGTCCTTCATGCTTTCAGAATTACCTGTGTTAGCCTAAAGCAGAAAAATTACAGTCAAGGCTCATAATAGATACTGATATGTTCCAAATATATTTTTTTTTTTCTCTATGTTCCATAAGTTTATATATTTCCCTTCTGTCAATATTCTGCTTCAGTTATTGCATAAAGCTGATTACATGTAAAAGTACATAAGGTTATAGAAATTTCATAACTAAAAGAAAAACTCACCAAGTCATTCCTTATGCAGCTCCTGGCTTCATTATAAGCAGCAAAGATTTTGTCAAATATGGCTAGTTTTTTCTCTGCAGGTAGGGAATCTGCTCCTGGACCATTAATATCTTTTTCCAGTTCCTGGGCTGATCATATATGGTCAAGCAAAATGACTTGAGTTTAGGTACGCTCGAGTTTAGGATTCATCTAGTACTTAACAGGACCATTGAACTCCAGGAAACATGATCGGTCATAGTGAGACAAAAAAAGCTTGACCATGGATCCCCAGATGCACGACGTTGTTGTGTTTATACACAGGCCATTCTGTGATGCTTCCAGATAGCATCGGATGGCGAAATATGAAGAAAATAAGGTCCAAGGGAATATTTCTTCGACAAACAATAGAATTAATGTACGATTAGTTCACCCTACTAAGTTGGTCACATGCTTAAGTCCACTAAGATTTGCAGACATTAACAGATCCTAACCAAGTTGGACATGAAAGCAACTTGGAAGGGTCGAACTACCCCTAAAGCACTTTGAGCCACGGTACACATAATACACCTAAAATGCAAGTACCTTTGAGTATGGAGACCCGAGTCTTTGCATTTGAAAGGGGAAATCTGTGACCAAGCCAATGAAATTCAGTCAATGATGCAGCCTGTTGAGATCGAGCTTCAGCCATGACAGCCTGGTGATGATGGCATATCAAAACAAATTATCAATAACAATTCATAAATGAGCAATGAGGCAAGGATAATAAACTTGAAAAGGATATAACACTCGGCTTTGACAGATTGGAGTATTCCTCAACAGCAGTTATTAAACTCATGCCATAAAATTCCACTGCATGAAATAGACTCACCTCCAATTTAGCTTTGAAAAGGTCCAGAGCAGGCCCATCCGTTTCTCCTATCTGGACTAGTTCAGAAGCCTGTAAATTTGACTCACCAATTTTGTGCAGGCAATATCTAATGCTAGGCTCAAGTTCCTCAACCCGCTCCCGGCATAAAACTTGGTTCTCTAGATCTCCATACTTGCCAAGTTCCTCATAAACAGCCCTGTCAACGATAGGAAGTTAGCCAGAACTAACAAATCTTTGTCAGGGTAACTAATGCATTTTCTGTGGAAGTGTGAATTTCATAAGAAGCAATACAAGAAATCAAATATAGCAAGAACTATGCCAGTAAGTTCAACTTCATTGACTAAAAGAACTATTAATTTATTTTCTTTATCAAGAAACTCCTTAGACATAAAAGTTTACCTTGCACTTTTGAAGCACTTCAGTGCAACATCCCAGTGTTCATCTTGTTCAAATAACAAACTTCCTTTCATATAGGCAGCATAGGCCTACAGACCAAAATAAGCTTCTCTGTAAGAAATGAAATAATTTTGTATATCTCGAAGAAACAAGTATACACCAATTTTATTGTTCTTAAAATAGTGAAAACCAAAAGTATAAGAAATAGTACTATCGTAGGATCTATGGCCTGCACTGTCTGGAAAAGAAACATGGCACAAAGTGATTCAATAAATTCAGGACACTGACAATTGAAAACAAGCCAAGAAACCTCATTTCCGGTGCCCCCAACTTCCTGACATATTGACACTCATAAAGGAATGTTCTGAACATAACTCATCGTGATGCAACTGTTTGAGCTGTTTATTGAAGAACGTTCGTGAATTGGCCCATGGTTCCACACATAAAATATGAAAAAAATATCATCACAAGTCTTTTAACATTACACATAGTGATCACAAAGGAGAAAAAACGCCTTTCTAGTTTGGCTACTATATCATTTTTCAACATCAACAACTAAAATAATAAGAAATTCAAATTGAATACAATAAACAAGCCAGAAGAAAGCATATTAGTTTGACAACACTAATCAATTTATCATTCTAGTAGGGAAACATAAGGTCATCATTCATCAGCATATTGAAATTATAGTGACAAATAAGAGTAGCCTGAGTACACGATATGATTCATACCTCAGCTTCCAGAGATGTTCTAGAATCTCCCTTCATGGAACACAACTCTTGAAACTGAGTAGCCCATTTTACGGCCTTCCTCAGCCTGCCAATGAGGTAGCTCCTCTGGCGTGCATTTGGTCCATCTGGTAACGTTTTCTTTTCCATTGCATGGCTCCATGCTCTTTCAGCAGCATATAAAATCAAATGAAGAAACCTAGAACATGTTCCAACAGCATCAAGCAAATTAGAGGAAGATATCAAATGTTGAAGTATTATAATCATCACAAAAGAGAAGAACGCAAAACTTTAAGAAGTTTGTCCATTACGGGATTTCGAAGTATCTCGCATACAACACATTGTCTATCTACAGTTTATGGCAAGTAGTGTAGTTGGTATTCCCACTTCTGCGTAGGTGGTTAATCTAGAGTTGATCTAGTGTTCGATCCCCGTTAGGTTCGATTTAAATTAATAATATATATCTACACTTTACGGCAATTGCTATATTCTAAGGAATGGAGAACAGAAAACCACAAGCCTATTTCTACCTGAAAGAGGATCGAAATTACAAATTAGGTTCAGGAACACCTTCTTTTATATTTACTGGTTGTTGCTTATGAAATTAACAGAGAAGAAGGTCGAGAGTTAGTTTTCACGCGCAATTCAAAGTGAACTTTAGAACACAATTTAAGGAACATATAAATCCTTTTTATCAATGGTGACAGCAATGAACCCTTAATAGAAATTAGATAATGCAACGCAGACATTGTAGAAAAGATATAAACACATGCTTAAAGTGAAACGTGTACCTGACTTCAGTCACAGTAGATACCGATACAGCTCTCTTGGTATATTTTCCACGGCCATGTGTGAATTTCAAGGACTTATACAGCCTCCGCAATCGTGCAGTGCAGTACCTCCTAATAACTCAAATTCCATAAATCTCAGTGACGATATCATCAAGCTCAATAAAATTCCCAACCAAAACAGGCGATCAAACCCCCCACCCCACCCATTATTTAAGTAAACTGAATTATAATACGTAGCCCACGCTCATTGAGAGTCATACATATAAATACAAATGTATATAATTTGGATTCCCAATCGCGGGCAAACATGACTAGAACAATCAAAACTCAGCCCTACCTATAGCGAGCGTAATCACTGAAGCGCAATCCGTGCTGCATTTGCGCTGATTTCAACAGCTGCAGCACTGCGAAATTCACAACCAAAATAAGAAACCTCATCCATACACACACGTGTAAAAATTAACTGACAGAAAAGGATTGAGAAGCACCATTGATAGAGAACTTAGGGTTACTAATCTGATCCGATGCGACTGAACTCTGATCGTCGATTTCCATCGCAGAGCCGTTGTTTCCCTTCGCCATCAAATTAATCTCAGATCCGGACGAACGCCGGAGAACGATTGAATTGTGTGTGGGGGAAACGGGGGAATATTCCGGCGGGTGCGGCGGATTTTGTTAAGAGGCTCAGTTTTGTAAGACGGCGTTGATTTGATGATGTCTGCCTCTCCCGTACAGTAAAACTGTAAAGTTAAAATACTGCGTGTTTTCGGTCGGGTCTTGAACTTAAGAATCGGGTCGGACTCGATTATTTTGGATATGTCATATGTTGAACCTAATTACCTAAATCTAGAATTAATTAGATAGATTTCGACGTCTTATCAAAAGAATTCCCAAATCTTCAACTATTATTTAAAATTAGAATAAATCTCATTTTTTTTTTTGTCTTATAATATGGTCATTGTTGGTTTTTGTAACCTTAAAGTGATATTTATCGATTTTTTGATCATTTATTATGCCCGCATCTTGTTCTGGGTATGTAACTTTATAAAATGCTAGATTATCATCCTCTACTAAGAGTTTCAAGGAAAAATGATGCATTAACTATATTTTCTATCGATACCGTATTTTAACGATAGAGACAATTATATGTATAATCATGTGTCGTTCATAGATATATATAACCGTGTGTTGTCGGCAAAAAATGCAGTTCATGATTCCTTTATGTTTGAAGCTCTCTATCGATTATCGAATGACCAGAATCCGATGTTTTACAAAATTACATGATAAACAGCGGATACAATCACGTTAAACGGACATATGCCATTTTACAATACCAAAGCCGGATGTTGTTTAAGGTTACATAACAAAAAATATACACA
The DNA here is from genome assembly GCA_028984105.1 of Lavandula angustifolia. Classification (NCBI taxonomy): domain Eukaryota; kingdom Viridiplantae; phylum Streptophyta; class Magnoliopsida; order Lamiales; family Lamiaceae; genus Lavandula; species Lavandula angustifolia. The sequence continues at coordinate 15,641,498 of CM054804.1, read as the reverse complement.
AAAACATTAGAAAATAAAAAACGAACATATACCACATTTCAGAATTAAAATGAAATTTACTCTTAAAAGTAAAGATGAAAAAAAATCCGTAACTGTTAGCCAACGCAGGCCGACGCGCGCATTGCTATGTAGTATTATGTTATTAATCGGTATAATTAATTATTTTCATTTTTAGTGGGAAAACGCTATTATTACAAGACAATAAACTGGTCCATCCATACATCTCTTTACTTGAACTACAACAGTAATGGAAACAAGAAGCTATCAACAGATGCAACTGCATTTTTCCATCACATTTCCATCCAGCCGAAAAATCTATCATAGCCTCCACCTTCACACACTCCGGCAAACCGCCAATTCATCCGACTTCCCACATCGGAGAAACGGCCTTCGTCGAGTTATCTACATGAACCCAATCAAACAGACTGCACTAAAACTGGCTTACCCCGTGTATCAGTACGGGAAGAGTTTTCGGTCGAAGTCGAGGATGAAGGTCTGTACTTCCATTGGAGCAAGCTCGACTACCAACTTTGCTGGATCGATAGGGCCACCTCTGAGATTAGTGCCTAGTTTTGTGTTGGAGCCTTCTACTTTCCAAGAGAGTCTCTTCCTCTCCATTTCTGATCTTTCTTGGTTGGCTGATAGACTCATTTCTTTGATCTTGTTGATCTGATTAAAAGTAGTTAAAAAGTAAATAAACATTATTTGAAGTGTCACTATGAGTTATATGTGTGTGTATATTGATTCACCTTCCTGTTTGAGAAGACTTTCTTCAATTCTACAGTAGCCAAGCTAGATAAATCTTTGTCCTCTCCAACCTGATACCAGACGAAGAAAAAGAGCAACGTTATTTCATTCAAAAGTTGGACCGATAGGTAAAGGTGGAAGGCAAGGCTGTCAATTCGGTAAAACCGAACCAAAATGTTCGGTATTCACTGAAATTCCAAGAAAAAATAGTAAAAAAATTACAATGAATTATTATTTTTTAATTTAATGTCAATATTATAGGATAAAATTAATATTTTTGGTTCAATTAACTGGTTGGTTAAACCAAAAAATACAAGTATGAAAACCAAATACGGAGCCGAAATTCTTGGTTCGGTTCAGTCAGTCAACCAATACGATTAAGAGCCCTAAAGGGAGGTAACTTATAGGAAAGAAGACAAAACCTCGTATAGATGAGCTAGGCGAAGAAGGACCGCACCGCCTTCAAGCTCCTGAGGCAACAATGGAGAAGTAATAAGTCTAGTTTGATGCTTCTTGTCTAGGTATAATGATCAAGAATCTTCACAATTTCCTATTTTGAAGATTTTACCTGGAGGGTTATGATGGCCACATTATCGGGTAGGCTGTAAGAAGGATCCATGGCGGAGAAAGTTGGTGTTGGGAAATCTGTCCACTTATCATCCTGCAGATATATGAATGCATAAGAAGTTGAGCGATTGGTGACAACAGCGTACTCATTGTTCGTTCGGTACCTGCTCGCTGAAGGCCAAGAGGAAAGGTGAGTATATCTCCTGCCCGTATGAACGGCACCACTTGGATGCCTCTCCAAGTGGATCAAACCTCAGATAGTACTTTCCTTGGGCCTGTGATATAGTGAGTGTAATTTTATTTGAGATGCATACATTGAAAGCATTTTTTAAACGGATTACTTACGGTTAAACCGGAGCATGTACCGAGAGCACAGACGGTTTCATTTAGAGCCTCGTCGACACCTCTACCATCATCATGGAGCAACCTCCTGCAAAAGGATGCCTTATGTTAATATCTTAAATCCGTATGCGTTTCAATAAGTAGCTAATACTCCATCCATCCCGTTAATAACAACCTATCTTCCCGATTCGGTCGTCCCAATAATAACGTCATGTTTCCCGGAACAAAAAAAAAAAAAAAAAGATAACACTAAAAGTCATTAAAAGTCAAGTGAGCCAACATCATTTACACACAAAAGTCAAGCTTCTTAGTCTCCGTGCCGAAAAGAAACAAGACAGTATTCAGTACTATTTCAAAATTCTAGCTAAGAATGGGGGAGAAAGAAAAGAAGTAGAGTAACCTGTGAAGCATTATCTCTACTTCACCATCAGTAATACTTGATCCTCCTACTGATCTATCCACCAAAACTGACATCTCTGTGGTCTGGTCTTTGATGTAAATTCCAAGATTGATCTGAAAGAGAAATTGAGATACAGAAAAGACAAATCAGAATTAGTGGATTGGTCGAAACTTTAAGGTTGCCAACAGTACGATTATGCAAGAAAATCAAAACGAAACCATTGCAGTAACTGAATCAAAATCCTACTTAGGTGAAACAGAAGAAAGAAAGTATGAGTGTGATATTGTGATGGCTATAGAGCAAACATACAGGGTAGTAATTTCCGGCGATTGGTTGGTTGACTTGAAGGTCCCAATCGGTTCTGTAGTCTCGAATCTGTGTAGAACACCAAGAAGTCGTAATATCAGGACATATTGTTAAGAGTTAAGGGAACCGATACACAATTGAACACACAATCTGAAAAATAAAGTACGAGAAATAACTGAAATTGCAAGAAAATCAACAGCACGCCGGTTCCTGCCCAAAAAACACGATGAAGTTTCCAAAGTACCAATCCTACTTCCTACACTCCCTTAAATACCCCTTACTGCCCAATTACATAATAAAATATAAGGTGTTCAGCCCAATAATAAAAGCCCACAAAATAATACATTGATCCAAGATCTTCTACTCGCTCCTCGACTTCTTTCGACGTCGGTATATTTTGTCCGTAACACATATTTTCTTTACCAAATCAACACGAATAAATGAGATTCGGATGGAATATTTCTTTAAGTTTCACCAGCAGATGTTACATACCCGTTGTAGAAAATCACGTCCGTTTGAGTCTGTATAGAATGTTTTGTTGTTTCTTATCTTGGTCTTGATTTGAGTCACAATCTCTTTTCCGTTTCCATCATCTATCGGTATGGGTCCGACCTGAATCAAGGAAAATTAAGGTGTGCGATATAAGAACAAGCTTACGAGTAATAGAACAAAACAGAGACGATAGCATATAGTCTGTTAAAGGAAGAATGTTAACTTACAGTAAATTCAATCTCAGCATGTTCCTTCTCCTTGTATACTCTTGTAATCTACACAAAAATATTTGACTAGAAAAATAAAGCAAGAATATATCGTTTATCCTTATTATATGTTGTGCTCGATGTTAAGTGGGCCCTAGGATCCAAGTTGATCAGATTACAAGTTACAAGTTACGGTCGAACCTGAGATACCCACGAACTCATCGTCTGATGAACTTCGTCATAGAGAGGACCTCTTAATACTGTAAGCGGAATCTACAATACGAGAGAGAAACAATCATGGCAACGATAGTTGCAAACTTGTACCAGCAGAAGGGGTATCTCCTAACATAAATAAAATACCTTTGCTTCAGACTGTATCGGGTATGTCCCATTGGGTCGAAAAACGTAAGCTCCAGAAGCCTTCAGACAGTAATGAACGTTACTTTTAAACTCAACACAATAACTTTTCAAAGGAAGTCTGAAGAACACATGAGTATTACCTGAAGTTCATCAGTACTCCCAACATAATAACTATACGATTGCTCCAAAGAAATGGTTACCTTCAGTAAAGATATGCAATTTTAAATTAGGAAGAAGAATGATGATGAGATGAAAAACACAACCATAAGGCAATACCTAAATGGCTTACCGAGTTTTTGCCATTAATATATTGCTTAAGCTTGCCATCAGCTCCAGAGTATATAAGCTTCAAACTGCCTGACCCGATTTCTATGTTACCAGTTTGGCTCCCAGTAAACATGTTTGAAATATTTTTTGTCGAAACGGAAGCTGGATATGCAACATGTGGGATTTAACAATTAACTTTTTTTTCAAGAAGCTTGATATAGTGGACTGCTTTTAAGAATAAAAAAAGAATAAGGCTTACATTTACCACTTGAGATCACATAAGTATTAAAACCCAAAGGCGGAACTACGGCAGTGAATGCGAGCCAATATTTGGGGCTGGTCGAAGGGGATTCACCCGTATATGCACTAGCATAGAATTTTCTATTGGATAATGAACCGTTAACTATAGGAAGGAGCTGTGTCAAAATCTGTTTTCCGGTAGAATCTGAAACGATGTCATTCTCGTTGACTACCTGCATCAAGTTCATCAAGCAACGTAGAGGTCTCATTCCATTGCCATAAAGTAATACACCGGTATATTATTCTTCGGTTTGAGCTTGATTTAGTAGGATAAATATGTGCTCTTGATTTAAGTAGGACAAGTCCAGAAGTACAAGAATGCAAATGTACGAGAGGCTCACCGGAATTCTGACGACACCTGTTCTTTTCCACCCCAGAGGATTGTAAACAAGTACTGCCTGCATATAGTTAACATAGAGCCAGTGAAACTAGAACATTCTAGAACTATTGTTTTTCAATTAATCGACACCCGGTCAAGTAAATATATAACTTACTAGTTTTTTGCCAACAGAAAGATCAATTTCTGTTGCTGGACAATAACTTATATTCAGCAGTGGGCACTGAAAAGAAGAAAGTATATTAGTAGCATTCATATAATTCCATCCAAAAGAAATAAATCATATCAAATAGGCCTTAAAATGCATGAGTTCTTGCCTGCTTGAAATTTGTGACAGGAGTTTTGCATTTTGAAGTAACCGATGATTGTGTTAGACAACCAAGGGATGTTGCTATAACATCTTCGGACTGCATAATTTGTAGTCAGAAGGTATTAGTTAAGAGGAAAAGAAAGGGGGGACAACTTTACTAGTGACTGATTAAGAATAGCAGGAGAAAATCTGACCTCCTCGTAACCTATCGAACGCCGTTTTGCATAGTCATCAGCCACGTGTTGCTTTTCGGTACCTGTAACTGCATCATGATGCTGTGCTATTGCCAAAGCATCAGCTAAAGAATCAGTTGTAGGTCCAGATCTGTTTCTTCCTCTGAAAAACTCCAACTGTCTTGCTGCCTATTCAATTATACAATTCAATAAGATTTCACATTCATTCAACAAGCAACATTGACGATCCACTAAATATAGAGGAGTTACGTGGCATACCAAATAGTAGTTACTCATCACTCTGACATAGCCTTTAGTGCCAGGCCTACTTGTAAAATATCCGGTCCAGTAACCATTTATACGGTCAGCATACCTGATAAACAACTTCATTATGTTGCTGCAGAATTTAAGCAGAACGAATAAATAATCTGCAAATGTATAATGTTGAACTCACGGGAAGTAGTCATCGGATTTAAGAGGCCATGGCTCATCCAGAGCATGTTTCGCGTCAGTGTATATAGATGGAGTCGAATAGAAGGCGTTGACACGGCCATCCTGCGAGCAGGCTCCGAAAAAGAAAATATATCATGAAAAGGAGAATAAGCGCCTCGTGCTTTGTTGTTTGTTCATTATGTAAAAAGAAATATGCATTAATAATAAATATTCAACTATAAAAGCTGTTAGGCATGTTGGGGAAGGCAAGCGAGTATTATTTCAAATAAGGAGATTTCTTGCAGTAATCATCCACCATTTGGAAGCATATGATCGAGCAATCGGAAGATTCTAACCTGATTTACATAGTGTATGAGCTTGTCCATATTCCGGAACCATGTACGTGCATATTGGTATTTGAAATCGGTTCCCATAGTCCACATTATATGATTTGAGCGAGTAACATTAGCCTGCAAAAAACCATTGAAGTGATAAAAATAAGCAATATGATTTCTGGAAACATACTGTTATTTTGATTATCTCAAATCAAAGTCCTAAAAGGGGAAACTATCTTGAAGAAAAAGGTACAAGACCCAGGAAACAATATCATTTTAAAGTGTAGTCAATCACCGTAGGAAGTAAATGAGAGTTTAAAACACAAAGTAGGATACCTGAAAATAGGCAGCAGCTACAAAGTCATTGACACGTTCCTGAACGTTGTAATCAAAGAGGTTGATGTCGTCCTTCGGTCAAGAAACACAGACAACGTCAATACCATCATACAAAGAAGTTAAAATGACACATGGTCCTCTATAAAGTTACCTGGACTATAGGGGAATCATCATTGACTTCGAAATAGAAACCAGTGGGAGGCTCATAATTTCCAGCATAGAAAGCACCAGTAAATATCTGAAATTCAAAAAGGAAATTAGGCCGGTCTACATTCTGCACAATCCACATTATACAATAAATTAAAGAAGACGCCACCTTTAAACAGCAGTATGAGTATATAACTATAGCAACTTGAGATAAACCTGGGAGGAAGAACCGCGACTTTTTGAACCCTGCCAAACAACCTCGAGCTTCTTCTCATCACTCCTCTTGGCTCTATCTTGATAGTCAATTCGAGCAAAGTATAGAGCATCAAATCCAACCTAAAGCCCCACAGAAGTACGATGATATATATATATATATATATATTGTAAGAATTCATTCTTTTTATACAGATATTTAAAGTAGAAATCAGAACATAAGTGAATGGACTCAAAGCGGTACCTCTGCTCCCAAAAGGTAAGCCTGCACAGCAGAATGCCCGAACGGGTCAATCTGCCAACCAATTCTGGGAGTGACATTGAAGTCCCGTTTGATGTACCAGTGGCCTAGTGTCGTCTGGTCTATCATATCAATGTAATGTGTCGCTGCCTCGTCATGCATGCACATACCACCATTTCTACATATAAGCAGAATGAAGGGGATATGATTATCATCCATTATCCTCTAAACTAATGTGGTTTGTTTTACACCAAATTGCTTATAACAAAAACATCATAAATATTTGATTGACAATGATTTAGTACATGAACTCGAGTTGACCGAAGCTAACTAGCTTCCCAACTGTCTTCTTCATCGAATCACTCTGTTGTCTCCACCACCGCTGAAAAAATGCCTATTACAAGTAAAAGCATTTACATAAGCCTGCATTTTCATCAACATCTTAGACATAAATAAACCCTGCATATAACGAAAACTAATACCTGCTCGACATATATGAATTTTCGATTCTTATCAGCCAGCAGTTCTGGTATCAATGAATCCAACACATTCTGCACACATGCTACCTACACACAACCCAAACACCAATTTGCATCTCAAGAAATATTAATACTAAAAATGCAAAATCCATAACAAATGCTTAACAGCTATAACCAGATTCTGCATCCCCTTCCAACAAATTTAGCAAAAAATCACAAATTGAATCAGAACGCCATTATGCACACATGGTACTACCTACACACAACCAAAACGCCATTTTGCATCTTCGAAATAATTCAACACTTATAATGTAAAACCCACAACAAATAATTCAACACTTATAATGTAAAACCCACAATCGGTTCCTTAATCCGGTGAGTTGTTTGAAATCATTATAGTCGGGTGAAGGGAGTTTGTAACTTGACAAGTACATCTTGTCTTTAATTATATAAATTACATTTTCCTATTGAAAAACAACTACCACAACAAATGCATTGCAGCTATAAGTCTATAACCAAATCCTGCATCCCCTTCCAATAAATTACCAAATACTCACAAAATTCAATCAACTCAAACCAATAAACGAAAACCCCAATTCATCAACTGAGTAAGCAAACTACCTGAATCGAGTTATTCGACCCAACGTAGTACTGATCAACAGTCTTCAACCACCCAACATCATCATGAGTATGAGCAACAAGATGCACATTAATCTTCCCAGGACGAAGTGTTGTAAACCATATACTCTCCCTCCACAAAATAACTGACACAACAACACAAACCCAAAACCGCCGCGATAACTCGAAGCAATGGCATGGCTGCTGCAGCTGCAAAATCAGCCCAGACAGCAATACACTAAATAGACCGACCTTTTTGTCGATCCGCGCGTCAATTCGAGGTATTCGATAATTTAAACTCGTCGTAGGATCAAAATAAGCGGATTAAATTCAGTAGGTAGCTTAAGAACAAGACGTCGGTTTCAAATGATTGTAGATAAGGCCGACCGCGAATGTCAAGGAAAAGGGTAATTTATTGACTGGAAATTTGGAGTTTTTTAGTGGAGTGAGGACGGCACAAACAGCTCAATCTGCTTAGTTTGTTATCGTAATCAGAGGGGATATCTAATTTAAAATTCAGTTATTAGTGTTGCTATTAACGACAGTATCCATAAATATCATTAAATTCCTGATGCACATCTGCGATTCCTTCTTTTATGTCGAAGATGATGATGCCTTTTCTCATGAACGAATTGTCATTATTAAAGACGCATTCATACAACAAAAGTGTTTGGTCTATAGTTAATCTAGGGTTCGATCCTCAATAGGATCAGTTTAAATTAGTAGGCATTCTTTCCATTGTACTCTTCCTCACTTTTAACTCTACAGCCTTTAACTCTACAGCCTTTGACTGATAAAATATACTCCTTGTGTCCCACTTATCTTGGGACATTTTGATAAAATATAATCTTTTTGTCCTACTCATCTTGCAATATTTGATATTGGATCCGAATTTTAAGATAGTAGGGTAAATGTATAAATCTTGCAACATTCTGATAAAATATACTCCATCCGTCTCACTCATCTTACAATATTTTGGATTGGATGCGAATTAAGATAGCGGATAAAATGTGTAAAGTAGTGGTGTAAAGTAAAAGATAATGTGGTTCACTTATTTAGAATGATTGCGGCCTACTCTTTTTTTCTATTTTAGGAAACGTATCAAGATGAGTGAGACAATTCGAAAAGAAAAATGTTGTAAGATGAGTGGGACGGAGGAAGGAAGTTTATATTTTTAATTAACTAGTCTCATCTCTCTGTACATATGTGCAAGTATTTGATTTTCAAACGTTATATTTAATTTAAACAAAATATGCATGTATGTAATAAAAATATATATTTGAATTATACATATCAATTATCAATTCCAAAGAAAACCAAGACAAATTTTAGATCCGGAACAAAATAATATTATCTACCAACGCTAAAGTAAATTTAATGAAATTAAAGAAGATATGGGCACTAAAGTTCAAGTCTATACCAAAAAATGCTATCTTAGCAATTATATTGCACTTTAGTTATAAAAAAAAACATCATCAATCCATATTCGAATTAGTTTACAATATAAAATATATTTCTAATATATAAATAAGTTTAATTTAGTAAATATTTGAAGATAAAGCTTCCATTATGGGCCCTCGTAGTTAAATTAAACAAATAACATGCAATCCAAAGTATAAATAAATAAATAAAATACCTATCTCAATAAAACTGTCTATTTTTACAATTAAATATGTCTGATTGCCTATTTATGCATCTGACCCAAATATTAAATAGTAAAAAGAAAATTGTAAAAAAGACGCGATTTAACGTGGTTCAAGATTCGGATCCTTAATAGTCCAAAGCTACTATTCCTAGCATTTCTTTTAGTATTTCAATTTTAGTTTCAATTTTTGGGCCTTGTGGAACGCGGGCCGTTGGCCGAATTGGGATATAAATTGGGTCAAATTTCACGGACTCGGGTCGGGGCCGCTCCGTAACATAATTAAAGGCGTAGACCGTAGTAATAAAAAGGAGGAAAACGAATAAATTTTGTAAAAAAAAAAAAAAAAAAAAAGAAACGGAATATATTGGTTCCTTCTTCATGTTTTACAATTTCCCTCGCACTGAAAAAATTGGGGTTTAAGAGAGAGAGAATGGACGCAGAGGAGATCGATAAAGTGGTGTTGGCGTACTTGGACAAGAAGGGATTCAAGCAATCTGGCCTCGCTTTTCATCAAGAGAAGCAGCAACACGGTAGAGGCAGCTACGCCTCCTCAACTGCACAGATTGATTCTGACATTGCCAAACAAATCCTCTTTCTATCTGAGTACGAAACTAGTTCATTCCTATTGTTCCCGCATTCTTCCAATTCTTTTTGGTTTTCCTTATTAAATATTACTCTATGTTTGGTAAATATTAGGGATTCTATTTTAGTTTGGGTAATATAGATGTTTTCCAACTATAGTGTAATGAATTATTATGTCTGCAAATTGATAATTATTAACTGTCATTTGCTTACGTTTGTGGCCTTCACTGTGATGATTCTGTTGAATGCATTGAAGTGAAATTGAAGCAGTGATTGGTGTATTTGATTATTTTGTTCGATGTATCATGCTTTTCAGAGTGGACGGTCCTTCGCAGTACCAAGAAGGTTATAACAAGCTTCGGTCATGGGCTTATAGTTCACTGGATCAATACCAGGTGATTGCCGGAAGTTTTTTTTTATTGCTTTGTGACTAGTAGTCTAGTAGTAATAGTCAGTCAGCTTTCTATACGTGCCTTGGCCACTTTGTCACCATATTGTGATAGTATAAGTTGTTTTTGTGCCATTGCTAACCGAAGGGTAGCAGTCTTGTATTTTGAACCCGTCAGGTAAATGGCCTTAACCTGCAACAATGCTTCATACTTTTTTGCAGCACGAGTTGGTTAGAGTCTTGTATCCAGTATTCATCCACTCATTTATGGATCTTGTTGCAAAGGGTTATATTCAGGAAGGTAACTTAGTTTAGTTTTAATTTTTAAAAAAATACCACATCAGTGCTACCTCTTGAAATCATTGCTGCTTTCCAGCTCGATCTTTTTTTAATAGCTTTCGAGGAGACCATGAAGGCGTACATATACGCGACCTTCAAAAGTTAGAAGGTGTTCTTTCTCCCTCGAATCTGAAGGTCTATCACTTTCCTAGAACTCAACTCAAATTCTGCAAGTTTATGCACTCAGGCCCAGCCTATCCTAAAAGTTTCCGCTGCTTTTTATGTAGGAAATGGAATTTGCACATTCTCTAAGGCAGAGAAAAGTGAGCATTAAGATATGCCAAGTAATCTCCCTCATTTTGTAATCAACTTTGGGTTTAATAAATTTTGTTAGGAGTTGGTTCTAGTAATATGCCAAAGGCATGCTTAAGTTGTTAGCATAGGTAGAATCTTTTCGTTGTTGCTCTTATCATCGCGTAATTTAACTAGGGTGTGTTGGAAACATGCTTAGCTTTTCATATTTTTCATTTCAGTACTCCTATGACCTACTTCTGCAATACTTGCAAAAATCTCAATCAATTACAATGCTTGGGGTTGTCAATGAGCATATCAACTTTCAAGGTACAGCCCTTCTTGTTCTGGCTTATGTATTAGTATGTTGCTTCTTTCTATATGCTCTAGCTTCCTCTTTTGTTCATTTCTTTTTCATGTGGGCATAATAAACTGTCTGTTCGATTTGCAGTTTCTACTGAACAACCAAGCTCCGTTGCTGATGATGCCGAATATGTCACATTTTTTGGAAGCGACCAGGATCCTGCTAATCTGATAAATCAGAAAGAGATTCACTGGGGGGTGAGTCAACAGTAAGGACAGGACAAGGGTTTTTATCATTTGCACTTTGTCCCCTTAATTTGAGTACAAAATTCATAATATCTGAACATTGTAGATCTTCATCTTTGCATGATTTAGAGTAAGTAGCATGCTACTCTTGACAACGAGAATTAACTTGCTACATTATTTTGCTGGACTTATAATGCCAGTGGTGACAGAAAATGGTTTTAACCTTCATTATCTAGACTACTTTAAGGATAGACAAACCTCTAATTGTTTTTGGTTCTAGAATGGATTAATGATCATGGAACAAGGAATAATATGTCGCTCAGCCAATTCCATCAATCGCTATTAATTCATTTTGTCACCTAATCTTTTGTATTTATCCCAACCTGAATATTAGTGTAAGTTATAAAATTGCAAAATGCAATCAAATATGTGGGGCTCATTCTCAAGCACCTTTCCGTAGTTGTAGCTACTCCCAAATAAAGCTGAGCTTGGCTCATGATATTGCTTATCAATCATTCAGTTGGTTGCTCCATTCTATTGGTACTGTAGGAATGAGGACTATTCATGTCTCCTTTTGCTGGACATTTGAACTGTCCTGTTATTGGACCAAACAGTTTATTACTAATTTAATTCGAATTGCTTGAGCTGATATGGAGACATTGAGTTAGGTTTCTATTTCTCTTGCACCTAGATTTGCTCAGTATCTTTATAGTTTGTTGTCAACTTGTCATTTGCTTCTGGTAAAGAGCATATATTAGCTGGAAGAGTCTCTTATTTTGGCATTCTTATACTATGTAAATTACAGTTGCTTGAAGATTCTCTGGAAGAAAGGTTGGAAAAAATGGGGGCTCCTCAGGTCGATTCTGCAAAAGCAGATGGAGAAGCAAGGGAAGGTGAACTGGACGAAAATAAGGTTGTTTTCTTGCTTGGAAATTCTCATAGCTCTCTCAAATTTTACTACTGGAGAAAGCAATTTTTGCTGTAGTTGACCAATATTTCTTACCATTTATGTCCAGAAAAGAGTTGTAGATGGTATCAAGCAAGGCACTACCTCTAAAAAGTTGAAAAAGGATAAGGTTGTTGGTGCTAAAGCAAAAGATTCTCGTTCAGAGAGTGTTGCTGCATCTGGAGCACCTCGTGTCAAACCCGAACTAGCATCGCCTGTAATGTATATTCTCGAATGACCTTTTGAAATTGTCATTTATTCCTATAATGGCTTCCTGATTCATGATGGATGGTAGCTTGATCATTCTAGAGACCCATATTACTTTAGACAATATTTACTCGCGATGTCTTTGTTCATTCTTTTACTGCCAAGTTGCTAATACAGGGTTTATTAGAGTTTAAACCTAATACTCATTGGTGCTTTATCATGGGTTTTGTTAATGGATTCCTGTCCCAATTAAATTAGGAGTTCAGTTTTTGCAGTTCTCCAGTGACTCAAGCATGAAAGTGAACAATCTCCCCTTATTGTGTTAGCTTGGTGCCTCTATCTTAGGATGATTCCTGCGTTGGAGAAGATTTCCCCTTATCTTTTCTTTTCCCCTTTAGAAGGAAAGCGGAAGGGTGTTAGGTCTATCGAATGGTTTAGTTGGTTGGTTTATTGGTAATATTTGATTACTGTGATTGATTTGGTATTTTGAGTAAATGCTTTTTTATTTGCTGTTTCTGTTAAGTCCTGCACTGGTATAGTGAAATTCATAAATGAGGTTCTTTTGTAGCAATGTCTGCTGATGTATAGGACTGGGGAAGTTAGTGAAGTTAAAATATGATCTATAACTTGCCATGGGCGACAATTATGGAACCGTAATGAAGCCAAAGAAACACACAGCAATACATTAGCTTATATGGATTCCTTCACATTCTGGAGAATCATTCTGAAATGATTTGTTGTATGATCATAAAGTTGTATATTTGTGTGACTGAATGATTTTAATTTCAAGTGAATCTACTGGCTATGTCGGTAGAGTTTTGGCTAATGAATTATTTCTTTTCATGTTAGACCGGCAGAGGTAGAACAGTCTATTCTTGAAGACTTGAGAAACCGTGTGCGGTTGAGTAGCATGGCATTGCCTTCCGTTAGCTTCTATACTCTTATCAACACTCGTGACAGGTGAACTTTTCATGATGAAGTAGTTATTTTTGTCTGGAAGTCTACTTCTTATCCGAGTTATAGTGATTACTAGTAAATTGTTGTTTGCGCAGCTTGAATTGTGCTTCAATATCTCATGATGGGTCAATGTTAGCGGGTGGTTTTTCTGATTCATCATTGAAGGTTGTTTACTTTCTATGTACTCTGTATGTACTCTTTTTCAAAATTAGTTGTCTTTGCTCGTTGATGCGCTAATAGATTCTCGACTGACAGGTTTGGGATATGGCAATGCTTGGGCAACAAAATGTAACCTGTAAGTTGATTTTTCACTTCTGTCCACCCATTTCCATAATTTGTATCATTACATTCTACTTCTTTTAGTTCTAATTGTTGAATTTATCCTTTAGCAAAAAAAAAAATGTTTCTGGTATAGAATGACTTAAAAATAGCATATATTTACATGCTGTATATATGTTTATCAGTGGATGTAGATGTTGACTCTAGAATGCCAGCTCCTCCGCAGGGTGAAAATGAGTTGTCGTCCAGTGAGCCTAGCTCAAGTGCTGGGGGAAGATGTTACACGTTATTCAATGGTCATGCTGGACCTGTCCATTCTGCCAGTTTTAGCCCGTTTGGGGATTTTATTCTGTCTTCTTCATCAGATAAAACAAGTAGGTTATAGTTCACAATTGTATTTTCATTTGTTTCTCTACTTGGTTTCCTTATCTGATAAACAAGCATGCAGTTCGACTGTGGAGTACGAAACTAAATGCAAATCTTGTTTGCTACAAAAGTCACAACTACCCTGTGTGGGATGTAGAGGTAGGAGTAAATGCTTAAAGCTTAAATTATTATGACTACCTGTTGTTTTCCTATACATTACGCCGCAGTAATTTGTCAGTCCATTCCTCTGCTCTTTAAACAGCAACCCCTCCCCCAACCAAACAAACAAACAAGAAAGATATTTAGTTTGTATTGTTTATAACTCTTCTAAATTGTTATATGCATATGTTTGAATAATGCATCTCTTCTAAATTGTTATATGCATATGTTTGAATAATGCATCTCCCATAATCTCATGCAGTTTAGTCCACTAGGAAACTATTTTGCTAGTGCTTCACATGATCGTACAGCAAGGATCTGGTCAGTGGACAGAATACAGCCTTTAAGAATATTGGCAGGTCATCTATCTGATGTGGATGTAAGTATTTCAGTATTTCACCTTGGCTTGTATTCTCGTTCTACTAATATGATCTTTCATAATATGAAGAAGCAATATTGCTTTAATTCTTCCCAATTTCTAGTGCGTGCGGTGGCATTCAAACTGCAATTATGTTGCTACTGGATCTAGCGACAAAACAGTCCGCCTATGGGATGCCCAGAGTGGGGAGTGTGTTAGAATATTTGTCGGTCACAGAAGTATGGTCTTAAGTTTGGCAATGTCGCCTGATGGCCGTTATATGGCTTCTGGGGACGAAGATGGTACGATAATGGTGTGGGAGCTCGCATCTGGTCGCTGTGTTTCCCCGTTAGTCGGCCATGGCTCTTGCATATGGTCACTTGCATTCAGGTAGAGAACATTTTTTCCTTCATTCCCTATCCAAATGAATTTTAAGGCCATGCATCAAATAGAAGACAGCTTCGCAGCCGTTTTAACTCGAACTACCTTCCTTTCAGCTGCGAAGGTTCAATCCTTGCTTCCGGTTCTGCTGATTCCACTGTGAAAATATGGGATGTAGCTACGAGCTCAAAAGTGCCAAAATCGGATGAGAAGTAAGTTTACTCAGTACACACATCATGTATACATTTTACCATTACGGTTTCACGTATAATTGTTTATATCTCCTCAGCAACAAAAATGGAAGCCCAAGCAGGCAGAGATCATTGAAAACTTTACCCACCAAATCTACTCCTGTCTATGCTCTGCAGGTAAATCAACCAGCTAAACCTTCTCTTTATTGAACCGAACCCGGAAAGGTTTCTATATCCTAAATTGTGTCACCCTCCTTAGATGAACGACACGTGCAATTGTATAACTTTTATGATAAGGAGTGTGATACACAAGGGTACAAATTGTGTGAATAGAAACTTTTTCGAACCAAACTATAAGTCTTGATTGAACTATTCTTTGTTGGCTGCTTGCTATTTTAGTTTTCCAGAAGGAACCTTCTGTTTGCTGCCGGCGCTCTCTCAAAGCAGCCGTAGATTAATCTTCCGGCGCCTCAGGTTATGCCAACTGTGAATGCTCCTATTCCTCACTCTTACTTTGTCAGCCTATCTCAGTTTCAATACTCTGGAATTATTTTCTTAGAGAAGAAATACTTCTCAATATAATTGTTTAGTTTCTGTACTGTATACTTATTAGTATCATACTTCATTGAAACCTTGTATCTACTACTCGAGAATATTAGATCAATGAATAGATCATTTAGGAAACGTCCATCAGATAGGAAAAATGAAGCAATCTGCGCTGTTCATCTTACTCATTAGATGATTAAGTTCAACATGCCTATGTAATATTCCCTATGCATAATCTTTATACATTATACATTTATGTATAAAAAGATAGTGTAAAGTTATGGGTTAAGCATTAAAATATGAAGATTATGCATGTAGTGGTATTTTCTATGTAAATCTGACTTTCCAATAGATCTAACACGTGATTAGATTATTGTCCCGTTTGGAAAAATAACTTAAATAAGTTCTTATGACAAAATGATTTATTCTATAAGAAATTATGACAAAAGTTCTTAAATTTAATAAGTTGTTTGTGTTTGAATACACACATTAATAATAACTTATACAATATAAAAAAATAAAAATCACAGTGTAAGAAACTGTACCGGTTAGGATTCGATGGTGGATCTCTGCATAAGCTCCTTTTATGTTATTCATAAGTAATAAATATTAACTTATAAAATAAATCAAAAGTAATTTATGAAATAGAATAAATTAATTTCATAAGTTTTCATTGACGCATATAAAATAATTTATTATTTAGAATAAGTTAAAATAAGTCATTTTTAAATTCTTCCGAACAGGGCCTATATTGTGCTATATCTAAATAATATAGTTGTCATGAGATTATGAAATTGTTATGAAATGCTAAATATTGAAATGCAACATCATCATAAGTGGATTATCCCACAAATCTTTTGGGTGGGCATGATTACTAAAAAAGGAAATGCATGCAACGCCACATTGGCCCACTACAACATTTCCCGTCTAGTGGTTGACCCCGTGACTTCGGTGGTCCTTGACCTTTGACTTATCTATTTTTTATCTTAAAAAATTGATCCATCGATTGGATTATTTGTCATTCATCTTGGGAATTAGACATTTGTTTTGAACAAAATCTACAAGTGCTAATAGTTTGAAAAACTTAAATTTTTAGATATGAAAATTTTGATTTCAATATACCTAATTGAGACAACTTTTATATGTGATTTTTAATTCCCTCCGTCTCATAGAAATTGTAATATTTTTATAGGACACGGAGATTAAGAAATGAGATTGTGTGGAGTGTAAAGTTTGACTTTTTGACTTGTTAATTTTGGTCCACATGTTGTTTGTTTTTTAAGAAACAAGACACATTCTATGAGACGACTCGAAAAGGAAAATAAGACACTTTATATGGAACGTAGTGAGTAATACGTTTCATAAATCTTGTTCCATTACTTTTGTGTGCAAATCCAGTAGAGTTGTTAGTTGTTAAGCGCGGTTATTAAGTAGTGTTGTTTGTTGTGTGTCATAAAAATAGTGTAAATTCCAACTACAAGATTTTGATATTTTAAGAAACGAACAAGATCTATGAGACAATAAAAAAAAAGCGGGGAAATGACTATAAAACACCATGTTTATGTGAAAATGCATAAAACTATCCTGTATTTGTTTTATTGCAAAAAAAAAAAAACCTTATTTTCTGTAAAATGTTGCATGAAAACTCTTAAATCTTGCTCTTAAATCTTTAACTGTATTAATATCTAAATGAAATTATTAAGCTAGACGAGACAAAATCTAAAACTTTAAATAAGAATATGGAGGAAATGTGAACTTTGAAGAATTGAGAATGAATCGATTCAAAATGCGAGCTACAATACAGACTTATATGCTTGTGAATTTATTAAAGTTACACATTATATACACATTGTAAGAGTATTTTAGTCATTGTATAACAAAAATGTAAAAAACTTGTCGATCCAGTCACACTCCGAAAGATTGAAATACACATGTGTTTCACATTAGAGGTTTTTGCAGCAAGTTTAAGAAGACATGAGTGTTTTTTAATATAGAATCAACACGAAGTATCTTTATGCATTTTCACCTGAACATGAGATTTTTTTTATCGTTTTCCCAAAAGAAAAGTGAACAAAATTTATAGGACTGATTGTAATTTTTATTATTACGAATGTTAATTTAAACACGAAATGAAATATCATATTTGTGATATGTGACACATATAATGAAGAGAAAAATATTAGCATACCGTAAGCTTCCCATGCATTGCAGCGTCACTTAATTTATTTTTAAAAAATTGCATCGACAAAGATTAGAACTTAATTATTTAGTTAAGTTTTTTGATTACTTGATTATTTTATCTTTTTTAATGCTTAATTTGAATAACCAACTTAAGTTTGTTTGAATTCGGTAAGATAAACTACTTGAAGATTCGATATTTGACTAAACAAAATTTGATTACTGAGTTAAATTTCAACATTATAAATTTATAATAATAAAATAATTTATGATTATGCACTAAACATCTATTTTCTTGCAACAAACATATTTTTAATAAAAAAAATTAGCAGTAATTTAGAAAACATATGGGCCCCACCCAACTACTGTCTCTGGCTATATTCTCTTTCTTTGGTCTCTTCGTCTCTCTTCTCTCTCCTTTGAATTTCACTGCGCAGGCTCTATTTATATACCCGGACTTCTCGGTAAAATATCTTTACTGGTTAGCTATATCCTTTTTTTTTCTTCCCGATACGCAGGCGGCGAAGGCGATGGGAAATTGCTGCTCCGACGAGGCCGGCAGGCAGTCGGCGGTCGGAGGCACCAACTCCAACTTAGCTGCAAATCCTCAGAATGAAGCGGTTGATGCCTTCTTCAACTCTCGCGGCTACAAGGGCCTCTTCTCTCAGATCGAGGTCGTGATAGTAATTTCCTGTAGATATGCTTATTTCAATTAATTACGTGTTCGGCATTTGCTTTGTGGAATATGGTTGATTACTTGTGGAGTCGTGTATGAGTTTGGGTTTTGATTGCGCAGTAGCTAATTGGATTTGGATTGAAGCAATTCCAAATGTTGCTTTGTTTTCGAGTTTCAATTTCGTAAGCAGTCGCGTAGCAGATTTATGAAATGGATAGTAAAATCGAACCATTTCAATTTGAATGTTATTAGATTCTCGTGGTAGATTTGCACTTATGTGAGAAGATTGATGTTTTCAAAATAGCCAAAACATAGTAACTTTGTCAATGCAATTAGAGTTAGGAGGTGGATTTTAGGCGGTTGGTAACATGTATATGCCTTAGGAAGTGTTTGATGCAGTAGGACCAAGATTGGCTTGGCCTTGGAGGCACAGGATAACTATCCTAGGAAGAACTTGTGCCCGAGCACCAAGAAAAACGAGTGTAACAAACTTCAAGGTACTAGCGGGAATAAGGGTGGTTTGATTGTTGATGAACTGGTGCTTTAACGTCAAATTCGTTCTATTAGTTTCACATTTGTTAAGTCCATCATGTTGAAAGATTCAGAAGAATAGGGACGGTAATTGTTTGTGGATCCAATGCCAGTTGGGTTATGGGTTTTAATCAAGATTGTTCCTGAGTAGGTATCTTGAGGTCTTAACGCGATCTACCTGAGTAAGTCAATCCTAAGTTTGTGTGCAGTCTCCATTATGTTAATGCGTTCTCATGTCAAGACTGTAGAGAGTGATTGGGGGTTTATAGATACACACTAGCTTGTTGTTAATACAGTTTATAGTTATAAAAGTTGTATATATTTTACTTAACTATAATTTTTAGTTTTGATTATTAAACTCTAATATTTGTGATACCTGCTAATATGTCTTTCTAACTTTTTCGTCGATGATTTCTCAAGCTTGTTTTCAAATTTGCATACTTTGCAGCTATCTCTTTCCGCAGCAGACTTGCGTGATCGGGATGTGCTCTCAAAGGTTTGTGTCACTTTATCAAAGAAGAGAGCTTCTAGTTCTATTCATTTATTATTTCAAAAAAATGATATCCTGTTATTTCTTTTCTTTTTTCCCAAAATTATTCATGTATTTTACCTTGATCAGTTTAAATGGGTTGATTTTGATATGCTTAGTCCTTTCTGAATCTAGCAACAATATTTTGTCCTATTTCACATGTTGATTAACATTTTACCTCAAAACCACACCATTACTATCGAGATTAGTTACTGCATTGACATAGAACTTGTTTATACATCATATATTCATATTACACGCATATGCTAATTTCTTATTGTGAATGTGTACTCGGAAAAATGCACATCTTATTCCAATACTATCACAAACTTATTCTTAAATTGTTTCTTTGTTGAATCCAGTTCTTTTGGATATGAATACCTCTT
The DNA here is from genome assembly GCA_028984105.1 of Lavandula angustifolia. Classification (NCBI taxonomy): domain Eukaryota; kingdom Viridiplantae; phylum Streptophyta; class Magnoliopsida; order Lamiales; family Lamiaceae; genus Lavandula; species Lavandula angustifolia. The sequence goes on along the minus strand of CM054804.1, from coordinate 15,621,466 downwards.
TATTATCATTGTCACTTCTATCATTAAATTGGTGGTAGGGATACAGTTTAAAAAACTGTCACAGATTCACGTTGACACTTTCCACTCACTGTCCTCGTGTAATTTTAGAGTGATCCTATGGCGGTTCTATATATCAAAGGAAGTGATGGTTCGCTTCAAGAGCTTGGTCGCACAGAAGTAGTTTTGAATTCATTGTCTCCCAAATGGATTAGAAAATTTATTGTTACCTACCAATTCGAGATGGTGCAGAATTTGGTGTGAGTTTTATAGTGATTGTAACTTTATACCTAATATTTTGTATATTGTGTTCTTATGTATCTCAAGAAACTTCCCCTGCTACAGATTTCGCGTCTATGATGTCGACACTCAGTTTCAGGGCGTAGATGTGAAGGTAGATCAAATGCCTCGATTCATCTCTTCTCATTACAAAGACTAAAAACTTCATCGAATATCCTTTGCTTTTATATAATTTTCCTTAATGTGATTTGCTTCTGTATTTTTATAACTCCTTTGCTAGTGTTAAATTGATTGCTTGTTTTCACATGACCGGACAATCCCTAATTTATTTTATGTACATCTACAAAACTTTTAGCTGGGGGCTAAATTCGAGTTTTGTTTATCTTGCTTAGGCACTTAAGCTGGAGGAACAACAGGTTCTTGGTGAGGCTAGTTGCACATTATCTGAGGTATACTTATTCACCATCTCTGTCTTCTCCATATAATATTGCAGTTGTAGATAAAATTTTACAACTGTGTTTACCTTATGGGGACCCCTACGACTGCTTTTCTGCTTTAGAAGATCTTTTAGCAGATAGCTTATATATTCCCATTGACTTGAGTGACTTCTACTTGTAACATTTTTTGGAATTTAGAAAGCTCCAACTTTGATGCTGGATAATTAGCACGTGTCATTCTATTTCTGTACAGAATGTACAGTATCTGTTTAGTCTTTCCACCTTTTAACTCTCTGATATGGGCATACATCTTGTTAAGAGCTCTTTTGTTTCGGTATTACTATTTCTTCAGCTTTTTTCCCCTCATTTCTTTCTTGTAGGTAGCAACAAAATTGTACAGAACTCTAACATTAGATCTAGCGCGTGAAGAAGTTTCTGCCCCAGCCAATACTAGAAAATGTGGCAAACTTACAATTTATGCTGAAGAAAGTGTTGCGTCAAAGACTGTAACAGAGTTGATATTGAGATGTTCAGATTTGGAATCCAAGGATTTGTTCTCAAAAAGTGTAAGAGAGTTCTTTTCCCTGGACTTGCTCCTAGTCCTATTCCGTATGAAGTCAGAAAAGCTAATATCCTTTATGCCTTTTATTTATCCAGGATCCATTTCTTGTAATATCCAAAGCTACAGAGAATGGAATATTAGTTCCAATTTGTAAAACGGAAGTCCTGAAAAATGATCATGATCCAAGATGGAAGCAAATTCTTTTGAGTATTCAGAAAGTGGGAAGCAAGGTACAAAATATTGGTGCTAGAAAATTCACTATGTCAGTGTATTTTCTGGAATGCAATCCCATCTAAGTTTGTTATGGAAAAAAGACGGTGCATTGGGTTCTAGATTTTCTTTTTAGATTAGGTGCGGGTAATTGCTAATTTGCAAGTGAACATGACCACAAATAATGGATCCTGATATTTTTACTTCGGCACGTAGATCTTCTTTATCCTTTACAATGATTCCACGGGGATTTCAAGTTAATGAGGTTTGACTATTGCAGGACAGCCCACTAGTTATTGAGTGTTTTAACTTCAATAGCAACGGAAAACATGATTTACTGGGGTAAGCAACTGACATTTTTGTACCAGTTATTTAACTGTTTTTCAAGCTCATGCTGATACCCACCCATAATTATTCAGAAAAACTCAGAAATCACTGGCAGATTTGGAAAAGCTTCACTCTGCTGGAACAAGAGAAAATTTGTTTATACCAGTGTCAGCGCAAAATCACCAAAACAAGGTAAAGAAACGTTTTGTAAGATGAATTTTGTGTCGGTATATGATTCCTGTTTTGATTTGTTTATTTTTCCATGTAGGTCTTAAAGAGTCAGTTGCATGTGGAGAAATATACGGAGAAGATTCAGCACACGTTCCTCGATTATCTGGCTGGAGGCTATGAGTTGAATTTCATGGTTGCTATTGATTTCACTGGTATACCTTTTTGGCTCTATGGTCAGATTGCATTTGCTTTGGACTTCAGTACCTCCTGATATTCAACTTTAGTATCGAGATTTTAACACTATTTTGTTCTGCGTGGCTGAGTTAATTTATGGTCTTAAAGTTTGACTGGGTGAAATCTTTCTAAATGATAAGGACTCATTTAGAATAAGTTTCTTTACTTTGACCGAGTTAATCAGATAAGTGAATATAAATATGCTAGCTTGTTGTGTTGTTTCCGTTGCTGCTTCATGCAAGCCACTTGTTTTAATCTAAGCATTTTTTTCTAAAGAAAATAAAATGTCCTCCTTATTAAGTACCAAGTTGCAACAAGTATAACAGAAGAGGTTCCAGTGTAGTAAGTGAACTAAATTGATTAGACAGTTTACGTTTTTTTTTGCAAATGAATGTTAATGTGACCTTCCTTTTATCTTAAGTCAGTGTACTATGTATACACATACACGTCTAAACACATAATACTATAATTTCTTTATCGAGTATTTGAAGAGGTTGATACTAATTTCTCGATATCTCTTAACAGCTTCAAATGGTAATCCCCGCCTACCTGATTCATTGCACTATATTGATCCATCAGGGAGGCCAAATGCATATCAGAGAGTGAGAAGTGTTCCTTACTAAGTTTCGGTTTTCTGGATTTCAGGAATATAAAACTAATCTACTCTCTTTTGGTACAGGCAATTATGGAAGTTGGAGGAATTTTGCAGTTCTATGGTTCTGATAGAAGATTTCCTTCTTGGGGTTTTGGTGCACGCCCAATTGATGGCCCTGTATCCCATTGCTTTAACTTAAATGGCAGCAGCAACTACTGTGAGGTGAACCTCGGTGATGATGACAACAGTTTATCAATCAAGTATTCTTTATTAGGTTTCATATTGTTCCTAAATCGTGGTTATCGTCAAGTTTTTTCTGGTTCGTTCCAGGTTGAAGGAATCCACGGGATAATGACGGCGTATACAAGTGCTCTCTTTAACGTCTCATTAGCAGGACCAACATTATTCGGCCATGTAGTCACGCAGGCTGCACAGATAGCTAGTGGGTCCGTTGCAAGAGATGAAAGAAAGTATTTCGTTTTGTTGATCATTACGGTAAACTAAAATGTTCGATCTTATACTTTTTTTATGAAGCATACAGAAACTGACTAAAAGTCTTGCAATTTATAGAATCACGAGAGTCATGCTCTGTTTTCATATTTCTATCTGATTGTATCGTCGTATATCACTAATTCTTTGTGAAAATAATTTAGGATGGAGTAATAACAGACCTTCAGGAAACAAAGGACGCCTTCGTTATGGCATCTGATCTGCCATTATCCATACTTATCGTTGGAGTTGGAGGAGCTGACTTCAAAGAAATGGAGGTATACGCTTCTCTATTTCGTTTTCGTTGCACTTGGTCGGAGTGTATTACTTGAACCGATAACAGTAATATCTTCTCCCCATTTCCCACACTTACCAGTCAGCACTTTTCCTCTTATCAGATTTTGGACGCAGACAAAGGTGAGAGGCTTGAAAGCTCATCCGGGCGGGTTGCATCACGTGATATTGTACAATTTGTCCCCTTCCGCCATGTACAAAGTAAGGCATAACGAATCCCAGAAATATATACTACATAATAATCTTGTCTTCATTAATTTGAATTGATAATTTCCTTCAACGGCAGATGGAGAGTTCTCTGTTGTTCAGTCGCTCCTAGCCGAACTTCCGACGCAGTTTTTGACATACGTACGAGCACGAGGTATTGGCTCTACCACACAATCAAATCTACAAGTGTAAATATTGTTTTTGTGAGCCTACATCAGTTGCACCATCGAGTTCCTGGTAAGGTTTTTGCCACAGAAAAACGCCCCGGTTTCGTAAAAAAGGAGCATTCCTTGTTTACTATGTAGCCTGATTTTGAGTTTTTTTGATACAATGCATTCATTCTTGACATCTGAATTCTACCGTTTTGTGGTTCTTTCGAAATCGATGATATTTGCTCGAGTATTTCGTTTGGCGTTGTGTAAATTCTTGGTATAATTTGAAACTTTGATCGGCAATTTTACATGGATTTGATTCTGCTGCAGTTGAATGCACAGCAAATGTCCAACACATGTGTGTTGGACATTTGACAATTCTTCGATCTGCAAACAAGGGACAAATAAAGCATGAAAAATAACAGGAGAATTGTTTCCTTAATTTGTCTTTTGATTAAAATAGACCCAAATTTTTTTTTTCTTATATAATTATGAATTTTGGACCTTAATTTGATTGACTGTACGATCACCCCAAAAACATTTAGCTCAGATTTTCAATCTACACTCAACACTATCCTCCATTGTAGATTAAACCTACGCATCATTTTCTCGTTTACTTGAATATTTGTCGACTTAACATTATGTTACTTATCATATCGAAATATAATAATATTTTCAAATATCGATAGCAAAAATAAATTACTCATAATTTAGGCACCGAAAATGGGTTCGTGAAGTACAAAAATTAGATTGAATTTTTTTAATTGAACGAAACAAACATAAGTGACTATAAGATGAAAATTGAGATTTTCATAAAATTAGCAATTTTTTGAAAATAAACTGAGACTTTTCAGAATGTCAATTAGTAATCGTCGTTAAGGGTATTTTTCAACATTGAAAATTGAGGCATCGGAGTTCGGCAACGCGCCGTAATCCAGTCTCAATTTCTTCGTCCGCGGAAAGAGATTTGTTAAACCTGAGGAGGCGTGTAATTCCGTTTATTCGATATATCAATCACACGCAAAGAAGAAGATTGGAAAACGGCGATTAGAATATGAATAAATTGAAGGATTTTTTCCAGAAAACTATGTTCTACGCTAGGGTTCTTTCGGGTTACGAAGAGCGCAAGATCCGATCTTACAGATTGCAGCTCCAGCAGCGCCTCCAGCAGGTTTCTATTTGTTTCAGTTTAAATTAATAACTTTTTTTTCAATTTTTGTGTGTATGTATTCAATCAGTCATTGGCGATTTTCTACAGTGGTTGATGTTAAATTGGAATTTATTGTTATTGATTTTGTCATAGTCATTGCAGTAGTAGTCTTTGACATTATCAAATGTGATAGTTGAGCTGTTCAAAGCGATCTAGTAGTATCATTTTCATTTGGGGGCGATGGATAAGTAATTGAAAATTTATCAGTAATTATAGTATCGTTGTAAGATTGGCTATTTGTCTCAGAGAAAATTGATACCAAAATGCAATTCGGCAAAGTGGACGGCACCAGTTTGTGGGTTTAGGTATTGAGCTCATGCAATTGGTGGTAGTTTTCTCAAATTGATGCAAGACTGGTTGTAGGGCTACTTCTGATGTACGGCAATGGAATTATTAATAAATATAAGCTGCGAAAGTTCTGGTTGAGATATCACCAACCCCGCAGAAGATCGTAATTTTGATCTGATAATAGTTGTAGAACTTTGCAAGTGAGGTTGGGAATGGAAATATCCATTAATATGATTTATCTTGTGGATTGGTTATTTGTTAGTGATAGTTCTTAGCAGGTTGTTTATTGTGAGGATAGTTTTCGTGTAGTTGGGGTCTATGCTTGCCGTAGATCTTGTACTTTTGAGTAACTTTTTGTATGTTAGCATGAATTGATTCTTAAGTTATACAACTGCATAGTAGGAATTGATGGATGTTTGTATGTGTGATTACATTTATACGCCTATCTGCCTATGTATTATATATGTACCCACTAATGTATTCCTATGATTCCTCCCCTTTCTTACTCTGGGATTCCTTCTATTTGACAGGCAGAAGCAAGGAAGTCAGCTCTTAATAAGCTTCCCGAACAAATTATTTTGAGCGAGGTGCAGAAGATGGTTCAGGATATGCAGGCGATGAATAAGAAGTTAGATGAAACAGTAAGCTTCTCCCCTCTTAGTTTTGTTGAATGACTTTTACTGCTAATGAATGCCTAACATTCTATAATGTTTCTTTAGGCCAATGTTGCTTCTTTATGCATGTGGATCTATATCAGACGTGTATTTCTCAAAGTTTTGGCATCTCATAATTTTTTCCAGATAGGACTTGAATTTGGGATTTGGGATTTCGTACTTAACTTGCTGTTGATGAGAACTTTGATATCAGTGTAGTTATGGTCTGTTCTTCATTGTTGCAAATTCAAGATGAAAATGAAATATGTGTACACTATTATCTGCACCATGTAAAGGAAGAGGTTATAAGCTTCATCATTTCTTGTATTGTAATCTGGCAATTAATAACCGGATGCCGTATTCATTCGCTTTGCTTTCTTAAATTGTATCGGGTACAAAATTCAGTATACTACTGGGTCAGATTATTGCTTCCTTTGATCTAATGGGATAACCCTCTTTGCATCCGAAGAAGTTCTCTTTGTATAGGCCTTTTCACTACTTGAATATCTGTTCTCATTGAACACCATTTTTTCACATCTTTAATTGCTATTTTAACAACTGAAGTTATGATAGATGTTGGATATGGTTCGGTGTTTCTATTTCTATTTCTACTTTAGCATTTGTTATCCGGTTTTATCTTAACTACAAGGTGTGTATTTGCAGGAGGCGGCCATAGAGGAGTACTTCAAGCCAATCGATAAGGAAGCAGAAATGTTAATGAAAGCTCAGCTTGACGGAGAGGAGAAGACTATGAGAATGATGGCAGAGATGCAAAGAGAGGCTTTACTGGAGAAAGCTAAAGCGGAAGCTGAACTTTCCAATTCGAAAAATGCACAAACGGATCAACACGTTGAAGAGCCAGAAGACGTCGACAAGAAGGCGAAGATGGGATGAAATCATCTGCTTCTTTGTTAAACAATTTTTGGCATTGATTGAGAGGACAGGTTCGTTGCTCTTAGTTAAATTAGCAACTTCCATGAATAGGATTCTGTTTAAGCGACTTAAGTCCGCACACATGTAATAATACGATGCAAAATCAAATATTCCTTCTGTCTCATAGGTCTTGTCCTATTTTTCTAACTGGAATGTTCTAAAGAAATGAGATAAGATCTATAGGACGGACGGAGTACATGTTCGCATATGAAGCTGATAGTGATGAGTTACATTTTTCTTAGGGTAAAGATGCTCTAAATCCTCGAAACTATTGATGTGTGACTTATCATTCACCTATTGACTCTGAAAATGTGCTCACCATTTGTTTCACACTGAAGATTTATTGACATTCATTTGAGTAAACTAAGATATATATCTAATTTATTTATTTCTTTTTTTAATCGACTAATCAATTGCAATTAATTAACGAAAAACAAATAATGATATGTATTTATACAGTTAATAAAATTTTTAAAGTGATAACATTGAGCCTGAAAAAAAATCATTGATAAGGTTATTACTATTGAATATTATTTTAGTCTATTAACCCAATCGAGACTGGAACAAATTATAATTTATGCGAAGTTATTACTCTATTAACTGCACCACCTAACCTCAACAAAATAGCTGGCGATTGTAATTTCTTGAGACGGAATTTTACTAAACGCAATAAATTAGACAGCCTACAGAGTAATTTGCACATTTTAATAAGCAAATGCACTTCACCTTTCATTGCTATTTTTACAGGGCAAACTATAAACACCAAAATAATAAGAATATAGCTTCCATTGACAACTAGAATACGTTCAGTTAACACAGAGCTTCTTGGGGGCTAAACATATGCATAATGATCCTCAACTCATAGAGGAACACCATACAAATTAAGTACTTGTAGCATGTTAAACTGAGGCCACCCCGTCATCAACACGAAAAACGAACAAAAACACAACCAGGTTACTATCAGACATCTACATAAAAGCCTAGGGTATGAGACTGCTCTTACAGCAAGATGACAACGCCAATGTCGTAAGCTTACTCAGGATTGTTCTGTTTGTGAACACTTTCTAGACTTTCTTTAGCTCTAACCACCTTCGATTGGAGATAGAAGCTGCCACTCTGGGTATTCCTTTCAAACAAAGTGTCGGACCTCTACAAAAGTAATATAAGAGATCAAGACCTACTCTAGACCAAATATTTTGTCTTCAAGGATTGGAAAAGAGGGAAGGGAGAGGAACCTTCACAATCTCCTCCCATGATGCATTTTCCGTTACACCGAGGACTTGCCTTGCCTCGGACTCGGTCATCATTTTACTACCTCGTTTGATACCCTGCACTGTTTCTTGAGCAACACCATTCTTTGCGGCATCTGCACCAATCACGAAATAATAATGACGGATGATTGAGAGAAATAGACTTACTTTCTTAAATCGAATGTTTCAAAGCATTGTTTCTACCATATGAGAAAATCAAGCCACTAAAAGCTCTTTGTCTTCGATACGGTTGGCACTGTGATTTTGATAACTTAAACTACTTCGATGTATGTACGCTAAAAGGGTTAAACTATTTTCCACACATTTAATCAAATTTTGCACTAGCAGTGAGTAATACTAGGAGGACATTTCTTGCTATTCTGTTCAAGGTCCGGTAGTCGACAAGCTAGTCTATATCATTTTCAAAAAAGTAAAAAAATTGAATAACAAATCAAAGAAAAAACTTACTTGCCAGTGCTTGGCGATAAGCTTGAGAGAGCGCTCTAATCATTATTCCAGAGCCCATGACAATCAAGTTGGCAAGAATCCTTGCAGCCTGCCACAGTAAGAGTAATATAGAATTGGCCAAGTCCATTGCTGAGTTTAAGAGGTATTTTGATCCTTTCCCATTTAAATTGACACATACAATAAAAAGGTCATCTAATATAATTTAGAAAACCTCATCAAGATTAGGGTTAGGAGCATACCATAGCTTAAGGCCAAAGGCGCAATGACCAGATAATTTATGGCCTCCAAATAACCTACACAAAACAAGAATCAACTACATTCAATATACAACCGAAAGTCCGAAACATAATTAACATTCCTAAGCACATAATCTCGGTAATCCATCTTCCAGAAAAAAAAATTAAAAAAAAATCTGTATCGGAGTAATTTGGAATCGGGTTTTTTCTGAGATTCCAACATATTACATCTGCATAAATACAAACTAATCTCCAAATGCCTCAAAACCATACAAGGTATCCTCAAGTATAAATTGAACAAGTTTTTATCAATTAATATGCAGCATATAAAATAATTTATCTTCCAATTCCCAAATAATCATTTTTTCCAGCCAGGGATTATAGCTCTAATCATCAGGTAATCAAAGGCGACCATTCGAGATAATCCTCAAGAAGAAAAGCGAACGCTATAACGGAATACCAAACATAACTTCGTATAAACAATAAACATTAAAAAAAAAATCCCACCTTTAATCGCTGAAACAAATTCACCGAATAGCAAACACACAATCAGGCTATGAAGGCAATCAAAATAATCAGAGCAGAAATACCGAAACACACACAGAATTTATAGCCTGAAAGGGAAGATTTTCGCGAATTAGGGTTGGCAAAAGGATCCGAGAAAGAATTGTTCCTTGGGGTAGGGTTAATGCTTTCAGAAACGCGGAGTACAATATGACCTCTGATATATTTGGCTTTTAATTTTTTTAAATAAATAAATAAAAATATAGAACTGATGGTGACAGGGCAAGATTGGCTAGCGCCAGGTCCAATCTTCTTGAAAGTTCCACTTTATCCTCTCAAATTCTCGTCGCCTCTAAAAAAATAAAGTAAACAAATAAAAGGTTGGCAAAAACTTGTGTGCATCATCATGATCCAATTATCCAATTTTGATCCGCTTTGACCCGTATTTGACTCGTTGACTCGTTTTGATCCGCTGATGTCAGCATGACATCATTAATCCTTTTAAATTTATTTTTTTTAAATTTTTTTAAACTTTTTTTTAAACTTTTTTTCTTCTTTATTTTAAGGATGGGTGTGTCACTCTTTGCATACGGAAGTGTCAATCGTAACAAACAAAAGTGTCAATCGCAACAAACAAATTTTTTAAAATTTTTTATAAAAAATTTCCTTTTTTTCGTTTTTTTTTTAACATTTTTTCCCATTTATTTTAAGGACGGACGTGTCACTCTTTGCATACGAAAGTATCAATTGTAACAAACAAAAGTGTCGTAACAAACAATTTTTTTTATTTTTTTTTGATTTTTTTTTTGATAAGTAAGGCGTGTCATTTGTAATGAATAAATGTGTCATTTGTTTTTTATCCAAAGTGTCAATCATAACAAACAAAAATATCATTTGTATTTGAATAAAGTATCATTTATTGACTATCAATTATTTTTGAAAAAAATGCAATTTGTTTCGAAAAAAAGTGTCATTTGTTTATGAAAAAAAATATCAATTGTATATGATGTTTGTGTCAATCATGACAAAATAACGTGTCAATGATGAGCAGAGTGTTTGTTTATGCCATAATTCATAATAGAGAGCAGTGTGTCAATTGTCTCTGTTGTGCGTGTCAATTATGACAAAAGAATGTGTCAATGATAAGCAGTGTTCGTTTAAGCTATAATTCACAGTAGAGAGCAGAGTGTTAATTGTCTCTACTGTGCGTGTCAATCATGATAAAAGAATGTGTCAATGATGAGCAGAGTGTCTGTTTAAGCCGTAATTTAAAGTAGATAGCAGAGTGTCAATTGTATGTGCTATTCGTGTCAATCATGACAAAAGAACGTGTCAATGATGACCGGAGTGTCTTTTTAAGCCATAATTCACAGTAGAGAGCATAATGTTAATTATCTACACTCAAAGTGTCTTGCAATAAATAAATGTGTCATTTATTTACAAAAAAAATATCAATTACCCTTCTCACGAGCTCTACCCAATCCATCGTACTCATCCACCAACCCCGGACCAAGCCAACAAAAGAAAGTTACACCCTAAAAGCATCGTACTCATCCACATATCATTTGCACCAACACTTCATACAAAATCTCAAACATTCAAATGAAACAATAAATAGTTAAACAGTCACAAACCCATTTTTCAAATGCCTATAAACACACAATTGAATAGAACCAAAAGGATTGTTAATGATTTTACATAAACAAACAACAATGACCTAAAATGAACCGCAAAATTAAGTCTAAAAACAAACCGAAAATACAAATTGAGGCACACCCACAAACTCAAATTTGATATAAATACAAACTATAAAGATAAAAAAGATACGGAACTATATATAATTCACCGCACATGGGCTTCGATAAAATAAAGCAAGAAAATCAACTTTTCGCTAAATAACTAAAATTTTCCACCTTGTGTATGAGTAGCGGATGGATCCCGATTGGTGTTGGGATGAGTTTCCTTCCTTTTCTTCGCAGCTTTTCGCTTCATAGCACCAGACGGCATGATTGTTTGATTTTTAACGAAATTGATTGAGGACTGAAGACCGAAACGGAAATCGTGGGGGGTGTCTGCTCGAATTCTCGATGAAAGAGGGGAGAGAGCAGACGACAGTGAAAGAGCGGGAGAGAGAGAGGAGTGACAGCGGCGGAGGCGCGAGGAGCGACGACGATGGAGGCGGAGACGAAGACGGAGCCGGAGAGGGAGAGGAGTGACGGCGGCGGAGACAAGAGAATGGTAGAGAGAGAGAGGGGGGAGAGAGAGACAGGGTTGAGATGAGAGAAAAAGATGGGAGAGAGAAAGGGGTTAGATGCAGAGAGAAAGAGGGGGAGAGAGAGAAAGGATGTAGTGGGAAGGAGAGGAGACGGGAAAGATGAAGTGTGATTTAAATTTATTTATTTATTTTTTAAATACTGAACCGAGTCAAACTCGGTCAAAATTGAAAATTGAATCATGTTGCATGTGCAACATGATGCACACTAATCCTTCTCTAACAGGTTATCGTTAATGCTTGCCTCTTGGAAATTATTCTCTTAAAATAGTTGTATCCCCTATTCTCACTTTAGTTTTCTTTTTCAATTGTCCCTTTATTTTTGTCTTCATTTGAAAAAAAAAAGTAATTTGTGGACTACAATCTTTCTAAATATTGGATCCCATCACTTTTACAGATGTACACTTCTATCCACTTTTTTAAATTATGCATCGAGCACAACTAAGACAAGAATAGTGAGACGGATGAAATATTAGAGTGAAGGTGATGTGAAAAAATGTTTGAAGGAAAAAATTAAACAAACGCTTTAATTTTACCGTGAAAAATGGACGGTAAGGACTTTTATATTGATTGTTTGGAGGTATACTGTAGTTTTTAGGGGGTGTTTGGAGTAGCTGAAACTTATTGATAAGTGCTGAAAGCTGCTTAAAGTAGCTTATTTGAAAATCAGTTAGTGTTTGGAAATAAGTGCTGAAAGCTGCTGAAAGTGGGAAAAATAGTGTTTGGGAATACTGCTGATAGAAGTAGCTTATTGTTACTTTTTAAAAAAAATCTCTGCTTTGCCCTTAGTATTATTAATTATTATTTATAATAAATAATAAAATTCAGAAATAATTATTATTCAATATTTATTTTTTTTGCTTACAATATCAATCTAATACTATAAAATACTAAATTAATCTAAATATTATATATATTATAAAATTGTATCATAATAAATATAGTATACAATTATATGTTAAATACTATTTATTTGTATAAATTCATCATACAAACAAAATACATAAAAAATTCTCCATAAATTTTGTGAAGAATTGAGAGAGAGAGAGAGAAGAGACGCGACGGATGTGATAAAAATGTATTATCACAAAGTATTAGGTTTAGGGATAATTCTGGAATTAGATAAAATTATTAGGGGTAGTTTGGTCCGAAAAAAACATAATATATAAGCTGAAAGCTAGAAGCTGGGGTTGAGCAACTTCAGCTGATTTTCTATTTTCGGCCCAATTTTAGAGAATCTAAGCTTTAAGCTGAGAGTCCCAAACACCTCACACCAGCTTAAAGCTGAAGCAGCTTACAAAAAGCTGTTCCAAACACCCACTTAGGGGGTGTTTGGAAAAACTTTTTTTAAGCTGCTTCAGCTTTAAGCTTGTGTCGTAGTGTTTGGAAGTCCCGGCTTAAAGCTGAGATTCTCTAAAATGGGGTCGATTTTAGAGAATCTGTCGAAGCTGCTTCACCCCAGCTTCGAGCTTTTAGCTTATAGCTTACGTATTTTTCGGACGAAATTACCCTTACTAATTTTATTTAATTCCAAAAATTAACCTTCCTAACCCTACTTTGTGAGAATATATTTTACTAATTTAGTATTTTGTAGTATTAGATTGAAATTGTAAGCAAAAAATAAATATTAAATAATAATTATTTGTGAATTTTATTATTTATTATAAATATTAATTAGTAACACTGAGGACAAAATAGACATTTCTATTAAAAAGTAACAATAAGCTACTTCTATCAGCAATATTTTCAAACACTATTTTCCCCACTTTCAGCAGCTTTCAGCACTTATTTCCAAACACTAACTGATTTTCAAATAAGTCGCTTTCAAAGACTTTAAGCACTTTTCAAAGACTTATCAATAAGCCTTCAAATTTACTCCAAACACCCCCTTAGTAGATCCGCGGTATAGTGCTATATCACTAAAGGTTTGAGATTAACGCAATTTTTTTTTATTTAAATTGTTTGCTAATACATGTTCAGTGTTGATAAACCTATCATTTATTTAGGTGTTTTGTGAGGTTAGTTAGAATTTTTGCTTTTAACACTTTGATCAAATTAGAGATTCAGTCCGTTTACTCATTAACCCAACCCTATGTAAGACTGACAAAACCTAAGTTTATGTGATTTATTTTTATAGTACTAGTAACTATTAAGACAATAAAATTTTAGCTCTATTTTACATCTACGAACACTCAGCAGCAGGCAAAGAAGAAACTTTACACAATAATTCACAAGGGACTAGACAATGTAGCAACAAAATATACATTCTCACAGCTTTCTAGAACAATAGTAAGTAGTAAGAAGTGTATGTAAGAACCTTGAAACACTCCCATTTGCGTGCCTTGTTCCACTGTCAACTAACCTGCAAGAAAATCTGTTGTGCAAAGTGAATGATTTCTTAGGCTTGGACTGATCAGGGAGTTACGCGTTTGCCGCATAGAACCTTTTGAGTTGTGGCTGATGGTGATGAACGTAAGACCATCATGGCCGAGTTGATCGACGGAGATTGCAAACCGGGCCTTTTTAACTGTGTTCGTTTAGGAGGCCGGTGAGTGAGCAGGGGAATCACCCTTTTTGAGGGAAGCTTTTTGCTGCTTGTCCCTGTGTTTAGGTAGTCGTTGGCTCCGAGAGAATCGTCTGATGGGGATTTCCTTTTCTGCCTCAGTAGTTCCCACAGCAAGCTCTCGTCTTTAGCCTGGTCTTGCCTCACGGTTAAGGAGTACGGGCAGACCTTGACAAATCATGAAGGGTGATCACTTTAATAGATACATGTTCTAGTATTTATATTTCTTATATGCTTAGTTACTCTATGAGGAGAAAATATAGGAGGGGGATCTGCAATAGATGCATTTTTTCAGTGCAAAGATGAGTGTAGGTCAATACTGACATAGTTCTGAATTCAGACTCCCCCGGATATATGTCAGATGCAAATTAACCTTGGAGATACTTCTAATGGGAATAAGATGCTTTAGTTAGTTTCTTTTGTTATTTTCATGAGGTGGGATGGGGAGGGATGCTGATTATGAATTTTCTGGAACTATCTTTTCCAACTAAATTCTTATATGCTTACTCTATGAGGACAGAATATATGACTGCAAAGAAAAGTATAATAGCTGCTCAATATTTACCTAGTTCTAAATTCACTCCCTCGGGTATATCATACTATATTTCAATGCAAACAAACCTTAAAGACACTTCTGATGGGAATAAGATGCTTTAATTAGTTTCTTTTGTTCTTCTTCATGTGGGTGGGGTGGGGTGGGGTGAGGCGGGGAGGGGAGGGGTGCTGATTATGAATTTATCTGAACTATATTTTCCAACTAAATTTGTAAGGAAAAGAAATGGATCATAGGAAATACCGTTGCCTCTTCCTGCAGTCCAGTTGTATCCTCTGTCAGTGATCTAAGGGATATAGTCAGTTTCTTAACTGTTTCTTCTGATCTAGTCAACTTGCTCAAAGCTTCATTCCTACTTTGTTCTGCTAACATTGTATGGTTTCTTGCTGCCTCCAACTCAAGTCTCCTGACCTGCATTGCCTCATGCATCTCCCTAACAACCTGCAACAAGCATGAGCATGTTCCATTTTGCATTTCAACTTTAAGACCATTGGCATACTGAACCATGGGCTTGCACATCTTGTCAGCCAGTTGGGATATCAAGTCTTCTACTCCAACCGCCACTGATCCAAGAGCGTTTCCTACTTGATCGGATGTGACTTTGAGAATCTTCAACATTGCGAGAGAAAAGTTGTTCCCCTGGCCTGACTGATGGACCACATATGTAGAAGCTTTGAGGAAGAGCTCTCTAAGCAAGACTTTATGGTTGGCAATGTCCTGAAGGATGGTCTTGTGGCTTGAATTGACCTGAGCTTCGATCTTCTTGAGAAGGGTGATGAGTTGGATTAGCTGTAGCTTCTGTTTATCCACAAGATCATTGCCTGCCTTTGTGGCTTTTTTAATATAGTCTTCTGGCTGCCCTTCCAAGACAAACAACTCAAAATGCTTATGGAAGTAAAAAAAAAAAAAGAAGAGATCCAATGATGACTAGTGAAGTTACTAGTTGAAACATAACCCAACTTCAAGGTATAAGATAAGATATGGGAGAACTGGAACCAATTATGTTTCACCTCAGTAGAGTCCTTTTATGAGAGATTACTACACAGGATATGTGCCCTGCTACATACACACTAAAAGGATTTGGAGGCCCGAGAGCTCACAGGGTCTGAACTTTGAAACCGTAAGTAAGGACATAGTTGAGTTTTGAGTGGAAATCTCAGTCTATTACACCCAAGAACTCTATGTTAAGAGGTTTTCTGGTTTAGGTTCAAGAAGAATCTAAATTTAAAGATAAACTATCATAAAAGGCAGAGAAGAAACTTCTTCGACTCAGAACAAACAGCTAATAGTATTAGTTCAATAATTTTGACTTCCACTTCTTCATCTAAAAGCTCGAGCATAGATCTTAGCATTTTCAAAGCTTCTTTCTAGTCATGTTCCATTTACTTGAGTGGTGATCTAACCTCAAATCACAAGTTTTGAATTAGTTATGTTCTAGCAGCTCCAAAATTCAGCGATCCAACTTACACATCTCCAAAACTTTTAACATACACAGACACTAAATGAAGGACCAAAAACCACCTCCACAGCAACTAAATACTAAGGCATATAGAATAGGAATACCAACAAACTATTCTGTATTCCTCGGAGAAAGCACCTTCACGCACACACAACAATGTCCAACAACTGCAAACTCGATTTAAGCAAATTATGATGACTATAAATGTAAGCACGCACACAAATACGAAATCCTAGTCCTAATATATAGATCGGTTTGAAGCATTATTCTGCCAATTACCTGCGATTGCGAACACTCAAAAGAAGTGACAATTGTGCTGAATTTACTCTCTTCAGCCATTTCAGCCGTCTTCAGTCCCACCAACTTCATAAGCTGTACGGCCAGCGACACAAACACATCTTCCGCCTACCGATATCCATAAACTTAGCTTCTAATTAGGTAAAAAACGGCAAACGAAATCGGTGAAACGTGGAGACTTAACTATACCTCGAGCAAACCAGTTCCGATCTGAGACCGCAGCTGATCGAAGGACACTTTGAGCTGCTCGTGGCGGCATACGATCCTCAAGAGCTTCGATTGAACGGCTACGAACGACGGTGGCGGTGCGCCGGTGGAGCGAGCGGCGTTGCGGCAATTCATTGACAATTTATTTGGCGGGGAGGATCAGAGGAAGAGGTGGAAAGAGCTGATGAAATTATCAAACGGTATATATATATATAGTTATATATATATATAATATAATATATATATGTCGATTTGACCTCCTTATTTAAATTTGGATAACTAATTCTCTTCATACGAATTAATTAATTACTAATTCATTCTGGAATCTAATTTTTCTTTTCGAATTATCTCGCTCTATTATTTTACTTTTATTTTTAAATTTAAAATAATTTTTTAATATCTTTCTATATCAATTGTTTTGTTCACTTTTATTGTTACACGATTTTTTAAGAGAATTATTAGTTGCATAGAGTGGTGTAAAATTATAAAATAAAAAAAATTATGTATAATAATTTATTGAAAAAAGAAATTGAATAATATATTTGTAACAGTCCGAAATGAAATATTGAAAAAGATAATTATAATAGATGGAGTGTATACTAGTGGACTAAATTACTTTATACTCCTTTCATCCCATTTAAATATCTTTTTTCTTTGAGCATAAAAATTAAAAAATGATGTTATATAGTGTATATTATTTGATTTTTGATTTATTAGCTCTTATCCACATATTTTTTGTTTTTTAGAAACATAATGCTTCCAATGGAATCCTAATAAAGAATACAAAACGTTTTTAATAAGACTGATGGCGTTCTATTTTGTACACAACAAATAACTTTTTAATATGCATACCAAAAAAATTGAATTAATTTAATTAGGGGGAGGTAGTATAATTTAATTATGAGTGAAGTTTAATGACTCGCAACTTGTCAAAGGGCAAAACGGACCACTCACGTCCACGTCAAACGTACAAAATATCTAACTGATTTTATTTATTTATTCCAGACCCTACATTATAGGAAAAGAATTTCGGATCAAGTTTACATAAATTTACAGATTCCTACAACTCTCGTAATTAATATTCCCTCCGTCCCAGAATTCTTATAACATTTTTCTTTTTGGATATCCTATTATTTTTGTAATATTTTATAAAAAAGATAATTATTACACATACTTTTTTTTAAGGGTCCATATCTCTACTCACAACCAACAACTCTCTTAAAATATCGTACAAAAAAAAATGTTACAAGAATCATGGGACGGAGAGAGTTCACCCCCTACAAATTTCGGATCAGCTAAGAAAAGGACTAGATCTTAGCGTCTCCTAATTTCCGGTGCTGAAATGATACTCTCCGCTTCTTAAAGGACTATATAAAGCTCCGAATTTAATGGTTTTTTGGCTTCATCACGCACTCGGAAATGGATGCCGCGCAAGAAGGTCAAAGACGAGAGGCGTTCCGGCAGGCCGTCGTTAACACTCTCGAACGGCGGCTATTCTATATCCCTTCATTCAAGATCTACGGCGGCGTCGCCGGACTTTACGATTTTGGCCCCCCTGGTTGCGCCGTCAAGGCCAATGTTCTCTCTTTCTGGCGTCAGGTCAGCGGATTTTCCTCTTCTGTTACTGTTGAGGCTATAGGGAAAATAATTTCGGATTATGAAATTCTGTTGAACTTTTGCTTGTCTGATTTTGATTTTGTTGCATGCTATTAGAGTTTAGGTAATTGCCGGTTTCGCTGTAGCTTTTTGATTTCATTGTTAATATGCTATGTTGGTGGTTCTAATATTGGAAGCTGGTTTTGGTTTCGTGAATTCTGGTAATGGTAATCAGTTAATTACTTTTATTCTAGAGTCGGATTTGAATGTTTTAACGCTGTTGATATTGTTATAAGCTTTACTTTTTTTTTTTTTGATACGTGGAACCCGCAGCCGCTACCTTCGGTGCGCACTGGGTAAACCCGCTCCTTGTGCAGTAGCCTGCAAACCACACAGGAGAGTTCAACCACCCTAGGAGAAGCTTTACTTTTTAACCGTGAATGTGTGTTATTGAGTTAAATGGTTTTTTTCTTTTTTAAGTTTGTTTTACCTTTTGTAAATAACTTTGTGCTTTCCAGTTTATTTATTATAATGTACCCTGTTTCCCTGCTGATTTTGGTGCTGGATTTTTTTTTCAATATTTCAGCACTTCGTTCTTGAAGAGAACATGCTGGAAGTTGATTGCCCATGTGTTACTCCAGAGGTTGTGCTGAAGGCGTCTGGCCATGTTGACAAGTTCACTGACCTTATGGTTAAAGATGAGAAGACGGGCGCCTGTTATCGAGCAGATCATTTGCTCAAGGATCATTGCAAAGAGAAGCTCGAGAAAGATCCTAACCTGAGTGAAGAGAAGGCAGCAGAACTAAGGCATGTACTTGCAGTGCTGGATGACCTATCTGCCGAACAACTTGGTGCAAGGATAAAAGAATATGGAATTACTGCTCCAGATACGAAGAATAGTCTCTCTGATCCCTATCCATTTAATCTAATGTTTCAGACATCAATTGGGCCATCTGGGGCGAGCCCTGGGTGAGAATCCGCTTCCTTTTCAAGAATAAGATTTCTTAGGTTTTGGAAGCAAGTTCTCTTTGTTGATTCCTCTTTATTGTGGTTGATGCAGATATATGCGTCCTGAAACTGCTCAAGGTATTTTCGTTAACTTTAAGGACTTATATTACTACAATGGCAACAAGCTTCCTTTTGCTGCTGCACAGATTGGTCAAGCTTTTCGGAATGAGGTTTCGTACACTTTCATGATGACTGATTTGCTTTACATGCTGGCTAGTTTCACATAATACACCAAACTGGATCTAAGATTATCATATTAGATATCTGCTACAATCTTAGGTAATTGAAGAGTGCAAACATTGCAGCACATTACATGGAAGGTTGCTTAGTAACATTTGCCAAATTAGTCAGGCCCCTTCTATACCTGAAAAGGATCAGTTGCATATCTGTGTATTAGCAAATTTGTTTAGTTTGAGTGGGTCGTTGAGGGAGCATTTGCATCCTCTTTCAGGAGAATTGTGTACAATGTTGTGAAACTTTGTGTAACTTAACTTTATTCAGTGAACTAGTTTACAACTGGTAATGACTCACTTAAACCGAAGATTATGCTTTTTAACAAGTGCCCTTGGGATTTTGGCTCTGCGAGTGGTTGTATACAAGAGCTCTTCATAGCATGCACATGTTCTTTTTATGAAGTGCTTATATGCTATTTTGTGATGCACGTCTGTGTCAGAAAATCTGCAAGCTTATCGTGGTTTATAAGCTGCAGATGATATCTTGTATATCCGTGTCTCAGTATGATATTAATGCTTTTGCAGATCTCTCCACGGCAAGGACTCTTAAGGGTTCGTGAATTTACGCTGGCTGAGATCGAACATTTTGTGGATCACGATGACAAGTCCCATCCTAAATTTGCTGAAGTTGCCGAATTGGAATTTTTTATGTTCCCAAGAGAAGACCAGGTGTCTGGACAGCAAGCAAGGAGAATGGCAATTGGTCAAGCAGTGTCTCAGGTTGATGCCACTCGTTTTGCTTCTTATTCTCTCATTTCTTAGATATTGCTATTTTTGCTGACGTCAACTTGTCATCATGTATGGCTCAGGGTATTGTCAATAATGAAACACTCGGATATTTTATTGGGAGAGTCTACTTGTTCCTGACCTTGCTTGGAATTGATGAAGACCGCCTACGATTTCGCCAACATCTGGCAAATGAGATGGCACACTATGCTGCAGATTGTTGGGATGCTGAAATTGAGTGCTCTCATGGATGGATTGAGTGTGTTGGTATTGCTGATAGGTCAGCATATGATTTACATGCCCACACGGTAGGAATCTGTCAAATTTGCATACCTATATCGAATATGTTATTTTGATCTTATACTCTATAATTAAGTGCTTGGTCTTCTTTTTTCAGGATAAAAGTGGTGTAGATTTAGTGGCACATGAGAAGTTTGCTGAACCTAGAGAAGTGGAGGTATCTCCTCCGTCCCCTCTTAGCTCCTCCCCAGCTTATTCCATCACTCTCAGGCTCTCATCTTATACCCTAAGTTACTGAAATCATGACTAGTGTATCTTATACCCAAGTTACTGAATCATGGCTCTCATCTTTTACTGTCATTTTTTTGATTTTTTTTGTTATCCTTCTATCTAATGCTCTTCGTTTTCCCCAGAAACTTACCATAACTCCAGTTAAGAAGGAGGTGGGTCTTGCTTTCAAGGGTAACCAAAAGATGGTGCTTGAAGCACTGCAGGTATATACTCATCGTTTCTTTTGTAACCTGTTTTAATTCTATTCTGAAGGTGCTATTCTTTTCCCCCATTGTTTCTCTCTTGATCTTGTTTCTTCTTCCTGAGATATATGGGAAAGGGCTTTTTCTCCCTCCATGTGGTGTAAATAATCTTTATTTATGAGGTTTGTGAAGTTTTCTCTGTAATCAGGCTATGGGAGAAAAGGAAGCGATGGAGATGAAAGCGATTCTGGAAGAGAAAGGAGAGGCAGAGTTTCGTGTTTGCACTCTCGACAAAGTTGTGACTATAAAGAAAAACATGGTATCAATCTCCAAAGAAGTGAAAAAAGAACACCAGAGGACTTTCACACCATCTGTGATTGAGCCTTCGTTTGGCGTTGGGAGGATCATATACTGTCTCTATGAACATTCCTTTTACACGAGAGCTAATAAAGAAGGGGACGAACAATTGAATGTCTTCCGTTTCCCTCCACTGGTAGCTCCAATCAAATGTACAGTATTTCCCCTTGTTCAGAATCAACAATATGAGGAAGTTGCCAAAAGCATTGCCAGGTCTTTAACTGCTGTTGGGATTTCATACAAGATTGATATAACAGGTATGCGCCTTGCCTATTCCCTCATTTGAAGATTACAATATTACTTTTGTGATGTATAACTATAGTACATCTTTCTGGGTTTGGGGACCTCAAACTTAGCATGTTTAGACTACAATTGCTAAGGGGGCGTTTGACATAATGGTTTTGAGATTAGGAAATAGGAATTGGTATGAACTTACATAAGGTGTTTCAACTAAGTCTATTGGATTCAAGATTTTGGAGTTTTGTCAAATCACTATTAACTTGGTCGGTATTGTCCGAAACCCATTCCAAATCCCGGGTGAATGATCCCGAACCCAAACCCGATCCCCAATAACTTGATGAGCTAAATAGGTTTCAGATTTTCATGTAATTTTGAACTGTGCAGGTACTTCAATAGGAAAGAGATATGCAAGAACTGATGAACTTGGAGTGCCTTTAGCCATAACAGTTGATTCTGCAACCTCAGTGACAGTGCGTGAGAGAGATAGCAAGCAGCAGATTCGTGTGAATGTGGATGAGGTGGCTTCTTTGGTGAAAGAGGTAACTGATGGTGTCTGCACATGGCCTGATGTGTTGTTGAGATACCCCACTCATTCTTCCTAAGTCCCAGTCCTTTTATACACTCAAAAAAATCTTGTCTTAATACTTCATTTATGTAATTCTTGGGCAACAACTTGGTGACATTTTTGCTGTCAATGTTGTAAGTTTAAGTCTTTGTATGTTGTATCGTGATCTCATACTAAACTTTTCATGGCATGATTGCTGGCTGGTTTGGCGTCAAGGCTTACTTGGTGATGTATTGGCCCCTAAATCGTGTACTTGTCTCATATTTTCTTCCTATTTTTCAAAAATCTTCGATTTCGCTCTCCCAAATTACCGTTTTGCCCCCAACCTCCTTAAAATAGGAGACTTTGCTCTCTTAAAATTGAATATTTATATAAGTAAGCGAATTTTAAATTCTTAATTATGATCGAGTACAAGTGTTATTATCATCTAAAGAAATATCTTATTCTGAAAGAGTAGTATTTTTATCTTGGAAGAATTTAAGCAAACATATTTACTGAATTTTGGGAGAAATATGTTTCCCAAAATTACAGGAAAATCTGAAACCTATTTTTTAGCTCATAAGAAGTTTTGGCGGAAGTATAAACAAATATTGGGCCTTTTTTTTGGTCCAGAACTAAAATTTCTCCTTCACTAGGAAAAGATTCAGCAGAAAGAATTAAGCTTCGAACAGTACTATGTTAGTGTGCAAAGTGTTCTATAATAACACCCGAGTTTAATGGAGGTCTTAAGGAGGAGGGCGTTTTCTTTCTGGCCGCCATTTCATCGGAGTTGCGCAGCTTTTTCCACTGCGAAAGCTTATTCAACGCAATCCATTTGTTCAAGAACAGGTTTATTTGCCTCCCATTCAACTCAGTTTACATTCCCTTTAAATAGTTATTCTATTGTTTGTGGGATTTGAAAATCTTGTGAGATTGTAAGTCCTTTTGTTGGGTCAATTGCAACTCGGGGAATTTGTTGGTCATTTCCTGCTTTCTGGGAATTTTCTAGTGGTGTAGGCTGGGGAAAAAAGACTTTTTTCTGATCAAGAAATCAATTCTTGAAGCTTGTGCATACACATTGGATGATGTTTGATCATGATTTCTATGTTTATTATGAAACCACTTTGACTTTACCTTTTATCTTATGACTTATGAGGTTAATGCTTGTGTTATAATTTATACTAAAAAAATTTGAGTTATTGCATGATCCCTTATCCTTTTCGTGTCAAGAACTATCTTGATGAAAACCAGTGAACTGAGATTTTGTTATTGCATGCCGAACATATCTGAATGCTGTGCAAGAATCCCAGAACCGGGAGGCATTCAGGCAAGCTGTTGTTAACACACTAGAGCGGCGTCTCTTTTACATTCCGTCATTCAAAATCTATGGGGGTGTTGCTGGACTTTACGACTATGGCCCCCCTGGTTGCGCTGTCAAGGCCAATGTCCTTGCTTTCTGGCGCCAGGTTAGATCACTCTCCCATTTTTATTACATGTTTTTCTTAGTCCTAAGGATGGGGAGTTTGTATTACTTTTCATGGTAATTGCTATGGTATAGAAAACAATCGTGTCATCCTTCCATGATCGCGTAATTGTCATTTTATGTTAGTTTAATCTGGAGATGTTACGTCTAATTGTTACAACCAATGGTTTTGCATTGTTAACTGGCTTATGACTTCAATCAATTCAGTTTGAGATATATTTTCTGTTAGTCTTTGATTGGCCGAGTTGTTAATAGTTTGCAATGACCAGTTGCTGATAGTCAAAGCGAGATACTACTAGGTCCTTTTTGTTTTATAACACGGGTTTCTGTTGATATGTTTGTTAGATTACTGGTTGTATTGAATACGCAATTTTCCATTTCGGTATCAGATATGCTAACCTTTTATATTCTTAGTATAAGGTCACTGAAGCAAAATTAATTTTATTGATATGTTTCTTCTTTTCTGACTGTGTAAAACTCTTGCACCGTATGGCTGCATTTTTCTCTCTGGTATTAAACTCTTTGTTTTGCAAATGCTTGCTGGTACGTTTTTTTTGTACCTTCATCTGCTTGTGCTTTATTCTAACCCATCACTTGTTCTTGAGTACATAATTAATGAATATGGTAAAACTTATTTGAATGTTTCAGCATTTTGTACTTGAAGAGAACATGCTGGAAGTTGACTGCCCATGTGTTACACCAAGCATCGTACTGGAGGCATCCGGTCATGTTGATAAGTTCACCGATCTTATGGTCAAAGATGAAAAGACGGGTACTTGTCATCGAGCTGATCACTTACTCAAAGATTTCTGCAAAGACAAGCTTGAGAAAGACACCAAACTCAGTGCAGAGAAGGCATCAGAACTGAGGCACATTCTTGCCGTTTTGGACGAGTTATCGGCAGAGGAGCTCGGTTCAAAGATCAAGGAGTACGGCATTACTGCTCCCGATACTAATCACACCCTCTCGGACCCTTATCCTTTTAATCTAATGTTTCAAACATCAATCGGGCCATCCGGATCCACCCCCGGGTGAGAATGCATTTTGCAGCTGTCTGATTCTCGTTTTGCATTAACACCGTATAAACTTACTACATGGACACAATTTGTCCTCAATTAACTTTTGTAATTGAATTTTTTAATTTGATGCAGGTACATGCGTCCGGAGACTGCTCAAGGTATATTTGTGAACTTTAAGGACTTATACTACTATAATGGCAACAAGCTTCCTTTTGCAGCTGCACAGATTGGTCAAGCTTTTAGAAATGAGGTCTAGTATGCTTATGCTATCATACTACTCTGTTATTTCATCATCTATTTCTTTGTTCTGCTAAAGAATCTTCATCAAGAAAATTTTGGCCCTCATAAAAGTTCAACATATACTCACACATGTGAACTATGCAGATCTCTCCAAGGCAAGGTCTTTTAAGGGTCCGTGAATTTACACTTGCTGAGATCGAACATTTTGTGGATCCCGAGGACAAGTCCTTCGCTAAATTTCCCGACGTTTCAGAATTGGAATTATATATGTTCCCGAGAGAAGATCAAACATCTGGACAACCACAAAGAAGGATGTCCATTGGAGAAGCAGTTTCTCAGGTTGGTTTATAGATATCAATCAACTAGCTTCCTACTCATCTGTTTCTCTATGTTAGCACGAGTACTTTTCATTGTCTTAGGGGATCATTGATAACGAAACACTTGGCTATTTTATTGGGAGAGTATACTTATTCTTGGTCCATCTTGGAATTGATAAAGACCGGCTCCGTTTCCGCCAACATCTGGGAAATGAGATGGCACACTATTCTGTAGACTGTTGGGACGCTGAAATTGAAAGCTCTAATGGCTGGATTGAGTGTGTTGGTATTGCTGATAGATCGGCATACGACTTGCAAGCCCATTCGGTAAGAGTTTTGCCTTATTTCTTAATCTCTATGCATGCTGCAAAAAGTATGATGGTTTTGCTTCTTTTTGAAGGACAAAAGTCGCGTGCCATTGGTGGCGTACGAAAAGTATCATCAACCTAGAGAAATTGAGGTCTATCCTAGTCTCTTTACTCTACCCCGCACTATTCACACTATATAAATGTGGGAGTGTTAGGCTATTGATATTTGAGTATCAGTCCTCTCTTTAAATGCTTATTCATTCCTATATTTGTTAAGAACCGTGTTTGTTTTTCAAGATTTTCTCTTCTAATATGCTTTGATCTTCATCAGAAACTTGTCATAGTTCCAGTAAAGAAGGAGTTGGGCCTTGCTTTCAAGGGTAACCATAAGATGGTGGTGGAAGCATTAGAGGTATTCCTTTTATAATCATTACTATAGTCAGGAAAAAGTATAAAAATTACTTTGTGTTCACCTGAAATTACGTCAACGTGACTCAAACTACCTTGTGCTTGTTTTATTGCAAAAAATCAATGTGTTCTTGAATAATATTGCACCAACTGTGTATAAAATTCACAAGCTCTTGATTCTTTTACTCCGTTACTTTTCAATAAGATGACGCTATTGTCCTTTATTTCTGAAGTGGAAGCAACAATGACGAGCAAGTAGTTTTCTCATTCCGTTTTCTTTTCTTTCATATCATTCAATTTAGTTTTCATTTGCGCTAACTTTCACTTTTCCTGACTGACAAACTTCAAATTTGGGGGTAATTTTTTTTTTAGTTTTAATTTTAGACATTTTAAGAGTATTTTAAATTTTGGACTTGAAATCAGGCTATGGGCAAGAAAGAAGCGACAGAGATGAAGGCGAGTCTGGAAACCACGGGAGAGGCCGAGTTCCACGTATGTACTCTTAACAAAACCGTCAACATAAAGAACAACATGGTGTCGATCTCCGTGGAGAAGAGAAAGGAACACCAGAGGGTCTTCACGCCATCAGTGATCGAGCCATCCTTTGGGATCGGGAGGATCATATACTGTCTCTACGAGCACTCCTTCTACATGAGGCCTAGTAAGGACGGTGAGGAACAGGAGAACGTCTTCCGCTTCCCTCCCCTCGTAGCTCCCATCAAATGCACAGTCTTTCCTCTTGTTCAGAACCAACAGTATGTAGAAGCATCGAAACGGATCGCTAAATCGCTCACCGCTCTCGGGATTTCTCACAAGATCGATGTCACAGGTATGCACTTCTTGAAATGTATGAACGGGTCAAGAATCTTCTATCCCACTTTTGCAATACTTCTATATAGCTTACCAATCAGGTGGTGCCATGTGTATTTTTAGATTTTTTGTTTTTTTTAATTTTCAAATTTGATATTAATATTAAGTGGGGTTAAGTTTGCTCGAGTTAAAATACACATGATACTACTTGATTGGTGAACTATGCAGTGGTATTGCAAAAGTCAGATAGAATATTCTCGACTGTTCGAACGACATTTTTATGATATTTGCACGAGGAAAAACTGCGTTCGATTTCGATAAAGGGAGTGGGTCCCACAAGAAGGTATGCTTATAATTTGAAAACGCAGGTGCCTCTATAGGGAAGAGATATGCTAGGACGGATGAACTAGGAGTTCCTTTTGCTATTACAGTTGACTCTACATCCTCAGTGACTGTAAGAGAAAGGGACAGCAAGCAGCAGATTCGTGTCGGTGTGGATGACTTGGCATCCGTGGTGAAGCAGCTGACAGATGGCGCGAGCTCATGGGCTGATGTGTTATTGAGACATCCCACTCATTCTTCATGACCAAGAATTCTAGGTATAATCAGCCTCTTTTATACTATGATTGGGGCGGATTCGTAATCCCCACGCATTAGTTTTATCCAATTACACAATCTTTCTTGTATCATTGTGATGTGTTCTTGCATTTCTTCATAAACTCGAGCTGAATACTACCTGTGCTTCGGAAACCCAAAGTTATAGTACTGGTTTTCTCGGCTATGTAGTATTCAGCTCGACTTATGAAGAACGGCTTCGATTTTCGAATAAATACGTACTTCATGTGTAGCCGATCATATGTCTATGTAGCATTGAAGAACACAACCTTCATAATGTATACAAGTTTGAGATTGCAGAGTGTTTGTATTGAATTAATATGATTAATTGGAATATATAGAAATTTGGAGCCTCACACTCTTGATTGACTAGCTTTATATTATCACACAATTGAAATCAATATATGGCAGAAAAAACTCACTCTATTTGATTTGTAAATTGAAATTGAATTTTATGTTCGTGAGTATTAAAAATGAAAATTAGGTATGGATGTTGAGCAAAACTCACCAAGTCTACGAGTTTGAAAATTAGATAGTATGAACCCAAATTTTGATTTTGGTAAAATTAATTCAAACATGAGATTTACACTGACTTTTGATTCCGAGATTCTCATAACATGCTTTCACGATATTAAAAATGAACATGAAATTTAGTAACTTTAGTGCATTATAACAAATTTTAAAAATAAATTATTTTCGATCTCCAATTGAATTTGTTACATGAAAACATTATCGTACTTAATTTCAAAATAAAAAAATAAAATCTTAATCAATCATAAACTATTCCTTAGATACCTTTAGCCAGACATTTCAATCTCAAACACGTCTAAAAACTCAAATTCTAGTCATTAAAAGTCAATTTAGTTTCCACATTTATACAAAAATTTAAAAATATTCAAGACTGTATTTTAATATGCAACACCTCTCTTGACAGCTAAACAATACCAAACCGTACCTTCCTTCCTCTACCGCTCCTCCCTTCCTCTAAGCTCCAGGCTTCCTCGTTTGATGATTCTTCAAGCAATTAATTGCACACGCAAGACTTAACTCTTTCTTTCTTCATTTTATTTCCCTTTTCGTGATCTATTTTTGGCGTTCTTGCGACTTTGTTTTGAGAAAGATCAAGATTTCATTTTTATTGCGAAGTCCCAGAATGGAAGAAAAAGTGGTTTTAGCAAATTGCAACTACTCTCTGCACTGACATCCCAACTAAAAATCCCGTCTTGTATCATTCATTGGGATTATAATTGCTGATTGAGTACACATAAATCCCTAATTTTGGTTTAGTGAAAAGATTTCCGCAGTTGTTGATTTTGGGGGTTTGTGTTGATTTGGTTTGAGGAAATGAGGAATATGAGATGGGTATGGATTATGTTGTTGTTTTTTGCATTTTCTTTGAGGATTGAAGCTTTCAAGTTCCATAGAGCTGAAAAAACTGAGAGAATCTCTGGTGAGAATCTTGCACTCTCTCCTCTCTCTCTCTCTCTCTCTCTCTCTCTCTACTTCTCTTGGTTTATATTCTACTAGTCTGCAATATTGTTGGTTTATCAGTTTATGTATGTCATTGAAGTCGTTTGATAAGTTAAAGATTTTATGCTGGAAAAATTTCTGTGTGTTTTATAGATGATAGAGATTGGCACATTCTGATGTGGAGTATCTGCTCTAAGATTATGATGATTCAGATTTGCACAAGTGATTAAATAAGGAAACAATAGTTTTCTTGAATCTACTGTAAATAAAATGTAGGTTGCTGTTTACAGTTAGCAGAATAATTTGTGTTTCAATTAGCAAAGTATAACTCGACCGTGTTCAAACAAACAATTCGAGTTTCGTAGCTCAGGATATATATATGATTGTAAATGCCTTTACTAGGAGCCGGAGTATTGATGTCTCCATCAAATGGAAGATTAATCTTTAATCCTATGCAATCAAACCACAGATCTGTAGTTTCTGATTTCTGCATCATAGCCATTACTTGCCAAAGAGTTGTGAGTTTCAGAGACTGTGACTTGTGATATAGTGAAGAATGTGGTTTTTAATTTGATTCATTTAAGGCTGTAATAACTACTTTAGTCTACCCTATATGAAGCAATGTGGATGTATAATCTAGGTGTGGTATGATCTAGTTTAACTGATTATGTCTTCAGATTCTGAACTCAAATCATGTATCTGATCAAAGTTTCAGAAGATTTTAGTTCAGACAGTGTCATGGGCTTTTTAGATCACTCTTTCGCGTTGATGTGGTGTAGGTCTCCATGTCCGAACACTAGTAGTGGTCGACGAAATAGGGTCAAGATTCAAGAAGAAACCACAATAGTGGAAATTATTGCTCTTAGATACCTTTCTTTCAACTCAATAGTCATTAATTAATTCTTGATCCTTAAACATGATCATACATGCAGAACTATGTGTGAGTTTTTATGTACAAGAACTTTTTAAAGGTTTTTGCTCTCTTGTGCTTAACTTGTATATATTGTTCTCATAGCTAAGGCTGAATTTCACTTGTTTAGTGTAACTTCTCTTACATTAGTTGTATCTTTGAAATTAAAGGTAGTGCTGGAGATGTGCTCGAAGACGATCCTGTTGGAAGGTTAAAGGTTTTCGTTTACGAACTTCCAAGCAAGTACAACAAGAAGATATTACAGAAGGATCCAAGATGCCTAAACCATATGTTTGCAGCAGAGATATACATGCACCGCTTCCTTCTATCAAGCCCGGTTCGTACTTTCAATCCTGAAGAAGCTGATTGGTTCTACACGCCCGTGTACACGACTTGTGACCTAACTCCAAATGGCCTCCCTTTGCCATTCAAGTCACCGCGCATGATGAGGAGCGCGATACAACTGATTTCCTCCAATTGGCCTTACTGGAACCGAACTGAAGGGGCCGATCACTTCTTCATTGTCCCTCATGATTTTGGTGCATGCTTTCATTATCTTGTAAGAAGTTGCATAGTTTCTTCTCTCTCTTGAAACGGATATTTGCTCTTCTTGTCTGAATGCGTCATACTCTTATTTGCAGGAGGAGAAAGCTATAGAGAGAGGGATTCTTCCAGTGCTGCAGCGTGCGACTTTGGTTCAGACGTTTGGACAGCGAAACCACGTTTGTCTTAAAGATGGCGCGATCACAATTCCACCGTATGCTCCTCCGCAGAAAATGCAAGCACATTTGATTCCTCCCAGCACTCCCAGATCCATCTTCGTTTACTTCCGAGGTTTGTTTTATGATGTTGGCAATGATCCGGAAGGTGGTTATTATGCAAGGTAAGTTCACACACATATATACACACACACTCAATTGCAGACAAAGAAAACATACTTGGTGTGCAGGATAACATACTATTAAATTGGTACCTTGCAGAGGAGCACGCGCATCAGTTTGGGAGAACTTCAAGGACAACCCACTTTTCGACATCTCAACCGAGCATCCAACGACGTACTATGAAGACATGCAGAGAGCCGTCTTCTGCTTATGTCCATTAGGATGGGCTCCGTGGAGCCCTAGACTCGTCGAGGCTGTCATATTTGGCTGTATCCCTGTCATTATAGCAGATGACATTGTTTTGCCCTTTGCTGATGCTATCCCATGGGAAGAAATCGGTGTTTTCGTGGACGAGAAAGACGTACCTAAGCTGGACACCATTCTCACCTCCATTCCCATTGAAGAGATACTAAGGAAGCAGAGGGTACTGGCTAACCCATCCATGAAACAGGCTATGCTGTTCCCACAGCCTGCTCAGCCAAGAGATGCTTTCCATCAGATTTTGAATGGGCTCGCGCGTAAGCTGCCACACGATAGGAGTCTGTTCTTGAAACCGGGTGAGACGGTCTTGAACTGGACCGCTGGCCCCGTGCAAGACCTCAAACCATGGTAGCTGTTGAACCTTGAAAACATGCTTAAAAATGCATTTCTTCAGAAGCCATGCTTGCAGCTATAGAGACAGTGATTGATCTCAATACACCATTATATAAAGATTCAGATTCTAGGTACATGCCACTTGGTTTTAGCAGCAAGAACTACTTCATTTTTGTAATGATACATGATGCATTTTGTGTAAAGTTTGCTTCTTGTGTACGGATAGATAACGGTTGTTCCAATTATATTAAACGAAAAAGATCCAACTTATCGCGATTGTTAAAAAAAAAAGCAAACATTACAAACCTTCTGCATTTAGAAATTGATCAGACGCCTCTCAGCGAAAAACTTGCCGTTTTCAGTCTGGTCTTGAAGCAGGGCAAGCCAGACAGCAGTATCAGCCCCTTCTTCAGGGCTAGTGTGCCCTGCCCAACCAGTCATAGCAGTCTTGACCCATCCTGGGCAGCAGCAGTTGATGTATATCTTCTGCCCTTCTGGCTGCTCCGAGAATGTGCGAGCCATCAGCCTTGTGTACGCATTCACAGCTAATTTGGACAGAGAATAGTCTGTGTAAACTTGAGGCCATCCACCCTCTTCCCAGCTGCCATCTTTTACTTCTTGTAAGAATGTATTCATTGTTTGGTCAATCAGTTCTTCAGAGAGAGATTCATCCTCTTCCAGCTTTCTTCTCAAATCAATATTTCCAATTCTCTACACAATCAGAAAAAATCTCATCAATGGTGGTATAGGATGGAATTTTTCATAAGCGATACTGATGTTATATGAGAGGATAGAGGTCTTCATTCAGTATGTGTAGAGAAAGTTATCATACACTATGAGAAACCTAACATTAAAATACCTAAAGAAGGGAAAAATAAAAGGCACAATGAAGGGACATGGTAATGAAACAGCAAGCCACTTACATTCCGCCTTCCATTCAATCTTCCTAATCTTGAACTCACATTTACAATACGAGCACCTGAACTTGAACCTCCCATTAGAGGGATCATGACTTTGATCATGTTTTTGGTCCCGAAGTAGTTGGTAGCAATAACTTTTTCAGCATGCTCCACTGAATTGTCTGACCCAAGATTGAAGTTTACTCCTGCACTATTTACCTTGAAATTTATGGTTCATATTCAGTGGGATGCCTTGAATAATAATAGGAAAATGATCTAGACGATGCAATGTCTAGTTACATCAATGAATAGATAACAATACATATTTGTACTAAATGACCGAAAAACAAGAACTTTACAAATGAAGTTTCCTATAGCAGGAAGCAAAACCTAATTCAGAATCTTGACATCTTATTTAAGATAGCTTTTCATACTGCAACTCAGTAATGATGATCAATAGGGACATATAAATACCAATGAGACTGTATATTTCAATTTTATTTTTTTGGATAGTTAGGTATATACACTTTTCAATTTTCTGGAAACATGCAGTATCTATAATCATCATTGCAAAACGAATAAATTTAGGAAGAACTCAGTAATAAAAGTATATGCATGGGAGAGGGCACTCTACCAGTATATCTATACCACCATAAATTTCCTTAATCCATGCAGAAAATGCTTCAATTGATGAAGGATCGATAATATCGAGTTGACAATACACCACATTGAGACCCTGTTCTTGTAAAACCTTTGCTGCTGCTTCTCCGACACTAACGTCTCTTGAGGTTAAAATAACTGTCAATCCATGCAAAGCAAGTTGGTGTGCTATCTCATATCCAATTCCCCTGTTTGCTCCAGTCACAACTGCAATTGTATTGGAGGTCCACCATCTGCAGAAGGATTCAAAATTTTGTTCCTTTTCACTGAATCACATATGATTTTACCAAACTCCATACATTTCAAATGAAAAATACGAACTAATTATGAACAAAGACATGAAGAGAGTTTTCTACTTAAAAATCGGAAACTTCAACGAATCAAAATGCAAATTGATCAACAATCGTTGGAAATCAGATTTCGTCATTTAGACTTGCAATATTCATAGATTTTGAATAGTTTAACAAAACCAAATAACTTAAAATTTAAATCATAGTATCATTCTTATAACATTGGCATATTTGCATATTCAAATTTGAGAAAAATAAGAATCTTTGCTTTAATTCCAACCTAGAGAGTACATTCACACGAATGAAACTCAAAGGATGAACTACATTGCATCTTAAAAGTATAGGAATAATCAAAACTCAATACCACAACTGGTAAAAAGTACACTTGATGCAGTAACTACTTTGTATTCTCACATAATCACAGAGACAGCCAAATTCTAGCATTCTAATAAAACTAACAGATTATGAAACCTAATTTCCACCTATGTCTTGTACCCAAAAAATCAATCCTTCAAAATGTCGAAGACTTTACGCACCTAAGAAGACGATTACAAAATAATCAAATCCGGAAAGCAGAGATTTTCGCGATATCTTTGATTGAGTTTCAGCAGCAAAATAAATTGACATGACGGAGTTTCCGAAAACACAATAAAAATGATAGCTTTGCCGTCGTCGATATAATTAGAGTTGTCTAATTTACCTCTGGTTATCGGAATATGGAATAGTTCGAAGGAGAGTGATTTCTTCGCGCGTCTTCTCTCTCCTCTCTCTAGCCTTCTCTTTGTTGCCCATGAAAGTAACTACTAATGCTTCAGACTTTTCCAAGCAACAGGCAACGGTGAGGTTGTAGAAGAAAGCCCAAAGCTACGGTTAAAACGACGACGTTCTCTCGTTAATACTAAATCCAATTAATTAATTAAAAAGAGTTGACTCGGCGTTGAGAGTTGAAAAAGTGGACTGGACCGGTTCTGACACGGTAAAAGGATCCCAAGTCGGAGCTCCAATCAGCGATTCGGGTCATCTCTTTATGCTAGAAGATCCTCCCAAAAATTCCAATTCTTCTTCTTCTTCTTCTTCTTACCTTCTCCATTAACACCCACCCACCCATACTTTCTCTCTCTACAGATCTAGATAAAACTCTAAATTCCACTGTTTCTCGCCATGCCGTGAGGATCGAATTTCGTCAATTTGGAAATTCCCCAAATTTGTTCCATGACTACGGGTGTCGAGAGGCATGGGAATTTCCCAGCACCAGCAGCTGCAACAATGGCGCCCGAAGCGAAGGACCCGAAGGACGGACCAGGATACAGCAAACCGGTTAGGAAGTCGGCGGCCGTAACGATGGACCACGTGCTGTCCGCCCTGCGGGAGACGAAGGAGGAACGGGACTCGAGAATCCGGAGTTTGTTCAGTTTCTTCGACTCGAGTAATTTAGGGTATTTGGATTCCGCACAAATTGAGAAGGGGCTTTCCGCAATGCAAATCCCGGCGGATTACAAGTTCGCGAAGGAGTTATTGTCAGTCTGCGACGCCAATCAGGATGGGAGGGTTGATTATCAGGAGTTTAGGAAGTATATGGATGATAAGGAGCTTGAATTGTACAGGATTTTTCAGGCTATCGACGTCGAGCACAACGGCTGTATTCTGCCGGAGGAACTATGGGATGCTCTTGTAAAAGCTGGTATGGTATCTCCACCTTTTCTGTTCTTGCTTACACTTGTTTATTTTTCCCTAGAATTTTAAGTTTTTATTGAAGTTTTTTGGATGGGGTTGCACTTAACTGGGATTCAATTAATATTGGCTTTGTGGATTGCATTTATACTTTATTGTTGATTTGCTGCTTTAAAATATTTTAGTCCAGAAAGATAAAAGAAGGATAAGTGGTCAATGTTGGAAAGTTACTCCTTTAGTGAGAAATTATAATTCATTTGTTTGAGTGGTGGATTCGGATCCGAGTTTGAAGGTTACATATAAAGAGCCCATGGAACTATCATTGAGAAGGACAAGATTAGGGCCCGCAATGTAAGAGGATGATCAGATGATGCTAATAGTCTTACCATGGAGTGGCTCTGTTTAGAGGCTTAGTGGATTAAAATGCTAGAACAGAACACTGCTGTTGTTAGCGTAAGAGCTTATGAATGCTTTCGTGTAGACATCCGTGTGTTATCTATATTTCATAAGATCTGATTTTAGATTTAGGTTTTGCTCAGTTGTTTATGAACATTATAGCTCATTAGGTATTTTGATGTTAGCGTATTTCTTTTGCAAGTTATTTGATGGCACTCTTACAAGTCGCACGTGATTTACATGAATGATTTTAAATTTTGTGAAGTACATGTTCTTTCCTCACTTCCAGATTATATGATCAAATGATTGTACTGATATTTTTTGTGAAAATGGGCTGGGTAGATATACTTAAAAGTTAATTTGTGAAAACCTGTTGAATTATTCTAAGAATATATTGATGAAGTAGTTTTTCTGTTGAATATAGACCTGAAATTCTCCATAAGCTAGGTAGACCAGTAACAAAATCCAGTTGGTGACGAAATTCGGAACACCTCTGGCTTCTTGTCTTTAGTATCTTGTATAGATTGCACCACTCATTAATTATTTGCTTAGTCATCCTTTGTGTACGACCATGCATTGATCTTGTTTCAGCTTTTGGGAGGAAATTATTTCCCTGTTCAAGTTTCTGGAATACAATCTTCATCTTAAAGTCGTGACAGTTTGTTTCTTCAGGGATAGAACTTGATGATGACGAACTTGCTAGTTTTGTTGAGCATGTCGATAAAGACAATAACGGAATCATAACATTTGAGGAGTGGAGAGATTTTCTGCTGCTTTATCCGCACGAAGTCACCATAGAGAACATCTATCGTTATTGGGAAAGAGTATATCTTGTAGATATTGGTGAACAGGCCGTGATTCCTGAAGGCATCAGCAAGCATGTTCATGCAACAAAATATTTAATCGCAGGTGGAGTTGCTGGAGCAGCGTCTCGTACTGCAACCGCACCCCTTGACCGTCTAAAGGTGATTTTACAAGTTCAGACTACGCAGGCTTCCATTGCTCCAGCAGTTAAAAGGATATGGAATGAAGGCCACTTTTTAGGCTTCTTCCGAGGAAACGGGCTGAACGTGTTGAAGGTGGCGCCTGAAAGTGCCATAAAGTTTTACACTTACGAAATGTTGAAAACTTTCATTGGAGGCGATCATGGCGATATTGGGACTCCAGGACGGCTTTTGGCGGGTGGTTTGGCTGGTGCAGTGGCACAAACGTCGATTTACCCTATGGATCTTGTCAAGACAAGGTTACAAACTCATGTTTGTGAAATGGGGAAGGTTCCAAGTCTAGGTAAAATATCAAGAGATATATGGATCCAAGAGGGACCTCGAGCCTTCTACCGAGGGTTGGTTCCATCTCTTCTTGGAATCATACCTTATGCAGGCATTGACTTAGCTGCCTATGAGAAATTGAAAGATATGTCCAGGAAGCATGTTCTTCAAGATGGTAGTGGTACGGTTGACCCACGTCTTCGTTTCTTGTTTCTCTTCGTGCTTATGTGTTCAATTATTTTTCCAATTGGTAATCACTATCTGCATATCTATGTCGCCATTATTGCAGAACCTGGTCCTCTCATACAACTAAGCTGTGGGACTGTTTCAGGAGCTCTTGGGGCAATGTGCGTTTACCCATTGCAGGTAGTAAGAACAAGGTACGTACATATCGTCATGCATTCCTATTGCAACCCTAGTATAAACAGCATATATCATCAAAAATAGTGAAGTATTTTGGTTTGGTAGTGCCCCAACCTAGTCAAACAAACTGGGTGAACAAATTTTGTGTTTCTTTATTGCTTTCGGTCTTGATTTTCTTGCATATCGATTATCGTGCATTTCTATTGCAACCGTAGCATAAATAGTACTCCCTCCGTCCCAATAATACCGTCTTGTTTTTTTTTCTGCATGAAGATTAAGAAGTTTGAGTTTTGTGTGTAAAATGATGTTGATCCACTTGCCTTTGGATTTAAGTTATACTATCTTATTTCCTTTTCGGGAAACAAGACAGTATTATTGAGACGGCCCAATCGGGAATACAAGATGGTATTATAAGAACGGAGGGAGTATATTATTTGTAACCACCGAATATATCATCAGAAAGAGTGAAGTGTTTTAGTTTGCTAGTGCCTCAACGCAGTCAAACGAACAGGGTGAACAAATTGTGCATTTTATTTCTTATTGTCTTGATTTTCTTGCATATTTATCAATTCACGACCATAAATGCTACCCTGAAATATAGATGTGATACTAATTATAGTTGTGTTTCAGAATGCAAGCTCAGCCCTCCAATACGTACGGTAAGATGTCGGATGTATTCTGGAAAACGTATCACCACGAGGGCCTTCGAGGCTTCTACAAAGGGCTTTTCCCAAATCTATTTAAAGTGGTGCCAGCAGCTAGCATTACTTACATGGTCTATGAAGCCATGAAAAAGAGTTTGGTTCTTGATTAGCAGTTGGATCTCCGTGTCTTGCTGGACTCGGAAAACTGATGATGACGACGACAATGACGCCGATTAGAGGTGAATATGATTTGTTTGTGGAAGTGATGATAGATACATACCATTTCGATTGCCCAGAGGAGTAGCAGCTGAGCTATCCATAGAAGGTATTGACTGACTAACTTCTGTCTTGAGATACTGTATGTGTTGAGTAATCCTTGTCTCTTGCTACACATTAAAGAGATGCTGATTTTGCCCAGCTAGTCATTTTTGCCATATTATTAATTAATAATATATACCTATTAATTTTTTAATTCTTTTAGTTTTATCGTTCGGTTTCTTTGATACTATGGTTATGCTTCTTTAATGCTAGGGAGGACGACTACTCTTAATTAGTACTCTATCTTGATCTTGTTTCATTTTTTTCTCGGCATAGTTATTTAATAGAATTGTTAGTTGTATGTAATTGAGTGAGTTTCATAATATTAGTGATTGATTTATGTTTTCTTTCTTTATATTTTGGAAATGGGGAAAAGATCGGTGTGACGGATTAGAAAAAAAAAAAGGAGTTTGAGATCAATAGGACGGAGGGAGCATTTCTAAGGGATAAGCGATATTTTGAGCATTTTGGGATGAAAGGATTAATGATCCTCTTCCTAACATCAAATTCTCTACATCGATCGGAGTTTTGAAAATACTCATCAACTTACGATGATGTTGGAAAAATAAAGATGGGAATTTTGGATTTTTTTTTAATGATGAAAGAAACTTGCAGTTGCACATAATAATACGAAATATAATACACTCAACTAAAACAACAAAATGATATGAATAATATTTCATTGCACATATAACCATGCACCACGTCGCAAAATTAGTACCTTTTTGCATAGTGGTGCTTGGAAGGCAGAAGGAAAACCTAAGCTAAATCCCTTTGTGACCCTAAGCTTTCCCTTGATCGGCATGTAAAAGCTAAATTTCTATTGGTTGCATCCTAAATTCCTAGCTTTTTTAACCAATTTTTTGTAGCATTTTAATTAAATAATTGAATAGCGAGGATTGATAATCATCATATCAATAACCACAAACCCTACTACTATATAATAGCGAACACTTCCACTCTCCAATTACATCCATAAATTTCTTGTTGTGTTATTGTTATTATTTTTATTGGGATGTGAAAGAGAATTGTCTTTATCTAAGTTTTCTCCCTCAACGATTTCATCTTCACTCGGTAGATTTTGCTCTTGTACGTGAATAGCAAACGTCGAGAAGATGGACGATTGGGGGTGGGAACTCAGAAACAGTCAATTTTTTTTATCAAATTTCAAGTTGAAGATCTTCAATTGCATGCAATATGGTTTGATCAATGTATTAACAGTTATATATGTAGCTAGGTATTTATAGTAAGTATTATAGTTTTACTTTTCCAAAAGATACATTTCCATTTTGTCACACTTGTAAAATATTCATTATAAACACAATTCTTAAATATATTTTTCTATTCCGTTTATGCATATATACATAATAAATTGAGGAAATCAAGAAATAAAAAAGGAAAATTATGTACAGTCAACGTAAACGGTCGACCCGAGAGCCGGCCCATCGGCAGGCATTTGCAGCCACTACGGATCTTTTGCCTGCAGCTAGTCACTCACAGACACGCGGCGTGTTCTGATTGGTCCATTTCCCGTGTCCTTAAATATCATTGGTCGATGCCACAAGACTACCGTTGTTCCTGTCAGATTTATATACCCCCATTGACGCGTTCTCTCATCCTGAATAACTACCATCGTAAGACTAACTAAACTGGCATCTCTCTCTCTAAAGTTCTTAGTCTCTCTCTCAGATCTATATATCTGATTGCAGCAGCATTTTGTGTTGTATTCTTCTTTCTGGTTGATTTTGTTCGGTTCTTACCGGTGTTGCGTGTTCCAAATGGAGCGGAAGATTTGGATAATGCAGTATCTGTTACTGTTTTCGGTCGCATGCTTCGTTTCTCAGCTCTACGCTTCCGAGGATGTGGTATGATTTAGATTTTTAGTACATTTTTGTGCTGTTGATTTTATTTCCATGCGTAAATTCTCGTTTTATGCAGCTTGAATTTAGTTGTTTTAGATCTGTTGTGGATGCTTAATGTTTATGCTTTGCGTTTTGCTGTTTATAGGTTCTATACGAGTCGTTTGATGAGGATTTCGAAGGGAGATGGATTGTGTCTGAGAAGCCTGAATATAACGGTTAGATTCTTATTTAATCGCTAATGAATCGCTTACTGCCTTTTTTTTGCTTTAAATTGTTTAAAATACTGGCTACTGCACGGTTTCGTTTTGTTTTAGGTTTTTGTTTATTTTCCCAAAATGGGGATGGCAGTTAAATTTGTTCGTTTAATTATGATTGTACTTGTTAGGAAATAGGATTATTCGTGGTTTCTATGTAAGTTCAGCTTTCATATTGAGATTCAGAGATCGCTGAATTGAATTTGAAATAATTTCAAATCGAAATGTTGCCGAACGTTAATATGTCTATTCTAAAGCTACATGTTTAACGCTACTAAAATCTTGTCTAGATGCTATTTTCTAGCATGCTTTTCCTGAATTTTCGACAGTACTTCTAAGAATGATTGGAACTGTGTCTCATAGTAGTGTGGATAAGTACAGTGGCTTTGTAGACGTGGGTTAGCAAAATGTATACGTAAACCATTTTTGCAGCTTCTTTACATTTATGCAACTGGCTTAGTAAGTTATCTCATTTGCAATTTCAGGCGTGTGGAAACATGTCAAGAGTGAGGGACACGAGGATTACGGGCTTCTTGTTGGCGAGAAAGCCAGGAAGCACGCCATCGTAAAGCAACTTGATGAACCTGTGGAACTCAAGGATAAAACCATTGTCCTTCAGTACGAGGTTCGACTCCAGAACGGCCTCGAGTGTGGTGGTGCTTACATCAAATACCTTCGTCCACAGGATGCTGGATGGGTTCCAAAGGAATTCGACAATGAGTCTCCTTACGCGATAATGTTTGGCCCTGATCGATGTGGAGCCACAAACAAGGTTCACTTCATCCTGAAGCACAAGAATCCCAAGAGTGGCGAGTTTGTCGAACATCATCTCAAGTTCCCACCGTCTGTGCCTTCTGACAAATTGACCCACGTTTACACTGCCGTCCTGAAACCTGATAACGAGTTGATCATCTTGGTTGATGGGGAAGAGAAGAAGAAGGCCAACTTCCTCTCCGCTGATGACTTTGAGCCTGCTCTCATCCCTTCCAAGACCATCCCTGATCCAGATGATAAGAAGCCTGAGGATTGGGATGAGAGAGCAAAGATCCCAGACCCAGATGCCACAAAACCCGATGACTGGGATGAGAATGCACCAATGGAAATCGAAGACTCAGAAGCTGAGAAGCCCGAAGGTTGGTTGGATGATGAACCCGAGGAGGTTGATGATCCCGATGCAGCAAAACCAGAGGATTGGGATGACGAAGAGGATGGTGAATGGGAGGCACCTAAAGTTGATAACCCTAAGTGTGCCGAAGCTCCCGGATGTGGTGAATGGAAGAGACCGATGAAGAGGAATCCTGCTTACAAAGGCAAATGGCATGCTCCACTTATCGATAACCCCAACTACAAGGGTATCTGGAAGCCACAGGAGATCGATAACCCTGACTACTTTGAGCTCGAGAAGCCCAACTTCGAACCCATTGCTGCTGTTGGTATTGAGATCTGGACTATGCAAGATGGCATTCTGTTTGACAACATATTGATTGCTTCCAGTGAGAAGGTTGCAGAAAACTACCGTGAGACAGCATGGAAGCCTAAATTCACAGTTGAGGAAGAGAAACAAAAGGAGGAAGAAGCTACCGAATCTGATGGGCTTAAGGGCTTCCAGGTAACTATTGGTCGAACATTTCGATGTTCTTTGTATATGTATATATATATATATATATTCTAACATTTGCTGGTTTATATGATCAGAAAGTGGTGTTTGACTATCTTTACAAGGTCGCGGATCTTCCATTCTTGGGCGAGCACAAGGTTAAGGTCTTGGTGAGTAATCTATACCTTTGCAGAAATCAGATAGTTTGTCGTTTCGAACAGTTGCCTTATCCTTGTTATTGCACTTACAGGACTTGCTTGAGAAGGCTGAGAAACAAGCAAATCTTACAATCGGTATCATTGTCTCCGTTATCGTCGTTATTTTGTCGATTCTGGTGAAGCTCATCTTGGGTGGAAAGAAGCCTGTAAGTTACATCAAGACTCTACTGCTGCAAAGATGCCATCCATCCTTCCCTGTATTTTAAATTCATCCTTTTTTGTGAATGAAAATCCCAGGCTAAAAAAGTAAAGGCTGAGACATTGAAAAGAGACGCTGCAGAGAGTTCTGAGGCGAAGGATGAGCAGAAGGACGACGCTGATGTTGGTGGTGCTGCTCCTACTCGCCGCAGGGCCCAGAGGCGCGATGACTAGGGAACAAAGGTTAGAAACACGCGATTCACGAAAGAACAGAGCAATGGTGGGAAAGTTTTTAGAATGTTGAAAAAGTTTTGGTTTTAAGGCCGGCTTCGTCGTGAATTAGGTTTTGATGACCATTTTTTACTGGATAATTGGTTGAGTGATATGGTATATCCTCCATATAGTCGCCGTTGCTTTTAAATGGGGAAATTTTTTTGTTCTCTTATTTTTTTGCTCTTGAACAGGTCTTGTTTCACTTCTTAGTTTTACTAAGCTAAATTATAAATTTCAGTATTCAATCTGCTAGTTTTATTTTTCCGATTTAGCTTTTATTACTAGCCAAATTGACCGAATCGAGTCCAGTAGCGTCAAATCAAGTTCAAGTTCACATTCAATGTTTGCGAGTTTAATCGCAACTTAAATGCATATTAAATATATACATT
Source organism: Lavandula angustifolia (assembly GCA_028984105.1). Classification (NCBI taxonomy): domain Eukaryota; kingdom Viridiplantae; phylum Streptophyta; class Magnoliopsida; order Lamiales; family Lamiaceae; genus Lavandula; species Lavandula angustifolia. Next base: position 15,578,946 of record CM054804.1, on the reverse strand, counting down.
CAAAATTTTAAATGAAAGTTAAATATACATTTAAAATTACCGGTTTGCTTGAGTAATCCTTGTGGTCTCTTGCTACACATTAAAGAGATGCCGATTTTGCCCAGCTAGTCATTTTTGCCATATTATTAATTAATAATATATACTCTAAACATGATACGTTTCTTTTAAACGCAATAATTAATAAACTGGATGATAAACTATAAGAAATGGAGAAAATGATAAAGTAAGATAGAGAAGATGAAAGAGTTTATGAAAAGACTAAATGATAAAGTATGAGAGAAAATTTAAAAGTATGAGATAATTTAGTACTCCATTCGTTCCGCCCGATTTGTCTTGTATTTCTTTTTGGATCGTTCCATCCAACTTGTCTTGTTTCCTAAAATAAAAATGGGTCCCACACCTTTATCACATCAAATTAATTTTAAATAATTAAATATCTATATGGTCTCACACCTCTACCTCTCATACTAATTTTAAACAATTATTTAATTACATGAGTCTCACACTTTTATTATATAAAATCAACTTGCAAAAATAACCGTGCCGAAAAGAAGGAGACAGTCGGACGGGACGAAGGGAGTAATATTTTTAAAAGTTATTTCCTTTTAAGAAAATATATCATTTTAAGTAGATGTCCCAAAAAGAAAAACGTGTCATTTTAAGTGGGACGGAATGAGTACCTATTAATTTTTAATTCTGTTAGTTTCTCAGTTCGGTTTCTTTGATACTATGGTTATGCTTCTTTGATGCTAAGGGGAGGACGCCTACTACTCATATCTCAAATGTTGGGTATAAATTATTTAATTTCTAAAATTATTCATACAATTATGTTGTAATTAGTACCACTTTTCGTTCTATTGATTTTGTTTCATTTTTTTATGCATAATTATTAAGAAGAATTGTTAATTGTGTATAAATTAATAGGTTCATGCAATATTGATGGTTATTTTATGCTTTCTTTTTTTTTTTTATCATTTTTTGAAATGAGACCAAATCAGTAGAACATTCTAAAAAAAGAAAATGAGACAAAATCAATTAAATGGAATATTTATAGAGTGGAATGTCAAAAATGGTCACAATAGAAGTTGAAAATGCAAAAATAGTCAATATTTTCCATAAATTCAAAAATAGTCATTGTTTTTCACTTGGTCTTAATTGCACCTATTCTAACACCTAAGCTGCACCTAAAACTTTACCTTTTTCACTTGATGTGATGATAGGAGCATGAAGTACGTTTTTTAAAAGGAACGGAGGATGGGGTGGAGAAAGATTACAATGTCCAATTGGAAGTTCATGGCCATTACCAACGAGAATTTTGTGAGACACATTCTTATTACAATAAGACGAGAGTGTACCTTGATTTGCCGTTATATGAGTGGATGCGCCGGTATCCATATACCAATTATCATCCGGAGCATTGAGTGACAAAGTGTGCATGGCCTCATTAATATCTATTGGAGCAGCGACAAAGGGTACCGCGCTTGCTGCGTATGCTTGAGACTGAGGGCGAGTGCCAAGAGGATTGAGGGTTGGTAGGAGGGATTGATGCTCTCTGCCATGGAATGCACACTTTTTATGATGATATGAATTCAATTAATATTATTATATTTTTTTTATTCAAGGTAAAATTCATTCACAAGTACAACTCAATATTTTTTTATTCAGGGTACACTTTATTCAGCATAAGTAAATGACGTGAACCGTCACATGTTGAAAGTCTGTAGAATTGCATGCACACTTGATTATCCCATGCACGCTTGTGAGTCTAGAAAAGTGAAAAATTGAAACTTGGCTCAAACAAAGAGAGAGACAAAGGTTGCATGTGGTCAACGTATTCTAATTTGTTGTCGGCAAATGCTTTACTTTTTGGCGGAAATAGAGATAAAATCGTCAAGTGACTACTTTTGCATTTATGAGATATAATTGACTATTTTTGTCATTCCATATTGTAATCTTACCATTTATGTACTTCCCCTTTATATTATGTATATATTTATAAACGGAATAGAAAACTATATTTAAGAATTGTGTATATAATGTTATTAATATATATTTTCCAAGTGTGACAAAAAGGAAATGTAGGTTTTGGAAAAGCGAAACTACGATACTTGTATAAATACCTCTATCTATGTATATAATATTTAATATATTGATCATATGCATGCAATTGAAGATCTCCAACTTGAAATTTGACGATGGATTGACCATTTCGGAGTTCCCACCCCCAAACGCCCCTCTTCTCGAAGCTCGCTATTCACATATAAAAGCGAAATTTATCGAATGAAGGTAAAACTGTTGAGGAAGAGAGTTTAGACAAAGACAATTCTCTTTCATCTCAACTAAAGTAGTAGTAATAATAATAATAATAATAATAATAATATAAGTAATAACGATAACACATCAAGAAATATATGAAGGTAATTTGAGAAAGGGGGTGTGCGTTATTATATAGAAGGTTTTGTGGTTATTGATATGATGATGATCAATCCTTGTTATTAAATTAAAATTCCACAAAGAGTTGGTTAAAAAAGCTAGGAATTTGCGATGCAACCAATAGAAATTTAGTTTTATTCAGGCCAATCAAGGGAAAGCTTAGAGGGGATTACAAAGGGAATTAGCTTTGGTTTTCCTTCTGCCTTCCAAGAAAAACTATGTAAAGGGTACTAATTTGTGACGTGGTGCATGGTTATATTTGCAATAAAATACTATTCATTTCATTTTGTTATTTTAATTGAGTATATTATATCAGGATGTGTACCTACGAATACGAGTTTCTTTTGTCATAAAGAAACATTTAAAATTCCCTACTTTATTTTCCAATATTACTAGAAATTGATTAATGTTATCAAAAGCTCTGATCAATGCAAAGATTTTGATGCTAGGAAGATGGCCATTATTTCTCTCATCCAAATAAAATCCAAAATATCCGTTATCCTTAATAAATTGAGAAAATAAAAAAATTAAGAAATGAAAATTCTGAACATCAAAGTAAACGGGTCGACCCGGAAGCCGGCCCATCGGCAGGCATTTGCAGCCACTACGGATCTTTTGCCTGGAGCTAGTCACTCACAGACACGCGGCGTGTTATTATTGGTCCAGTTCACGTGGACTTAAATATCATTGGTCGATGCCACAAGACTACCATTGTTCCTGCCAGATTTTTATAACCCCATTGACGCGCTCTCTCATCCTGAATAACTACCTACCATCGTAATACTAACTAAACTGGCATCTCTCCGTAGAGAGTTCTTAGTCTCCCTCTCAGATCTATATATCTGCAACATTTTTTGGTGTATTTTTCTTTCTGGTTGATTTTGTACGGTTCTTATCGGTGTTGCGTGTTCCAAATGGAGCGGAAGATTTGGATAATGCAGTATCTGTTACTGTTTTTGGTCGCATGCTTCGTTTCTCAGCTCTACGCTTCCGATGATGTGGTATGATTTAGATTTTTAGTGCATTTTTGTGCTGTGGTTTTGTTTTATTGCTTATAATTATGATTTGCTTCAGTTTGAATTTAGTTGTTTTAGATCTGTAGTGGATCATTAATGTTTATCCTTTTCGGTTTTTGTGGTTTTAGGTTCTATACGAGTCGTTTGATGAGGTTTTTGAAGGGAGATGGATTGTATCTGAGAAGCCGGAATATAATGGTTAGATTCTTATTGAATCTCTGACGAATGCGATTTTTGCTTTAAATTGTTTAAAATACTGGTTACCGTATGGTTTTATTTTGATTTAGGTTTTTGTTTATTGCCTCAAAATGGGGATGGTAGATGAATTTTTCGCATAATTATGTTTGTACTTGTTAGGAAATAGGATTATTCGTGGTTTCTATTCAAGTTCAGCTTTCCTGTTGAGATTGAGAAATGATTGTTTCACTACTCAGCTGAATTGAATTTGAAATTGTTTCGAATCGAAATGTTGCCAAACTTAGTGGGGGGGGGGGGGGGGGGGGAAAAAGAAAAAGAAAAAAAAAAAAAAAAAAGTAAAAAAGGAGAGGGGGAGAAGGGGGAGGTGTTTTTTGTGGTGTGTGTTTTTTTTTAATTGTTGAAAATTTTTTTTTTTATTTTTTTTTTAAAATTTTTTTTTTTTTTTAAAAAATATTTTTAAAAATTTTTGAAAATGGGGTATGTTTGTAAATAGTGATTAGTAAAAAAAAAAATAAAAAGTGGGGGGAGAAGAAGCTTATTGGGGGGGGGGTTACTTTTTAAATAAAAAATGAAAAAAAAAAAATAAATCTGTTGTTGTCCTCAAAAGTGTTTACTAATTAATATTTATAATAAATAATAAAATTCACAAATAATTATTATTTAATATTTATTTTTGCTTACAATTTCAATCTAATACTACAAAATACTAAATTAGTAAAATATATTCTCACAAAGTAGGATTAGGAAGGTTAATTTTTGGAATTAAATAAAATTAAAAAGTAAGGGTAATTTCGTCAAAAAAAATAAGCTATAATAAAAAAAAAAAAAGTGAAGGCTGGGGAAAAAAACGATTTTAAAATCGACCCCATTTTAGAGAATCTCAGCTTAAACGGGACAAAACCAAAAAAAAGTAAAAAAATAAAAGCTTTTCCAAACACCCCCTTAATATGTCTAGTCTAGAGCTACATGTTAACGGCACGCTACTATAATCTTGTGTAGATGCTGTTTCTAGCATGCTTTTCCTGAATTTTCGACAGTACTTCTAAGAATGATTGGAACTGTGAATCTCATAGTAGTTTGGATAAGTACAGTGGTTTTGTAGACGTGGGTTAGCAAAATGTATACGTAACCATTTTTGCAGCTTCTTTACATTTATGCAACTGGCTTAGTAAGTTATCTCATTTGCAATTTCAGGTGTGTGGAAACATGTCAAGAGTGAGGGACACGAGGATTACGGGCTTCTTGTTGGCGAGAAAGCCAGGAAGCACGCCATCGTAAAGCAACTTGATGAACCTGTGGAACTCAAGGATAAAACCATTGTCCTTCAGTACGAGGTTCGACTCCAGAACGGCCTCGAGTGTGGTGGTGCTTACATCAAATACCTTCGTCCACAGGATGCTGGATGGGTTCCAAAGGAATTCGACAATGAGTCTCCTTACGCGATAATGTTTGGCCCTGATCGATGTGGAGCCACAAACAAGGTTCACTTCATCCTGAAGCACAAGAATCCCAAGAGTGGCGAGTTTGTCGAACATCATCTCAAGTTCCCACCGTCTGTGCCTTCTGACAAATTGACCCACGTTTACACTGCCGTCCTGAAACCTGATAACGAGTTGATCATCTTGGTTGATGGGGAAGAGAAGAAGAAGGCCAACTTCCTCTCCGCTGATGACTTTGAGCCTGCTCTCATCCCTTCCAAGACCATCCCTGATCCAGATGATAAGAAGCCTGAGGATTGGGATGAGAGAGCAAAGATCCCAGACCCAGATGCCACAAAACCCGATGACTGGGATGAGAATGCACCAATGGAAATCGAAGACTCAGAAGCTGAGAAGCCCGAAGGTTGGTTGGATGATGAACCCGAGGAGGTTGATGATCCCGATGCAGCAAAACCAGAGGATTGGGATGACGAAGAGGATGGTGAATGGGAGGCACCTAAAGTTGATAACCCTAAGTGTGCCGAAGCTCCCGGATGTGGTGAATGGAAGAGACCGATGAAGAGGAATCCTGCTTACAAAGGCAAATGGCATGCTCCACTTATCGATAACCCCAATTACAAGGGTATCTGGAAGCCACAGGAGATCGATAACCCTGACTACTTTGAGCTCGAGAAGCCCAACTTCGAACCCATTGCTGCTGTTGGTATTGAGATCTGGACTATGCAAGATGGCATTCTGTTTGACAACATATTGATTGCTTCCAGTGAGAAGGTTGCAGAAAACTACCGTGAGACAGCATGGAAGCCTAAATTCACAGTTGAGGAAGAGAAACAAAAGGAGGAAGAAGCTACCGAATCTGATGGGCTTAAGGGCTTCCAGGTAACTATTGGTCGAACATTTCGATTTTCTTTGTATATGTATATATATATATATATATATATATCTAACATTTGCTGGTTTATATGATCAGAAAGTGGTGTTTGACTATCTTTACAAGGTCGCGGATCTTCCATTCTTGGGCGAGCACAAGGTTAAGGTCTTGGTGAGTAATCTATACCTTTGCAGAAATCAGATAGTTTGTTGTTTAGAACATTTGCCTTATCCTTGTTATGTCACTTGCAGGACTTGCTTGAGAAGGCTGAGAAACAAGCAAATCTTACAATCGGTATTCTTGTCTCGGTTATCGTCGTTATTTTGTCGATTCTGGTGAAGCTCATCTTCGGTGGAAAGAAGCCTGTAAGTATCAAGACTACTACTGCAAAGATGCCATCCATCTTTCCCTGTATTTTAAACTCATCCTTTTTTGTGAATGAAAATCCCAGGCTAAAGTAAAGGCTGAGACTTTGAAAACAGACGCTGCAGAGAGTTCTGAGGCGAAGGACGAGCAGAAGGACGACGCCGATGGAGGTGCTGCTGCTCCTATTAGCCGCAGGACCCAAAGGCGCGACGACTAGGGAACAAAGGTTAGAAACACGCGAGTGTTTGTCATTCACGAAAGAAGAACAGAGCAATGGTGGGCAAAAGTTTTTAGTCGTAGTGTTTTGGTCGTGAATTAGGTTTTGATGACCATTTTTACTGGATAATTGGTTTGAGTGATATGGTATTATCGGTTTGCTGGATGCGTGTGTCGGGCCGTAGGATTAGTAGATTTCCCACATATGATTTTGACACTTGTCTTTTATAACTTTTTCATTTTTCCGCGTCTCCCTTCTTGTTTCTTTTTATTCAAAATTGGACGAGTATCAAATTCAGAGTCGGAGGTGCACTACTCCTACTTCAAACCTCAAGCAAAGTAAAAGCATGAAAACTGCGCTAAATGCTAATTTAAATCGGACCATAATTCTTCTTACAGTGCGTAGTTCATCTACACAGGTTAAAATCCGCAGTCCAAAGGCGATCACAAATAAAACCTCAATGATTCAACCTTTAGCTTTAAGCATTTAAACTAAACAAAAGCATGTCCTAATAGATGACAACAAATTTCAAGAAAAAAAAGTTCCAGCCTGGTTTATTACGGTCTATAATTTAAAAATAAATAACAAAATTGTTCCCTCAACTACCAAAAAAAGGTGCCCTGTGGTGAAGTTTGATAAGTTACAAGTAAAAAATTGGAACAACATTGCCTTCACTTCCTCTATAGAAAACATGTTATAAGCCTGTTGTTGATTTTATCTATCAACACTTACAGGAAAGTTGTTCACCGCTTCCCGGCGGCTTTCCTCACCGGAGGCCCCATGTCCTCATCGTCCGACGCGATGTCTCCGTACTCCCACATCCCCAGTCTCTTCTCCCGAGCTTCTGTTTGGAACTTCTCCAGTTCATCCATGGCCACCTGCCTATCTTTCGGTTCCCATCTTCGCCTTTTCTCCAGTCGAGCGAGTCCATCCTAAAATCAAATCACCATGTTAAGACTGTAATAACAAATTCAACCAAAGCCTAGTGTAAGCAAATGTCTATTCTGTTATATAATTTGTATAACGCTAAGAGGGAATCGGGATGGTGAATATACCTGCAGCATAAGGGCGTTTATGCTCGTCTCAGCCTTGTTATCGACCAAAGTTACCCAAAAGACAGTTCCGGTGCCCTGACCTTTCACTTTTCCACCAGAAACGTCCTTTTCTTCTATGATGGCTCTGAATTCTTTCGGAGTACTTAATACGTGTTCGCTCAATCGGAAAGCTGCTTCTTGGCCGTAATCATCAGCCAAGCTTGGGACCTTGACGAATGCCAGACTGCATAGCTGAGCAAGTCCCGGAGAAGCAGAGACCGAAGAATCAAGAGGGCGTAACTGGCTGTAGCTAACACTTTCTTGATTCCCATAATCGATGTAAAACACTTCAAACTTGTCTTTTGCAGATTCCACAGGACCACGGGGAGCATTGACAATCTTCATCATTAAATCATATCGGGTTACAAAAATATACAAATCAATTAAGAAATGTAATACACGCTAAGTTATTCTCACCATTGCACGGTTCCAAGATTTATCTGCGCTAAACTCAGCAAGAACGATATCCCCCTTTTTGGGATTGAAGGCACCGATTACTGGAGCTTCTTGAAGGCTTAATGAGGAAAGCTGCTTCTGTATAGCAGCCACTTTCTGGTCAGAAACTGACTGAACATAAAATTTACCGCCTTCCAGGACTTCCGTAACAATAACCTGAAAAATAGCATAGGGTTAACCACGAATGCCCATGAAATAGCAGACAGTTCGTAATACATTTATGAACCTCATCATACCTTAAACTCCTCCTTTTGTCTTCTTTCAACATTTGTACCTGTACCATTGGTAACTTCCTCTCCCTCGACATGATTCTCCCATATCTGAAATAAACACTATTAGAAAAAGAGCACCAAAATACGGGACCCATGAAAGAACAGGACCCATGAAGGAATGACTTGAATATTTACCTTCAACTTCTTCTGTTTGGCTGATTGCTCAGCCTGAACCAGAAGATGCGCATCTGGGATCCTATCAAGGCCAAAGGAAGTTTGAAGCTTTGCCAAACCCGCCTCCAAAAGTGTTACTGCGACATTCACCCTTGACTCCCATAACGTACCCAAAAAAGTTCCAGTTCTATCAACAGTTTCCACTTCAATCTGAATGCAAACAGACCAACAGTTAGATAGAATGAATCTATAAAGCATAGCAAGGAGAGCCTAATACAAAATCACTACCTCAACATCCCTCTGCATTATTTTCCGCCTCATAAAAGCAATAGCTTCTTCTGAATAAGGCTCATCACGGCCAGGACATCTGACCCCAGAGAGTGAAAAGGCAATGCTGCATGTTGCCTTGGGAATATCTATCTTATAACGATGTCCACTGAGAACATATTCGACAATAGCGGACATCCTTCTGTTACGTTGCAAAAATGGGAGGAAGTCTTTTGCTTTCTTCGCATTAGCCTACACATGCCCAATTCCACAACCAGGAGTTTTATTTGTTAAACTACAAAGTAATTTATAAATGACGAACACTACATTTATCCAATATAGTGTAGGATAGGACTAACCGATAGCAGATCTGTGACATGTCTGACAGGAGGATCCTTAGCTGAATGCATACCTTTCTTCCCCGAAATAGCACGCGATTCAGCAGATAGGAGGCCATCATAATAGTTTGACCTCTCCTCAAAATCCCGATGCCTAACAACAGTGGCAAAACCACGAGCAACTAAAAGTTCGGCAATGTTAACCCCAGTTGGTTGGTTGCCTGCTCCTGCAGCAGCACTGTCCCCATCCTTAGCCAGATTAACAAGGAAGACGGATCCAAAATCCATCACCCTTGTATCTCCAGACCCATTCTGAGCACCTGCTCCATCTACCAGGCCGACTTTCCTGGAATACTCCATTGACACATTTACCTGAACAGATACAGGTCATGTCAAGATTATATCATTTGAGAACAGGAAGCACATCCAAAATATCAAAAAACCATACTTGGTGGCCAATTAGGCGCGTTCTAAGGAATTCCTTAGCATCACGAGCATAGGGATCAGGCTTTTGATCTCTACGAGGATTGCCCATTTTAGGACCCCGTATACTTGAGAGATTGACTCTGCGCTCTGCTGCAGGATCTCCAAATGGCAAGGAATCATCAGCAACAACAATACAGTCAGCACTTGCAACTTCAATTACCTGCATAAAATTAGTTTCCAGGAAATAATTAGTTAATCCAGAAAGAAAACAGAGCACCACTGGATGTTAAATACAGAACATGGCTTACTTTTCCTGTAAAATTCTGATCATGAATGGCCTTGGAGTTTGTTGCAGGAGGAACATAATTTGTCCAGATTCTTAGCCTTGTCTTCTTTGCTTGAAGTTCTGCAGTCTTCAACCTCCTTCTGGCTTCGTCTTCCAGCAAGCTTGCGCTCCAGTCGACATATTTAGCTAACCCCTGGGACAATAGAGCATTGAGGAATATTGTTACAATTGTCTGGTAAAAGGTTAAAATTGTCTGGAATAAGCCTAAGACGCTGCATATTCAATAAATAGCGAAACTGCCAATACAGTTGAACACGAATGAATTGATTAGTCATTCTTCACGTGTTATGGTTACAATAAAGTGACTGAATTAATATATAAATCAAATCTAATTTACCACATTTACTTAAGAACATAAAGAGGTGCCAAATTTCTCATAAAAAGCACTATAAGTCTCTCTAAAGCCACAACAATAATTTAATTATATTCAAATAATCTTGATAACAAATACAAAAGGTCCAACAAAACTAAACAGTAGCAATTGACAAGGCAATTGGACATTTATGTGGGAGGAATGTTGTCAAGTCATTGGGGAAGAAGCTTGTCTGAGGCATAAACTATTTACATTATGAATTCACTTACATTCTCAACAAGCTCCAACGCCAAATCCTTTGCTGACTCACCATCAGGATAGTATACTGAACCAGTCAAATTACTGAATTTGTCAACACATTCCAACACAATCCTGACCTGAATCACACAAAATAAGGGATACAATAACATAACTAAGCAATTGTATTTGTTTTGAATAAAAGGCAAGAAAAAAGTGAGTCTTAGTTGTATAAAAAAAAGTGCTCACATCTCTGTGCAACACACGAATTTCTGTGAAATGTTTGGCTTCTTTTCCATATGGATCAGCAGGAACTTCACCCGCTAAAGCAGAAGATGCAGCAAGCCTCTGTGCAGATGTTAAAGGACCACGACCTTCAACGGCCGAGTCTCCATTTTGTTCACTAGACACCACCTCAGTTACAATGGTAGATTCTGGTGCAGACCTTCTACCAGGAGATGGAGACTAGTCGAAAAGTTGACATGATTTAAAAATTTAGGAATAGAAAAAGAATCTATTTAAGATATTCTATGAAAGAGGATGTACGCTTACCTGAATCCCAGCAACAAACACTTGGACATATTGAAAATCAGGAAGCAAAAAAACACGGATTGTGCTTCCATCACGAGCCTGATCCACAATAGCCTCCAAAGGACTTCCCTTTTTAGCCGCCAATAGAGCCATAGCATCAAAATTACTTGGATCACTAACCGCTGAAGGAGGCAGGTCCCTAATGGCTGCCTCAGCAGCACCTGGTGTCTGAATAAAGCAATAACAAGATATATTGTTGTAATCTTCCAAATAAAATAGTATCTAAAACCAAAATAAAAACTACAAACAAGAAAATACAAAGAAAAGAAAAAATATATACAGACCCTGTTCCAACGACCAAGGCCTTGCTGCTTGGCCTGCTCTTCAAGGCGTAGCAAGTCGTTTAAGTAAGGACTAGCTTCTCCTTTCTGTTGACCTTGTTCTCTAACCTATATTAAAGGAAAACGTAATGTGAAATGCTATGCAAACCAATGGAAACTGGAACACTTTGAACCAGCTATAAAAACAATTACAAACCTTTGCCCATCCTGCAGAAACTACAAGCAAAGCTACATTCTTATCCCCAAGGAAGACAGAGCCAAATTCACGGTTAATGGATGGTACAGTGTAATCCACTCTGAACGTGACCTCCTGAAATGCATAAGACAGTAAATTTTAAGCCTTAATTTTCCAACAAAATTTTTGTGAACAAGTGGTAATAGTTGAAGGACAACAAAGCCACAATAAATCCCACCTTCCCAATACAAAGCTTCCTCAAGAATTCTCTGCTCTGCCATGCAAACGGCTCATCAAGGCCACCTCTTCGGGTAGCCTATATTTGAAGTGAAGCAACATGGGAATAGTAAGTGAATGCTCAATTCGTTAGCAAGAAGACCACCATCAAACAAGTTCAATATATTTAAAATGCTACCCAAGTGCAGAAATAAGAGAGCACCATTGCAAGGAAACACAGCAACGTAGAGCTTCATTGATTGCATATAAGGGACTCATAAATTTAACACGAGATTAAAACTGAGTCCAAAACTTGGAAACATGAAACACATCATCAAGAAGAATTAAGCCCAAATACAAGCACATAAATCATAGACCACTGCATGCAGTTGGCAATGCAGAGACATAATGTGATTATTAACAACAATAATATAGAATGCATACAAATAACCAAACATACCAGCTTGGGAGTCATTAGTGATGACAAAGTGATTGTCTTCTCGGGAGGAATCTCAGCCTTGGTGTTCCCCATTATCACCAAGCTATCACCAGATGGAACAGCTTTTACTATTCCCCTCAACCATCCTGTGGCTCCAGCTGCTGATGCCATTTTAACAGCAAAATCTGCATAACAAAAAAGTATTTTTTTTTTGGACAAGATGATGCATTCAAATATCACGGATAATTTTATCAGTTTTCAATCATCAATGAAGTGTCAAAAGTATAACTTTTTTCATTAAAAAAAAAGGAGAAATAGTTGACCTCTACCAACACCACAATTTTAATTACAGAATCAATTTAAAAGTATATCATTCTGACTCTGTAATCCACTAAAACCTTGTACCAATCCAATTTACCAAAAAACCAAGATTTAACAAAAAATTAATGGAAGTGATTAATTACTCTCTATCAGCTTGACCAGAGGCCGGATGCAAATGGCACAAAAACACTAACAAATTTCACTGGAGAAATCTTAACATAAATGTAATAGACCAATCACCCAATTCTCTTCCGTCCTCCGACCGGGTCATGACAATAAACATGCAATCACACATACGAGAAAGATCTGTAGCTCAACACCAGCGATCAGCGCGATGTCCACAAAATCACACAAAACAAAATCCAATAACAGTCAATTCACTAAACAAAAAACGCATGCATTCATCAGAGCAGCTAAACAGTTACGAGATCTGAAAACCGTACCTGTAAAACCAACAGAAAGATCTTCGATAAATCCTAGGCTGGAGGAAGTCGACAAATGGAACTAAACGAAACCGATCCGATTTCCAATTCAATTACGATGAATTCATCAAATCGAACCAGTTTTTGACAGGCGGAAACAAATCCGAATCCAATTGGACTCTTTTTCTGTACTTTTCCTGAATCCGGAGCGGAATTTGGGAGAATGTGCTGAAGAGAGAGACGACGGCGGTTCCGGGGAAAGCAAATATTTCAAAGCCGGTGTAGAGATAGGTGGTATTATATAGCAAGGGGCGGCGGAGGCGATGCACCTCAATTAGTGTTTGGAAGAGCTTTTATAAGTAGCTTTTAGTAGCTTATACTTAAAGTTGTGTTTGTAATATTAGAAAAAAAATAATTTAATTTTAGAAAAAACAATTTTGCAAACACTCTTATAAAGTTTATTTTTCGGTTTTTTGGGCTTTCGCTTTTAAAAAAGACCCCCAAACATGGATGCTTACGTCTTATTCTAGCTTATTTTAAGCTTCAGAAAAGCAGAAGCTTCCATTCCAAACATTAAAAAAAGTGCTTATACGGTAAAAAGCCCAAAAGCAGCTTATTTAAGCTATTCCAAACACAACCTAAATCGCCTCACTTTTTCCAGTAATTACTAAAAGTGCCACGGTGGCGTGTAGGATTTGCTCCTGCTCCAAATCTACCCAGGAATTGCATTTATTTCTGAATTTCTATTTTTTTATTTCTATATTCAATTTTATTCAGATTTTGTTTGTCAAGTCCTAAATTAGGATAGCGACGTCAAATTTGAGTTGTGCTGACGACCCCGGACTGCCACGTGGAGTCTTCAGCCAATCATTGTTCGACATGTGGAGGTGAGGAGTTGTATTTGCCACGTCGGAAAAGTTTCATGATCCATTTTCGCGGGAGTGCAGTGTGGATATATTCGAATAATAATCTTTTTGTAAGATGAAATATAAAAATAAAATAAAATAAAATATATAATCTTTAATTACAAGATAATTAAGTTTATCTCGAAGGAGAGGGTTAAGCCGGCTTCTTATCATTTTGAATAAATTTAATTCAATGCGGGTTTGACGATTGTTTTCTCCGATCCGCTTCTACGGACGTGCATTTAGTATGATATGTAATATTTCAATCGTCATCTGTTTTGTCAATATTTCAGTAACTATAAGAATTTTGTCCTTTAAATAATCAAAGTTAGATAATAGTATAATATTAATAACTTCACTTAGAATTTTATCCTTAATACAGTTAAAAATAGTTAATATATACTCCCTCCGTCCGGATGAAACGTCCTGTTTCTTTTCGGCGCGGTACTTTATGCGGTGGACTTTTGTGTGTTAGGAGAGAGAGTGGTGTGAATGAGACCCACAAAAAAGTACTCCCTCCGTCCCATTCGACTTGTCTAGTTTTCCTTTTTGGGTTGTCCCGTTCGACTTGTCTAGTTTCCAAAAAAGGAAGCCTAATCATTACACAACCTACCACTTTTTCTTTGTGGGGCTTACCTCTTTACACACAATCACACACCCATCTACACACAATCACTCACTCTTCTTAATCTCCGTGCCCAAAAGAAACAAGACAAGTAGAATGGGACGGAGGGAGTAACTTTTTGTGAGATAGATTTATTTCCTTTTTAGGAAACAAGACATTTGGGTGGGACAACCCGAAATAGAATACATGACGTTTCATGTGGGACAGAGGGAGTATTTTTTTTTCAAATCCGATTTGAGTCAATTGATTAAAATAAAAGTAATGTTCAATAAAGTAGATACCTTGTTTAATGAATATTTCTTTCCAATCTCAAATTTATTACTTTATTCATATTTAAGTACATAAATTTTCAAATTTAAATGTTCGAGGATAAAGAATTAATTTCTAGGATTTGGTAAGTTTTGAAATTTGGTAATTTTGCACCTGAATTTGTAAATTGGTATTTTATGGGTTGTATTAGTCACAAATAGGGCAAACCCAATTGGTTTAGTGTCGCCATCATGTATATTCATTGTTTCGTGTAAGTTATTAAATGCACGGAAAACTTTTAGCCGCCAATGAGGAAAATTCCATTTCGCAAGTAGTAAATAAGTAGTACTCCCCCGTCCCACAATTCTTGTAACATTTTCTTTTTGGGATGTCCCACCATTTTTGTAACATTTCCTAAAAAGGATAATTATTATATACACTTTTTTTTAAGGCCCCACATCTCTTCTCACAACCAACAACTCTCCTAAAATACCGCGCCGAAAAGAAATGTTACAAGAATCATGGGACGGAGGGAGTATTTGGTAATCGTATTTAATAAAAGATGCGTCTCCAGAAATAAAACAATGAAGTCAGATTCAAAATTGCCATTATACGACATTTTCGGAAACAAATCAATGCTTTGAATGGTACATAACAATGACATAATCACACAAATGATTCTGATCAAATTCCAACTATTTTAGGTCCATTAGACGTTTTGATAATTTTGTAATTTTTAATCATATCAATTTTCTAATTAGACTTTTGATTTTATTTTTAAGCATCGAGGAACTTTACATTATTATTTCGTACAAAAAACGTTTGTGTTTTACATTATCAGCCCATCTCAGTACTTAGATCAAGGTTGCCACTAAGCACAAGGACAGGACAGGACAGCCAACCTCTCAGATGAGTGTAGGCCAACTTTCTTCTTCTTTATTGAAACCTTTTACACCATAAGCAATAATGAAGTGAAGTGAACTCCAAGCTCAACTACACATTTTACTTCCACATGCTGCAAACTCACATCACACTCCTAATATATATTATTATTACCATAATCCAAAATAACCACAACACACACACACACACAATGAACTACGCCTTCCTGGCTTGCTTCTTGGCTCTATGCCGCCTCTCCTCCGCCGCCGACGGCGACAACCTCTACGACGTCTGCCCCACCGACGCCGCCCACCAAACTGCCCACTTCAACGGCTACCCATGCAAGCCCTCCGCCGATGTCGCGCCCTCCGACTTCAAGTCATCACTCTTGAACTCCGCTGGCGACACCAACAACTTCTATCGCTCCTCCACCACCATCGCCACGGCCGCGGAGTTCCCGGGACTCAACACGCTCGGCCTCTCCGCGGCCCGGACGGACATAGAAATCGACGGCATGGTCACGCCGCACGCCCACCCGAGGTACGTATAGGTTTAACTTGAAAAATATTTAATATCCTATCTTGAATAATCATCTTACACATAATACCATATTATACATAATACATAATTATATCTTACTCATATGGACTTCTATCTTAGGCTCTATACATTTTTTATTCGATAGTTTCTATATCCTACTATTATAATTCTTTCTATTTACTTTTTCCAAAAACCACCAATCTATATCTATAAAGATCTCAAGTATTCGTCTAGAATTAAATAAATAAATACATTATTGGTTGAGGCCCGACCTTCTTGTGTGACTTGAGGCTTGAAATGCATATTTGACATGTGATATATATTTTATTTAAATAATAACATTAAACTGTATATTTGACAATATATGCCCTAATTGGAACTTATTAATCCTACACGGAAGGATGATTTAAGTATTTTGTGTTATATATATATATATATATATATTTATTTATTTATTTCAAATTCAATCCCATATAAATTAATTTTGGATGTGACAATAATATTACTCCTTCCGTCCTACTTCAATTGTCCAATATTCTTTTTTGGGTTGTTTAACTTCAATTGTCAACTTTCCTTTTGAGTAAAGCAATGTTTTATAAATTTAGTGGATTCTACTATTTTATCACTTATTTACTCGCAACCAACAACTTTCTTAATTTTTGTGCAAAAAAATTAGACAATTGAAGTGGGACGAAGGGAGTATAATTTGAACACAAGTATTTGTGCTTATAACTTATTGGTGGTCTAAGAATTTTAACTAGGTATATGCATGTTTAGGTAAATAAGTCCCTTTATTAATGTAATTGGAATAAAATTGAATTTACATATTAAATATAAATAGTAATAACGACCAATCTAATTAATGGGTCGGATGTAACTCTTTCAAGGGCCTCGGAGATGATGTTCGTGAGGGCCGGAGAGGTGGCGGCGGGTTTTGTTGACTCGAACAACATGGTGTTTCAGAAACGGCTTAGTGAAGGGGATGTGTTTGTTTTCCCTAAGGGGCTTCTGCATTTCTGCTTCAATGCTGGTTTCGAGAAGGCGACGATCTTCTCGGTGATGAACAGCCAGAATCCCGGCCTTGCGAGCGTTTCCGGGGAGATGTTTGTAAGTTCTGATGCGAAGAAGGTGATGATGGAGAGGATGAAGGCTATGGCGATGGTGGATTTGAATGGGATTAGTAGTGTGGAGTTGTTTGGGGAGTAGACTTTTTTTTTCTTTTTTCTTTCATTAGTATTTATTGATTGGTGTATATGTTGATATGTTAATAGAAAAGTCGTTTATATTTTGAGTGAACTCTATTATCGTGTAATTTGAACAATTACAATCTTTACGGTAATTAGGGTATGTTTGAATATAATACTTCTATGCTTCATTGATATAGTAACAATTTTGTTGGGTTAAATTGGCAATAAGATTTCGGATTCATATATGAAAAATGATTTATGACTTATTCGTTTTGTCCGAAACCTAAATCTAGTTTCATTGAACACCTATAATGTCGTATGAACGATCCCGAAACTCATTCTAAGCTGCGAAAAAAGTGTCTTTTCTACACCATAATTTGGGATGAGATTACATGTCCATTAAATTCCTATCCAATTGGTGTCCGATTCAAAACGACGTAGTTTTGTATTGAGAAATTATAAATTAAAAGGAAAGGATTGAAAAAAGAATTTAATAAATAATTAAATTATGCATATTTTTAATACAAAACTAAGTCGTTTTAAATCAGACATAAATTGATCAGAGATTTATTGGACAGGAGATCCCATCCCCCATAATTTCAACTCTCGCACAGCCACACACAAGCAAAAATAATTGAAAAATAAAAAATGAATGAAAATCGTAGAAATTGGACCTATTGGGCTTATCCAAGTCCTTAATTGGGCCTCCCCCGGTCTGGGCTTTTGTATTAGCACCCGAGTTCTATTTGGCCCAATTTCTACGAGAGGGGTATCGGCAACGGTATACGCGCCAAGTCTATTGCGAATTTTCATAAAGCGAAAGGAGGAGAAGAGAAAAATGGTGTTGCTCTGCTTCGTCTTGGATCTGCGGAGCTTATCGCCACCAGTTCTTCGAGATCTGAATCAGGTACATACACAATTCATACAGATACACACGTTTATTTTTCTGGAGCTTTCAAATTGAAGAACTGCTTTGTGGAGATCCGTTCCTCTCGATGCAGATATTATAGTTTCTTTCGATTTTCTAGGTCAGATATTCGGAAGTTAATCAGTAAGGATGATTTGATTAAACTCGATTTGCAATTTGTTATTCTCTTTTTTCTTTTTCGTACTGCGCAGTCACTATTGCAGCTTGCAAATTACTACGCAATTTCAAGCACGAAGAGTAATAGTTGTTTGGATGGAACTCAATCGGATTCGAATCCTCTGGCAGATCGGATTGGACTTTGCTATATTGTGCGGAACCGAATAACTTGTTCGAATGAGGTATGGTAGCTCAACAATCTTACAAACCGAGTTCGCGTTATTTTCATTTCTCGTGCAGCTATTACAGTGATATAATTTGAATTATGTTGCTTACTGTTACACCCCAGATCTTGACGACAGAACTAGGTGAGGAAATGGAGTTGGAGAAGAACGGATCAGCGAAGGGAGTGAGTGAAGAGATGAGAAGAAGGGATTTTGACCCGATGAATGAGGGCGAAATCTATTTTGACGCCCAAGACTTCATCCCAGCCGTCGATCGTATCAGTGGCTGAGATACGGCGGATGGAGAAGACGCGCGTGGACGTCTACGATTTAATCCACGTGTTATCTTAATTATAATATTAGTTATGTCATTAAGTTGTTTTAATTGCTAATACTTTAGGTAATGCTGTAGCATATATATAATAGGCGGTTATCAATTTTATGATAAGAAATTAGATCTACTTTCCTTGCGCCTCCCTTCTCTCTTTTCTCTCTCGATCAATCTCTTCTTCCTTCTCTCTTTGCACTATTCCATTAATTCTGAGTTTTGTTATACAATTCTGGAAATTCACAGAGCAAATTCTCTACTAAAACTACAATCTAGCACCGGGTGCTACAGTGGTATCAGAGCGGCTCGTTCCTATGGCTGCTTCCGGGTTACCTCCCATCTTGGAAGATGGGTACATAGAGACCGAAGATCCAATTATTCAACCTGCAGAAATTGATGAAAAAACACAGCAGTTAGCAAATCTATTGAATCGCAACATGATGCAACAACTTGCCAATAATACAAGGACTCTTACGAACAACCTAACTGGGATGATAGGGAGGGGGGTAGGGCCGACTCATTATGGAGGGACAAGGGAGGGAGGGGGTGACTAGGCCATCAACTCCTCACTTTGCTAACCCTGTTCCGAGGGTAAATTCCCATTCACCACCGGGATTTAGGCCGCATGGGAAGGGAATTGATGAAGGTAGTGGTTCGGTGTATATGGAATTTCCTAGGGCTGCCGAAGTATTGTCTAGAGAATTACCAAAATTCAATGAGGATGTTAGGCCATGATTATTGGGAAGTGGAGGAAGAAATGGAGGACTTAATGACATGCAGCACGGGTATGGAGCTATGGGAGGAGTTAGCAGGGGAAATGGAAATAGAAGTTACTCCAGTTACTGTGGAAATAATGCTGGAGTGCTACCCACCGTAGCCAAAATTAGTTTCCCAAAATTTGATGGAGACAGATCAAGGTCTTGGCTGATGAGATGTAATAGTTACTTCTCTATGGTGAATATACCTGAAGAGCAAAAAGTAACATTTGCTTCAATGCATTTTGAAGGAAGGGCCCTAGAATGGTATGATAATTTGCCTTTGAAGGGTGATGAGCTTATTTGGGAACAGTTTGTGAGAATGATCTCAAACAGATTCCAGGATTTACAAGCTAACAAGGCAATAGGGGAATTACACAAACTGAGGCATAATAGGACATATGATGAATATGTGTCAAGGTTTGAATAGTTGAAGGCTTTTATTGTGCATAGCAAATGTGGAGAATTTGATGAGGATTATTGGATTTCTGCATTTATTAGTGGATTAGATAAGGACATACAAGCTGGCCTAGAAATGTTGCACCCTACCACATTGGATTCTGCAGTACATTTGGGAAGGCAGCAAGTCCATCTAAATGAGTCACTCATGAGGAAGCTCAAGGAGTATACTAGAGGGATGACTCTTACAAATCAAAACAAGAAGTCTGAAGTAAAATCTTATCCAAAACCATCTCAGAAGCCTATTCAGAATTCTAAGCCAGGGTTCAAACTGCTGACACCCTTAGAAATGGATCAGAGAAGCGCTAAAGGCCTTTGTTATAATTGTGATGAAACATTCACCCCCGGCCATAGATGCAAGAACAAAATTAATTTTATGGTTATGTTTGTGGAGGAACAAGGGGAATTTTTGAATAGTATGGAGGTGGGATCTGATGAAGAGGAGTTTGGGGATGCTAAGGATGAGTTGGGAATGGCCTTGGTTACCTTAGGGTCCATGGAGGAAGAATCAGGGAAGAGCATTATGAGATTGGTGGGAAATGTTGCAGGTAGAAGAATCAGGATATTGGTAGATACGGAAGCTCCCTTAGTTTCTTAAATGAGAATTTTGCTAAACAATTTGATAAGGGGATTGAGCCAGCCAGACCATTGAATGTTTTGGTAGCAAATGGAAATATTTTGGTCAGTAATACCAGACTTAAGCAGTTCAAATGGTTTATGCAGGGGTATGAGTTCCTATATGATATTAGACTACTACCTACTGTTGGGTATGATCTGATTTTGGGAAGTGACTGGCTTAAGGTGGGGTCTCCAATTATCTTAGATTATGAAGACAAATTCTTTTCAGTAATGAATAAGGGAGAAAGGATTTATATAAGTACAACCAAGGGCAGAGGAGATCTTCCTCCTAGTACTGCAGCAGCTGTCTATCAACTGCTGCAAAGGACTTCTTCTACTCCTGAGAGGTTCTTATTATTAGCTATGGAAGAAGGAAGCAATCAGAACAATCCCCTTATAGGGCCATTATTGGATTCTTTTAAAGATATGTTTGAAACACCTCAAAGGTCTACCCCCTAGCAGAGGGGTAGAACACAAAATAGTGCTGCAGCCTGGAAGTCTGCCTAAACAACAATACCCTTATAGGGTCAGTCATGCTCAGAAGGCTGAAATTGAGAGGACTGTATCAGATCTATTGAAATCAGGTGAAATTCAACCTAGCAAAAGGCCTTTCTCCTCTCATGTCTTGCTAGTGAAGAAAAAAGATGACACATGGAGAATGTGTGTTGATTATAGGTATCTAAATAACCTAACATTTAAGCATGATTACCCTATTCCAATTATAGATGAATTGTTGGATGAATTACATGGGGCCAAGTTTTTCAGCAAAATAGACTTGAGATCTGGTTATTTCCAAATTCTCATGGATCCAGATTCAAGGTATTTAACTGCTTTTAGAACTCATAATGGACACTATGAGTACCTAGTAATGTCCTTTTCAATCTTTGATGAATCAGGTGTTTGAAGGAAAGTTGAGGAGAAATGTATTGGTATTTTTTGATGATATACTGGATCTACAACAAGAGTTGGGAGTTACACCTTCAGCATGTGAAGGAGGTCTTGGAAATCTTAAGGAAACATAAGTTATTTGCCAAAATTAGCAAATGTGAGTTTGGGAAAAAAATCTGTATCTTATCTAGGACATGTCATATCTCAAAATGGTGTAGCTACGCCCTGAGAAGGTTACAACAATGCTAGAGTGGAAGGTTCCTCCAAACTTGAAGGGATTAAGGGGATTGTTGGGCCTTACTGGTTATTATAGGAAATTTATCAGAGGATATGGAGTTCTCAGTAAACCTCTTACAAGTTTATTGAAAAAGGGGGCATTTGAGTGGAGTAAGGAGGCTGAAGCAGCTTTTCAGAAGCTAAAAGAGGCTATGATCACAACCCCTGTGTTGGCCTTGCCTGATTTTATGAAGGACTTTATTTTAGAAATAGATGCATGTGGCTCGGAATAGGAGTTGTCCTTATGCAGGAGGGAAGACCTATTGCCTATCTCAGCAAGGTGTTAAACCAAAAGAATCAGTCCTTATCCATTTATGAAAAGGAATTCTTAGCTATACTTATGGCAGTGCAGAAATGGAGGGGATATCTACACGTAAATCATTTCATCATCAAGACTGATCAACAAGCTCTAAAACACTTGTTGGATCAGAAAATCACAACTCCACTTCAACAGAAATGGATCCCTAAGTTAATGGGATTTGATTACTCTATTCAGTACAAGAAAGGTAAAGAAAATGTTGCAGCAGATGCATTATCTAGAAGAGACACTAACCAATGTATGGCTCTTACCAGTGCAATACCCTTATGGGTAAAAAGATTGACAGAGAGTTATGCTAATGATGTCAAATTGATGAAAGTTATCACAACCAAGGTTGTGGATTCCAGTGCTATCCAGACTATACATATTATGGGGACTTAATCAGAAAACAAGGAAAAATAGTGGTGGGAGATTTAAAGGGACTGAGACAAGGCATTATCAGGGAATTCCACAATTCAGCAGTGGGTGGACACTCTGGGGAAGATGGCACCTACCAGAGAATCAGGAGGTATTTTTCTTGGAAGGGTTTGAAACAGGAAGTAATAGATTGGGTCAAGTCTTGCCATATATGTTCAGAAAACAAATATGAGAGGTACCAAAGTCCAGGCTTATTACAACCCTTACCCATTCCTACACAAGCCTGGACTCACATCTCTATGGATTTTATAGAGGGGTTACCAAAATCACAGGGCAGAACAATGATTTTAGTATTGGTGGATAGATTTACCAAGTATAATCATTTTATTGGCTTAAGCCATTCATATATTGCAACTTCTATAGCTCAAATTTTTATAGATCATATAGTTAAGTTACATGGGCAGCCTCTAAGCATTGTGACTGACAGGGACCCATTATTCACTAGTGTTTTTTGGACTGAACTCTTCAGGTTGTTAGGAACTCAACTGGACATGACATCAGCCTATCACCCCAGTCTGATGGACAGACTGAAAGAGTTAATCAGTGCTTAGAAACTTATCTACGATGTATGGTGAGAAACAGTGCAAGACAGTGGCATAAGTGGTTATCTTTAGCTGAGTATTGGTACAATACCAATTTTCACTCAAGCTTAAAGATGTCGCCTTTTGAGGCTCTGTATGGGTACAACCCCCCTATATTCACTACAGGGCCGTACCCAAATACAGATTCTCTTGACAGCCTGCAATTCGCGGAAGAGAGAACGCGAATTCAACAGACACTCAAGGAGAATCTCTTAAAAGCTCAAAACATAATGGTGAAGTATGCGAACCTAAAAGGGATTGACATGAAATTTGATGTGGGCGAAAAGGTATATCTTAAACTACAACCGTTTAGGCAAGGAAGTGTGGTTTTGAGAAAAAATCAGAAATTATCGCCAAGGTTTTACGGACCCTATACTATTACAGAGAAAATAGGGGAAGTAACATATCGCTTGGACTTACCTCAGGGCTCAAGAATTTGGCCCGTTTTCCATGTCTCATTGTTGAAGAAATCTGTCGATCCGAAGCGATTTCATTCTGCCGACCCTCCGAACTTGCTAAGTGATGGAGGGGTAGCTTTCATTCCTACAATCAAAGGAAAAAGGAGTAAGGTGTCAAGAAGAGGAAGAATCATTCAGTCTTTTATGATAGAATGGGATTTTCAGGGACAAAAAATTGAATCTTGGGTCGAGAACGATTACCGAAAAAGATTCATCCCACCATACAACCTTCAGGGACAAGGTTGTCTTAAAGGGGAGGGTAATGTTACACCCCAGATATTGACGATAGAACGAGGTGAGGAAATGGAGTTGGAGAAGAACGGATCAGCGAAGGGAGTGAGTGAAGAGATGAAAAGAAGGGATTTAGACCCGATGAATGAGGGCGAAATCTATTTTGATGCCCAAGACTTCATTCCAGCCGTCGATCATTGCCGGATTCCCTAGCCGATAGCGAGGCGGTTTTGTTTGATCCGCAGGAGATCCTCCAGTTCCGAAATCGTGTCGTAGGATCCAACACTACAAGGGAAGTACTTGTTCGCAGTGGCGGAACTAGAACTATGAAGTTGGGGAGTCGAAATAGAGGAACAACGGTGCCGAAGGCAGAGAAAAAATCGAGAGTTGCTAAATATAGTTTTAAATGGTTCGAACACAAATACGATATGAAAAGATATAATATATATTATTTATTGTATTTGTTACGCTGAGAATGATACTTATATAACTAGTAAAAAAAAAAGAGAAATATTTATAATATGTGAGAGAGTTATACATATATATTGAATTAATTATACTTGTAATAAAACTAAAGAAAACTAGAAAAGAAATAATTTAAAAGTCTAAAAATAAAAATACGATATGAAAGATATAATATATATTATTTATTGTATTTGTTACGCTTGAGAATGATACTTATATAACTAGTAAAAAAAAGAGAGAGAAATATTTATAATTTGAGAGAGTTATACATATATATTGAATTAATTATACTTGTAATAAAACTAAAGAAAACTAGAAAAAAATAATTTAAAAGTCTAAAAATAAAAATCAAATGAGTGTATTGGGTTTCGAACATGAGACCTCTCTTAAAAGAGATAAAGTCATTAACCAACTGCACTACAAGCAAATACTTAATTATATTTTTCACTAAAAGCAATACGAATCATATACCCTATTTAGTTGAAGTTCCGTCGGCCGGGGGGTCGGTCGACCCTCCCAACCCCCCTCTAGTTCCGCCAATGCTTGTTCGCTGGAAGGATCTTCCCTTGGAGGATGCTTCGTGGGTGACGGTCAACGAGTTCCGTGCCCAGTTTCCTTCTTTCCGCCTTGAGGACAAGGCGCTCGTCGAGGGGGAGGAAATTGTTATGAACGATGAAGACGAAGAAGGGGTGGAAGGTGAGCGGGGCGGAGCTAAGCCTTGGAAGGTTTATGTGAGAAGGAAGCTTGCAGCGTGATTGAAGAGGCGGAAGAATGGAAGTGTTATGTTTGGGAAAAAGCGTGTTTTGTCTGATTTAATTACTTTCCTTTAATTAATTGTCATTAGGGTTAATTAGGTGCTGGGGTATAAATACTCAGTTTTCTCCTTTGTTTATGTATCGAATATTCTGGGAACTAAATTGGGGCAAGCCGTGCTTGTTTGGGAATCTCTCTTTATTCATAGGACCCAATTCTTACCAGATTCATCTCTGACTTATATTATGGATTGCAGTTTTCCAAGTCGTATGTAGAATTCTAAATTCACTTGATCAGGGCCTGGTTTGCTCTTCTATCTGTAACATTGAAACTGCAACCGAGACTTCATTCCGGTCCTATTATATTCTTCTTTCTACCTTCGGACAAAGGCCTGATGCTTTTGAGGGTAAATTGTGGATATCATATTAATTCATTTGCTTCCGTTCTATCTTCATTGACGTGTAAGGTCTGCAGAGAAATCTTGATAAAGTTTTCCCTCTCATATATAAGCATCAATTTCAATAGTGTTATAATTTTTAATGCTCCCTAAATAAAGAAACAATCTCAACTGGTGATTATCCATTGCCCAGAATCTGTTAGGGGGCAGTTTATAAGGACAGAAATTTGAACTGTGGTTGACGAATTTGGACCTTTTTCATTCAGATATTTGTGTCAATTCTTCCCTATGCCTCCTTACTTTTGTTGCTAGAGTTTAAGATTCCAAATCATTGATTGCTTAACTAACTTTCTCATTTTTTATTTTTTATTTATTTATTTTTTTTTAAATCAGAGGAGTTTTTTCCCATTCCTGCCTATAATCAACTTGGTAGATCTTCTGTAGTCGAAGAGATTCAAAGCGCAGTTCAAGCCTCCTTGCTAAAGGTTGGCTTCAGTATCTATATTCTCTTGAATCACTATTATCTGCCACATGTAATTGCATTTTACGGTTTCTAAATTCAGACATGTTTCTCATGTATTTGTTTGTGCCAAGGGTCTAAAGATGATTATTCACTTTATTACTAGTATTCACTTTACTATGGAACAAAATTAATCCCTATTCCCCTTTTAGCACTAACACTAGTATGCAATTTTCTTCTTTCCAGGTAGAAGTAAGCGACTATAATCCACTCCACCATGAGAGAGGTTTCCACAAAAAACTAAACATGCTTGTTAAAGAGAGCCTACAATTCGGGTACATCTATATCTCTTATCTCTATCTCGTTTGATGCATCAGCTGACTTCTACTGCATTTCTAACTACAAATTGCAGGGCAATATTTCCTAAAACCAGATAAGAAACCTCAACTTCAGACTCGGACCAGCAAAACTCCGAGGCAAGCAAAGCTGTCACAGTAGATGAACCACCACAATCTGATGCTAAACAAGGAGTAAAGAGAACCAGTCCATCTCTTGCAGAAGAATGGGAGCAACTTATCGTCACCGAGCTTGGCACCGTATCATCCCCGAAATCCGTTTCGACCTCAAAGCCCGATCAACCGGTTGTATCGCCATCGCAAGGTGCTAGACAACTTGATGAGAGGACTTCAAGAATCCTTAAGAGACTTGAAGTCCCTAGGCAGCTGAAAAGAAAAGCACCTTCACCTATATTCTCATGCAGTTTCTCTGCTGATGTTTGTGGGCCGGCTAAGAGGTCTCTCATACCGTATAGACCCACTGACAGTGAAGAGCAAGGCCCAGTATCAAGCCTACCAATAAAGCCCAATCTCCTGAGGCTTAAAAGGAAGAAATAGCCCAGCTTTTATGAGGTAATCTTCTCATTCCTTTACTAGATTTTGTGCAATAATTTCCTAATTCGTATAATTTGTTTTAGTTATTGGTCTTTCCCTCTTGTCCTTTCTCACCACAATTTATTTGTCTTGCTGTAATGCACTAACGCGTTTTCCCTAATTTTGTGAAAGATGAATGGTGCCAGAGTAACATGGCCTCTTTTGTGTAAAATCTCTCCTCTCTCTCTAGTTGGCCCCTTTTGTGTAAAATCTAAGTAATACCATTTGAAGTTGATAAGGTCAAATCTAACATTACATAATACAACACGCTATCGAATTACACAAATCATGAGTAACATGGCAAACATCCCAAATTGTGACTTATAGTAAAAGACATGTGCCCAAATCCAATGGAATCTCAACAAACCTAGACTAAGAATGTCAACTCAAACAAAACCAAAAAGCACAACCAAAATTACACAAACATACGTTTATAATTGAGCTGATCGAGTGGGGAACCGTTCCACCCATTTCTTCACCACGATCAATAATTATCTTCCATGAAATCAATAAAGTGAAATATAATACAAACCGGACCCCACAAATTCTCTTTTGCTTATTCAAGCATGGGAGCTCATTCCAAGTTCCCTAAAAATATACTACTAACTTCTTATTAAATTGAGGGACGGATCTAGAATTACAATTGAGAAAGCGAAATCTATAATTTTACTATAGAAGAGACCTAATGGAAAAGACCTCAAAAATACACACGATATCAGCTCCCAACACGATTTTGGGGGTGTTTCCTTATATTCGTTACTGACTATATTTACTTTTTAAAAATTGTGAAAAAGAAAAAAAAAATAAAAAAAACTTCCTCCTTATTGTGGGTGGGTTTGGTCCAACAAACCTTCGCACTCATACAAATTTACATGTCAAAAGTTCTCTTTGTGGAACTCAAATTTGGTATCGGTTTTGTGAGAGAAATCACAAGCAAGGTTTCTTAGCTCTGCCACAGGTGGTGGCGCCCCACAATAGAACACTCCTGCAAAAATTGCCAACAATAAATATTTTCTTAGTTAAGTAAAAATTCAAATATAATGTCAATGATTATACAACCACTTGCATGCTGTAACAATTCGTTTCGTGTTTGAATGCGTGTTTATTATGTGGATATTATACTTAATTTGATGCAATAATTGAATGCTCGACAAAGACTGCTTCATATCTATCACGTTCAAAGCGAAAAAAGCACTACCAACAAAACCACACATACATGTCTCCACAACTTTTACTTTCACATGGGATAAGAAGTTGAACATGTGTGGGAAGTGAAGTGATATGTCATGCAAGGAAAATTATCTCCCAAAAGTGCTCTAGAAATCTTCTAGATCATGTGTTCTGACAATCATGAGTTAATCCAGAATATAGAATTTGCGGATAAAATTTGCAATTTCTAGAGTGATTTTCATAAAATATAAAGAAAATTCAGACAAATTCAAAATTTAGAATTAGGGGACGAAGTCTATAATTTTCAGGGGTGTAAATCTTTAAGTCTTGGGAAGGGTCGAAACAATAATTTTTAAGAAAATTTAAAGAAAATCCGAGTTAATTATACAATTTAAGGGCAGTGGTCCCTACATGCCCCTAGATCCACCCCTGATATGTTATATATGAAAGGTAACATCCAAAAGTGATATAGAAATCTTCTAGTTCTCGTATTATTATCTTGAGTCATGTATGACATGTGTAAAGATGTATGTGTATGAGTATACAATACATGTACAAAAACTTACCGACTCTTGAGTTTGGATGATTGAGAGCAATCCTCTTGTAGACTGTCCTCCAATTAGGCTTAGCAAAATGGGACTTAACCCTAGTCCCAGAGACAACGTCCACTCCATTCTTAGCATGATTGATTGATTGAAGCATCGCAATTAGGGCAGAACGAGCATCCCCTTCTTCATACACACTAGTGCAATAATTGTGCATTTCAATCACTCCTTTATGATCCATTTCAGCCACCTCATTCATCACACCTTTGAACCAATCAAATGAACCTTGCTCTCTAGTCACCCAACAGAAATAGGCCCGTCTCGTCTTAAAGTCGTGTTTGTCGCTACCTGAGCCCGATTTTCTCTTAGGCGTTGGGGAAGGGAGTGGGAGGCCGTTGTGGCTCCTGCTTCCCTCCTCCTCGTCCATGGCCCTCATGTTGTTGACGATGTCCTTCACGACGCTGATCATCGGCGTTGCACCGATCCCAAGCCCTACTAGTAAAACGACGTCGTAGTCCTTGTAGTCTTGTGTTGGTGCTCCATAAGGGCCATCAATTAGTACTTTAGGGAAACTGCAGGGCAAGACATTCATGATGCAACTATTTGGCTAATTGATACTAATAAAAAAAAAGGAACGATTATGCATTAGGGGCTAGAATTGAATTTGACCGTACAATAAGTAAAATGATAGGTGCAAATTGATTTGATTCTCAGGTGATGATTCTAAATAATATAATACTAATATATTTATTCATTATTTATTAATAAGTTTATCCATTAAATTAGTCTCATTACATGCTTTATCAATTAAATGCTAGAGAATATACATGTAGTTGGGGCTAACATGCCATGGAATAATTTATGGCATATTCTATGCTATTTTAATCAATTTTATTACAATATTAAATATGGAAAAGGCTTACTTGGGATTGTTTTCTCCTTGCAAACAGTCAGCTCTGAGGAGTCCACTTTTCCCTGTAGGTGGCGGCTGACAAACCTAACCAGGAATAAACATAATTTATCTTCATATAATATCATATAAATACTAATTCAAAAGGCAAACGTAAATTATTACATATTCAAGGGTATAAATAGGTTAGTAAAGTTGTGTTGTATATAAACAAAAAAAAAAGGAAAAATTTAAAAAGTAGTAATAATTTGTTTAATATATATAAATATCAATTTACCTCTGAAAAAACAACTTTCAGCTGTCTGGTCCAGTCACCGAGTGTCCGAATGTGGACGCTAAGATAATCATCTCTAGGAGCTGAAGTTATTGAAAAAGGGTGCCTGCAATTAAGTGGTCCATCTTCGGTGATTCTTCCATCGGCATCTTTATCAACCCTGCATTAATTCAAGAATTTGAATTAGTTGGATTTAAGCTTATTTGAGTTCAAGACTAATCTTAATTAATTTAACTAATTAAGTAAAATTATATATTTTACATGTCAAAGAAAGTTTTAAGGCGACAATCGAAGCTTTGATCAGCAATCTGATCCAAAAAATCCTTCAATTGGGATTTCGTAACAGACTCGCCGGAGATATTCCTCCGCCGCGCCAGCGCGTCGAAAAGCTGGCCGGCGAACTCCTTCGACTCCTTCATCCCTACATTATAATTAAATCAACAAAATGATTATTTCATTTTCTTCGTCTTTTGTATGAAAGAGTAAATTTCAAGAAACTTATTAGAGAATTAGGTTTTGGTAGTTGAGAATTTCAGTTCGTACATACATACCAATGCAATCGCCGAAGAGGTGACGTGGCAGAAGGCCATTGGTGGACTTAGTGAGTTCGTCGAACCGGTTCCCCACTCCGGTCCAAGCGGATCCTCCGTCGGTCTTGCTGATAAACTTGAGTCCCATGAGAGCGGTCGCGGCGGCGGACTTCGTCCTGTCAAGCCGCTTTACCGGCTGAGGGTGGCGCGTGAAGGAAGCCAACCGCTTGATCTCTTGCGACACGTGTTTGATTCTCGACGAAGCGTTTCTCGCCACCGACGCGCCGAATGAAGGCTTCTTTTCTAAGCCTCTCGCGAGGAGTTTGAGGTCGGTCTCCTCCACTGCTCCGCCGCCTCAGGCGGCTGCCTTAATGCTGTGCACCGCCACCGAGTCCGCGTGGAGGTCGAGTGTGATCTCCACGTAATCATCCCCGGCAGTGGCGGAGGCGGGGGAGGTTCTGTCATCGGGGAGGGTGAACCCGGCGCTCTTCTTGCCACCGATTCTCCTGTTTAGTGGACCGCTGAAGGAGCTCCGGTCGGCGTCGCCGCTGTTGACGGCTAACTCCGTGTCGGAGTGGCAGTGGTGGTGATGGATGCCTTCCGTGTTTTGCATATCTTAAAGCGAATGAAACGAAATGAGTTAAATTTGCGATGAATTTAGAAGTTGCCGGTGGAGGCGGCGGTTGTGGTTGTGTGGCGGCGGCCATGGTGGTGGTTGTGGTTTTATCGTGAAGTGTGAGGTGATGAATTTATACACATGATTTAGTTTGGATGCCTTTTTTCTGCATACGTTGAATTATAGAATTATTTTATTTCCGTTTATAACAAATTGACAAATTTCCCATTATAATTATAGTAATGATTCTAATGATGCCATAATTGAAATTACTACTTAACTACTTGAGAATAATTAAATATTGTTTAAACACTATCATGTGGAGGAATATTTGGAATTCTTAAAAAATGTATATTCATATAGATATATTTATGAATGCGATCACTGACCTTAAAACGTAAACGATCTGATATAATTCGATTTAAAAATATTAATGAAATTCAAAGACATGATTTATAATCACCTATGTCATTAATTCGTTGTTTATATCTCTTGTTTTTTGTAAAAAGTATCTGTACCTAAATTAAATTAAGTTTAGATAGGTGTATATACGTACCATCACATTGATTTTTCGAGTGGAGATAATTTCCACAATTATTATAAAATATTTTAAATGTCGTTCTCTTCATTTGTTTTATCCAGAAATAGGTATACATGTTTGAAAGCTGAAATCATGTCTTCTACTATATTTTTCTTCCAAAACTATCTCAAATTTCACGATTTAAAGATAACTTAGAAGACTTTCATCCTTAATAATTCTATAAAATATTATAAATGTGATTTTCAAGATTAAATATATACGAAATAATATAATTATATAAATATATATGCAAAAACGATATTGAAGTATTAACATTTTAGAAATCTATTTCAAATTCACAATTTGAAATGATCAAGCTTCAACTTAACTCTATAATCATGTGTAGCATTTATAAATATATTCAATCTTAATTGTACAATACCTAAAAGTCTAGTTGCGGCTCCAATATCGACTTGATATTAAGTCCGATATTAAAACCAACATTAAATGTGACTCTTGCTGCTTCGTATCCACTTATAGACATAAATATATTAATGAAATATATATATAGCTTTACTGTTATTTTAGGCTTTACGACTTAACAAGTTGCATACATCGGATTTCTCTTGTAGTCAATCTTAAATCATAATGGAAGATAAATAATGACGTCATGATATAGTACACGCAATTATTAAGGACATGAATTTTATTTAGACAGATCATAATTTTAGTTAGGATGATAAAGATTGATTAAGATGTTAGCGTATGTCAATTTGTTCTTGTCCCTATCATGCGTATAATTTCTTAAAAATTAAATCTCACAATTATAATTTAAGTCGGTGCTTAATTGCATCCCTATCTTTAATTATTTGTTTCCTTTTTCTGGTTTTAAAAATTCACTGTCATTTTGGTTCGTGTGATTAAAAAAATTGATTTATACAACAGAAAATTTAATATCATGATTAAAATTTTAGGGACATTTCATTCTCAACTTAGAATTCAATTCCAGTTTTAGGTTATTTGACCAAGACTTGAAATGGGAAATATGTATTCATATATTATAAAATCTTGATTTCGATTGACTTCATTAATCAAATAGATTATATCTGTAATAAAGGTTTTTATCAACTCTTGACTTCGGAACCTTCATTGAGCATAGTAAACGAGCATATAGTATGATATTATGAATATATTAGTAAACATGATTTTCGTTTGAAAAAAACGTTTTAATAATTACAAAATATCTTCTAAGAATATATACGAGCTGCAAACGAACCTACACGCAACGAGAAAAAGAATTCAGATATACAAATAGTGAATTATAATGATGATAATAAAGTAGTTTACTATTTAGTAGTCAATTCAAAATAAATTATTCCAAAGCATGATTGTGTTATTATTATTATTAATATGAAGTCTCAAAGTTGACCCTAACCTCACCTCAAACAATCAGGAATATAAGTGAAAAAATTGATTTAAACTTCTCATGATTTTTTTGGCTCATTGGCGTTATAAGGGATCTCAAATATTTTACGACTGGTGGAATTGATCTTTCTGTTTATTAATCTGAAAAAAATATTTAGAAATAAATTCTACCAATCTTAAATTAAGGTACAATCTAATTAAATTATGTTACAACAACCCGAATCTTATTTCCAGCCCAAGTAATTCACTTAGACCAGTATTATTATTATATTTCTATGAACCCAAAGTCCATTTAGGTCATGGATCTGAGCCCATATGATCTCCTACAAAATATGCCGTTGTAGAGAGAGAACAAGAAATTTAATAAAAAGTTGGGCTTTTCCTAGTTCAAAATGTTGAAATATATTAAGGTGGAAAATTGTTTTGCAATGAATAAAATTCTCTGATTTTTTTATTTTCTCAGACTAGGGAATTTTAGAGCCGTTATAAAAATGTGCACTGAGTAAATTTCGCTTTTGTGCAATAGTCTGCAAACTATACAAGAGAGACAACCTCTTTAAGTAACAGATTCATGATGTTGGTGGATTGAGTCTCCTTTCTTTTTAGCACGGTTATTTGAAATGACATATTTTCATTTTCAGGGTGTCCTATTTGAAATGACCCGTTTTCAAAAAAAGAAATAACTTTTCTCATACTTTATCATTTCTCTCACCTACAATTTATCTACTCTCATTATATTTTATTTTTTTCTTTCTCATACTTTATTATCTACCTTCTCACTATCTCCCTCATTTTATTTCTCTTACTTTATCATATACTCCTCTCATACTATATCATTAAATTTATTAATTCTCGTGCCCATTTGAAATGGATCGTTTCAAACGGGACGGAGGGAATACAAAACTGCATAATTTTAATAGCAACTCAAAGAATCTTTATACCCTTTTACCCTTATTTTATACAAAACTAGGTAGTAGTGAAGGCATAACTGAGAATGCTAATAATATTCTTACACTTGGAATTCCAAGCTAGACGTATGGTGATGTTATTGTAATTGTAATAACCTTTCAATAAAGTGTGAATGTGGATATATTTATAGATGTAGATTTGGTAGAAATTTAAACTTACATATAAATTATGAGCTTATGAATAATGTTATATTTTTAATGCATAATTAATATATTGATGAACATTTACATTTTTGGGTTGTTCCACTTATCTTGTGTAGCGGTGACCAAAAAACGGTTCGGTTTCGAACCAGAACCGTGACCGTGAATCGTGTCTCGGCAGGTTGGTTCCGATTTCATTTTTTAACCCGTAAAGATCGCCGATTCCGAACCGTCAGTTCAAGATTTATTTATTTTGTAATTTTTAATAGATATTTATAGTAAAGAAAATAATAATTTAATAGTTAAAAAACGAAAAAAGAAGAGAGATGAACGATTTAGCTTAGGTGTAGGTTTAATATAATTAAGATGGATTTTTATTTCATACATTTTTTTCTTTTTTCTGATTTTCTTTAAAAGAAAATAATAAATTAAATAAATATCAGAACCGACGGTTCGAACCGGAACCGTACCAGAACCGGAACCGATAACCATCCCTCGACAAACCGCTTTCGGTTCTAAATTTTCGAACAAGGCTCAAAACTGGAACTATGCTGGAAACCGAACCGCCCAAGTCTAATCTAGCGACGTAGCCCAAAATAGAAATAAATGAATAGACCATAATCATCTAAATAAATGAAACTATTTTTTTTACTTTACCTCCACATCCGCATTGAAAAATAATATTGCAAGGTCAATGAAATAGAAGAAGTATAACTTTACACTTTTACCTATATGTAAAATACTCCCTCCGTCCCAAATATATATATCTATTTTCATTTTTCGTCTGTCCCAAATTTATATGTTTATTAATAATTTTTTTGTATCTAAATAAATCTTTCACCAACTTTAATAGATCTAATTAATATGATAACATAGAAAAAGACTATTTTATCTAACTTTTATAATAGCAAATACAATTATGATATTAACTTTTTAGTAATTTACTTTAATTTACTCAAATTCCAATACCATATTTATCTAACTTTCATATCATTAAATTTTTTTTAATTGTGAAAAAGTAAATGGGAGTATATAAATATTATGCATAAGCATAACAGAACATTCTTAAGCATATTTGATTTGAATCATCCATAATTAAATGAAGATACAGCTTGTTTCCGATTTTCTATGCAGTGTAGAAGTTCTCATTTAATTCAATTCATATTATATATGCAAATATGTTATTGAATTTTTTAAAGTATTAATCTTTTTCAAATCTCATGTGAAACGATCAAGTTTCAACTTGGCTGCATAGTCGTTGTAACATTTGAATATGTATTCAATCGTAATTCGATAATTCTAAAGTCTAGTTGTGACCCACTACATATTCCAATATTAGGTCTGATAATTCAATATTTGAGCCGATATTAATCGCGATTCATGTTCACTTGTAGGCCCGATTTCAAGTTCAGATTCACGACCAACATTATTTCAAACTACATGATCCAGAAAACTCCATACAGTAGCATAACATACACATTTCGCTATAAATAGATTTCTCTCGTTATAATAATAATAATAATTTATTATTTATTTCGCTATAAATAGATTTCTCTCGTTATAATAATAATAATAATAATAATAATAATAATAATAATAATAATAATAATAATAATAATAATAAAATTATGCGGTCAATCTTACATCATAATGGAGACGAGGAAATTACGTCATCATTAGTATAATACATACAATTATTAAGGAAAGGAATTTTATTTAGACAGGTCATTGTTAGTTAAGATGATATAAAGATTGATTTAAGATATTAGCGTATGTCAATTTGTTATTGTCCCTATCATGCGAGTACTTTCTTATAAATTCAATACCACAATTATAATTTAAATTTGTGGTTAATTGCGCGTCTCTATCTTTAATTGTTTGTTTCCTTGTTTTTGTTTTTAAAAATTCACTGTCATGTTTGGTACGTGTGATTAAAAAAACGGGTTTATACATTCGATAAATATAATATCGATCACTCTAATTTTATCTCGTCAAACCTAGCAAACAATGATATGATATTATGAATATATATTTGTAGGCATGATTTTCGTTTGAAACTATTATTATAATAATTATAAAATATCTTCCAAGAATTCGAGCTGCTAACTAACACCTACAGGCAACGAGAAAAGAATTAAAATGTACAGATAGTGAATTATAGTGCTGAAAATAAACGAATTTACCGTTTACTACTCAATTCAAAATAAATTATTCGAAAGCTAGCATGATCGTGACATGATTATTACTAAATATGAAGTCTCAAAGTTAACCTTAACCTCACCTCACACAACCAAAAAGATTAAGATTGGAGGAAATCGCTAATTAGCGTTGGGATCTTAAAATTTTAAGATTGGTGAAATTGGTCCTTCCGTCTATTGATTTAAATTAAATAAGGTAAAATAAATTCTACCAATCTTAAATTATTGGGGATCTTTAAATCAATTGACTTTTATTTTTCATTTTTATTTTTAGAAACACCCATATAGGATCGACCTGTAGATTGGGAAGAAAAAAGGTGGATGATAAAGAAAACACGATGTAGATGAGGAGATTAAGAAAAACAAGAAATGTTGTATGTTGATGAACCCTACACAAGTGTTTGTGTGCGTGTGTGTTGGCATTAATTTTTTCTGTTAAAAAATGTCTTTAAGAATAAATTAAGGTACATTCTAAATTATGTTACAACCACCCAAATGTTATTTCCAGCCCAAGTAATTCAGTAATAATATTATATTTCTAAGAGCCCATGACTTATTGTAAACACAATTAAGGTCAATTTAGCTCATGGATCTGAGCCCATGATGAACTCCTACAAATCTTCCGTTATAAAGAGAGAGAGAACAAGAAAATTAATAAAAAAAAAGTATTGTTTTTCCTAGTACAGAACGTTGTTATTCTGTTATGAGGTGGAAAATGTTTTGTAATGAATAAGATTTAGCTATTTTTTTATGACGAGGAAAATTTAGAGCTATTGTCAAAGTGTTCACTAAGTAAATTCGCTCTTTTGTGCAATAGCTTGCCAATTATACATTAAAAATAAACCACGTGAGATGATGGATTCACAATATAATGGTATTGGTGAATTTCGAACACGTAATATTACACCACAAGCATAATACATCAACAGCTATGTCATGACAACAAAATAAAGCCTCTTAAGTTTCATTTCTAAATTGTGATGATGCAGCATGTGCGGACAACGATTAAACTATAAACCAAACTCGTTGGTTTTTCAAATAAATACCGAAAAGTGGCCAAAGATTGACAAAATCCACAATCTTTTTATTTATCATTCTATTAACCTATAAAAAAAACTAAAAGGAAATAACATGAAGATTTCACAAAATAATAAACTGATAAAGACAAAAAGTATAACAAACATAGAAAAATTCAATTTTAGACTCTTACTAGACACATGTCCTATTTATAATGCTTCAAAATTCACCAACGCAGTATTTGAAAAAACCTTTATAAATAGTTTTTAGCTATTTAAAGTTATTTAAAAAAAAATTAAGTAAAAGTTGTAATGTTTGTAATATTATGAAAAAATAATTTAATTTTTAGAAAAACAGTAATACAAAAAGTAGTATTATACTAATATACCCATCTACACTATATTAAATACAAAATTACCCAACTTTATAAAAACTATCCACTATATACCCAAATTTACTAAAATACCTCCACTTTTTCACTTCTCTCACCTAAAAGTGTCAGGCCATGATTGGACCGTGATCGGACATGTCGGATGTGTCCGACCGGTCAGACATGACCGATCAGTCGGATCGCACAAAAAAAATTGTGATCGTCACAAAAAATATCGAAGCACTATGATCGGCACCGACCGACCATGCATCGGCAATATTACTAAAAAATGTTTATGTGCCTATGGGCCAAATTTTGTGATCGGCCCTGAACGATCACAAACATCAGCACAATTTTTTTTTTGTGATCGGCTCCGACCGACCATGCTCGGTCATGGTCCGATCGATCGGACCGTGATCGGACGCTTTGTTCACCGTGATCGGACCATTGCATAGTAGGGGTATTTTCGTCTTCTTGGATATATAGTGTAATTAAATATAAGAATTGGGTATAAATGTGTTTGTCTTTTCCCAAATGGGCATTTCGCCGCCGGGCTCATAAAAAACTCTCATAGGGCGTTTTTCAAAAAAAATTATATTGATACAAAAACTCTCATAAGGCGTTTTTGAAGAAATGTTTTTCAAAAAATATTTTTCGCATCTGCTTTTATGAAGCATTTCGTGGTCAGTTTATGAGTTTCTGCTTATTCCGACTTATTTTAAGCTCCAAAAAAAAGTAAGCATTCCAAATATTAAAAAAAATATTTTTGTAGTGAAAAAGCAAAAATAACTTATTTTAGCTGTTTCAAATACTTCCGTAATTAGACTCATGCTCTATTACTTCACAAAGGTTGTGTGTATCATTTTTGTATACTCTTTTGTGTATTACACCACAAGGATATTGACATGTGTTAAATATGACCCACATTTTTGAATGGGCAAATGACACATGTCAATATCCTTGTGGAAGGGGCGGATCTAAAATTATAAAGAAGTGGGCAAAATTTGAAAATTCGATAGAAAAGAGGATGAAGAGTAAACTTCGAAATGACGAAATATAAAAAAATTCAAAAATCATACATAAAAAGTCAAGTTTTGATA
This sequence comes from Lavandula angustifolia, assembly GCA_028984105.1. Taxonomy (NCBI): domain Eukaryota; kingdom Viridiplantae; phylum Streptophyta; class Magnoliopsida; order Lamiales; family Lamiaceae; genus Lavandula; species Lavandula angustifolia. Next base: position 15,540,344 of record CM054804.1, on the reverse strand, counting down.
TGAATCGGGGGATGATCGCCGCCGGTCGCTCCCTTGAATCTGTTCCTACCTTGTGGTGTGGTAGACACAAAGCATATCCATATGTAACATTATAGTCCCGCCTCCTAAATCCACAACCTCCTAAATCCACAACTTGCTATTGATGTTTTCCTTGCATTAATTATTTATTTAATTATAAAATCAAGAATATTTGTTGTTCCATGCTAAACCACACACATGTACTGATGTAAGCCCAGTTTGAGTTATCTCTGGGCTTGCCACGTCGTCGGAAAAACGTTCCACCGCACCGTAGTAGTAGTAGTAGTAGTAGGTACGACGTCGACGTCTATCGGCTAGTTAGGTTAGTTAATCCTACGTGGAAAATCTTAGCATTTAAAAGCTAAAAAATGTATACACCTTTCGTATATCTTTGTATGTACCACACCACAAGGGTATTGATATTTATTAAATATGACTAACTTGATTTAATAAGAAATATCGCATATCAATACTCTTATAGTGTGGTACACACAAGAATATAAGAAAGTGGTACATATAAGTCGCTCCGTTTTAAAACATATATTTATCTTACCTAACCAAGTTATAATTATGCGCAATGATCACGTCAACTCGTCAAGACTATGATCGAATATATCATAAATAAGTTTATTATACTCATAAACTTATTATTTTTTCCAACAAGGTTCCAAACCGTAAATACAGGAGCAGATCCAGATTTTTAATGAATGAGCAAAAAATATGCAATTCGAGGGATGAAATAATAATTTTTAAGAAAAATTAACAGAAGATGCAAGTCACCGCGATTTGGAGAAAAATGGTGTTTAAAGTTAAATTTCGATAAAGTACTATTCGATAAATTAATAATTTTGCTAAGATAATAATTTCTTCCGGTTCCGATATGGGTCAATGCAATAAAATAAAATTTGTTAAAATAATAACCTCATTATATGAATATTTTTTCTCGCTTCCAAGATTATTATTTTATCGAGGTTTAACTGTAATTTGAAATATAAATAAAAGGTAGATATCATAAGGAGATTTTCAATGTGCTAGTACGGTTATGGTTTCTAATGCTGGAGCAAAATTAAAAAAAATCAGATAATGTATTTCTTTCTAATGCAAGAACTTATTCTAGGTATTTATTTATCTTTTACCCTATAAGCAATTATTTAATATTTGTAAATAAACTTTATTAAATTATAAACATCTATTTAAGATTTTTTTGGATGCTTAAAGAAGCACTATAATTTTCTAATTTATCAATAATCCCTTATTTTGCTTAGGCTCCCATTTTAAATTTGTTCTTGATTTATCAAGATAGAAATATTTATATTTTGGTATGATTTTAAATTAATAGTCCCTAATTTATGGATTTAATTCTGACAAACCGGGCTTGACGGAATCAGCCATGACTCTAAAAATCTAGGTGCTGCTGGTCTAGCCTGGAGGCCTAAACTAGTCAAAACTTTTGACCAGTCAAGATTTTCAATTCTTGTAATTTTAAGTGGAAATATATTCTGCTAGCCAAATTCAAAAAAAAAAAAAATAGATTTAGCAATATTGTAAAAAAAAAACACAAATTTAGTCAATTTGTTTTGTTGTGGGCGCTGGCCGATTGAGGGGCGATGGGGGCCGATAAACATTTCTAGGGCCGATTGGGGCCGATATTATTTAGACATAGGGCCGATCGTGATCGGCCGAACGATCGGCCCCCAGTCGGCCGAATATAAGAAAAAGGAAATAATTTAAGGGCCGATTTCTATCGGCCCCTATTGAGCCAAGATATCGGCCCTCGAAAATAAATTTGTTATAGATTTTCAAAAAAAAAGCGGGCCGATGTACATCGGCCCGTAATCGGCCGAGCCATCGGCCCTGATCCTTAAGAAGCCGTTATATGTAACGGCCGAAATTTACTGAGGGCCGAACAAATTTTAACCATTTTTTTACCGAGGGCCGATTCTCATCGGCCCCACCATCGGCCCTACCATCGGCCCCGAGTGCCAATAATGGAGGGCCGATTGAATATAACCGTTGGCCGACTGAAAAAAACATTTACCATTTTACTATTTTCACAGATCCACCTCTCGCCGCCGCTCACTGCCGCCGCCGAACGACAGCGCCGCCGATCCCCTTTGAAACGCCATGTCTTCCGGCGAAATTGAGGTTAGTAATTTATGCCATGAATTGTGATTGTATTTCATTCATAGACGAAATTTAGGTTGAAATTGGGTTGGGTTTACATTGAAATGTCCATGTATTGATGAAATTGTAGAGAATTTGGAGAGGATTCGAGTGTTAAATTTCTGCAAATTTATGAAATTGGTGCCGATGGGAGGGCCGATTTCGGGGCCGATGAAGATACACTCCATCGGCCCTGACTAGGCCGAACCTAGTTGAATACGCCGTCGGCCCCTGGTGGCCGAAGAGAATTCGGCCCTGTCTGGCCGAAGAGAATTCGGTCCCGACTGGGCAAAAAAAATTTCGATTGAAATTGTGATATTATTTGATTCATAGACGAAATTTAGGTTGAAATTGGGTTGGGTTTACATTGAAATGTCCATGTATTGATGAAATTGTGGAGAATTTGGAGAGGACTCGAGTGTTAAATTTCTGTAAATATATGAATCTGGGGCCGATGGGAGGGCCGATTTCGGGGCCGATGAAGATACACTCCATCGGCCCTGACTGGCCTATGATAATTCGGCCCTGTCTGGCCGAAGAGAATTCGGCCCCGACTGGGACAAAAAAATTTCGGCCCCGGCTGGCCGAAGAGAATTCGGCCCTGGCTGGGAAGAAATATTTTCGGCCCCGGCTGGCCTTCGAGGCTTCGGCCCCGGCCTTAGAGTAATTGGCCCTACCATTCGGCCCCGGCCTTACAAAATCTACCCTTATTTTTTCAGTTTGGATAATTCATTCGTTTTTCTGTAAATCTTGCAGTCCGCTTATATCCGACTACCGGTTAGACAAAAGACCCCAAAAGTCACGATATATTGGAGGGATGGTCTACCCGAACTATTAAAAAGCAGTCTTGCTAGACGGGGGGTAGTGATCTAGTTCGTCGCTTTAGAAACGGACAACTTGGACAATTGCTTGACTGGAGGAAGGGCAAGAGTTCGATCATAGCTTTGCATCAGTTGATGTGCTATGAGGTGCAGGCACCGCCCGGGGAGGCCCGTTTTCACATATCCGAAAGGGAGATTAGATTTTCGCAGTACGAGTATGCACTCGTAACTGGTTTATTTTTTGGCCCCGGTACTTTCGATACGACGGCAGCTCGTGCCCCTGTGGAGTCTGGAGTATACATGAGAGTCACAAAGGGGAATCCAGTAACAGGAGGCGAGCTGCTAAATTTATGGAAGAATGACAAGCTCGACAACCTCTCAGAAGACGATTATTTGAAGGTGGCCAATGTGTTGGCCATGATGTGTTTTTTCTTCGCACCTGCCGACACGAAGAAGGTCGAGACCTGGATGTGGGTTCTCGCTGACGATGTAGACGCGTGGAACGATTTTCCATGGGGAGCATACACGTACAAAGCCCTCTTGCACTACATGAGCTTTGTACCGAAGGAAGTCGAAGCAGTAAAATCGAAGTATAATATTTATGGTCCAATTTGGGCTCTTCAGGTACAAATTTTGGATGTTTATAATTATTATTTTTTTAATTTATATCTTATACTTGTACTGATCTTTAATCGTATTGTAGATCTGGGCATATGAGGCGATACCAGATTTGGCCAGTCTGTGTGTACGCCTTATTAATGACGGTGGTATACCCCGATGTGTGAAATGGGTATTTGTCACGCCACCAGATACGGAATGGATTAGTTTCTTTGCCTTGCCGGTAAGTAACATTTTAAATATTTATGAACAGATACAGAACGGATTATAACCTGTTTTTAAAACTTTTCGAACAGATGGACACACCGCCCCATGAGAGTCTTACGCCCACTCCCGAGGAGCAGCTATCGGAATACTGGAGACGGGTGATTGGAGAGAATCCTATCGGTGTGGAGTTTCCTAGACCGACCGTCGTACATCGGAGACGAGTTGATGAAGAGGGTAGTGTATGGGATCCTCTGCCGGCAGCACAGAAGAAAAAATCGAAGAAGAAACGTGCACCGGCGGAGGGTCAGTCATCTGGGCCTCGGATGGATGAAGATTGGACTTTGCCCACTTATGACGGAATGATTCGATCGATAGATGAACAGTTTCAGTGGCATGAGACTGAGTTGTTAAAAAAAGTGGATCAGCGCTGGAAGGCGAATGAGGATCAGTTCTTCAAAAAAGTGGGGAACTTGATAAAAAATATCTTCGGGGGCAAGGACAAGGGCAAGGGCAAGGGCAAGGGTAAAGGCATACGATCCAGTTCTTCGTGGGATGTGGAGGAAATTATTAATGAATCCCATGAGGAAACATCTGCACCATCAGAGCCACCACGGGGGAGGATTGTTAATGTACATGAGTGGCCCAGCTGGAATCAAGATGCCGAACAGCCACAGAGAGATGTGGAAGATACGACGAGTGGCGATGCAGATCCTTGGGATGTGGCTGCTCGAATGGCTAATCGTGGCTATGATATAGGGCGGCATAGCATGTACGAGGAGAGACATGTTTGGGTCCCGAGACGTTGGGTGCCACTCCCTTATACGGCTCCACGGTCCCCACCGCCTGTACAGGTATGTGAACTATTCAAATTAATTTTTTATTTTTTATTTCATTTGACCATGAGTTTTTGTCCAAAATGCAGCAACATCAGTCGGTCGTGGATGACTTATTTGATACGCAGCATGTACAACAGGTGTATCATAGCCAACCGGAGAAGCAGGAAATTGTACAAAGCACTGAAGTACAAACATTTTTTTAAGTTATATAATTTAGGATCTTTTTTAATACAATGTTATTTGCAGCCCATAGTGGAGCGCCTCCCAAATCCTAGTGGAGCGCCACGCATGTTTGATCCGGCAGACTCATTGAGGAGAGAGTTTGAGAAGTTCATGCGAATGGAAATTTGAGCCAATGTCACTGTTTCGCAACATAACCTCTCTCACGGCTTTTTCAAGAACCTATTGGATACAAAATACGACATGGGTCACGCAATGGTCGATTTGTACATATGCTACCTCCGGCAGAGGCTTCAATTCAAAGACCGTGACGTGTTATGTACACCCGATTCACGCTATACCGTCATAGCGGCTACGTCAGTTTTTGTAAGTATATATTTATATTTTTTTAAATATAAAATATGTTTCTTTTTAATTGTCCTGCTAATGTGTATATTTTTTGACAGACGTCTTTACATTCAGCTTGGACTTCCAAAATATTTGAGTCCGATAACGAGTTCCATGAACGGTACGAGGTGAATTATAATGACTGGATCCCTGTACAGGGTTTAATGGATGCCGTTTTTGGAGCGGATACGGTATTTGGTGATGACAGGACTCCGTGGTTCAATGCCAAATTCGTAAGTTTTACAAATTTTTCAATTTTCTTTTTTCTACGCTTTGACAATTTAATTATTATTATTTTTTACTAATTTCTATTAATTAATAGGTTATATTCCCGGTGTTGACCGCCGGCCATTGGATGACAGTCAGATTGTGTATCGAGTATGGAAGTTGGAGTTGTATGACTCACTTAACTGCCGTGGAGACCGGGATATATTTGAGTACCGAAAACAAAATTTGCGGCCACTCCGCAAACTGATCGGTCGATTGCTAGATGCACGTATTTTAATATTTTTAATGTTTTTTGTTAGGCTACAAATTATTTTTAATCGATCTTTGGTAGACTACTATTTACTGGACGATGAACAAGTACAATCTGGCGCATCCGGGCATTCGGACTCCTGAGTTGGTCTTGATGCCGCAAAAGGAGCAGTTCAAGCAAGAGGATTCGCATAGTTGTGGTTCATTTACGTGTATGGTAATTGAGCGGCTCATAACTGGATATCCTACTCCGAAATGGGGTAATATGAAATCAAACATCAGAATCTACCGGGAGTGGATGGCTTGGAAATGTTTCGAGCAGTGTCATTACGGAGATTTTGGATCTAGCTCTCCCAATGAGTAGTGTGTATTGAATGGAACATTTCGTAATTTCATTTTAATTTTCTAACATTTCGTAATTTTATTTTCGAACATTAATCGAAATTAGCTTCATTTCGAATATTTCGTAATTTTATTTTCGAACATGAGAGTATATCTCTCGGCCGAGGCCGAGAAAATCATGTATCGGCCCCAGGGCCGATACATAGCCGAATACCATCGGCCCCGAGCCATGCATGGCCTCGGTCGAGATGTATATCTCTCGGCCGAGGCCGAGAAAATCATGTATCGGCCCCAGGGCCGATACATAGCCGAATACCATCGGCCCCACTACCATCGGCCCCGAGCCATGCATGGCCTTGGCCGAGATTATATATCTCTCGGCCGAGGCCGAGAAAATCATGTATCGGCCCCAGGGCCGATACATTGCCGAATACCATCGGCCCCACTACCATCGGCCTCGATCCATGCATGGCCTCGGCCGAGATTGTATATCTCTCGGCCGAGGCCGAGAAAATCATGTATCGGCCCCAGGGCTGATACATAGCCGAATACCATCGGCCCCACTACCATCGGCCTTGAGCCATGCATGGCCTCGGCCGAGATTGTATATCTCTCGGCCGAGGCCGAGAAAATTCTGTATCGGCCTCAGGGCCGATACATAGCCGAATACCATCGGCCCCACTACCATCGGCCTCGAGCCATGCATGGCTTCGGCTGAGATTGTATATCTCTCGGCCGAGATAGATAAAATCATGTATCGGCCCCAGGGCCGATGTATGGCCGATTTTTATCGGCCCCACTACTATTGGCCCCGAGCCATGCATGGCCTCAGCTGAGATTGTATATCTCTCGGCCTTGTGTGATATGCCTCGACCCCGAAGGGTTTCGGCTGAGGCCGATGGAGGGCCGATGGGTTAACCACCATCGGCCCTTTAGGGTTTCGGCCCTTTTTTTTTTATCCTACCAAATAACTCGATCAGTGACAAAAAACTTTAATCGATCAGTGACAATAAAATCAAAGCGATCATTGACAAAAAAATTTAATCGTTTGTTGTCGTTCCAGATACGGGGCATCTCCGCCTTGTGTGACCTTCTTCTCCACAGTTACCACATTTTTTCCTACGGTGCGTACCGGATGAACTAGCTTCTGCTCCTGAAGGACGACGGCTGTTTCTCGGGCGTCCGGCTTGCTGCATAATAATTGGTGGAAGAATAACAATGTCCTCTATTTCCGTTGGGACACCCCACTCATTTCGAGGAGGCACAGGATTAACCACTCCGGCATATATTACCTTCCACGTCGCCGTCGTATAATAATCATTAATATGATAGTACATATTTTCCCGGCGATGATACAAAACGGCGACAACGTGACTACACGGCAACAAGTCAATTTGCCAGACACCGCATTCACACATTTCGTCTAGAAGATTGACCCTCCACTGTCGCTCACCTGCGTCGACCTTGTATTTGTGGTTAGTGACCTGCGTAACTGTAAACCTTCGAGCCAGTTCTACTTCATTCCGCATCCTCAACTCAGAAGCCTCCGTCAACGGATTGTTTCTGGAACTTGCTTTTACCCGTCGTGTATCGAACCACGACTCTATCATATGACGGATTGCCTCGAGCATAGCTAGAATTGGTAGTCGTCTAGCCTCCAACAGACTAGAATTTATTGACTCGGCAGCATTCGATGTCAGTAGACTGTAACGATGACCTTTACTGAAAATTCGGGACCACTTCTCCGGTCCGATTTCCATGAGCTTTTCGTAAATAGCAGGTTTTCCCTGACGGATGGCGTTCATGGCGTCATGGAATTCTGTTGCCCGATAAGCATAAGCTGCTCGATAAAATAACCGGATAACCCACTCACCGTGCCTAGCAAGCTTATTCGATAAATGGTAGTAACAAAGTCCGTGTTGTGCGTCTGGGAAAACCACTCTTACCGCATTCGCTATGCTTTTATGTTGATCTGAAACAATCACTAAACTGTCATCCGTTGGAAATGCGGCTCTCAGTCGCATCATAAACCACGTCCAGGAAACATCATTTTCAATGGGACCTACACCAAAAGCGAGAGGGAATATTTGCTCGTTCGCAACAAAAGTAGCTGCGACGAATAATATTCCCTTGTTTCTCCCTTTTAAATGGGTACCGTCCACCACAATAACCTTCCGGAGGTTGCCTAACCAAGGGGCTCGCGATACACCAAGTGCCATAAATAAATGTCGGAAACAACCATCCTCACCGACATCAAGATTCGTATAAGTTCCCGGATTTGTTTGTTCCAACAAATGCAGATATTTTGGTAGTTTGCTGAACGAATCAGCATGTCCGCCGTAAATCATCGATATAGCTGCGTTGCACGCTCGGAGGGCAACACCTTACGTTGCTTGTATTCTAAATTTATCCAACAGATCGGCCTGAATATCAGCCGGTTTCATTAACTTGCTTTGATGACGCATTTTACGGGCTATATAAGCGGCCGACGACCTTCGACCTCACATTTCGTTCACCAAGTCCGGATAAATCAGTTGTACAGTTGTGGTCCGCAACCCATTTAACAACCTCCCAACGCGTCTGACCTCTACAGTATGCCCGTAGCTCGAATGGACAATCAACACTTCTTCTGCACAAATATTCCAAACGGGAAGCACTGGAACGTCGCACTCTGAAATCCGCACCGTTTTCCAAATGGAATAGAGCCACAACAGCATAAAGTTCGTCTTTCGAGCTAAACATCAATCCCGCTTGCAGACTTTCGTCTACAACAGTAATCAGGTTCTGCGACGCTAATGAATCGGATACATCAAGGGGAACAACAGGAAGTAGCCAGTTGCTTGCTGCTTCTGTGTTGTCGTATACAGTCTCGTCATTTGTTCGAGAACGATTGACTGGAACTAGCAAAGACATAAGTTGACTTACGCCACCCTCCCTCCGAATCCATGCAGCAAAATATTGTAACGAACAATTAATCAAGGCAGAAGGAATATCTTCATCCTCATCATCATCAGATGATGAGTCCAAGTCCGCCTCACCATCTGAATCCGTCTCCACACGAACATTCCTTTGGGGACCCCGTCCGCCATCATTACTTCTACTTCCTTGCCCCGTAAACCAATTAGGGCCCCCGAAATTAGAATTATCTTCGGGAAATTGATTCGGATTCAGAACACCAAATTGAGGATTTTGCACTTCAGGATACACAACAAACACAACCGGCTCTACGTCGATAGAGCACGATCGCATAAGATCGCATATCATGGCCCATAATGGCCTTCATCATCCAGCCGGTTCGTCGGGAATCAGCAGTATAATAAATGAAGTAGTTGAAAGGAAGGGAATAAGCAGCGAGCCACCGATCAATGTTTTGTCGAAGATATTCGAGAGAAATATTGTTTGAAGGAATGTAAATAATGAACTCATGCCCACCGACATAATTCGACTCTGCATCGAATTGGCCGTTCAATTTCACAATAATTGATCGAAAATCGGTCATTTCTGTCAAATTAAATTTGAAGAATTGAGAAGATTGGAAGTGGAATGACGAAAATTTGAAGAATTGAGAAGATTGGAAGTGGAATGAAGATTGGAACTCGGCTATCCTACGTCTTATAAAGAATTTTTCTGAAAAAATTCACATGAAATATCCAGTCTACTACGCATTTCAACATAGGCACCGATCGGCCCCCATCGGCCCCTGGGTTTCGTGCATGTGTAAGTGAAATCCGACTAGTCATTTCAACATATAAAGCTGATTTGAAACTGCACCTCCCATCGGCCCTGGATCGGCCCTCCATCGGCCCTACTGCACATTTGCAGGAAAAGTCTTGCAGTGTCTTGTCCAATCCTGTCTCGAAGGACGGCCTTAGGGCCGATGGATACCCCTTCGGCCCTCCTTCGGCCCTTCTTCGGCCGATTGGTTGTTCGGCCGTCGGCCTATTTTTTGGGCCGATGGCGGGGAGGGCCGATGGACACCACTTCGGCCATACATCGGCCATTCGACCCTATAATATCAACAAATAAGGTTAAGTGGCTCGGCCGATGGGGAGAATTCGGCTGTTTTCAACAGGGCCGATTGACTACTCCATCGGCCCCCCCATCGATCCAGCGCCGTATAAGGACAAAATGACTATATTTGTGTTTTGTTTTAAACGATGACTATAATTGTTTTTCGTTCCTTACTATTTGGCTACTGCTGATTTTGCCCTAATTTTAATCCATTATCCAAATTTAAAATCATATCTTGTTTTATGAAAAAATGATTACTTACTTAAACTTACAACGTACTCCTTAATGATTTTGTTTCGTTTTTCTGTTTTAATTATTTTTATAAATCTTGCCTCATCTTTAATATGTTGAGATTTTGTGTATTTAATTCACTCACAATTTAAAAAATTTCAATTTTATACACAATGAATAATTGTGCTTGATAACCGATCCGAAAGAAATAGGATAAGATCGAAGTGTGTGAAATTAATTGATTCCAAATCAAACTAGCCCCGCCCCGCCCCACCCCACCCCACCACCCACCTTCAATCTTCTTACCAACCACACCATGGATTCTCTATAATCAATATAAATGTGCATTCCTCAATTCCCAGATTTACCCCTGAACAACCCAAATTCCCAATCAACTCCTTCCCCCACCAACTTTCACCATAAACACACCCATTTATATTCCCCCCAAACCCACAATTCCTTTCAGGTTCCAACTCAAATCCAAAATCCCCTCCAAAAATGGAAACCGCCGCAAAGAACGATGACGTCATTTTCCGATCAAAGCTGCCGGACATCTACATCCCGAAGCATTTGCCGTTGCATTCCTACTGCTTCGAGAACATCTCCAACCACCGCGCCAAGCCGTGCCTGATCAACGGCACCACCGATCAAGTCTACACCTACGAGGAGGTGGAGGCCACTTCGCGGCGAGCCGCGGCGGGGCTCAGCCGCCTCGGCATCTGCCACGGCGACACCGTCATGATCCTCCTCCCCAACTCGCCGGAGTTCGTCTTCGCCTTCCTCGGCGCGTCGTACATCGGCGCGGTCTCCACCATGGCGAATCCCTATTTTACCCCCGCCGAGATTATTAAGCAAGCCAAAGCCTCCGAGGCGAAGCTCGTAATTACGCAGGCATGCTACGTCGGCAAAGTCAATGACTACGCGGCGGAGAAAGGCGTTAGGGTTGTCTGCGTTGACTCGCCGACGCCGGAGGCGATCGATTGTCTCCAATTCTCCGAGCTTATCTCCGGCGGGGAATGCGATTTTCCTGAGGTGGAGATCAGCCCCGACGACGCGGTGGCGTTGCCGTACTCCTCCGGCACGACGGGGCTTCCGAAGGGCGTGATGCTCACGCACAAAGGACTAGTAACGAGCGTGGCGCAGCAAGTCGACGGCGAGAATCCGAATTTGTACATCCACAGCGACGACGTCGTAATGTGCGTCTTGCCGTTCTTCCACATCTATTCCCTAAACTCGATTCTGCTTTGTGGGCTACGCGCCGGCGCCGCCATTCTGATAATGCAGAAATTCGAGATTGTTCCGTTTCTCGAGCTGATTCAGAGGTATAAGGTGACGATCGGGCCGTTCGTGCCGCCGATCGTTTTGGCCATCGTGAAGAGTCCGGTGGTGGACAAATATGATCTCTGGTCGATGCGGACGGTGATGTCCGGGGCGGCGCCGCTGGGGAAGGAGTTGGAGGAGGCGGTGAGGGAAAAGTTTCCTAATGCAAAGCTTGGACAGGTAATGCGATTTATATACTTTCCTTTTTTTTATATTTTATGTTTTAAAATCGATGTTGGATTTAATTAACTTAGTAGGACATCGAAATCTTACCTAATTAGGTTTTCAAATAAGGGATGGGAGAAATAATTTCACATTATATTATATTAATTATACCATAATATGCATGTAAGAATGTCTCTATACGTTCAGTTTATTATAATCGTAAAACCCACGTAATATGTTTATATATCTTTTTTTTCTAAATATAGTGATGCAATATGCATGTCAAATTCGAATTATAAACATTAAATGGAACCAATTTTACGCATTAATATCCGACATGATTTATCCACTTCTTATTTGGGACCATTTACTACAAATTATTTGGGGAGTATTTCTTTATTTATGGTAACTATTTATTGAGTAATTAAATTGTGTATCCAATATATTGAATTAAATGGAATTTACAGAAAGATGGCCCATAAAATATCAACACCCCACTGCCCCACCTAATTACTTAGAACCGAATACCTTCTTTTGAAACTTGTCACCTACAAAACAATAAATATTCCTTTTTATTACAACTGCAGTTTTTCAGTTTGATTGTACTTTTATTTTACTGGAAAATGTCATACTTGTGCATTATCCAGTCTGGTTAGGAGTCCGTCTAACTCTCCGTTTATATATATAACGGATGTTTGATTAAAAATCTAAATATATTTTATTAATTTGCAGGGTTATGGTATGACAGAAGCCGGGCCGGTGCTAGCGATGTGTTTGGCATTCGCGAAAGAGCCCTACGAGATTAAATCCGGTGCGTGCGGGACCGTGGTAAGAAACGCCGAGATGAAAATCGTGGATACAGAAAATGGCGGCTCACTGGGCCGGAACCAGCCTGGCGAGATCTGCATCAGAGGCGATCAGATCATGAAAGGTATATATTTTTCGCGCCACATTATAAATTATGTTAATAATTATATCTTGGTCGTATATAATTTACTACAATATTTGTCCCACCCTACACAATTCTAGGCTTTAGTTGGTTGTACTTAAAAATACAAAAAATTGAATACAATAGACGGCTGAGTATCTCTCTTTCCCCCGCCACTTGTGACAAGTCCAATTCTACGTACTTCCTTTGGTTCCTCCATTAGGGTAGGTGGAGTCTAATTCATAAATTATTTATTATTTTTCAAAAAAGAATAAAGTGAAAAATGAAAGAAGACCATAATAATGAAACAGAATGAAATATAAAAAAAGTACTGTTATAGTGGAATTAGTTCACTGAGATCGGGCTAGCGTTCGAACTACTTAGCCATATGTAATAAGTACCTAACATGTTTTTAAGTAAGAAAGATAAACTAATGGACGGATCAAATAGCCTGAAGTCCATTGTTTTTTCGGCTCAAGAGCCAATTAAGCCCGACTTTTTCTAATCTTCGAAATTTTATTCTACCCAAACCCGTTCTAATTTTGTCATCTTTAGGTATAATTTCGGTTATTCTAATTTATTTTTAGTCTAGGGTGGTTTTTTTGTAAGTATTTAATCAGCTCCCAAATATCGGACTAGATCACCTGTTCCAATTTTCATGTTACAATGTTGTTCTATTAGTATAGACTTCTAAGTATTTAGAGTACAATCCTAAAATTGTATCATTGTCACTTGGGTGTTTAAACTAATGAGACAATATTGGGATAGTGTTTTTGGGAAAGAGGATCCGATTCCCCCAAATATCCATTATCAATATAATTAGGAAAATTTGAAGTTTCCTAAATTAGAATTCCCTTACCTCATCATCCCGTCATCATTACATCACGAGACACAAAGTTGGTGGTGTGTGTTTTTCTGCATGAAATATATGTGATGATGATGGAGTAGGTCACAACACTACCAACCCTCAAAAATCATTATCTTAAACTACACTTTTTTCCTTTTTCAATTTTATATTCTAGTTCAGTTTTGTAAACTTTAGTCAATTTTATATTTTGATTACAGGCTATTTAAATGATCAAGAAGCAACGGAGAGAACAATAGACAAAGAAGGATGGCTACACACGGGTGATATAGGGTTTATTGATGAAGACGATGAACTCTTCATCATCGATCGTCTCAAAGAAATTATTAAGTACAAAGGCTACCAAGTTGCGCCGGCTGAAATCGAAGCCCTCCTCCTCAACCATCCCAACATCTCCGACGCCGCCGTCGTCGCGTAAGCTTCATTATAACGCCACAATAATCGATTCAAAAAATATTGGTGGAATTCGAATTTAATTAAAAAAACACTTCACAAACACTAATTATGAACATTATTGTATAAATTTGAATTTAAATTTATTTAAAGATTATATGAATTAATTGGATGTATAATTTATTGAAGCATGAAAGATGAGCAGGCAGGAGAAGTGCCAGTTGCCTTTGTTGTGAAATCAAATGGAACCACAATTACTGAAGATGAGATCAAGCAGTTTATATCAAAACAGGTCAGCAACAAAATTAATTTTAGTAATTACTCTTTTTTTTGTTTTTTAATCAAAAATCATAAAATAGAAACTGATTAAATTAAAATGAATTTTCTAATTTTATTTTTGCAGGTTATATTCTACAAGAGAATTAGTAAAGTGTTTTTCGTCGATGCCATCCCCAAAAATCCATCTGGGAAAATATTAAGGAAGGATTTGAAGGCAAAATTAGTAGAAATTACAAGTGTTCGAAATTGATTCTACTGCAAGTATTTGAAGCATAATTAAGAGGGAAAAAAAATCCTGTATATTTTTCTACGTTTTTGTTCCAATGTGGACACACAAATATTGTTGGTGTGGCATTCTGCAGTATAATTAGGGCAAAATATTTCTTCTTTTTTTTTCAACGTGTACCCTATTTTTTACTGCAAATAAAAAAAAATAGTATTTGTTTATTATAAGTTGATATTACTGCCTTTTAATTTATTGAATTGAGTTTTCGTTCACATATTTTATATTGATATCACCAGAGTAAATGATTCATCTATACTAAAATATAGGTGCAAGATAATTGTCGACATATCAAAATTTCAAATAAGAATATTGAAATTTCGAACTGATTACTTTTTTAAAATTCTTTTATAACCTATGCATGCTAAAAGCGTAGCTACTGACTTTGAAGACCGAGTTGACTCGTTCAACTCCTATATTATTATTTTCTCTATTAAGTTTATCCACCCACCAACTTCTTCCATCTTTTTCGATTTTATGACAATACCATGTTGTATATTTTGAGTGAATTGTCATTTTGGTGTCTAAATTTCCAATTTTTTTAGTTTTGGTGCTTTTGCTTTAAAAATTGTAAATTTAGTTCCCAAACTTAAGAAATGATTGTTATTTTGGTGTCTTTTATTAATTTAATAATAAATAATACCAATAATTATTTTGAGAATTAAATATTTTTTTTTGATGATTTATTAGTAAATACAATTAGTAAATGAATACTCTTAAGAATTAAAAACTAAATTAAAAATTTTGTAATATAGTTTTTTTTACCTAGAACAAAATATTTATGTATATGGTTCAATTTTATATAAAGACGTAATTCTTAGACCTCGTTTTAGTATTGTAATATTTGTATAATATAAGAAAATATTATTTACCAAAATTAAACATAAATTAAAATAAGCTATTAAGTTATTTTAATAGTTGAAAATAAAAACATAACTTATTCAATCATTAAATAAATTAACATAAACTATTATATCCTATTATTTTAATAGTTTAAAATCATTATAATTATTAAAATTATATTATATTATAAAAAATATTATCTAAAAAATTATATAATCTTACAATTTTACCTTTCTTTAAATCTCCATTAATATTATTTAATCATTAAAATAATAAAAGACACCAAAATTGCAAGTATTTATTAAGTTTAGGAACCAAATTTACAATTGTTAAAGTAAAAGCACCAAAATTAAAAAAAGTTGAAAGTATAGACACCAAAATGACTATTCACTCGTATATTTTCAACCTTTATTCTAAATATTACTCCCTCTGTCCCACTTTAATTATCCAGTTTCTTTTCGACACAGAAATTAAGAAAGTTGTTAGTTGTATAGAGAAGTAATAAAGTAGTGAGGTCCACGATTTGAGTAATACCGAGTATAATTATTTATTTAGACTATTGAAATATGACAACCTAAAAAGGAATATCGAACAGCTCGAGTGGAACATGGGGAGTATCTTAAATCTCGAGGATTGAAAGTTGAAACACGATCGAAGAAGTTGAAAGGAGAAAGAAAATCTAGGAGAGTAAGGGGACATTCTGTTTAATTAAAAGGACAAAAAAATCCAGCCAGGGAATTAAGTAGATATATATTTTGACTGGGGTAGGAAAAAATTGATTGTGGTTAAGTTAACTTTGCCAAAATCAATGCAAGTACTAAAAATGATTTTTCCCGAGAAAATCTAGAAATATACTTTCAAGAGCAACTTAGTAGATTATCATTTTTACATGAAAATTCATTTGAATAAGATGAGAGTAGATTGAGAAATGTGGATTTTTTTTAAAAATGTAATAATAAAGTTTAAAAATAAACACTAATAATCGCATCTAGAATTTGGGCTTTCTCAATCCATATTCTAGGTATATTTTGTCCAGGCCCATTCTTGGTCTATGTAATTCAGAACGGGAGCACATTTTATCTAAACACAATTTCATGTCCCAATCATCTTTTATTTTGGAATAAAATTACTTGGTTTTTATAACAACACAATTACTCTTTTTAGCTTTTACACTTTGTTTTTTTTTTCCATGGGAAAAAATGATTTAAGAAAGTAGATCTCATCCCATTCCAAACTACGAAGTTTTAGAGAGTGGAAGATTTCCTTAAATTCTCAAAGATATAGAATTAAATCTCGATAAAGTATTTTTTGATAAATTAATAATTTCGTTTAAGTAATAGTTTCTTCAAATCCAACTTGGGTCAATGTACTAAATAATATTCGATAAAATAATAATTCGTTGAAAGAATATTTTTTTCCAATTTAAAATTATTATTTTATCGAGGTTTAACCGTACTTAAAAAAAATCCAACATATCGCACACTCTGATTGACTTATCTAGTACACTTCAGGTTTCATTTTACATATAATTTTAATAAAAATATATATAAAGTACAATTATTTCAGACTTTATTGTATATTTTTATAAATATATATAATGTCGTGCCATGTCTTTAGTTCTTATAAAATAACGTGTCACGTGTTATGTGTATGTATTGTATCGTGTCGTGTTATGTCAGTGCCATCTATAACCATTTTCGTCATTTGGATGAGTTTATATATATCACATATTTGTAGTATAAGATAAGGGTTTCATTCCAGTATTCCAAAGATATGGGAACGCAAAATCTTCTGCCCTTTAATCGCGATTAATAAGGATTTAATAAAGAGATTCATCCCTTAGATACGCTTACGGTAATTCACCCTTTAATCGGGATTAAGAATTTAAATAATTTAAAACTGCTTTCAATCTTCAAAAGCCCTGACAAATGTCCCTTCCCGGCGACGATGATGATGTCAAAGCTTCGATCGTCGGAAAAAGATCCGAAAAGAATCCGATCGATCTAACGGCGGACGATGAATACGCACATGATTTGCAACTGAAGGAGGTTATAATCCTGTCCTCTCGGAGAAATCCCAGATCCCGCACCGGATCGAGACGAAACCCCATTGTAATCGACGATTCGACGGAGTCGATAGAAATCGGAGAAACGTCGCAGTTGCTGTGCGAGATCTGCGCCGAGTCGAAGGACAGGGACTTGATTTTCCCGCTCAAAAAATGTTCGCACGTCTACTGCAAGGAGTGCATCTCACGCCACGTGTCGATTAAGATCGAGAACCGCACGATCGCCGACGCCGCCGCGCTCGGCTGCCCCGGCGTCGGCTGCCGCGGCGATCTGGATCTCGCGGCGTGCAGGGGAGTTCTGCCCAAGGATTTGGTCAGCAAGTGGGATGAGGTCCTATGCGAATCGACGATTGCGGCGGCGCATAAAGTGTACTGTCCGTACGAGAAGTGCTCGGAGCTGATGGTGCACGACGGCGGCGGCGGAGAGATCAGGGAGGCGGAGTGCCCGTCGTGCCGGAGGTTGTTCTGCGCGAATTGTAAGGTGCCGTGGCATGCGGGGATTGATTGCGAGGGTTTTAAGAGGCTGAAGAAGGATGAGAGAGAGGGTGGGGATATAATGTTGCATAATCTTGCGAAGAACATGAGGTGGAAGAGATGCCCTAATTGCAACTTCTTTGTGGAGAAGAGAGACGGATGCTTGCACATTTCGTGCAGGTACCAAAAAACTCGTACTATTTTATATCATCGATATTGCTCCTATTTTACAACTTCAAACTTTTTGTTTTAGTTTGAAGTTTAGGTTCGGGTTTAAGATTTCCGAATTTAATTCAAACATCTCGTTCGAGTTTATATCTTATAATATACTAGTAAATTAACATATTCATCTAACAGGTGTGGATATCACTTCTGCTATGCTTGCGGACAAAGTTGGAGTCTTATTCATTCTGGATGCCCAGGTGCAAACTGAAATTTGAAATAGTATTTATTTTACTAAACTAGGAAAATTAGACTTCTTTAGTCGATTACATTTAATTTAAATGTAATGTCACACTTTTACCAGAATTGTTTTTACTAGTTATGCGGAAAAACAAGAAAATTTTATCATTAGTAGTATATTATACTCCCTCCGTCCCATTGGAAGCGTTTTGTTTTCCATTTTGGGTTGTCTCTAAAAAAGGCAAGAATATATGGATAAGATTTAACTATCCAAAAGTCAAAAATATACATCACACATTATCATTTTCTTAACATTCGTGCCCATTGGAAACAAGAAAATTCAAATATCAAGATTTCATAATTTGAAATTATGTTCAGGTAAATCTCAAAATTTTAGATATATTAGTCAAGATTTTGATTCACGATATACGAAGCTGTAATAATAATTAGCATATTCATGAACAGGTGTGGATATGAGTTCTGCTATTTAATTTTGCAAATTAAACTCCTTTATTGAATCATTTTTACCAGCGTTATTTTTACTAGTTATGAGGAAAATCAAGAATGATACGAATGTGGCTTTATTTATTAACTCTAGCTGGTATTTATATTTGTTGATTACCAATGTTTTAAGTATACAACTACGAGGCTGTGTAAAAATGCGTATTTATTTCTGTTTTATATTAAAACTCAAAGGCCGGTCCAGCTTCTAATTTCTGCTATTGGAATGATTATTTGTGACAAATTACCAAAGTTCAAAAAAGCGTAAATGGGTTCCGAGGCGTTTTCCTTACGAGTCACGAGGCGTAAGTCTCGAGGCGGACCGAGGCGTAAAATTGAGGCGTAAATTCTATTTTTTTCCCCTAAGAAACATATAACACCACAAAAACACATAAACACATAAAATCAAGTTTCTTCCAAGTTCAAACCAACAAAAAAACCAATTCAAACCAACGCAAAGAGTTATAAGGTCTTAAATCTCAACATCACAAATTAAGCATCATCAATCTTCATCATCATAATTCTCTTCTTCGTCATCCTCATCAACCAAATATCGTTGGTGACTTTTTCCTTTACCTACATACTTTAAATTAGCAATATACTACAATACAAAAAAAGTTAAATTATTAGTTAGTTTAAATTATTAATTAGATTTAAAGTACCTCAATTTGCACTTCCAACACTTGAATGAAATTGCAAATAATTACTTAATGCTCATAATTAATTTCAGAATAGCAGGAGAATGCTCATAATTTATTCCACGATACTCAATTTCACAATACTCATAATTAATTGAGAGAAACTCGATTACAATATCACAGCCACATGTTATAAGATTTTAAAAAAAATAGTTGAGAGAAACTCGATTACAATCTCCCGTGAAGTCGGCGGCGGTAGAGGCTTGAAGGCGGTGACGTCGGCGGCAATTTCAGGGCAGCGGCGGTGGCCGCTTCAGCGGCAGGGGCGGTTTCACGGTAAATTGTTTTGATTTGGGAGAAAATTGGGTTTTAATCAATTAGGGTTGAATCGATTTTGATAAATTTTGAAAAATAAACATATGGGTTGCATGAAATTTGGGCCAATTTGAGTTATTTGGTTGAAATTGAAGAATGAGTCAAAGAAAATACGCCCAATTTATGGTTCGAACGCCTCAGTTGTCGACTCGAGGCGTACGGCGCGCCTCGACGGACTGAGGCGGCCTGGCGAAGCGAATTCAATGAGGCGTACGCCTCAGATCTTTTTTCCGGCGCCTCGCTCCGAGGCGGGCCTCGAGGCGTATAATCGAGCGCTTTTTAATTCCATGCAAATTACAACGCGCTTATTCTACCAATCATATAGGATATAATTTGTGTTTTATTTTTCATTTAATAAGTATTATTTCCCAAAAATATAATAATGACTTGTAACTTTCATGTTATTATCTTCGTACTCAACTTATGCACAAGACATTTATTTACCGATTAATACTTGCGATTCTAACGTATTATAGTGTAGTTCGATCACTAATCTCGTGATAAAACTCAGGGAGCTTATTAGGGTTTACTTGAGATGCTACTTAGGACAAGAAATTAGGCATACAACAGCAATCAGTCATTTCATTTCCAAACATTATAACTATGAAGACAAGATTGAGTGGCACACATTAGGATTCCTTGTAATGTGTAAGAGAATTTCAACCTAAAAAAATAAATGAATTCTAAGGCATGGGACCACATAGTCTTACAATCACTCTTGAGAGTGTTGAATGAAAAGCCACCAAGAATGACATACCACCTCTCATGGACTATGACTTGTCTCAAATCTTATTATTTTATAGTTTGAGAATTTATTCTTTGTTATCTAGCATTTATATTTATATATTTATAATTATATGCACGATAGAATTAGAATGAATATTTAAATAATGGAATATATAGTAATTTAGTTCTTCAAATTGTACTGGTCTTCCCCCAAAAATTGAAAAAATCACTATATATTGAAACTCGTAGGTTGGGTTTGGCTTCGCGATTCTGATATTATTCTAAATCTTTAATACGTAGTCTGAATATTTTATATGGAGTTATATATTAATTTCTGATTTCGAAATACTCTTACCAAAATGGTTCAAACGCACTCGCGCTCTCTTCTCGCACTATCCAGTGAGTAGTGGTTTAGGATTAATTATCCTAATCGAATGATGGTTTCTGCTGAGTAGGATTAATCATCCTAATCGAATGATGAGTTTAGAGGATTAATAAGAATATGTTAGGTGAGAAAAGGCTTCGACACTATTAAAAAAAATTAATATTTTTTTTAAATTCAGGCACTAAATTTATGCTAGTTGAGTCTGACGAAAGAATAACGAAAGCGGAAAGTCCCATTATAAAATATGCTTCCAATTTCTAATCATATATTAGTGTTTATTTTATTTCAGTTATTTTATTTTTTAGTTAAACCATTATTTTACAGGCTCAATCATGTATAATTATAACCTGGGCATGAGAAATATTCTTTTAATTTATTTTTTTGCAAAATACTACTATTTTATATATATATATATATATTAATCTCCGAAACTGCTTTCCAAATCTTGGCCGACACTAATTGTCACAAGTAAATTCTTACCATTGATTGAGAGTGATTAACTATAAATATTGACCAATCAACAGGAAGAAACTATTACGTATCAATTGAGTTTTATATGATGTATTTTTATTTAAATATATAAATAATACTAATATATGTGTAGTACAACACATTATTTTTTTTGGATTGACTGAAATCCGTAATTGCTACTGATATGTTCATTCAGTAATATTGTTTCTTGTAATAATCAACATATGATACATGAAATACTTAACATTATAGACTAACTATAAGTGATATGTTTATAAATAATATCGAAAGTGTGATTTAAAACTATTCGAAACTATAATACATATTTATTTTTATATATAATATAAATCAATTTCACTTAATTTAATAATATCCATGTACAATATCATAATAGTCCCTTTCACTAATTGATTAAACTCACGTGGTCCAAAAGAAATTACCGACACCCATCAACCGCGAATACTAATTCGAATTAGAGCGACCAATATTCAACATATCTTTTGAAATTCGTTGACTTTTATACTTTTCTTACTTTAAATTACTTTCTTCATTCCGTAGATATAGTCCACATTCTTTTCGATACAAGTTATAAAGAGAATTATTAATGTGTTTAAAATTTTACAAAGTAGTGGATCCTTCAAAAAAGTATGTATAATAATTTATTAAAAATAGAAATTGGACTATTTCAATAGGAAAGAAAAAAAAATACTGGACTAACTATTATTAATATTATATATTCAAGAAAATATAATTCCTTGCCAACCGTTACAGTTTATAATTTTGAAAAGCATGCATCGAATGTCATAAAATCGGTACACACTAATTTATCTCGTCATAAAAATTGACAGCATAAAATTATTTTTTGCTTTCGAAGCAACCAAAATCGTAAGCTCTCCAACGATAAAACCCAAAAGTGAGTAAAATAAAATAACAAAAAATAATCTCTAATTTTGAGGTAAAAAGCATTTCAGTGAAACCGCCCACAAATCAGAACAAATGTCTGGCAGAATTTCTGCCCACTTATGTGGCGACACGTTTGAACATATGCCCATGAAAGTCAAATTTATAAGAAACTATCTACTGATAATGATAAAATACATAATACTCTCGTTACACGACTAATGTCGCTACATTTGGAATAAGAAAATTAGTGAAGGAATAAAGTATGAAGTATAATAAATATATAAAGTAGTGTGATGTATTTATTTAGATTGATTGTAATTTATTCATTTATTTTATTTTTAAAGGGAAAGAACAAAAAAACATAAAAATATTAATATTAGAACAAAAGGAGTATTAAAATAGAAATATCATTATTTAAGAAAAATAATTTTTTATATCATAAATATAATATGCATTATTTTTTGTCACAAAATTTTAAAATTTATATAGATTTAAGTAAAAAATTATCCTATTTTTCTATGTCTACATTTTTTTTAGATTGCCACTAATAGAATAATAATATGATCTCATTTAACTCTAAAATAATCCATTGTCTATAGTTAAAAAAAATCATATTAAAGTATATATTCTATTAAAAAATAATACATATCATCAATTCATAATATTGATTAATACAAATTAAATACTTCAAATCGAAAAGAAACCGTACATTAATAAGGGAACAGAGGAAGTATGATAGGCGAAGGGAAAACATGATCCACGTGTCTTGGGGCGATTTAATTATAATAAATAATGGAGAAAAAAAAAGTATCACATGTCGGTGAGGTGATTCGTAATTTATTTTTTTTAAATTCATGAAATCCGCAGCCGCTATTTCGATGCGCACTTAGTAAACCACGCTATGCAAACCATACGCGAGGATTCAACCATCTTAGGTGACAAACAAATCACATAACTACCTTGATGGGAATTGAACTCAGATTTATCGGTCCCGAGCCACCCACTTTAACCGTTAGTTCATCCCATGTGGACAATGAGGTGACTCGTATTAAAATAATACGCGAGTGGTGTAACGGCTAAAGGCATTTTCTTTAACTCCAAAATCTCTCTCTCCTCTCGCCTCTTTCTCTCACACTCTGCATGTTGATATACTGCTACGGTGCTTAGTTGAAGAGGGGGTTGAGCGAAGGCAATAGTTCTGGCCGGGTTAAGGGTGTTGTCTCGACTCGGCGGCGGAAACCGACGACGGAAGGTGAAGATCAAGGTGATGGAGTGGTGGCACAAAATTGTCTTCCCTGTTAGACGGGCTTGGTGTACTGTCTCGGCCCGCGTCAAAGCCCGAAAAAACGGTGAAACTCTTCTCTCTCTCTCTCTCTCTCCATATAATATATGTGTGTACAGTGTGTTGGTGAGATTGTTCTACTTTGATTTTTCTGAAATCCGTACATAATTACCGCTTTGTTAAATTACGAGTTTTGAGATTATTTGTTTATTGAGGTTTTTATGCAAATCGGAGCTCAGAAATTCAGAATCGAGTTTAATGCCACAATAATGTTTGAAGTGGAGTTATAGTATGACTATTCATTGGTGTGTTTGTATGATTTAATTTGGAAATTGGTTTAACCTTTTCCTATATTTACTGATTAATTAGCAATTTGATCAATTTTTACGCGTGGTAGGTAGGAATTACAGCTTTAGATTTTCTAGTTTCATGATTGTTTCTTGGATTTTTTGTTCTTTTGGATTTTTGTGATGGTTTGGATATTTTATTCTGGGATAATTTGGGGATGTAGAATTCAAATTCATACCGACTAAGGACGGTAGGGATTTTAATTTAATTTTGCAACAACAATTATTTTTCCCCTTGTTTTCCTTTGTTTTTAGGAAGAAATTATCAGTTATTTTCCTCTGCAAGTTTAGAGGACTAATTGATGTAATCGGCTGGGAATGTGGGTGATATGCCTTTTTGTTTCTGGAGTTGTCTGTGGAAGTTACTTGAGAATAAAGCATTCACACCACTTTACACGTTTAAAGCAAAGCACCTTCTTTGTTTTACAAGGATATAGTTTATATCACTCATAGATTCCATCCGGTGTAGTATTCATCGTTCGTTCTGAATAGAGTTCCACGCTTACTCGTGTTTCCTATGCAAAGTGAACAGTCAATGTTATGAATCCAATAAGGGAGTATCTAAAAGGCCTTCTTATAGATCGTAGGATTTAAGAGGATTAAATTGTTATATTTGCTTAATCTGCGAATCAAGCCCCCGTTTTTCTTACTTTCTTGCTTTTTTTCTAAATGTAGAATGCAGATGTAGGTAGAATGAATTAAGTGGTAGAACTTTTGTATTTCAAAAGATATGTTGATGTCAACCCCACCGACTCTTACTAATCGGCCTTGGTAGGTTCATTGAAAAAGATGGGCCTGTTATGCTTTCCTTCTAGTGATCTCTACTGAGTGGAGGATGATGAAACTAGAACTAACAGGAGTTTCCTATATTTATCTTCGAAAAGAACTTTAGCAGAGTATATATTATGTAAATTATTGATAGGAAGAGGATGATATTGTAAGTTTGTACTATGTTTATAGCTAATAGAATAAGTATGGTATTCGGTCAGAAATAACTTCTGAATGGATATAGATATTTAGAATCTACGGTAAGTATATGTTCTTGATTTCGACACAATTTGGCAGACTTATTCAGTTATTCTCCTATGTTCTAGTCATCCACTTGTTAATTAGTGCACTTTTTAGCCATTCAAAACTGAAATTTGGCCACACTAATGATGGTTCTGGAATGGAGTTCCTTTCTTTATTATATGTTAAATATGTAGAAAGATTCCACTTGCGGCTGATTATAGCCACTGTGCTGGTTCCACTAAAACACATTAAATTATGGGAGCATTGGCCCTCTTTATATGGCAACAACCTAAGTGATGGCCCAGTGTCTTCCCTTTTCTTTCAATATGTCTTCTATTATCGTGTCCCGCTTTCGTTTTTTATTCGGTTTTTAGGTGTTTGGGGTGTAACTGCATAAAAGGCTGTCTGAGAGGGATGTGAAATTGCTTGTTAACTATTTTGAGTTTTGTTATTGACCTGAAAAAATTGACTGATTTGAAGTGGGCTTGGGAAATTTATTAGGATAACGATATGGAAACATCGATGTTACGTTGTATTGTACTGTAGTTAGCCTCACCCGGAAGAATCGGATTCTTTGTTTTGTATAGAAGGATAGTTTTTGTGAAGAAAATAAATGCACATTGGATCTGAGAAAGAAAAAAAACAGTTACTGTAAAAGATATACGGATTGGCTTATGATTTTGTTTTTCGTCGTGATTTGGTGGTTTTTAGGTAGAGGGCTTCTGAAGCTACATGATGACATTCAAACTTGTGGGTATGAGGATGTGCAGATTATGTGGGAGATGTTGAAGAAGACGGAAACGGAAGTGCTGTCGAACCACAGCAAGCGAAAGAGATGGTTCTTGAGGAACTTTTCGTGGTCTAGCAATGGCGGAGCAGCTCCGTCGCTGTCGATAAATGGAGCTCAGTAAATAAGGCAACAATGGCTGGTAGCTGCTACAATAACGGGGGTTATCCCTTTTGATAGTTTTACAGTAGCCCATCTTGGTATAGTGGCTTCAGAAAAAAAAAATGTTCAGATTTCACTTTAAGCTTGTGATGACTTCATTATTGCAGTGAAGTCCCTTGTAAATATCATCATTCCTGAAAGGAGTTTTTTTACAGTGCAGAAACTTCTCTTGAGTCATCCACTCTTTCTCCTCTCTCTTCTCTCTCTCTCTCTCATGTGATTTTATAATTATTCACCTATCAAGAAGAAATCCATAGCTCAAGAACAAGGCAGCTGCTTATATTCCACCATAAGAACAGCATGCTAGCTGCAAAAAAACTGAACCAGCACATAATAATCTCATATTTTTCATGCTATTTTCAAGATAAAGTTAGACGAGATAAGGGACGGATCTACAATTCATAATAAATGGAGGGCGAAATAGGAAAATTTCAAAAAATATAAAATTATACCAAAATATACAAAAAAAAAAAGCACAAATTTGAAGTAGAACAACAATCTCCATATTTCTCATGCAACGATCCAAGATAAATGCACAAAAACTCAAGGGCGGATCCAAAATTTATAATTACAAGAGGCAAAGAAAATGATATTTCAGGATGTCTACACTTTTATGATGACAAAATAGGAAAATTCCCAAAAAAAAAAAAAAAAAATTAAACACAAAATTTGGGGGACGGTCTCACCCACACACACCCCCTAAACCCGTATTTGCAGAAACCAGAAGCAGTGAGATGTTTATGACAAAGAAAAAAGACCAGAAAACTGAAAAGCAAGTGGTTAAACTCTATTGTTAATATTAAGATCCCAACCAATCTTGATGGTACATACACATGACTAATTGCATCATGCAATTCCACCATTCTTTCACTAAAGCACTGAGCTACACAACTTATTCCTGCAAAACTGTTCTACAATTCCTCACTGTAAATTACAGGAAAAAGAAAAGAAACAAAAAAAAAATTGAACAGCGGACAAAGCTAATCATACATGATACAACACTACAAACCTGAATTTGTGCATTCATCTGCTCATCAAACCAAGGAAAAGCCCAAGCAGAGTAGCCCAAGCAGAGTGGGACAACGATCCCCTCTTCTCTTCTCCTCCAATCTTGGCCTCAGCAGCTTCACATTATGACTGCGAGCAAACGTCCGTATAAAGGCCAGAAGATCGGCATAGTAAAGCAAAGCCTTTTTCTTGATCCGGTAGGACCATTCACTTAAACTTGAACCAAAGAATGTGGGCTCAAAGCTACTCTTCAAATGCATGTGTACATATTTTCTCCAGCAACAACGGCCAATCTTCGCCAAGTTTTCGAGGATTCATCTCGATGGCTAACCTAAAGTCTTGCAAGGAAATGGGGGAGTTTGGTCTCTGTTCTTGCACTTCCAAACTCTTTCCACTATAACCTTGCTTTACACCATTGATAAGCTTCAAAGGGTTCTTGTTCCCATCATTCTTCGTTAACGGATGCTTTGATCTTGACCCGACAAGCTCGATGCAAGACCTAATTAGCCCTTTTAGGTAAGAATCTAAACCATGGTTGAGTATGTTGGCTGAATCCATTGACACCCCATCAAGACCGTTTATCCGAGCAATCTGCTGCATCCGTTCCCTCAACGTTAGACTGTCCGACAAAGCACCAGCGCTGAATGTACTACTCGATAGAGGCAGAGCTTTTCGTCCCCCACCAAAGCTAACGGGACATAACGGAACCCCAAGAGGAGCTCTAAGTGGACTCCTAGTAGAACCCTCATTCACAACCAATTCTGTTTTGTCTTTGCTACATGAAGGAACCGAAACATCCCTAAAAACCGACGTTTTAGGAGGAGAATTCAAATCCCCATTCTCCAATACAAGATGAAATTCACTTGGCTGAGCAGCTTTCCCATTAGAACTAGGTCCAAGTGCACTACGGCGATCGCCAATTCTCCTATCACGGATACTAGATCTGACCTTTCGGGGGGAGAGAGGCACCATGTCAACTCCATTTGAAAAACCAGAAGCCTGACCTACGTTGGTGTGGGACCCGTTTTGCAAGTAACCATCAGCAAATACTTCTTTGCTACCTTGCTTCAAAACGTCATCCTTTGGGTTGGATGGAGGTGGGGCTTTTGCACTGCTAGCATTTCTTAGTATTGAACGGATGAGATGATTATGGAGTGGGATATTCTCCCTACCAATAGTTCTAAGGCAAAGCTTATTGAACTCAACCTTACTCAACTTTAAACTCAAGAAGCTATTGAGGAAATAGAAGTATTGCTTTGACCTTTCTTGCCCAATTCTCTTCACTATCTGAGCTTTCAAGTCGGCAAGATTGATCCGCGGATGGTGATGTGGTGGTTGCATCTCTCTGCTCTAATCTCTCTCTCTCTCTCTCTCTCTCTCTCTCTCTCTCTCTCTCTCTCTCTTCAAAATTAAAAGTCCATATACAAGAAACACACAACCCTAAAGAAGCTTCAATCAGTTAGGGGCTTTTTACGCTACATCTCCAAAACCCCATTTGCCAAACATGAAATCCCACTAAAAAGATGTAAAAATTTCACAACTTCAACTCATCTCCAATCCCTCAATTCTATACACTACAGTACAGTAACTTGAAAATTGAGTCCAAATGCTGAGATCCCAAACTTTCAATTGAAAATGACCCTCCCTCCAAAACCCCAAATTCAAGAAAATTCTCAACGCCAACCACAAAACCCAAAATTATCATACAAACAAACCTTTTATTGAACTAAGCCCAGAAAATCAGATGCCTCCGTGCAACTCCCCACAATTTTCACCTGTATGATTCAAAATTAAACAATAAAAAAAATGCCACTCCCCCAATGAAAGATTCAAAGCTTGAATTCTGAACTTCAAGCTCAGACTTCCTCGCTCAAAATTCAAACTCGATATAAAAATGAATCAACTTAACAAGAAATTCAAACTTCGACAAGAATTTGAGTTCAAGAAAACAAATGGGCTGACCTTATTGAAGCTCCCCCAAATTCGGATTCAACACTATAATTTAATCAAACAACACTTGCAGCCTTATTCTCTTTCAATCTTTTTTTCTGTTAACTACTAACTCTGAAAACCCCATGTAGCTTCTCCCACCATTGCTCCAAATTCTTGCTTCGCATTCTCTAATTCAGTCTCTCCAAATTTCTTGCAACGAATTCTGAATCAGAAAATTGAGAAGACCCCTTTTCTTTGTGTTTCTCTCTCTCTGATCGCTCTCTTCTTCGATACTCCCTCTCTCTCTTCGCTTCTCTCTCTCTCTCTCTCTTCTTCGATTTCTGCCTAAAGTAAAAAAAAATTGTTTTTGTGTAATTTCGTGGAGGAGTACAATATTTGATGCGCGGGTTGTATGTGTTGTACTCTGAGCAGAAGATATTGTAACTGGATCTGGTAAGGCGAAAAACAGTTTGGCACTAAAATTTCTTCTTTTAGAAGGATTTCGTCTCCACGCTAGTATATGCACGTGGTCAACACTCGCGTTATTATTTGTGCTAATAAGTTACGTGGTCTAATGCTATTGTCCCAAGATAACACTCTCATGAACTGAGAATAGGGAATCATAGCTCAAGAAAGATTTTTATTTTATTTTTGATTTATTTTCTTGGGTTAGAAATTAGATTCTTCACATAAAATTTGAGAGGGAAGAACAAAACACCTTCTTTAGATTTGGTGGGCATGACTTATGACTTTGTCACAATTGACAAGTGTGCAAAATTTTCAAAATATTATGTCAATTAGTCATTAGATTATGTAAATCTTCTGTTATTATGAACTTTTGTTAACAAATATTTATCAGAGATTCAAAAGTGTAACTTTCAACTATAAAATCACTAATTACACTAAGATTTAGCGGTCAATGCTTCGGCGACAAACAATCCAACTCCGGCTGCCGAGAAACCAAAAGGGAAAAGCGCTACGGCGGCGCTCGAAACCAGCGCCGCCGTCCTATGCACAATGGCGTACACTCTTTACCTTAGATGAACAATTTGATACAACAAATTAGGATTTAAATTTTAGTAGGAATTTTGTTCGATAAACCATCATTAGTATTTTTATATAAAATAGTTCTAATCATACTAATTCCAAAAACATCCTTAATTGATAAATTGATTTCTCTAATTAAGAAAAATAGTGAAATTTAACCAAGTGTTTGCTAAAACATAGATATGATAAACGAGTTAAATTATATATCTTCATATTATGATTCTATTTTGAATTATTATTCCTACTACCCCAAAGTGAGACAACGAATGGGACCCACTTTTTCTAGTTGATCAAAGAAAAGTAGA
This sequence comes from Lavandula angustifolia, assembly GCA_028984105.1. Taxonomy (NCBI): domain Eukaryota; kingdom Viridiplantae; phylum Streptophyta; class Magnoliopsida; order Lamiales; family Lamiaceae; genus Lavandula; species Lavandula angustifolia. Next base: position 15,510,156 of record CM054804.1, on the reverse strand, counting down.
ACACTATCTATAGTCTCTTCTTGGAATTTAAGAAGATTGGTTTCTTCTATTTTCAATTAAACTTCTACACAAGTTCGTTATTACAACCTATTTTAAGAATCACCTATACTCATTCGTACACAACCATCTTTCCTCTTTCTCCTCCTTGGTGGAGTGAGAGAGAGCCTCTCTCTCTCTCCCTATAAAGCCGCTACACTTGTGCTCCATTCACAGACTCATCACACTCACTCCCCACATAAATACCTCTCATCCCACGCTATCCACTCCCCGTTCATACCAAACACAAGACATCAAAATGGCTCTCACTCTCTCTCTTCTCTTCTCTCTCTTATTCATCTACACATGCAATGCCTTTGACATCACCCAAATCCTTAACCAATACCCCGAGTTCAGCACCTTCAACAGCTATCTCACCCAAACTAGCTTAGCCACCGAGATCAACTCCCGACAGACCATCACGGTCCTGGTCATCGACAATGCAAATGCGGCCGCCCTCTCGAGCAAGCCGCTTGATCAAATCAAGAACATCCTGGCCGTCCACGTTATCCTGGACTACTACGACGTCCCAAGGCTCCAACAGCTCTCGGGCGGCTCCTCCCTCGTCACCACCCTCTTCCAGTCCACTGGCCTCGCCCGCGGCCAACAGGGATTCCTCAACGTAACGCGCATTGGCACCGGAAGCATCGTGATTGGCTCGGCCATGCCTGGATCCCCTCTTAGCTCAAACCTGGTTAAGTCTGTCGTCTCACAACCTTACAACTTCTCCGTCATACAGGTGAGTAGTCCGATCATACCTCAAGGGATTGATGGCGCCAAAACTTCCTCGCCAACCGCTACCCCTGGTGCCACCCAGCCACCACCATCAACTGTTACACCGGCTACCTCCGGAGGCATCCCGCCGCCACCATCAATCGTTACACCAGCTACCCCCGGAGCCATCCCGCCGCCACCATCAACCGTTACACCGGCTACCCCAGGAGCCATCCCACTACCACCAACAACCGTTATTCCGGCTACATCTCCGCCCATGCCCTCCTCCAGCTACGGAGCAATCCCACCACCACCATCAACAGTTATCCCGGCTACGTCTCCCCCCATGCCCTCCGCCACCCCCGGAGCAATCCCACCACCACCATCAACCGTTATTCCGGCTACATCTCCGCCCATCTCGGCCTCATCACCACCACTAGCAAGCTTGGTAGCAACTCCATCCATGGCTCCACCAAATCTTATCTCACCTTCAGTTCCATCCTTAGCTCCACCTCCAGTTCAAACTACAGCCTCTCCTCTCCCATCTACAGCCACACCAGCAGCAAGCACGACACCGGTACCGACAACCGCACCTACAACGGCAGCTGGGCCGGCCATGGCTGGCACTCCCTCTGCATCACCAGCCTCAACTCCAATGGCTAGTACTCTGGGACCCGCAGCCGGTCCCGGTGCAGAAACACCCATAACAGAAGAGCCAGCAGGTACAACACCAGCTGAACCAAAGCCCAAAAAAGGTGCAGGCACAATGATCAATGCAGGCCTTGCTGGTGTATGCACAGTGGTGTTATCCACCCTTTACTTAGCATCAAGAATTTGATAGAGGAAATCTGTTTTTCTAGAATGTTCTGATTGGTCAGATCTTTCAAGAGGTGGGAAGCCCCTCAACTAGAATAAGTCATTGAAAGCTGTAAACAATAATCAACTTCTCCAAATTAAGCTTCTAACATTTATTTTACTTGATATCAGAGAGAGAGAGAAGCAACTCAAGCAACACAGTAAGTCGGAGAAAACTAAAAAGAGTACACATATAAATCACAATGTAAATCTTTTTGCTGTTCTCCTAATTCAAGAGTCTCTTGCACTGTTATTTGGGGAAAGAATTCAAGAAAAGAAAAAGTGGAAAAAAAGAAAAAGAAAAACAGAGTATGCTATAAACTGAACTAGCATAGCATACAACAAGAATTGCAAGTGTTGATTAACTTCTTGCAGTTTGACAAACTACACTGGCTTGAGGCCATGTCTAAGTGCAGCCTCCCACACGACGTCGATCTGATCGACATCGATAGCTCCAACTTCGTGATGCTTCCACCCTTCAAGGAAATGCACAACCCCTCCTGCATGACAAGCGTGCACCACTCCTCTTCCCATTGTGTACTTCAAGAACAACAAAAACAAAAAATACAGAGCATGAGTTGATTCACTTTGAGCCTAATTTGAGTAGTAATAAAGAGTGGAAAAAGATGATTTTTCGGGTCGTTTTACCTCGCACGAGCCGAGACCCTCGACATCATCTGGGAGTCTCATTGCTGCTAGCTTCCCATAAGTGCAGTCTCTTCTAAAAGAGATGATGGGAGGAACCACAAATTGGTGGAAATGTGTTCCTGATGGAGCCCAGTACTGCTCTCTCGGCGTCGTCCACTTTCCGATGATCCATGTCTGAAAGTTTTGATCGAAAGATTACGTCATACTATCATGTTATTTGAGGCTAAAAGTGAATTCTCAGGGGTCCAAAGTAGGTAGGTTTAGCTTCTTAGGCCAAGGATGCATAAACAAACACAACAAAACATCATGCAAAGCTCCGTCGCTATTTAGGGACAGAAACCGACGGATTTTCGTCAAGCTAATAATCCTTAATTTAACAATGGATTAGCTACGGAATACTAAAAGACAGAAGTTTTCGAAGTTAATTATGGATTTTTCAGAATTACCGACAAATATTCAGAAACGAAGATTTTCATCATTAATTATGGATTTTTTCCAAAACGCCGACGAATTTTTAACGACGGAAATTTCCTTTGCTAATTAGGGAATTTTCAAACTATATGCTATCCACATCGACTTCTTAAACTAATTTATTGCCCGTCGCCACAGCCGACCACCGCTATCGACCATTTGCCGATTACCGCTGCACTTATTGTAGCGATGAAATACAAAATTCATCGGTAACACATGACCGACTACTGTTTTACAGAAGGTATAATGCCGGTGAAGAGGGATTATCTTGTAGTGAAAACAAGTATACAAGAGTGATTTAAGTAACTTAAAAGAGTTTGAGAATCAAGACATTACCTTACAGTGCTGGGCTGATTGATATTTGGTGACTTGAACTATATACTTTTGGCACTCAACCGGTACTTCCTTCTGGATCTTGCTGAACCTCTCTGTGGAGAGTGTAAGCATCTGTTTTCACACACAATCTTAGTTCAAACATTTCTCAAACAAATGCTCCATTTTATTGCATAAGGTAAGAAGCAAATGGCCTAATTTTCTCTATAAACGCGATTATACGTACCAAGACTTTAACCTTCCGACGAGCAAGGTAGATAGCGATGGCTCTACCGAGCTTAGAAGTAGCGCCGGTCAAGAAAACTTCCTCTACATCATGAGGAATCTCATAAAGAATCACAGCAGCAGTAAGTGTATTTCCATGAACAACTCTGACTCTGAGATTAGGATGCTTGTCTGTAAATAGCTTTCCACCACCATTTAAGCTTTCATTCTACAAGAAATTTAATTCTTCATCAAGAAAACAACAATACTATTGCGTCCACATTCTCATTCTTACACAAAATGGCTTACCTTATTTAGAGCAGCAAGGCTAATAACCTTAACTCCAAGCTTATCTGCCTTAAGGATGGCATTCTCTATCTGGTTGTTTATGCCGTCTTTAGCGAAAGGCAAGAAATACTGCAGAAATGAAGAGTTCAATTAGTTAACACCATGGAAATGGTTGTGTGATGTGTGGAGAGAAAGAGAGGGAGTTGATCTTTTACTTGGAAACCGAATCTTGGAACGATCCACGTCTCGTGCAGTTTTCCTCTGAGGTAGTATTGGCTGAAGAGGAAGGTTTTAGACTTTGCCCACATAACAAGCATCACCATGTAGGTGCAGGGCCACATTGGGAACAAGAAGGGCTTTATACCGAAGGGCATTGAGCTGAACGATCGGAAGACGAAGGGAGAGTGCATTGATGACATAACATCAACGACGTGTGCAAGAAACACAAAGTCTCCAACTCTGATGTCTGAAACTTGATTTTGTAAGAAGCCAACTGTTAGCATATATGGTTAGAAAACATTAATTAGGAAAAGTTGCAGTCTTTTTCATTAAGATATGTGATATACAGTAAATGGATTAGTTAATAAACAGACTTTGTGTATTTTTTGAGTTATTTAGATGAAGTCAAGTTAGTTTATATGGTTAGAAAACATCAAAATTAGGAAAAATTTCAATCTTTTTCATAAAGCTATGTACTCAAGGGATGAGTTGCTAAATACAGATTGTATGTATTTTCTGAGTTATCACAGAAGAAGTTAAGTTAGCAAAGATAACTCACGTGTTCTTGAACTGATCTCCTTTTGAAGATCCCATGATTTGGTGTTCGTCGTCTTCCATAACGTATCGTACAAAGGCATGAAGAGGCAAAAATTACTCTTCATGTCTGTGTGGTGAAGACTGTGATATCTGCAGCATAAAAAAGTAAAAAAGTGAAGTAAACATAAGAACGAAAGCCCGTAATGCTCGAATCTCAACAAAATCGACAAGTAAGGCCTTACGTCGGCGTGCAAATAAGATTCTTGAGGAGAGGGAAGTCATCAAATAGGTGACTTGGGAAGACTTCAACATTGCAGTGGCTCAAACACCGAAGAAAATCGAAGACAAATAGATAACCGTAGATCAAGCTTATCGATCCTAATCCAACGAAGGTTGTTGCCAAGATTGGAGTTCCTACAACTACACATAGCAGCAGATGTTCCACGAATGTTGCATGTCCAGCTTCAGAAAACAACACCTTATTCATGATTAGTAGAAAACTGAAGCTAATCGAAACACGAGTCATTTTTAAGGTCCTTTTTTTACCTGTGAAAGGGTGGAGGACTTTAGAGCTATGATGAAGCCAATGGTAATTTTGGAACAGAGCAGGGGAGTGTAAGAATCTATGCAGCCAGTAGTACAATGGTTCTGAAATTCCTATGTGGAGTATGAGACAGCATACAAAGCCCCTGGAATCGAAGATGCGCAGATTCGATAAAGGGAAACACAAACATAGTAATGAAGCAGCAATAGCTTGAAGCATCAAAAAATTATCCCTGTACAAAGAATCAAGAATTCAAGTTCAAGAAACCAAAATTGTAGCAAAAACCAAGCACAAGTGGTTGAATGAATTCTATTATTAGTATTACCAATGCCATTCTGCATCAATTTGCTTGAATTCCACGCCCTCTTGCTTAATTCTTCGATTTCGGTTAAGGTAAAGCATGAGAGAATAACTCCCCCAAAGCTGATGAACAAGGGCTCTAAATCCAAACAAGATGAGTATATGAAAGCACCAAGCATGATTCTTGATTTCACCTCTATGGATAGCATGAATGGCATTTCCAATTATTGGACCATACAACAAATACTGCTCAAAATACATAGAAAACACACAATCAAATTCTTGAAAATTCTAACAAAAAAAATCAAGAAAGCAAAAGGGATAGTAAGATTTCATACCTTAAAACTACCCAAATTCTCCCATGGCCAAGAAAACAAAGAAGCTCCATTTCTTGGTGAAACACTGCAATTCTTCCCACCTCCCATTTTCTTCTCCCCAAACCTCATATGCTTGCAACTAAAGTTAAACAAAAATACTCACGAGAAACAACTGATCTTGTTGGGATGTAATAAATGAAACTTTTGACCAAGAAAGATGACTTATTCTGCACCTTCCTTATTACTACTATTTTTCACTTTTTTCTTCACACCCCTTTTTGACACAACTCTCAACACTATCAAGGCCTTAAACTGTTACACACACGCACACACATATATATATATATACACGAAATCTTGAAGAACCCTCATGCCATGTGAAAATCCCTTCTTATTAATCCAATTTTTCTCTTCAATCACCAACACCCAAAATTGACAAAAGCTAGAAAACTAACAGAATTTGTATGCATTTATGCTAAGAGAGAGACAGATTATGCAGTGACAGCTGGGCAGTTGCCTTCCCAAAATCAAAGAAAATTAAATGGGAGTTGAAAGAAAATGAGGGGAAACAGTGGTATGGTTGGCTGCCTAGCAAATTTAGCCTTTATGGGAGTTCTAGTTAGTGGATCGCAGATTGTGGTTGAGATGTGGACGTGCCAGTTTGCCTTGGACTAAGATTGCTTTCACTTGCCCATCTTTCTCCTCTATCCATTAACCAAAACTGGGCATAATTGGATTAGGGTTTACTTTGTGAAATTAATCGGGTAATGTATTATGCTTGTGATTTGAATATCTTTTTGTTCACAGATTTGGGATGGGACCAATGAGTAATCTTGTCTTAACTGAATTCTTACCTAAATCCCACAAACTTGGGATGCTTGGATTTTATTTTATTTTTGCTTTATTTTTTCCTCTCTAGAGTTGCATATTAGTACGAATTAGGTTTGGCATGGGAGCTGGGCCCTAGCTATATAAAAGTAGTAGTAACAATCCCACAAACTTGGGATGCTTGGATTTTATTTTATTTTTGCTTTTTTTTCCTCTCTAGAGTTGCATATTAATATGAATTAGGTTTGGATGGTTTAACTCTCCTGTGTGGTTTGCAACCTATTGCACAAGAGCGAGGTTTAGCACTTACCTGCGCAAAGATAGCGGCTAATGGGGTTGCTTCTTCGTCATAAAAAAAAAAAAAGAGTAATATTGTAATCGAGTCGTGGCGGACATAGGATTTATAGTAAGGGGAAGATAAAAACTATAGTAACGGGAAGGTAAAAACTATAACAAAATTATACTTGAAAAAGTGTTATAACGAAATCTAATGTAAACTTAATCTATAAAAAAATTGACCTATAATTAACCTCGATGGTTCGATGTATAATACACTGATGAACTGCCGTCTCTCGCGAATAAGGGATTTAGAGTATTGGAAAATTTATGCAGAAGAACTAACTAACTGGGATCATTTTATTTATTTTTAATAGAGATGTATAGAACACTAAAACGTATCAGCAGTTTAATATGAATTTCACACCAAAATTTAAGCGATACAATTGTCTCTCCTTGACTACATGTGCTTCCGTTGTGTGAATCGAGCCAACTATTGTCGAGTTCGAATTTGAATGAATACTTTCGAAACGGGCGAGTTTAGTCGAATCTAAACGAGCTTATAAAATAATTTACTTAATTTCATTTTGCATTCTCTTATGAAATAAAGCTATATAATAGTATTATACTTAAATAATTAACAAAATTATTAAAATATTTAATTTGCATATTATTACACTTAAATAAAATATATATCGAATGTTCATCTTAGCAGTTGCATCTTATTATCTAGGTTTCGATATTCTCAAGTGAGTATATATACCTAGTTAATTACTAGCCAACAAAGAAAATCTTTATCTAGTGATGGTGACCTAACCCCTTTTTTCTTGGACACACTAATCAACGGTATAATTGAATATTTGGGAATTATTACAGTTAGCCTTCCTATTGCGATTTGTTTGTTTCAATATTTCAGCTACTATATTTAAGAAGGTGGGCCCCACTCTTTTATTTATTCTTGGGTGAATATAATTGTTGAATTAAAATGGTGATACCATGTGGTGGCTGAGCAGACTGGCCAAAATTTAATAAAATTCAAATTCAAATTCAAACTATATAGGATAGAATATAGTGAATGTTTGAAGTACAACTCCAATTGGCCAAATGGGGTAATGATTTATCGTTAATGATACGGAATTGTAACTGTAATAGAATGCCAGAGTTAATTTGGCTACATGATTTTAACTATATGGAGTGGAGGCCTTATTATTGTTAGCTTTATGTGTGCTTAGCTTGAATTAGTCACTAAAAATGAGTTGGCTGTTGAACGAGAACAAGTTTTAATTCTCTTAAAAACAATTAATTATGATTCAATAAGGACCACACGATCAAACTACCCTCAACTAGATCTTCTAGCATCTTTTGTTGATCCTCATATGGACCCCAACTCAAATAAACAGCTTTAAAATTAAAATTAATATCTGAAAAATAGTATTAATTTCATTAATGTTGTTAAGATTAAAAAAAGAATAGTTGTCTTTTAAAATTAATATCTTTTTTTAAAAAACTAAAATAAAGCCGTAAAAATGAGAAGTACCAATAAAACTACATGTTATTGGTTATTTATATCGCATTAATCGTATAATACCATAATTTTCATGATTCTCTTATTATTTTCTCAGGCATGCATATAACTATATTTGCAGAAAAAAAAAAAGTTAACTGGATTAATAAGCCAGGCATGTGATTATGATGTAACGTGCAAGTTGAGGTTTTTGCTACAAAACTCACTCCTATTAAATTGTATTTTATTTTATTTTAAATAATAAAGTTGTGATTGAGCAAGTTGAGGTTGGAAATACTCCTTTATTTATTCCCATTTAATGCATATTATTCATTCTAACTCCATGCATATAAGTATTACATAATTTATATCAAACAAAAATTATATGTATATTTTTTTGTAAATAATATTGTATGATCCTAATAATAACAAAAGACTTTATCAAAACCGTTACGACAGAGATCCCAACTCGGAAGTAAGAATCGTGCATATTAATAAAATTTGTTAGCTTGGATAAGAATATTGTTACACGTTTAATATCAATATATTCAAATTAATATAATAATATATGTAGTATATATATTTATAATTAACTTTTTGAAGTATGTTGAAAAGTATATCCTATGTCTGATGTACAATCAATGGTATAGTAAAGAGCACATGAAAGGTTTGCAAAGGTACTCATATAGTTGGTCCATCAATATTATGAAATTATGAAAAGTTTGTTCATAAAACACAATCACGAAAATGACTAAATTAAAATTATATTGATTGAAAATATGTTGAAGTGCTCCTAATTCTTTAGTTATAGTAGTTACAGATAGTTACAAATATGACTATAAAATAAAATCTCGGATTCTTAGCCATTTGGAATTTAACACGTCATATCAACAAATATGCTCCCGTAAACTAACTCTTAGGCTTGACCCTCCCCTAAACTGATCCGACTGTCTCGACTTAGGTTTGTCCTCAGGTTTAGTCACAACCCCACAATTAGCATTTACTATTAAGCTTTTAATAGCATATGAATAAGATGTTATGATAGTTAAGCTTTTTGACTACCTTAGTATAGCAGACACTATTATTAATTAATATTGTTGTGAAAAATATGTGTCCCTAATGTAGGCCTCTTAAATGCTTTAAAAATATTGATGTATGAAATGTTAGATAAGATATTGGGTAGGACTGTGCCTAACTCATCATACTAGCTCCACTTGTTGTACTACTTTATTTTTTCGACCAGAAATTGAGCTTGGTTTAATAATATATTAATATATTTATGTTTAATGAGTCTCTAGTTATGTCAAAAATATATTATTGCTAGTTTTTCAGGTATGCTATGCAATTTACAAAAAAATATTATTTTACTGAAAAATGCACATTCGTATTCTCTAAAATTATATTAAAAAAATCTAAATATTATCAACCAAATTATAAATATTGAATACAAGTAATTAACGAACAAAAAGGAACTTAAAATGGGCCTGGGCTGGTAGGAGAATAGACACTTAAGAGTGGGCTGGAATATTCTTTTCTTATAGTTCCCACCTATTTAAATATTATAACAAAATAAAATAATGTTTCCTAAATTTATTTTTAGCTTGGCATTTAGGCCTAACTACATGAATTTAAAAAATAAAAAATAAAAAATAATCGAGTAAGTATGGTATCAGATCTAATGTACGTAAAACCCTGTTCCATGTCGTCCCAAATAAAATTATGTCGTTTTAGATGATTTTAAATTAATTATAAAAAATAAAGCTAATGTATAAAAAAATAAAGACTCCTTTAAAACTATACAAATATTTTAGTTGGTGTCTTCGAAAAGGTGATCCCATCCGAGTGAATTTGTACGACTAGTAGTGTAGTTCATGTAATGTAAGGGGACAAAAAAAAAAGCTATTAAGAAAGAAATTGAAATTTTGTGTCACGTGCAGCGGGCGTGCAAATTCAGACTGAAATTGAATTGGAAACCCTCCAGGCCTTTCAAGATTTTCTTGCTGCACACTTTTTCGTTCGCTCAATTACCTCTCTCTCCCTTCTCTCTCGATCTGTAGTGTGCTTCTAGGGTTCGGATTTATCTCAATAATTTGAAATTTCAGATTAATTTGTTGAAATTCACCGATATGAAGCTCACCGTCAAAACTCTGAAAGGGAGTCACTTCCAAATTAGCGTCCATGCTAACGATACGGTCAGTGCAATATATATCTCTCTCTATCTGCGCGCTATCTTTCATTTTAAGGAATGTATGAAATATTGCATTTTAGTGTTGAATTTTGATTTTATTTTCGAAGTTGAGTGTTGTGTTGAGTGTGCATCTTAACTAGTCCTTTAACTTAATTAGTAGGCCGTTGTTGTTCTTTTTTGTTTTTTCTCAATTATGAATTTATATTGGATAATGTAGCTTAATGTGACCCTTTTACTGTGTGCTGATTAATGTAATTCAAGGAGAAATAGTAGTAGCCTACTAGTCATAGATGATGTTAATTCAATTTTTTTGTTAAATTCTGAACGGTTTAAATAAGAGTTGGAATTGGTGAAGGAACTCCAATTTTGTGAAACAATAAATCTTTTAGGTTGTATGTAGGCAAAATTATCATCTTAGTGAATTTATGAAAAAGTGCAAGCAGAATTCTTTGGAAGTTTCAAACATTTGTGTGGTGCGTGCTATTATTGGGATGGGGGAAAATGTCCTTTCCGAAACGTACAAAGCGTTGTTGTCGACTGATCGAGTTTTGGGTTCTCTTTGTGTTCTAGATAATGGCTGTTAAGAAATGCATTGAAGATGTGCAAGGCAAAGATAATTATCCTTGTGGTCAGCAACTGTTGATTCATAATGGGAAAGTATTAAAAGATGAAAGTACCTTGGCTGAAAACAAGGTCTCCAAAGATGGTTTTCTTGTTGTCATGCTGAGCAAGGTAACTGTTTGTCCGCTTCCACATAGAGTGTTAATTTCTTTTTAATCTTGAAGTAGTGTTATTCATGTTATAATGTTATCTCCCAAGGATTGGTTATAAACTTATAATGTAATACGATGTCTATGTTGGCTAAGTTTATATAGTTACTCTTTTGTATCAGTATATGATTTTAGAAACTATGATCAGGAAGCCATATTGAACTCCTCATTTCGTTCTATTCTGTTTTTTTTTCTCCGTTAATACAGAGCAAAAGTTCGTCTTCAAGTGTGTCAACATCTTCTCAGGTGCAATCCTTGGAATCCACGTTCTCCTTTTTTCTTCCCTTTCTTCTTATTTGTGATGCTTTGAAGCTCATATATCATATATCACCTAACTCTTTCTGCAGCCTGCTTCTACTACTGCACCAGCTAGTAATCCCGTCCCTGCAGCAGCTAGTACTCTTGTCCCCGAAGCAGCTAGCATTCCTGCTCCTGCAGCTGAAGCTCTACCATCTGTACCGTGAGTAGTAGTAAAATATCAGTATATGCTCCCTCGCTAATGTTCGTATTACCTATTTGTGATGTTACTTTCATAATGTAGGGTCCCTAAGAACAGTGGATCAGCATCTGTTGCTCCATTAGCAAAGTATGATTTTTTCCCATTCGTGATTCCTTGTGCTTCTGAAAGCTCTTAGGAGAACAAATAACAATGACGATTTGTTATTTTACAGTGACCATTCTGGCACGTTGGACGATGCTGCTTCCAATTTAGTCGCTGGTAATAATCTTGAGCTGACAATTCAACAACTGATGGATATGGGTGGTGGTAGTTGGGACAGAGAGATGGTTAGACGTGCACTACGAGCTGCATATAATAACCCTGAACGAGCTGTGGACTACTTATATTCAGTATGGTTTGATTCGTTTTCTTGGTTTACTTTCACTTATGGTGGTTGAGATGGTCATGACTTTTTATCTTTTCGATCAGGGAATCCCTGAGACTGCGGAAGTTGATGCTCCGTTAGCTCAGCCTTCAGTTGAGTCCGTAGTTGCAAGTGGTCCACCTTCTTCTGGAGCACCGAACGCAGCCCCGCTGAATTTGTTTCCTCAGGTTTCATCATCTGGCTGGTGCTTATTATGTGTGTTTGTGTTGTTTCTTTTTGCTCATTTTTCATGTTGGCGATTTGAAATTCTCTAGGAGACTGTTTCTGGTGGTGGTGCTGGATCCCTTGGTTTCCTCAGAAACAACCAACAAGTGAGCTTATTTTCTTATTTTGTTCGTTAGATTCTTCAAGTCGGTTACATTTATGATCCCCTATTTTCAACTATATCATCTATTCCTCTTAGTCATCCTTCGAATGTTATTGTAATGGGAGTTTCTCTAATTGCATCCAGTTTCAAGCTCTGCGTTCGCTGGTTCAATCTAATCCACAAATTCTACAGGTTGTCTTTGTTGGACTCTACACATATTTGTCTGTGCTAATGGTTTCTTGTTCTTAGAGATAAATTTATTTCCTTTACAGCCCATGCTTCAGGAGCTTGGAAAGCAAAACCCTTCACTCCTGAGACTCATACAAGAAAACCATCAGGAGTTCCTCCAATTAATTAACGAACCCGTTGATGGTTCTGAAGGGTGAGCATTTCTGCTTCTCGAAAAGATTATTGCTGTATAAATTAGAGTAATATTCAAGTAAAGTACCATCTTGTCATACATATTACTACTATACCACCTTTTCTTCCAAAACATGTGATTTGAGCTGTTTGATTTGCAAAATCTGGTAATAGTGTGAGGAGTTGAATATCAGTTTTACTTTATTCCGTGGCATTTATAATCGGATTATTACAATGCATATGACCTCGCTTTTACTCTCAAAATTTGCTCGACCTACTCTTTTTTATCTGTTTGATCTGCAAAATTTGGTAATGTGCTTATTTTTCTCCAACATTGTGGATGAAGCTCTTTAAATGTCAAACTTTACTGTTTCCATCCTTGTACCGAACGTGAGTGGTTGATTTCCATTTCGTTGTAAGATTGCTTCATTTTGTGATATTTATGTATGGAGACATGAGTTATCTTTTCAATGTTACAGGGATATATTTGATCAGGCTGAGCAGGACATGCCCCACGCGGTTAGTGTCACACCCGAGGAACAGGAGGCAATCGAAAGAGTACGTAAAGTCGCAAAAAGCTTTCATTCTTGTATATGAATGATTGAATTATACATCTATAGAGTGTACTAACTAATTAACTTCCTTCTTATGTAGATGGAAGCCATGGGATTTGATAGAGCTCTTGTTATCGAGGCATTTTTAGCTTGCGACCGCAATGAAGAACTAGCAGTGAACTATTTGCTCGAAAACGCAGGAGATTTTGAGGATTGAAGGTGACCACAGTTTAGTTTGACCATTTTTTAAAGTAAACACAAGGCTCAAAGAAGTTTTGTTATACTTTTGGTGAAAAAATATACGTTTGGTGTTGACAAGGGTGTGGATTTATATATTTATTAGTGAGGGTGATCGTTTCAAGTTTGGCTGTTCCATATCTTTACTGACTTGTGCCTTCATTTATCAATGAAGAACTATTCCAAAAGCTAAAAATATTTGGTTCAAGGGTTTCGAGATTAGAAATTTGTATAAATTTCATACGAGATATTAGGATTAAATCTATGAAATCAAGAAAGTAAACTCTAAAAATCTCAACGTATTATGTTGTATTGTGACGTAGTGCGTTATCTCATGTCCATGCGTCCTAAATTAAACTTAATGATTTTATACCAAGTTGTGAATCAAACGTCTCTGAATGATTCTTGAATACCCTTATTACACTCCATTGATTATAGCGAATGATATTTTTCACCAAACCATAGCAATTTTGTTTTAACAAAATACACACTTGTGCTTACTTACAAGTCTGCAGCCAAAGCACATGTGTATCAAGTCCAACACTATTGCAAGTCTATTATTAGAATTCTCTGTCTGGGAAGAGGATTGGTGCAACAAGAGACCACATGAACAAGGCAGCGGTAGCCCAACCGGTGAGAATACGAACCCAGACTGACGGCCAGCCTACATCGACCAGCTTCCAGCTCTCTCCAACGGACGTTGACCATCCGGTGAGCAGCATGGCAGAGTACATGCTAGCTAGGGAGAAGATTAAGTGGAAAAACGAATATGAATACGTTACACGCTTCAACTTCTCTTTCTCCTCGTCTAGCTCGTCTGCCTTGTCCAACGGAAGCAAAGGCTTTCCAGATCCTATACACCAGGAAACCAAAACTTGCTATGTTGACGCAAACGAAAATAAAATCAAACTGAAGTAACTTCAAGCCAAACGAGAACAAGTATCGCCCCAAAACAAGAAACAACGTTTCTTGCCCAAAGTTTCTTTTCAATTCCAAAATATGCTAATAATACAATAATTTCATCTATTTATAGAGGCCAAAGGAACGACAAATTATAATATAAAATAAAGCTAAAAACTCAAAATAAAATTGCTTCACATTGATCTCTTATAAATCAACTCAAAATCTCAGATGGAAGAACAGTAAAAAAAAACTGACCTGCTCGAGGAGAGGTTGGAGGAGAAAGCAATGTGGTGGAAGATCCTGCTCGGACAGCGGAATAAACAACAGATAGAACGGTTGTAAGCAGCCCAAGAGCAAGACTACTGGTTGAAACTGCTCTAGAATGCTTGTGGAGACCATTGCATTCGTAGTCCCTAGGTTCGCTGGCAAGCCCAGTGTAGCAGAGGTACATGCAATATAAAGATATAACCGAAGACGGCAAGATGCTTCCGCTAACCTACGTCATGACAGAGCATATTCAAAATCATAGCAGACTTGCATGGTACTATGAATACCTATAATATAAGATCACTATTTTGTACAACTTTGACAATAACGGAGAAGGTGATGATAGAATATGAGGAAACCAGTAAGCATTAGAACTCCAATCAAGTTCTTCAAGTGATATGGCAAAACCTTTCAGATCCGCATGAAGCTACATAATCTACGTACTTAATCCAATGGGATACACTGTTTTAACAAAAAATACTAAAGACTTCCATGTAAACAATTTCCTCATATATATGAGGCCAACATAAGAGATCAGAAAATATGAACAGCATGCAAATAGCATATTCAGTACGTCTCTAAACAATTAACTGATAAAGCATTATCTATCTATCCAACAATTTTACGGGAAAATGTAATTCCAATAATAGGTTAAGGTCACCACTAGTGGTGGACTTTTTTTTTTCATAACAAGATAACAGCTCAGCAACTTACTGATGGATGCAACGTGACAATAGTAAACACGAAGACGAAGATCAGAGTCATCACGATGAAAAAAGTATTGAGTCCGCAATCTTGTCCGGATGGGGTAAAGAGATAGAAGAGCAGGGCAGAGAATGCAAAGGTTGCCACGTAGCATACAAGTGAAACCACAAGCAATGCTGCATACCTGAAAAAAACCCAGACACAAAGGCGAACGGAAATAAATTGCTACTAATATGTTCCTTATAATTAACAAACCTTGAAGTAATTATGAAAAATAAGTATCTCACCAAAACTGTTCATCATATCCAACCCATTTGTCATTCCATCCATGAACAAAATCGAGTAGCAGCACAACTTGAACAAGAAGGAACAATCCTGATCCAAACTTTGAAGTTGTCTCTGCATTAACAAATTTATAAATCAAAATTGAAGATCATGGTGTAACCACGGATATAACCACAACTACATAAGCTTTGTTAATTAATTTCTTTAGAAACTACACAGCAATAAGTGATTCATATAATCCCATTAGTAGTATTAGAAGGACAACCAATACTTCCTTACTTGCCCAGAGGCCCCAGACCAATTCCTTCCACTTGTAGGTTCAATTAAACTGGTAAAAAAAACTATCAAGCTAATCATGAAAAATGAAGATCTTATTAGCTCAAATAAGTTTTTTCCCAACAGTTTAACAAAACGAAGGTCCAATCCTTTTTATTCAATTTTAAGCCACCGTTCTTATTCCAAGAAATATAGAAAAGAAAGAAAATTGGTTCTTTTGATTGCATTAAATGGTTCAACTTTTGACCACATACAGCAAGATTTTCCCATTCCATGTACAGATTTCAAAGGAGACAACACCAACAAATGGAGCAGAAAACAGATTATGAGCCAGATAAATGCTTACCATAGAAGCTGATGATTCCATTGGGAAGAAAGAACATCAGTATCACCAAAATGCACCAGCAAATAATTTTCATCATCCAACCGCCATGGTGCAAATTATCACGAGGATCTTTCTGGTTCTTCACACCAATCATAAAAATAGCAAGGATGGTGAAAAACAGGAAGTTTCCCAAGCTGACTCGCAATACTGCATCTGTTTCAAACCATTCCCTGTCCGGAGTTTGGTGAAAGTGATTGATCCCTTCAAAGTTTTTCCAACAGACTGTCAGATTAAACTTCATTCCAAAAAGCTAATAGAACTAGACAATTGCAGAAAATATAACCCTTTTCCCTTATGTTCTTAGAAAAACTTTCAAAATTCTCAGTTATCTGAAGTCACTTCCTTTGAAAAGATTTCCAATTTGCTAAAATGTTCTTAGTCTTCTGTATCTTCCTTTGATTTATAATGAATCAACTAAAGTTTCTTAAACTAAAAGGCACTATAATACATAGCAAGAAACTAGAGATACAGCTACAATATCCACAAGTGAAAAAGAGGGAAATTTCGCATATTAAGTTATCTTCTACGTCATTCATGTAAAACTTTTGCTTTCGTGAAATATTGTAAACCAAACTGAATTAGTATTAACATCACTATCAACATAGCAAAAAAGATAAACACTGTCTTTATTCTTGAAATTAAGGCACACAAGATAAAATGAGTTCATAAAATCAAGGATAAAACAATCACTTACAAGGAATCTTCTCCATGAGGGGTGCAGCAACCTCTCGGAGAATCCACGAAACAATCAGTGAAAGCGCGAAGAGGCCGCAATAGGCAATGCGAGCCGAGCGCCGACTGATACCCGACACCACCGTGCGGCATGCGTCGCAAGCGCAGGCAGCGCAGCATGACGCTAGGCATGAAGCCGCCCACATCTTGCTCCGGTATAACCCCTCAGCGATCAATGATCAAACTGATCTCCAAATATAATTCAAACCCTACAGCTGCTGCCCAGCAAAACCGACCAATCAAGATAAAACTCGTAATCAAAATCGTACAACTCTAGCCAAATTCAACCAAATTTAAGCCTAATTCAACCAAATTTAAAAGCCCTAGCCAAATTCAACCAAATTAAAGCCCTAGCCAAATTCAACCAAATTTCACAACCTGAAAATTACGCACTCACAGAGTACATCAATTTCTGAGTTGGTTCGATCATATTCATACCTTACTGGGCAAGGAGGGGCCGTGGGTTGAGGAAAGGCGTAAGCTGCAGAGAAGAATAATAAGGCGTGGAATTATCAAAAGATCAAATTAGGATTTGGTTTTTCCAAAAGTGCAAATATGTACACGCCCTTTACCTTTTGATATATTCTCAACTGGCCCCAAGACGGGGGTTTTCTGCAAATATACCGATTTCTAGGGGCTGGTATCGATTCAAGTTAAAATTTGCACCAACTACGAATTATGTGACCTCTGAGAATATTTATTTTAGTAGTATACGACTTTTTTAATTCAATCAATTGTTAATTAATACTCTAACCACATCCAACAGTTGGCTAATTAGATTTACCGACATGAATTGGAGCTATCGCAACCTAAAATTTAAATCCACTCATATACTTTTCCTTGTTTTTTTTGACTAAAAAATTTGTAGCAGCTAATCTGCCGATTAAGATAGTGCATACTAAGTACATATTTCATTATTAAATATAATAACATATAACTAAATCATATAAAAATTATACATTATTTTAAATAATTAACGTAACAAACTCATTTTAAAATAGGACTATAAACGAGCCTCACTTAATATTATACCACTTATTCGAGCTCGAGCCTATTCGGCTCGAAAGCACGCGAGCTTTCTCCGATTAAATTATAATATTATTTAATTTATATATTATATTAAATAATAATAATAATAATAATTATTTATTTATTTATAAATATATACATAAAATAATATATTTTTAAAAAAAAATACAAAATTATAGAGTTTTCGAGGCAAGTTCGAATATTATAATTATTTATCGAATCGAACTTGAGCCCATATTAAAAGCTCGTATCAAGCTCGAACCCAAATTCAAACCCAAACCTGAAACAGTTAATAGAGTCAAGCCTATGATCGATTACTTCTAAATATAAATAGGCGGATATCTACACTATATGTGGCCTAGAAACTTTGAAGGGGTGGGATAAAGTGAGTGACTCCAATCACATCCAAAGGCTTTTAATCACCATCTTATACATTAATTTTTTTAGATAAGGCATGCATATTATATTATTATAAATTATTATATTAAATATCAATCATTGAATTTTTTGAGAATGGACGTTTAGTATTTAATACTTCGTGTAGAAATGAAATAAATACAACACCATTTAATAATTTTTATACGGGAGTATGGATGATACATCTTTATTTGAGAAATATTCATTTTTTTAATATTATAGAAATATACATGGAGAAAAATCAAGAAATAAAAACATTTTACATAATTTAAATCACTATATTTATGTGTAATAGAAAATGCAATTAGAATAATTTAAATAAGGAAAAAAAGAAAGACGATTTCGTCTCATCCAAGCTGATAATACCTTCCCCACACATTTTTAGTTCTCTCTCTTCAGGTGAAAAGTGCGAACCCTGCGTTGTCGCCTGCAAATCTCCTTAAACTAGCCGAGCCGCAAGCGCGGAAGAAATGAATATCAAAATCACGGAAAAAAGCAACAGTTAGATATTGTTTGAATGATTTATTAGGTCGAGAAACAAAACCGATCATTTCGTTTTGTAGAAAATCCGCGTTCGCAACTTTTGGTCGGAGGGATCGTTTTGGTCCCCTTTTCTTCTCCTAAGCAAGGTAATTTCTTGATTCATATTAGATCTGTTGGTTTCTCGCTCTTGTCTGTGTAGTTTTGGTGGAATTCGGCATTGTTGTTGATCGTGTGTTAATTTGGTGTCCGTTTCGTTTTTGTTGTTTATGAATTAGTGGGAAGATGAGGTTTTGTGATTAGGGCTCCGGATCGAGTTGGGTTTGGGGGAGATTGATGATTTTGATTTATCATGGGTGGGATTTGCTCCATTTTTTGGTGGAATTGTTTAGCATTCTGAACTTTCTTGACTTGATCTGGTATTGGGAAAGGTGATACGAAATTTAAGAGTTTTTAATGGAATTTTTTTGTTATTTGCCATATGCTAAGATAATTAAGTTGTTTATAGTTTTGGGGGGTGTTTTATGTAATCTGCTCATGCTTTAGTAGCAAATCTTGAAAGAGATCGATTACCGAAGAAAACAGAAAGGGAAATTAGGTTAATTCAGCATTGGATTATTGCCATTTTCACCTTATGGTTAATGCTGGATGTTGTATGTTGGACTAGTATTTATATTTTACCTATAACTAATGATTAGCTTTAGTTTAAGCTATTTCAAATGCCTTCTAGGGTTGGTTAGATTGCTGTGAAGAATCATACTGTAATATCTGGATAGCATAGATATCGGGTATTTGGTCTCGAACACACAATCATCCGGTAGTGGAATTGAAAGATTAATGTCTCAAGATTGATTTTTCAGGACTTATGTAATTCATACTTAGTTTTTGGTTACTGTTGTAAGGGTGTACTGGTAGTATTAGAACGAGCTTCAATCAATAGCGTTGTAGATGTTCAACTTGCTTATTTATCTAAATTTTGAGATTAAGAAAATGGTAAAATTTCTCCAATAATCCATCTTTTTTTTATGAAAATTAACACAAACAAAACACGTGCAGGAATCACTTCTTGGTGCAGAAAGCAATTCTATCTTATGGCTATCGACAGCATAATAACTTCACCTCATCGGAGGTCGCAGACACAGACCGCCTTCTCTTCACCATCAACCCGAAAGCAACACTCACGAAGTGATGAATTGGGAAGCCGGTCGACCCTTGTTCAGAGACATCGTTTCCTTCTAACCGCTCTCGCCCTCCTTGCATTTCTATGCACTATTTATCTCTACTTTGCCGTGACTCTTGGCTCCAACGATGAATGCTCTGAATTAACGGGGGCTCGAAAGGCAACATGTCGTCTTAAGCTGTCAAAAGAATCTCTAGCTGGAAAACTGAAATTCCTTTAGTAGATTAAGCACTGACAACTTCATATGCTACCTTGCCCCTACCTTCAGAGTTAGTGCCTTAAAGTGTTTCAAATACAGTAGGGTTATTTTGTTCCTTGGCAAGCTAATTGATTTTGGTGTATTTTCCTGTGTAATTTATACTTGTTGTGACTCGTTTTCATAGTTCTATTTATTTGTATTTAATGGGAGATAAATTGCTATGGGGAGAACTTTTTATCTAGCCGATAGGAAAAACTAAATAAGTTATCTAGGCAGGCAGATAAAAGTGCAAGTTTTATAGCCGATATTTTAATTTTTGTTATCTTTTAATTAGTGTGGGCCCATATTATTTACTTTTGACGAATTATATATTAACAAATTCGGAAAAAAATCTATAAGTAATCGGTAAGACATAATCGTTTAGTGATAATCGGTAAGATACAATAGTTAAGTGAAAAATTGAAATACTTGTTTAGTTAAAATAATAGTTTAGTATCGATAGGGCAAATAATCGTGAATCCCCTTTTCTCATTCTCCAATTTCCGACTTCGAGGGGGGAAAGAGGCGGAGGCGAAGGAGGTGCCGGCATCGGAGATTGATTTTATCGACGGCTCCGACTTCGAGGGGGGAAAGAGGCGGCGGAGGCGCAGGAGGTGCGGGCAAGCGGAGGCGCGGAGGTGCGGGCGGGGCGGAGCGTAGAGGCGGGCGGGCAGAGGCAGAGGTGCGTGCGGGCGGAGGCGCAGGTGGTGCGGCGGGCGGGTGGAGGCGCAGGTAGTGCGGAGGCGCAGAGGCTCAAGTGGTGCGATCTATCCGAACTAATACTTCCATGGATTCCGATTTCCATGTGAGTTCCCCGAATTTTGACGAAATTAGGCCTTGAAATTCAATCGGTTTATTCAAACGGGTTTCGCACAATTTTAAGACGGTAAGCTTCAATAGGTTTATTCAATCGGCTTCCGCACAATTTTTGGCCTTGAAATTCCACAGATAAACCAGTTTCCACACCTTTAGATTAAATCGGTTTATTCACAACATTCTTGTTCATTCTCGGTTCATTCAAAAGTTTAGTGAAGAATTACTTTCAATTTTTAAATTACTCTTACAATGAAAGTGCAATACCTGGCTAGTTGCTGCAGTATAATTTTTTGGCCTTGATCTTGATAATGATTGCAATTGATTTGTTCCACAATTTCACATATATGTTCTTTGTTTTTGTTTTGTAGCGTAATTGATCTAGGAAGAGAGAATCTTATCAGAGATCTAAATGTGTCTTGAATTACTACTATAGACAAGATATAATTGATGATATAATTAAGGTATTAGGGGGTGTTGGTGATAAATTAGACGTCTTTAGATCCAGTTGCTTTGGTGATTTATTTGTAAGTATTACATTAATTAGAGAAACTTTATTTTTTTAAAATTCAAAAACATTAATAATTGTTGTTGCACTGGTAATTCTTAAATCTGAGTGGGATAAGTTGCATCCGGATAACAAAGATGGTCGGACTAAGATTGATGTGAATCCTGAGTATAAAGATTGGATGGTACCTCAGTCGGTAATTGAGATTATTCGCTCGGATGTCCGCTTTACACAGTCTTGGATTGGAGCTCGACATGTTAGTATATTTTGTTGTTTAGTGTAATTAACTTTGAATGTCGTTTGCAAATTAACTTGTTCCTTGTTTCAGGTTATTGTAGTTTGTTGTCTCGGCGAGTCCTCGCATTGGATTACTGTTCGCATTGATCTTTGTTTATGGGTAATTGAGTTGTATGACTCGTTGTTGTGGAAGTTGACAGGTGATCCGACCGACACCGAGATATATATGCGGAGGGAATGAGAGCTTATTTGCCTTGCAAGACTCATACCACAAGCACTGGATGCTGCTGGGTATTGGACCAGTGTCCGGAAGCCGCCAATATTTGATGAGCTCCGTATTGTAAAGATGTCGGAACAGTTTATGCAGCAGGGTTCTGAAGAGTTGTAAAGATGTCGGAACAGTTTATGCAGCAGGGTTCTGAAGAGTGTGGTTTATATGCGATGGTGTATGTTGGATTTTGGATTTTAAGATTTTTTAAGTTATTGTAAGTTATTGTAATCTGGATTATGGGTTTTTTCGTGTAGTCGATAAGCTATAGTTAGTCAATAACTATATTCGATAAGTCATTCATTATTATCAACTAGTCACTTAATACCTCAATCTTGTAGTCAATAACTATAATCAATAAGTTATATTGAGTATAGATGTAGTTCGATCAATTGAATAATTTTTGAAATTTTTTAATTAATTTATTATCGATTACTCAATTAACACCTTAAGGGTAGTCACTTATCGACTAGTCACTTATTATCTTGTGAATATCGACTAGTTACTTATTATCGATAAGCCATAATCGTCTAGGTATGAGCAAGGGTATAAACCCTAAACCCTTAGGGTGATCCCATCGAATTCCAAACCTTTAAACAATATCTAATGATGTATTGATTATAATTGTAAGAAGTATAAGACATTTGATTTAGTCATGATATACTTGTATATGTTTTCAAAATCTAAAAGTATAAGTCATATTTCATAGAGAATATACTAAAATCTCTAACTTGATAGATTGACTTTACTTATATTTTATATAATTTCAATGATGAACCCATATTATATTTACTAATATATTGTAAAAGTGATTGTATAACACAAAATAAGTTATACTTAAACTATGAATCGATTTAAATTAACAAATATCATTTATAAGTCATAGTCCATAGAAAATATATTCAAATCTCCAACTTCAAACTAACTTGATAAATTGACTAAACTTATATTTTATATAAGCTCAATGATGAATCCATATTATATTTACTAATATATTGCAAATGTATTACTCTTTTTAACACATAATAAGTTACACTTAAAATATAGACCGATTTAAATTAACAAATATCATTTATAAGTATTGATGATAATAATCGTCTCGAATATTTTATAATCGTTTAGGATCGAAGATAATTGTCTAGCCGCATTGAATTATATAGTCACTTAATTCCTTAATCGTGTAGTCGATAAGCTATAATCGATACTTGACTAGTCGACTTAATACTTGACTAGTCGACTAGTCGACTTAATACTTGACTATGTAGACTTAATACTTGACTAGTCGACTATGTAGTCAACTCGATACTTGACTAGTCGACTAAACGAGTAATGCAACAATACAACTCGCGAGGATCGAACCCGTGATAAAAAATAGTTATAGTTGGTTACTCGCGAGGATCAACTAAGCGACTACTCAAATACATAAGCGACTACTCACAAATTCGCGAGATGACTGTCCCAAATTCACTGGACAAGTTCCGTTATACAATACTTGCGTTTAAAGGATAACTTGCAAACCCTATGCGTTAAAATTTAAAGGGCACCTTCTAATTGTGTGACCAATCCGACTACAATTCTTGCATTTCTTCTGGACGTCGTGGTCTCCTCGTTCGGCTCTCTAATTGTGTGACCAATCTGAATAATCTGCTCACTCTTCATCCATCACATTATCATCATTATCACCATCTATATTGTGATACGTCGGACTCGGCTCATTATAATGGTGGATATTTCTTGTCGAGCTCTGTCCAAGTTCAATACTTTTTCCAATAGTGTACACAATTGGAGAACTCCTATCCTCGAAAAGCATCCGGTTCAAATCTTCGTCGTCATTTAGAGGGACCTTAATTCTTCTACCGTTGGGAGTCCTTGTTTGATAAAATAAATCATACGCTGTAGTTGAAGAATTGCTTTTCAAGTTCCGATGAATATCGTGTACTAATTGATAAATGTTGCAATTCACCCACGTGTAAAATAATAATTCATTACCACCTTCGTATTCAGATTTGTTCCACTGACCACTGTGTCGAAGAATAATACGTTGACACCTCATCTATAATAAGATAAAAGATATATTAATAAGAATTATCTAAAATATGAAATTAAAAATGCTACATATTCCCCAGTCTTCTACTAGTCGGTTGACGATTGTGCTACATAATCGTTAATCGTGTAGTAGACAATACACTACAAGAAATTCACCGTACACCGACGGAAACTTCCGTCGGTAAACCCCTTAATTCCGTCGGTAAAAAAGTTACCGACGGAAGAAATGCGTCGGGTCAGGCTTTGTCGGTAAATATTACCGACGGAATATTCCGTCGGCAATTTTTACCGACGGAATGCCGACGGAAAATAACCGTCGGAAGTTTGTCCCCGAATATTCTGTCGAGGAGGAAATTTTTAAATAATTTTTTTGTTAATCCGTCGGTAAATTTAAAATAATTTTTTAAATAATTTATTTGTTTTTTTACCGACGGAATTTTCCGTCGGTAAATTTAAAATAAATTTTCAAATAAATTTTACGTTTTTTTTACCGACGGAATTTTCCGTCGGTAAATTTAAAATAATTTTGTAATTTTTTTATTTTTATTTACCGACGAAAATATCCGTCGGTAAAACGTCGGTAGATTTTTTTTTTAAATAATTTTTTTTATTTTTTTGTACCAAGTTATCGACAACCCGCAATTTTTAACCAACCAAAGACATCATATACAATTAACCAACCAAGACATCACATATAACGATTCAAATCAACTCAAAAAGCAAACCGAAATATAAATATATAAATCCTAAAATCAAAATATTCAGTATATATACATAAACCATAAATAAATCAATCATAAAGAGGTGGGGGGAGGGGCCGATCGGCGATGTCGTCCGGAGGTCGTCGTCGGCTAGAGGAGCCCATCATCTCCATAAGGCGGGTCATCCGCGCATTCATAAATGCGACTCCGCTCCTCGAGGCTCCTCCTAGCTGCCGACTCCTCCTCCGGTCGGCGCATGATCTCGGCATTACTTTGGGATGGCCCCGGTGAGGAAGTAGAAGAGCGGGCGGGCGGCGTTGATGTAGCCGCTCCCTTCCTCGCCGAAACCGTAGAGCCGCTTCTTATCCCGGACCCCCTCCAACCGCAGATAAATCGCGTTTTTATCCGCGTTGGGGCCTTCTTCAACAGCGGCAATCCGCTCCACCTCCGCCTATTACAATATTAAATAGAAATTAGTCAAACTCAAAATTCTAGAATAATAATCTATATATTGTAATTGTGTGCTTACATGAAGTCTCGCAGCCTTCATGTTGGAGAAGTCTCCACCTTTGTAATAGAGACTCGGAAAGTGTCAAAGGCGGTGGACTCTAAGGAGCATCCCTCCGAGAAGCCTATTCATAACATGCATAAACAAAATTATGTCAAAAACAAAGACATAAGAAGCTAAAAAACATATAAAATGAGACTTACCGTAGACCGGGGAGTCTTGCATGGCCGACCGGGACCCTCCTTTGTGCTTGCTCATCCCGGCGCCCGGCTCGGGCTCGACCTCGCGGCACTCGGGAAGCGATCTCTTACTTCGGAGCGGCTACGGCCGCATCCAAGTGGTCGTTGAGGGCCGCCCACCTCTCTGTGTTGATGTAGTCCGGTTTTTGAGGGCGGCCACGCTTCATTTCGTAGTGCCAATCGCCGAACCTCTTGGATGCCCTCTTACGCCACATGTGGTGGGTATGCAGTCCCGGTCCCGGCGAGCCGGCGAAGTGTTTCGCAATTTACATGTTTATACATGTTAGATATATATAAATAAATACTAAATTATAAGATTGTAAACTTGAAAGAAAAACTAACCTTAAATTCTTCAAAATACTGCTCCTTAATTTCAGGAGGAGTCAGCTTCCAAGTGAACCCAGTCGGGTTATTGATCTTTTTAAAACAATCAACGATTGTCGAGGCCAATCCAGATGGCTCAAGCAATCGCCTTATTATTGAAAATTGGTTAATCCAAGTGAAATTTGATATATTTAAAATTAATAAAAGCAATTATTACATACCCCTCAGGTGAAATCTCGAAACATCGGCGGCTATCCACCGAGTAAGAGTCGGTAGAACCCTGATGGGGTCCACCCGACTCAGGGGGACTGCCCCCATAGCCAGATGTCAATGGGGGTGCTCCACGCCCAGCAGGAGCTGATACAGTCCTGCCACGACCTCTGGGAGGCGCCATGTACCTGAAAACTCCGCATCATTATAATTTGGCCCAGCATGATCCACGAACGACTCATTACTATTCGAAAATGAAACACTAATAGTCACAGATTCCTAGTTAATTGGCAGGGTTGATGCTTGAAATCCAGAAGATAAGGTTATCCCAACCATGTTATATGTACAACCATTATCCACAAGAAATCTTTCATAATAGAATCCATTAGTCTATTTAAACAATAACATCTCTACAATCACAACAATAACATCTCTACAAGCACAACAATAACATCTCTACAAGCACAGAAGCAAGTCACAGAAGTAGTCAACAATAACATCTCTACAATCACAACATCTCTACAATAACATCTCTACAATCACAAGAAGCACGAAGTAGTCAACAAGAACATCTCTACAAGGTGAAAAATGAGCTACAATAACACGAAAGAAACTTCCATAAGAGACGATATTGAAGGAATGAGAGAAACTAACCAAGGAGGCGGCGGCGCGCGCGGCGGCGCGCGAGGAAGCGGGGCGGAGGCGTTCAACGGCGGCGGCGGCGGCGGCAAAGCGAGCGGCGGCGCGAAACGGCGGCAGCAGCGGCGGAGGCGCGACGAAGAAGAAGACGCTCTGTTCTGTCCCGCGGCGCTGAATTAATTTAGGTTACGCCGACGGATTTACCGACGGATAATTCCGTCGGTAAATTTATAATGACTACCGACGGATTTTTCCGTCGGTAATCGTCGGTAAAATAAATTAAATTTTTTTAATAAATTTAAATAAATGTACCGACGGACTATTCCGTCGGTAAATATATTTTAGTTTATTAAAAACTAAATAAATAATAAGTTAACATTACCGACGGAATAATCCGTCGGTAAATTTATATATTTTAATTAATTAAAACTAAATAACTAATGATATACCCTTACCGACGGATTATTCCGTCGGTAATATATATATTTAATTTATTAAATAGTAAATAAATAATGATATACCGTTAACGACGGAATATTCCGTCGGGAATATGACGACGGAAATTATCCGTCGATATTCCGTCGGTAAATTGAGCATCCCAATTTCCGTCGGTAATCCGTCGGTAAGACGACCCGTGTTTTTCATCCGTCGGTAATTCCGTCGGTAAATAGCATAAATTTTGTAGTGATAATCGTTAATCGTGAGTCTACTAGGCGATTGACGATTATGCTACATAATCGTTGATCGTGTAGTAGACTATAATGTTAATCGTGTAGTAGACAATTAACGATTGTGCTATATAATTGTTTAGTCATGAACAATTATATCTATTTCCATGGAAACTTATAGTCGCATGCATATTAATACATTTGAATACATTTATACCACTTTTGAAGGATATTTCGACTAAATGAAGCAAAAATAATCTAGATAAATACATTTAACTACATTAGATTTCCTTATAATTTTTAGCACAAACAACATTGAAAATGGTAAAAATAAGGAAAAAATATACTTATTTTGTTCGATTAAATGTGGAAAATGGAATAACTTACCGGATCCATGTCTTCTTTGTACAAGAACTATAATGTGTTCTTCAATATTTTGGAAGGATTATTTGTTTCGAGTGTGTGTTGTGAGATTTGTTCGTTATTTTTATGTTCAGCTATTTTGTTCAAAATTCCTCAATTAATTCATCATTTAATTTTTACTGTGCGTTGTCAGAAAAAAGTGAGAGAGGGTAGTTGTTTTACCGATTACATCTAATATTTAATTTTTGCTATATTAAATGAAAATATTTTGTCAAAAGTAAAGAAGATGGGCCCCACAGTTATTAAAAGAAAATAAAAAATAAATTATCGGCTAGAAAACTTATACTTTTATGTTGACGGCTAGATAACTTATTTAGTTATCTGTACCGGCTACTTTTATATATTCACACATTGCTATGCTGCTGATGATAGTCTTTAAAAACTATGCTGTTTTGCACTGACTAAGAAAAGATGTAGAAACACATGGTTCTGCAAACTTGTACTGACCCGAACGTGATACTACGACACCAGCTAGAACGCGATTTTACAGATCTATGAGTTTATAGAACAGATACTATTGAGGTCATATGATACTATGTCTCTTTGAAAAGCTGCTGCAGAAGAAGAGGATGTAATGATCAGACAAAACTTTTTAGTAGTCAGTGGTAAGAATTCTTCCCTGTACATGCTCCCATGACTGAGAGAGATCTTTTATGAGCACAAAAGATAGCAGAGGTCTTCAATCCTTGCATGAGAGATATTAGCATAAGGCAGAACTCTGAATTTGCCATTGATGGAGCAAGTCAGAGTCAGCTGTGCAGAACTTATCATTGTCTGCAACAAGAACAAAACAAGAATCAGATCTTACTTGCTTTTTTATGAGACAAGCTTACTCAATCAATAACCAAGTGAAATGGTATCTATGCTTAAGTTCCATGTCATACCTGGCATTCCATTGTTTTATCACTGCAACTCCACCATTTTGAGGGAACACAGTCAATGTACTTGCACCCGACACAGTATTTATTCAAGTTCGTGTTCTGTAGAACGGCGACAGTTATTCCTGCAACTCTATAAGAATAATGATACATGTGAGTCACAGTGAGAAGTGAAAATGGTGGAGAGAAGAATTAAGAAACACTAGCTTTGGTTGATAGAATGAATCAGACTCACAAAAGACTGAGGATGACAAAAGAAACAATCCTTGAGACTGGCCTGTCCAACTTCCTCTTTAGTTGGATGGATTTCTTGATATCATAATCAAATAAACCTTTCTTGTTTTGGTGAACTTTCCTAGCTTCAGGCTTGAAGAGCAGCACAATACCAGCAATGAAACCCGAGATAAAGCCCCCGATGTTTGAGAAATTGTTAACAAGTGGCATCAGCCCAAGGATGAGATTTAGCATCAAGATAATGGAGAAAACAACAAGAGTTGCAAACTGCAGATTAGCATAAGACATACCATTAGTCCCTGCAAAGATGTGATTAGAAAGAAACAGTCAAATAGATGAAGATTAAAACATTTACAACCTTTTTGGTGTAAACTTTCCAGTTCAGGATAAGCCCAGACAGTGTGGCACCAAGCAATCCAAATAATGCACCAGAGGAGGCAACCGAAGGCCTATCTTGGAGAAACAGGGAAGCTACTAAAGAACCAGTAAGAGCAGAAAGTATGTAGATAGCTCCAATTCTTACTGCAAAGCATAGAATAAGTGGCGTTGAATAAGTAATCATATAAACACCAAAGTGGCAAAATCTAAGTGTTTCTTGTGTGGTGGGAGATATACATGATCCAAACTCTTGCTCCAAGTGAATTCCAACAAAAACCATGCTAGAGAGACTGATTACAAGGTGTAAAACACCAGCATGCAAGCACGGGCTTGTGAAAAGACGCCATAATTGGTGATCATTTGCTAGAGACCTCAATCGAAGAGCCCCCATCGAGTCAAGCCTGTTGCAGTGAGAACAACCCGCAGTAACAATATTTATAACTTATAAGTCAAGATTGGAAGAAGCATGTGTACTCTAAAAGGTTTTGGTAGATAAGAGATCCAGTCAAAGCATGTATGATTAGTGAACTAAAAGTTCTTACTAAGGTTGGTTTGAGGAAAATCAACTGCATTTTTCAGTGCCCTCATTATGGAGCCATTAGTTTGAGGAAATTGAAACATAATTCCATAGCTACGGAACAAAAACCACATCTACAAATGTCCAACTATAACTTCTATCAAACAATTTAAACTTATTAATGAGGATGATTTTAGATTACAGAAGTAAAACATCAACATAAGAAACATTCGACAACAGTTAGATTACAGAAGTTCCACATGCATGAGTTCATTATATTTCTGCAAAAATTGTTAGTTGAGAAGGTGAAACTATTTGCAAACCCTACACTAGACTTTTAAGGACTTCGTGATTAATCAAAATAGGTGAAAATAAAATGCAGGATGAATATGAATATGAATTTATCAAATAATATATCTGATTTCAGTCTCTAAAGAAAGGAAACAGGATTAACCTAAATCCCCTAGAATTGGCTGATGCATTCGATATCTTTTAACAAAACCTACAAATCTCTAAAAGTCTTCCGAAGCATAACTGATGCAGAAATCCAACATACTGATTTGATAAATCTATATCAAAATCAAACAATTCTCTGAAACATCAAACATATAGCTTCAATAAGATGAGAGATATGACTCGATTACTCTGCTTCAAATTTATCTAGTCATGAATCCAACAGATCAAACACATACACAACAACCAAGAAACTCTAAGAATTTATCAGTGCGCAAAAGAAATCAAACAAAGCAGGCACAATTACACAAATCTCATCTAAAAATATAAATCAACCCAATATACTACAGATCCGTTCAAAATAATCGAAATCCAAAGTCACGGAAACTCACGCAGAGGCCGAGGGGCCTAGAAGGGGGTTCTCCGGCAGCGGCTGAAACGAAAACCTCCCGAGCTGCTTGAGCGCGCATTGCGCGTGAGAGTTTCCCCAACAATCGTTCACAACCATCGTTGCAGCGAAAGCGATCAGATGCAGGATCACGAACAGAGAGATGATCCACGTGCTTTCCTTTCTCTCGGAAATCCGCCTGAAAAACGGGAACGGGACTTTCTGCTCTTTGAGCAGCTCTTCCGCGCTGAGATCGGTCGACAGCCTCGGAAATGAGGGGGGAATCGGAATCGGCTTGATTTCCACGTAGGTCTGCAGCTTAGGGTTTGGTATTTCCGCCATTGGAGCTTGCTTGCGGAAGAGAATGGGGAATTCTCAGAAAAAAGGTGAGTTCTGGCGGTTGGAGATTACAGCTGTAGTTTTGTTAGCTATGGCGGGAAATAGGTCTCGATTATTCGAATTACCTATTTTTTTATTTAATTAAAAAATAATTTTAGAGTACAATATGTGTAAATAATCAAACTATTAAGAGTAGAATTGCTCCATAACTTACTGACCCCAGTATTGTTAAGTGCTCGTAACTAATCTCGTATTTAAACTATTTACTTCTATATCTATCGATCCTAGTTTCCTAGATGATGTCTCGTATTTCATAAGTGATTTAATATAAGTCTTATATGACTCAAAAAAAAGTGAAGGACCAACGTGAATGTTATGAAAAATGTGGAGGATTAATTTGACTATTCACTCATTTATAATGATTGGTCACTAGTGAGCATTTAGGACCTAAATCCTAATAGTTTGTCATTGGCTCAATGCATGCTCATTGATTCTTGATGATTTCTTGCATTTCTTGATTGATACAATTAAATTCATCAAATTACAAATTACCCCTAATTCTAAGTAGGTGTTTGGAACAACTTATTAGAAGTTGCTTTCAGCTTTAAGCTGCTGAGAGGGTGTTTGGAACTAACAACTTAAAGTTGAAATTCTCTAAAATCAGGTCTAAAACAGAGAAGCAGCTGGAGCTTCTCCACCCCAGCTTCTAGCTTCTAGCTTATTGCTTTTGACTTTTTCGGACCAAAATGCCCTTAAGAAATTTATGTAATTCCCAAAGTATCCCTAACCCTTATATCCTTTCCTTCAACATCCCATAGCCGTCTCTTCCTCTCTCTATCAATTCTCACAATCTCATTCCCGTAAATATCAACTTCTGCATTGGAGTGTATTTTGTTTGTTTGAATTAATACAAATAAATAGTATTTAACAAATAATTATATGCTATACTTATGTTAGTATGATTTTATGTTATATATAATATTGGATTAAAATTATAAAGGAAAAAAATAAATATAGAATAAAAATAATTTCTGAATTTTATTTATTTATAAAAGTTATAATTATTTAATAACATTAAGGGCAAACCATACATTTTTTATAAAAAGTAAGAATAAGCTACTGCATTCCCAAACACTATTTTTTACACTTTTAGCGAACTTTCAAGATCTTATTTTCAAACACCAACTGATTTTCGAATAAGTTGTTTTCAGCAGCTTTAATCACTCATCAATAAGCTTCGGCTACTCCAAACACCCCATAAATTATAAATTCGCTATTGGTTTAATTGCTTAGTCAACATCAAGGACCTAGGGTTGTACTAGTTAATTATACAACTTTTGTAGTTAAAAGTCATTTTATTGTAATAAATTTAAAGTTTGACCAGGTATTTAAGTAATTAGATCAAGATTATGATCTACATTCACCACAAAATAATTCTTTTTTACAAACGGAAAGCTCCATCATTAAAATTTTGTCATTAACTTTTCACGATTATAATTCAATATAAATCCGTCGTTTTCGTTGCTAAGTAACAACATAATTTATTTCAACTGCTAAATCCGTAGTTACTTGTATGATTTTCTGTAGCGATCAAAGAGTGTTTATGATGATACAAGTGTTGGAAAATCGTTAAATATATATATATATATATATATATATATTATG
The DNA here is from genome assembly GCA_028984105.1 of Lavandula angustifolia. Taxonomy (NCBI): domain Eukaryota; kingdom Viridiplantae; phylum Streptophyta; class Magnoliopsida; order Lamiales; family Lamiaceae; genus Lavandula; species Lavandula angustifolia. Next base: position 15,477,449 of record CM054804.1, on the reverse strand, counting down.
AAAATTTAGTTAGCATTAAATGCTAATTTGACTTGGGCAAAATTCAGCCCGTTTAATCGTATTTTCGAGCCTCGATATATATCCGATTTATGAATTGAAATATATGACGTCGATCTACGTTTCGAGTAGATAATTATAGTGTATTTAATTTTTCGATTCCGATTTTCGGTGAGTGAGAAATAATGCCTCGAAGTTTGTAGGACAAAACTAATATGTTACCTAAAGTGGAAAAACTTACCTTATTCGGGTTTTACATTAATCAATGTCCCACATTGATTAATGAACAATGTTTTTAGTGGTATTTAATTCGTTACCACTTTGTAGGAGATAACAAAGTGATATGTGGTGGGTTTGAGTCACACATGCTCATGTGCGCGAGCCTTTCGCCGATCGCCTCACACGCGGCGCGTCGCGCCGCGCCGCACCGCATCGTGCCCGGCTCCGGCTCCGGTCCTTGGACTTGGATCTTGGCGACTGTTGGGAAGTCTCCACCTCCCCACTTTTCTTCCCCACGTCCACCTGCCTTATTTGGCACCAACAATCTTTCACCTAGGGGAAGCATCCTATAAATAGGCAGGTCTGCATGGCATTCCAACACAACACAATCTTGTCTTGCTCTGCATTGCATCCTAGTGTTCTAAGCTGTCAGGAGTTCTATCCTCGCCGGAGCTCGAAGTTCTGTGGTGCTATAATACTTCGAGACGTCGTCGTTTCATCTTTGGGGACGATACGCTTGATCTGAGAGCACTACCTAGGGCGTATTTCGTCTAGCGGATAGAGGACATCCTCGACTCGACGAAGTTTACCTTTCTACTTCTACTTTATTCTCGTTTTCCGACTTCCCGGTTTCATTATAAGCAGCTTGTAATCAACAATCACAAGACGAAATATTACCTAATTAGGTAATAAGCTGCTTCGAGTAAACTGAAAAAATGTATTCCTCATCTGCTGCCCTATTCGACGCTGCCACCGCCGCTTCCGTAGGCAACACCAACAATGTCACCGCTGCCGCCATCTCCTCCAACTCCAACGTTGTCGCCTCCTCCGGCAATGTAGTCCCGCCGATGTCTGTCCCGGTTCCGACCCCGACTTTTACAAATCCAACTCTTGCCGCCATGTCTGCCGCCACCGGTGCTAGAATCACACTTAACCGTGCCAATGCCACTAACTCGATATTTATAGGAAGGTTTGTGTTGAAGCAAAATTGGCTAAGCTTGTCATTTCATTATGTAGAAAGGAACACAAAGCCTCTAGACCTCATTCACACTAACGTGTGTGATTTAAAGTTTGTGCAAACTAGAGGTGGGAAAATATATTTTATTACTTTTATTGATGACTGCATTCGGTATTGTACTCTTTACCTGTTAATGAGTAAAGATGAGGCGATTGAAGCTTTTACTAACTTCAAAGCAGAAGTCGAAAACCAACTTGATTGTAAAATCAAAATGATACGAAGTGATAGAGGTGGAGAGTATGTAGCTCATTTTGAAGAGTTGTGTAAGACAAGTGGTATTATTCATCAAACCACCGCCCCCTATTCGCCTCAATCAAATGGTGTAGCTGAAAGGAAAAATCGAACTTTAAAAGAGATGATGAACGCATTGTTCATAAGTTCTGGATTACCCAGAACATGTGGGGGGAAGCCGTTTTGACGGCTAACTATTTATTAAACAAAATACCTCTAAAAGGTAGGGATATTACTCCTTACGAGTTGTGGAAAGGAATGAAACCTTCCTATAATTACCTCAAAGTGTGGGGTGTTTGGCTAAGGTAGAAGTGTCTTTGCCTAAGCAAGTTGCAATCGGACCTAAGACTGTCGATTGTATCTTTATAGGATATGCACTGAATAGTAGTGCATATCGGTTTGTCATTCATAAGTCGGTCGTGCCCGATATGAATGTTAGAACTACTATTGAGTCAAGGAATGCTATATTCTTTGAACATATCTATACATGTAAAAATGATGATAAAGTTGAGTCGAGATCTAGTGGTGAAGCAAAAGAAGTTGCTAGTAGTTCTAGAAATGTGGGGGTAGAACCTGCTACGCGTAAAAGGCAAGCTGCCGATCTTGAAACTTTAGAACCAAGACGTAGCACTAGAGCAAGGGTTGCTAAAGACTTTGGTCCTGACTATGTAGTTTTTCTTTTGGATAAAGAACCGCGGTCTGTAAAAGAAACTATTTCTAGACTCCGATCGCCCACTTTGGCAAGAAGTCATCCCAAAGTGAAATTGATTCCATCATGCAAAATCGCACTTGGGTCTTAGCAGACTTACCTGAAGGTTGCAAGCCCTTATGATGTAAATGGATCCTAAAAAGAAAGTATAAGGCATATGGATCAATTGATAAATATAAAGCTCATTTAGTGGTTAAAGATTTTAAGCAAATTAAAGGATACGATTTCTTCGATACTTATTCGCCTGTAACAAGAATTACTTCAATCCGTGTGCTTCTCGCGATTGTTGCTCTGTACAATCTTGAGATTCACCAAATGGATGTGAAAACCGCCTTTCTAAATGGAGATTTAGAAGAGGAAATTTATATGGAACAACCTGAAGGGTTTGTAGTACCTGACCAAGAGCGAAAGGTATGTAAGTTGGTGAAATCCATATATGGGTTGAAACAAGCACCATTACAATGGCACTTGAAATTCGACGAGGCTATGTTGTCGAATGATTTTAAGATTAATGAATATGACAAGTGTGTTTACATAAAGAATACAAAGAATGATTTTGTAATTGTTTGTCTTTATGTAGATGACATGTTAATTATGAGACAAAACCTTCAAGTCATAAACGACACCAAGCGTATGCTTAAGAGATTTTTCGATATGAAAGATATGAGAGTTGCTGACGTTATTCTTGGAGTGAAGATTCAAAGAACTTCCAAAGGGATTGTTTTGTCTCAATCTCATTATATTGAGAAAGTACTTAAGATGTTCAATGCCTTTGATAGTGCGCCGGCAAAGACTCCTCTGGAAGTTAATGCTCACTTGAGCAATAATAGGGGTGATCATGTTACTCAAGAAGATTATGCTAGAGTCATTGGTTGTATTATGTACATCACGAATTATACGAGGCCCGGCCTAGCTTGTCCGGTAAACAAACAGAGTCGCTATACTAGTAATCCGAGTAGAGAACATTGAAAATCTCTTGTAAGAGTTCTCAGGTATTTGAAATACACTCTTAACTTTGGCCTGCACTACTCGCGACATCCCCCAGTACTTGAAGGGTACTATGATGCGAATTGGATATCCGACACTAAAGACTCGTTGTCTACTAGTGGTTATATGTTCACTATAGAGGGAGGAGCTGTGTCGTGGAGATTCACGAAACAGATGTGCATAGCCCGATCCACCATGGAATCTGAATTTATTGCTTTAGATAAGGCCGGTGAGGAGGCCAAATCAATACATAATTTTCTTGAAGATATTCCATGTTGGCCGAAACCCGTACCACCTGTGATGATTCACTGTGATAGCCAAGCGGCTATTGGTAGGGCCAAGAGTGGGTTGTATAATGGTAAGTCGAGACATATTCGTCATTGACATAATACCGTAAGATATTTGATCACGAGTGGAGTTATCTCTGTAGACTATGTCAAGTCTATAGATAACCTAGCGGATCCGATTACTAAGAGTTTGAATCGAGATCAAATGTATAAGCTCGTAGAGGGAATGAGAGTTAAATCCATAATTTAAAGACGATTATAGTGGATACCCAACTTGGTAGATTGGAGATCCCATGAACTTGGTTCAATGGGAGAACTAAGCTATATGAGTCTGTTGATACCACACTCAAATATTCCCTAAAAGAGCTCGAGAATGTTGGTGACCTGTCAAGTGGTGAGGTTAAGTCTTTGACTTTTAATGATTCTTGGATGCCTGATTAAGGTGGAGTATGGCAGGATACTCGAGTAAGAGTCACCTATGTAAGTGAGAAGTGAGGGCCGCTTCTGTGTAACACTTATGAATCCAAAGCGGTTGTCCATGACCTGTAAAGGACACAAACGTGAGAACGGACAAGGTTGAGACTTTATGGTGTTAGTGCTATTGTCTTAGTATACACCATGGAGGAATAGTTTAAGGCCACGTGTACACTAGTCCGCCGGTATGCTCGATAGCACTGACTAAGGAAGGTTCAAGGTTACAAGTCACCTACCCTGATGCTTTATTCTCTCTTGAGGACAGAGCTATGTGTCTGCATGCATGCATTTGGCTATTTCCACTCATGTGGGGGAATGTTGGAAAATCGTTAAATATATATATATATGTGTGTGTATGGAGTGGTTCCCGTGTGAACAACCCTTATCGTGTGAACGTGTGAACACTGCACTTTAAAGATAAACGTATTGCACTTTCAATGTAAATATACTGCACTTAAGGACAAACGTACCGCACTTTAAGCATTGCACTTTAAAATGCAATATCTTTGTCTTTAAAGCGCAGTACATTTGTCTTTAAAGTGCAGTATTCACACGATAAGAGATTGTTCACATTTGAACCTCCTCCTATATATATATATATATATATATATATATATATATATATATATATATATATATATATATATTATGGAAATTTAGTTAGCATTAAATGCTAATTTGACTTTGGCAAAATTCAGTCCGTTTAATCGTCTTTTCGAGCCTTTATATATATCCGATTTATGAATAAAGATATATGACGTCGATTTACGTTTCGAGTAGATAATTATAGTGTGCTTAATTTCTCGATTCCAATTTTCGGTGAGTGAGAAATAGTGGCTCAAAGTTTGGGAGACAAAACTAATATGTTACCTAAAGTGGAGAAACTTACCTTATTCGGGTTTTGGAGATTTATTACATTAATCAATGCACCACATTGATTAATGAACAATGTTTTTAGTGGTATTTAATTCTTTACCACTTTGTAGGAGATAACAAACATGACATGTAATGGGCTTGGGCAACACATGCTCATGCGCGCGAGCATTTTCGCCGACCGCCTCACACGCGGCGCGCACCGTGCGCGGCCCCGGCCCCGGCTCTGGCTCCGACTCCGATCCGTGTCATTTGAATTGGACTTGGATCTTGGTAATTGGTCCTTTTGTGATACGTGGGCTTGTCCTTTGGGCTTTGGCATTGGCTTGGTGGGATTTATGTGGACTGGCCCAGCTCGAAATTAGTGGTCTGATCCAGCTTGTGGTGCAGTGCTCTCCACCTCTCCACTTTCCTTCCCCACGTCCACCTGCCTTAATTGGCACCAAGAATCTTTCACCTGGGGGAAGCAGCCTATAAATAGGCAGGTATGCATGTCATTTCAACACAACAAAATCTTTTCTTGCTCTACATTGCATCCTAGTGTTCTAAGTTGTCCAACAGTTCTGTCCTCGCCGGAGCTCGAAGTTATGTGGTGCTACAATACTTCAAGACGTCGTCGTTTCATCTTTGGGGACGATACGCCTAATCCGAGAGCACTAACCGGGGTGTATTTCGTCTTGCGGATAGAGGTCATCCTCGACTCGACGAAGTTTACCTTTCTACTTCTGTTTTATTCTCGTTTTCCGACTTACCGATTTCATTGTAAGCAGCTTGTAATCAACAAGAAGTCGGGTTATTCACCACATCACATTCAAACCATAAACAAAACCTAAAAATAAGAAATTAACAACACAGATCAAATATGTAATATGCCATAGAAGGAAAAAAAAACCTTAGAATGTTATTCCCACGTGTCGGATAAAAATGAATCGATCCCTACATACATATTGATCCATGTTTACATATCAATAACCAAAAAAAAGTTTAAAAATAAAATAGAATCTCCATCCATGTAATTTAGATAGAAAAAGAAACATTTTCAATACTAATCTAAAGTGTAGAAATACCGAGAAAAAAATAAAAATTATCTATATTTGTAAATTATATTATTCCTCCCTCCATCCTCCTCCCTTTCTTCCTCCTAATTTCATTACATTCCCTCCAAATAATCTAAATCAATATAAGAGCAAAAATAAAATAAAATAAAATAAAATAAAATCATGCAACTTCTTACACGTCAAGCCCACATTGAAACATCGGCAAGAACGGATCGCAGTCGCCGAATATAACGTCGTGATCGTCGGCGAAGCTGCTCAAATCTTGAAAATCGAACGACGTTTGTATGTCGTCGGGGAAGCTACTGCGCGGAGGGATGGAGGATTGCAAGAGAATATCCAACGCCGACGGCGGCGAGGCGGCGGAGGCGCCGGGGATCGGCGGAGATGCGGCGGTTTTCGCGGCGGTGGGGCTGCTTTCTACTGTGGGACTGTGCATGTCTTCCATGTTGCAGTTTACGTAACGGCTGAGGTCAAAATTAGTAACTGCATTTATTCCGCGGTATTTTATGGCTGCCACGTCATACGCAGCTGCTGCTTCCTCTTGAGTGGCTGCTTGCAATAATTGGAGAAAGGTTAGGGTAGTTTGGGGATTTCGTGTGGTTGTTATTCGTTAATATTGAATTGGGGGGGACTGGGGAATTATGTGAGCAGACCTATGTAGTTGGGGGTTGGTAATCTAGCCAACAATAGTTTGCTTTTCATTTATATTGATTATAGTAATTTATTACAGTTTATTCACTTAATTACAATTGTGTGATGTGACTAAGTGATGTAACTATTTCTTTTACAAAATTAATAATTATATTGTGTAGTCAGTAATTACGTGTAAATGCACTTAATATGTATTTCCTCAATCTCATTGATCTTATCTCATTTTTTTTGTTTGTCACACTTATCTTATCTCGTACTTAAATAAAAATAAATGAATAAATCACAATAATATATACAAGTGTACCTCATTATATTATACTTTTATACAAGCTATCTTAAACTCGGCGCCAAAACCCAATAAAAAATGATCAATGAAATAGAGGAAATAAAATATATTATAGCAAACACAATCGTATAATTTGTCCTCCACTATAGAAATTGTACATAATCCTAATTTTATCATAAAGTTACAAAATTTCGGGCCACTAATTTTCAATCTCGGATGAGCCTAGGCCTAAGTTAAAGTCCATATCTAAAGTCTGGTCAACAACTAACATACCAACTAATTAATGATCAATAATTAAATTAAGAAATGAAAAATTAAATGCAAGCAAAATCGGCCTACCATATGTTCCAAGATAGAGATACTTGTTGCCAAACACCCGGCCAATCCGAGCTTCCCATCTTCCATTATGATGATGTCTGTCCACACGCAAACTCGAGTTAATTAAGTAGGATAATCTATTTAGATACTTTCTTTCTAGATTTAATTAATACCGACTTACCAAATCAATGATCTAACCTACAATATGGGCAACTTCTAAATTTACAATCTTTAAAATGTGTAATAATATTTATAAGAATAATAACTTGAAAATCTTATGAGTATATAACAAGTGTGGTCCACTAGTGAAAGGGATGTATCAATTACCTATACCTTAGGTAGAATTTTAATTTTTAATGATTTTCATATAGGGAAGTTATACTACTAATTAAATAAGAAAGAAAGTATCTAAATAGATTGTCCTACTTAATTAACTCGATTTTGCATCGAAATAAGATGACAAATCAAACGTATTTAATAATGTACCATATAAAATTTGAATATAATACTTTTTCTTAACAACTAATGCATCGAAATATTTTTGATGCATACCTCGCCACTCCTCGATATTTTGATACGCCACGAGAGAATCCGCTGCTTTTTCTGCTATTTCGTTTACAAAAAAGAAAATTTCACATATATTATATGTTTTGTCATTTTCTTAAAATAAAATATTTTAAAATCACTCATTGTATCAAATGATACCTTCTTAATGAACTAAGATATTCTTCCTTTGATAGTCCCTCCATTTCCTTGAGCTCATTTTGATAGGTGGATAGCTAACACATGAAATTAATTTAATAAAAATAATGTTTTGACCATTGTATTGTTTCATAAATTAAATAAATCTTACCGGGAAATTTAGGATGGTGTCTTGTCCCCAATATTTCAGTGCAGCCAAGTCGTAAGCACGAGCTGCTGCTGCTTCGTCATTGTAGGCCCCTGAAAATAATTTCATAAATTAAAAAAAAATGTATATATATTAGTTAAAGTCAGTCAGATCAAGCCAATTGCAATAAAAACAAATGCCATGTCATCACAAAAATAAAATGAAGTTTAAATTAAGTCTTTCAGATTTCATACCTAAATATACTGCATTTAAATAGCATCGCCGCAACCACCACCGTCAAAACAGACCAGAATTCAAGAGGGACAGAAAAGAGAAACCACATTAGTAACCATTGTGTCGACAAATTTCAAATGGCAATCTTTTATTTATTTATTTTTAAATTACTATAAATTTTGCACGATTAACAAGATAATGACTGATTCTATTCTATAAAGTCCAAATAAAGGATGGTTGGAAACAGATGGATTTCGTTATATCAAATCATATAGAATCTTCTATTTTAATACTTTCTATATATATCCAAAATAACAAATATATATTAAAAAATAAAGACGAAAATGACTAATGAGAAAACCTTGTCTTCCTTTTTTATTTTGTGACTCATTCCAGCAATCCTTATCCCATAAATGAGCTTCGAAACGGCCCGTCCACCGGTGCCTAAAATCGTCATTACACGCCCAATAATTAATTAATCCAACAATTTAGGAAACAATTAACTATTAATAAAAAGTAAAAAAAAAAAACAACAACTATATTTCCGTAAACAACATGCATAAAACCTCACAACAATAATTACTCTTCTACCCTTTAACAATTACGAATTTGAATCTCATCAACTACTATTAAATCGAACATTATTCAACCTCGTCACGCCTCTATGAATTGAGCTGCGCTGCTGCGGAGACTCCCTCGGCACACTTTTCCGCTTCCTCTTCCCTTCTTGACGGTCGTTATCGGAAGCATCCGCCGCGCCGCCACGATTTTTTTGTTTCGAAGACCTCGCCATGAAAATGTGATCCAGAAGAGATCCGGCCAATGAGAAGTGGCAATTGGATGGGAAAGGAACTTAAATAGAGAAAATGGTGGAGTATCGGCCGCCTGCGGCGGAGGAGGGATGGTTTGTAGGGATTTAACGGCGGCGGAAAATCTGTTGAGTGATATTGCATCTAAATGTGGAGCTTGTTGTGGGGTATATATCTGTGGGTGTTTTCACTTGTAGTCAGTTTGATGTGGGCTTTCGCTATTATTTTATTAAAGTATTTTTTATTTTATTGTAAATAATTAATTTATTGGAACAATTAATATCTACTTGTAGTGAAATGTCCACCTTTTCAGTTCAAAATTTAATTCCCAGCTGCAATTTCGGATCAATTAGTATTCGCTATTTTTATAGGCGGCAGATTACACGCAAGATGGAGCTATGAACTTTTTAATTTTTTTATTGGTATAATACCTTTTTATTTCAATTAATTATGACTATATAGTGTAAAAGGATAAAATAAAATCAAAATATACGCATCATTTTCTTCCTAATGAACTCAATCTCCCCCATGTATTATATATAGGGCGGATTCAATCTTTTCAACTCCTTTAACAAATATTTTAGATTGAGATTTGAGTTGAACTATCAAAACCTTAAACTTCACACTAGAAAAATTAAAATTCGGACATTGAACTATAACCTTATTCAGTCATATTGTGTATCTATGTCCGATTACACGTACATATATAAACGAGTAAGAGATATATAGATTATCTTACGCGTATTTCAAATAGCAGTTGTGAATTTATATTGTAAAAAAATAAATTAAAAGTTATATAAATTGTGGAATGAGAACAAGATATTCATACACACTGAAATATAAATATAATTCATTAAAATCAAGAAATTAAAGAATTGACATAATCAATGTCGGAATTTTATTTTATTTTTTTGCTTAATAATGATTATTGAACTAGACAAATTTATTATAAATAAAAAATTATTTTTGACATTATTATAAGTATACCTTAAAAAAACTTCAATTTTTATATTTGCCCAAAAGTGTAATACACAAATCCCCCGAAAATCCATTAAATAATAAAATAACCCCTCGCCCTATTTTCTTTATCCTAATTTTCCCAACTCCAACCCTAACCCTGTTCTCATTCTCATTCTCATTCTCAATCACCCTCACCAACCCCGAACTACCCTACTCCCAACCCAATCCTATAGATCTTGTTAAACCATACGAATCATCTTATCAATCCGAAAAAATATAATTAAATTAAAAAAAATAAAATAAAAAATTATACTATCCTTTACTATTGGGAAAAGGATAATTCACTATTACAAGTAATTTTATAGTGTATAATTTAAATGAAATATATAACGAAATCTTATAAAAGCGGACTCGAAAGGGTTGGGGCAAACTTCAGCTCACAAGACTAGACTCTGTTGTATTAATGTAAAGTGTAATTCTTACCTATTATCTATCTCTATTCCATACAAGTTTAGGTGTGACATGTTTACGAATGCCAACGGTACTAAGGAAGATCACTTTCTTTAGACGTAGTTTTAATTCCAATATGATTTGTAATTAAATTTCATCAATTACAATATCGCGTTCCGGACCCAATTTAACGTATCAAAACAACATCTTGGAACAACATATGGACACATTCTTGAGATTTATTACTTGGTCTCAAATATCTGTCCATTTTTTTCTCCTCTTTCCGTAAACCCATCATGGCAGGATCGATCGACCATCTCTTAATTAGGTAGGTATTGGTAGAGATTTTTTTGTTTAAGAAAAAACCGATCAAATTTTCCAAGCGAATGAAGAAAAAAAATGAGAGGTAGATATGGACCTCAAAATGGCTTCAAGTTTAAGATATGGACCTCAAATTTTCCAAGCGAACGACACAATATACTCTTTTTTCATTTTCTTCATTACAGGATAATCTTTAATTATATTATTTATTTGTAAAGGGAAATTAAGATGGACTTCAATCAATTCAAATCAGATTCGAAACTGTTTAACCTAAAAATCAGACGATAAATAATTAGTAGTAGTTAATTAAAAGACGCATTGATACAACAAAAAACAGTCACGTGCAATATTTATGATGATCCTCCTCCTTACCAAAATTCGCAGAATTTATCGAACGTGATTAGATTGGCATAGAGTTATTGGTACACGAAGAATAGATTTTAGTAGACTGGGCTCGAATATATTTAACCCAAACAATGAAATTGACTTTAACCCAAACAAATATATTTTCAATTGTTTTTGCCTTTTTATTATTTAAGTGATATGATTTAATCTTTTACATTCTATTTTTAGTAATAGACTATATCCTTCAATTGATCAAACTAGTTGCAAAATTGTAATTCCCCCCCCCCAAACCTCAAGCTATTAGTATTCTCTATTTTTATAAGCAATATAAAGCTACAAATTCTTTAATTTTTCTGGTATTATACCTTTTTATTATTACAATTATTCGTTATGACTATATAGTGTAATAAAATGTTAAAATAAAATCAAAATATACGCATTATTTTCTTCCTGATGAACTCAATCTCCACATGTATTTATATATGGGGTGGATTCAATCTTTCTAACTACTTTATGTTAGTAATTACTGTAACGCCCCAATTTTCATATCTTTTAAGGGGACATCACCTCATGCATAACATTTTATTTTTTCAATTTAATTTTCAAAAATAATAGATTTATAAAAATAATAAGGTTTTAATGCATTTCATAAAAGCGGAAGTCTTAAATCAAAAACATGTGCGTCATCTAGTTTACGAAATTAAACAGTAATAAATGCATAGTTCATGAGAAAAACTAAATTAATGCGGTAAAAAGTGATTTAGATTGTTTCATGTGTGACCATCACCATCCGCCACTTCAAGCAACTGCCGGACCATGATCTGAAAATGTGAAAATATATAGGGGTGAGTATGACTACTCAGTGGGGTCAACATTATCCAAACTATAAACTATAAAGGATTTAACATGAGAAATTAGACATGCAAACTCGGAGGCTTAACCCGAAGGTTTTACTGCTGTGAATTGCCCGACGGCTAACCCGAAGGTTTTACTGCTGTGAATTGCCCGAAGGCTAACCCGAAGGTTTTTCTGCTATGAATTGCCCGAAGGCTAACCCGAAGGTTTTACTGCTGTGAATTGCCCGAAGGCTCTGCCTGTACTGAATAACGCATGAGAAAAACAATATAGTGTATAATAAGGATAAAAGTAAAACCCCACCTTAACCTTTTGAGCAAATGAAATGAGAATATCAAGTAACTAAGCCCCGCACGCCTGTCCTAAATACAAACAATTTAATCCTTAATGTAATGTATGCATGGCTCACTTACTGAAAAAAATTCTCACAAAAACACATAACCTCTTCAAACATGAAAATAAATTATTATTATTTTTTACAACTTGAGATATTAAATGCTTAAATCTCAGCAAGATTAAATAAGCACCAAAAATAAACTTTACTTAATTCATCCAGTATGATTCTGGAATAGATTCAATTAATTTAACATAAACACGTCTCAAAAAAAAAATAGCAAGACAACTTACAGCATGGCTCCTATTATTTTTTTTTAACAGATTATTCACGCATCTAAGAAATATAGGCAGAGATCAAATTTATATAAATATAGTATATTCTATTAAGTAGTCATAATAGCCCTTATGTAATTTAAAAGTAGATTATCGATTAATCTAAATCCTCAAAAAACTGATTAATTCTAGATCTAACAATTTGTTTTAAACTTTCGGTTATTGAATATTTAATTAATTAGATAGTCATTTATCTCAAGTTCCTAAATTGTAAGAATTTATATTCTCCGCTCAAAACGAATCTTTCCTATTATTATTTATTTTATCCTAATGTGGCACAGCAATTTAGATTTTCTTGTATAGAACTCCTCTGCTCCCCCAAAGCATAATACGAAGACAATTAACATCAAAAGTTCTTATAGCCTAATAAAATATTTCAAGGCTTAAATCCATTCCATACCCACGTCTCCTACATAAGTAACCAAGCTAATCCAAATACACATATGACTTTTATCATCAGAATGCGTCAAATACCATGAAACCCACCATAGAAAATAAAAATCTAATTACATAAATTACTTTATTTAAAAATATATATAGATACAATATTTTACGTAAACTAAAGCACATCAATTTTTATTAGACTCCATAATTTCAAATCAATTCGTATATAGAGATTACACACATATAAACATACAAGTTACAAATACTTTTGAAAAATTCGAACAGATTCAAGCGAAACAAGTTACATAAATAATTACCTTGTCAAAAGAAACTTGAAGAATTTTATGGTAGGAAGTTTAAAAGGGAAATAAAAACGGCGTCGGGAAAGAAAATAGTCGGAGAAGTGGTGTGCGTGAGGAAGTTATAGGATGAACGTGTATATATATATAACTTGGGACATATAACCAATCCTAAAGAAATAAGGCTTGATACATTAACATTATTAATTTAATGAAGTTTAGAAATAAAATAATACAAATATTGTTAGAGATTTCCTTCCTAACGACGCTAAAGAAAACGTATAACAAACAAAATATCATCTTCATATCTAAACAAAATCACTTTCGTATATGTACTATAGATAAACTCTTTATATCTTCATCTATATATATATTTTATAACCATAAATTAATATTATATTACTATCAGTATGATTAAGCCTATTTATATAATTAAGTCTAACACATAAACAATGAAGTCACGTTGCTAAAAAAAATCTATCTTGCGGGAAAAAAAATTAAGATTGACATAGATATGCATGCGTTTCATTTAATTTATTACTAAGGCGCGACTTACGAAACTTACCCACAAGATATCATGAATGAGATGCAAATGCACTTTATTATTATTATTATTATTATTATTATTGGAATTTTTTTCCGGGGTGTTACAATTACCTTGTGTATATAAGATTATTTTAGACTAGAGACAACCATTAAAATCTTGAAATTAACATTAGAATAATTGAATTTGGGACATTGAGCTACAACAGTATATATATTCAGTCATGATATGTATCTACCCCGGTTACACACATATATACTTATTAACAAGTAAGAGGTGTATGCATTACTAACTAATATCTTAGGTTGCAGGTATAAATTTCTCTCATAAAAAAGTCTTAAAAATTACTCGAATGACAATCACCTTTATAAAAGATTATATAACCCACACTTAGAATTGCGAACCATGCATAATTCTTATATAATTTATGCATAATCGTTAGATATTTTATGCAAAAAATCTATAACCCTTCTACGTAAAAATATGTATAATATAAAATTGTGTATTTTTTGCATAAAATATATAACAATTATGCATAAATTATATATGGATTATGCATGATTCGCAGTTCTTACGTTAAATGTAGGTTCTCACATGCGCGTGTGTAAACATATATTTCATTACATTAAGAAATTAAAGAATTAACATACATGTAAGCAATGCCACAGTTTATTTTTGCTAAATAATGATTACTTAAATAGACAAATATATTAATAGTCATTGCAAATATTTTTTTAGGCCATAATTATAAGTATACCTTCAAAAAACTTCATTAAATAATAAAATAATTCCCTCATCCCACTCTCTTCCCTATTTTTCCGATCCTAACCCCAACCGTAACCCTGTTATAATTCTCAATCCCCCTTACCCACCCCAAACTACCCTACTCCCAACCCCAAATTTCATAGATATTGTTAAATCACAACCATCTTATTCAACCCGAAAAATATAATTGTCTCAAATACAATTAAATTATATTATTAATAAAAGGATCATCCACTAAAATGAAAACAAAATTATACTAGTATAAGCATTAAAGAAAATATTGATTTAGAATGTACTCCAATTGAAGTGAAATGCATAACAAAATATTACAAAAGTGAATTCGGGAGCGGAAGTACTTTCGTGCTTCACAATTATACTCCACTTTATGTCAGCTTCATAAATATTTTGATGTGTGGCATATATTTCAATTAAATTAACAAAAACAAAATTAACTATAATAGATTATATATACCACATGTAAGCATATGTACAAAATGTAACATAAAGGGAATATAAAAATGTGAAACAAAAGTCTATACATGATTCGAAAGTGTTGGCAAACTTGAGCTCAGAAGGCTAGACTATTGTGGTCTACTAAAGTAAACCGTAATTCTTACCTATTACCTACAAGTTTAGGTGTGACCACCTAATAGCAGTTCAAATCAACTGTGGTGTGGAGAGTGAAAAGAAAAAGGCTTAATGACCAACACTACCCCCAAAACTAATGCACAAATTGAAGAACACAACTTCTCTAATTCTAAAACTGGGACAACCAAAGGGAAGAGTGTTACGTTACACGGCCATCAACTTAACAATAAAAACCACAGTTGTATAGCATAGGAACGTAGCAAAACAAACAGTCATCAACTTTGAAGGGACTGGAAAGTTTGTAGACAGGTTTAAAATTTCACTACTAATTAACATCTCAAAGCAAACTAAATTCGGATCGAAATTCTCACTTGCTTGTTCTAGATACTTAATCTTCCTACTTATAAAACTCAACAAGAACAGTGAATTTCCTCATAAAAAAAGCAATATGCAAAACCTGCAAAATCCACGAATTAAAACATTCTAAACCCAACTCGCAACAAATTAACCTATTCTAGTTTGAAGATCAATGATATACGTGAGCAATTCGGATCGAAACTGATGTAGGAGCAGCGCAGACGAAAACGCAGAATGGGTGTCCGGTGTCCATTTCGGCTCCATAATACCTTTTCGGGAAGGAAATCGCGTTCCGGCTCCATAATACCTTTTCGAAACAGCATTTGAGATCATTTAAGGCCCGAAATCATCATTTTAATATTTTTTTTGTGTTTTCAGTTTATTTACGTTTTTGCCATTAGGTTTTTATTAGCAATATTTATACGCACTTGTAAGACTTCCACCGCACTTTTCACCCTAATATCAATCTTGAGACTTTTCTCAATTCTCAGGTGGATTCCAGACGATTTTGTTACACAAGTTTTGCGCTTGTAAGCTTGATTTTCGATTCGGAATTAACGCTAGTTTTCCGACGTTTTTCCGACTGCGTCAGAAATTCATACCGTGCGTTTGCTGGAAGACGGAAGGATTAATTGAGCAGTGTCATAGCGGCCGAAATGGTCTCTCAACCGCTCCTCCGTAGTGTCCCAACCTATTGTCACGAGCCGCATGTTCAAGAGGGGTTATGCCGTTCTAGAAGTATCGGCTAAGCTTGTGGTTTTTCCTTTCGAGATATTTAGATACTTAGAAGTTCTAGATAGGTAGAAAGATTTAGAGATTTGATGTAGACTCTTAGATCGAATTCATCTCAACCGTCCATTCGAAGAATGGTGGCTATAAATAGGGATCATTTGTAATTATCAAGTTATAAGCAATATACAAGATTCTGCAAGAATTTCTTTCGCTAACTTTCTTTCTCTAATAGTGTGTTCAAGCTAGACCTGAAAACAAAAAAAAAAAAAACTTACCATCTATCCCGTTCCGGTTCCATTTTTTCAACCCATGAAAACCGACAGTTCAAGATTTATTTTTTAATTTTTTTATATATTTATATTAAACTTAATATTTTAATAGTTAAAAAATAATATTTTAATTGTTGGTTCTCGTGATGGATGATTAAATTTAAATGTCGATTTAATACAAGGGAAATTATTTTTGTTTTCATAAACTAAACAGTAGTTCGAACCGGATTTGAAGTTAGACTGACTAATTCCATGCATGTTACACTATGCGGTGAATGGATACCATTTAACCCATGACCTATTTTAAAAATAAAAACCCTAATCCCCAAATATAGGTTTCTAAAAAAACATAATATCCATAAATGTGCACATTTATCAAGAAAAAGAAACAATTTGTCTAATTCACCTTTCAATCTTCTTCTTCATCTGATTCACCCGAGTCATTGTTCACGTTCTTTGCTTCCTTAACGCGGTAATAAGTTGAGTTTCCTAGCCTATCCAGCCAACTGGGTTTTTGTGGCCCCTTTCAGTTTCCTAGCCAATCTGACCAAGGTTTCAGGTTCCGGACAGTTGTCGAAGATGCTGAAACAGAAAAGTTATGCCGCTTTAGGCCTTGGACAAAATCTTGGTTCAAGCACATACAGATGAAAATTCTCATATTTTCACCCATTTGAACATGCTTATGGAAGATGAAACAATCATGAATCTCTCACTTAGATTCTGGATGAATGGGATTTTAAGATTTGAGCGGATCACCATACATCAGCTCCAATGTCAAGATTCTACACAATACTTGTATATTCAGCCCTTGATGAAATTTGAATTTTTGTACTTTAAATTGTCTTATTTTCTTTTCTTATTACTAAATTTTGTTATTGAAAGCATTATATTTGAATTTTCTTATTAGACTGTCATCTATTAATTATGAATTGAAGAATAAGAAGAAAATTTGAATTGAATAAAATAAAATAAAATAAAAAGAATTAATAATGCGGGCCAACGGAGCATTAGATGCGACTCTCGTGGATCGGATTTGGACCAATCCCATGCTTCTGCAAGCTGGTATTACCTACTACCTCGTAGAGCGGGTCCATTCGGTTTCAATTGATATTTCTACAATAAACCAACACGTACTTTTATTAATAGTAATTTTAGACCCTATTTTCTTTAAATTGTTACTACCTACGAGATTAGTTAGCTCATTAAAACCGTGGGATACCTTAAAATAATTAGAGTATATTTAGGGAAGGAGTACAAATCGGATGCGGGATCCATCCATGTCTTGACACGAATTTGGTTTGAGTGTAATCACGTTTGAACTACATGCTTATCACATATATATGTGATATGTTTATAGGTGGGGCCGAGGGAGAGAACTAGACTTTCAATTGAATAAGATGGAAGTTAGTATTAAAAGTTATTCCTATAATTAGTATTTCTATTAGATCACTGGATTGGCTTCCAACATCTTCGTAGACTCGAAGGGCTTCGTGAAGTTGGACGCACGTGTCTACGCTAGACTCGCCCTCTATAGTGCCGCCCTCACTATTCAATTTATTTTTCGATATATGGGCTTTCCGGATTATGGCGTTGGAGTTGGCTTACAAGAGGACTCCTTGGACAAGACGGAATTGTCGGAATTTTTCAAGAATAAGGTGGGTTTGTGCGTTGATGAAGACACATCATAATAATTATAATCATAATAAATAGTACCTTCATTAAACTTGTATCGTTTTCACTAGTCACAAGTTCACATCTTGCTAATATTTTCGTAGAAGCTAGTCTAGGTTTTTAGGTTATTATTTTTAGAATTATGGGGGTGTTTGCAATAGCTTTTAGCAAACGAACTTTATAGGCTTTTAAATGCTCGATAAATGAAATAAGTGTTTGCAAAATCCAAACTTTATAGAGGCGGTGAAAGCTATTTTGGTCCGAGATAGAGAATTTTCGTAAGTTCTGGTATTAGAATCAAGTCGATAGCTTATAGCTTTTATAATTTTTAACCTTTTTAATTAATAAATTATATTATAATTTTATAATTATTTTTTTTAATTAATGATCGATATTGCTTATTTATATGTATAATTTTTATTTATCATTTAATAAAGAATAAGTAATTTTTTTTATTAATATAATTTATAATTTTTTTCTTGATTTTAATTAATAATATTAATTATACTTAATTTTTTTCTAATTTTTATTTTAATATTTTTTATTAAAATACTATTTTATATGAGTGGAAATAAATTTTAAATTTTATTTGTATAAAAATTCGAAATTTATTTAATAAGTGAAAAATAAATAACATTTTCACTTTATAAGATACTACTTTATTAATATTTTTAAATATTAATTTTTGACTTTCAAAGACTTTTTGCAAACACTTACAAATTATCAAAATCAACAGTTTTCAGCTTTCATTCTTTCAAGAGCTTTTCAACAACTTTCAAGATTTATCGATAAAGTACACAAATCTATACGCAAACACCCACTATATAGATAGTTGGCAAGGATTTTCTATCCACTCTACATATCCAATTAAATGTCCCACACCTAACCCTTAGTTAATTCCCTTTTTCTACTCAATTTATAATTTTGAAAAAACTACACACTCACTCTCGTCGGTTTCTTCTTCATCCAGACGTCGGAGCTTGGTTGTTCATGTGGTAGCTCGCCGTTGACTTTGATTTTTCGAACTTCCCCCTTTACATCGAATGTGCTTTCCAGTTCAGTTGTGTCGACAATTTTGATTAGATTTCACTTGGTTTAAATTTGCAACATTTCTAAATTGCTGGTTATGAATAAAACTATATTTTGTAATCAAACTATATTAGTTTGTGCTCAAAACCTCAAGCAGTGAAGTCTGAAGAAATACTAGTAACTAGTAGAACTATTAATCATCAAATTCTGCATAAACATAATAAACCAATAGACATAAAACATAAGAATTCATAAAAATCGCAAATACTATGTCACACCACAATCAAAAAACAATGTAGAAATTGCAAATATCAAATAATTTTTTCAAATTGCCAACATTTCCAACCAATTCGAATTCGAATTACGAAAAAGATGCCAATAATTTTCAATCCCATAAATTGCAAAATCTAAATTCGAATTAATGAAAAGAGGAAGTGTTGTTTACCCGAATCCATGTGCGGCGTAGTACGAAACATTGGACAGCAAGGTCTCGTCAATGTCGAAATAGAACGCGTCCCTCCCACCGCCGGAGACTCACACCATCTCGGCTTGCGCCACCGCACTATTGTCTCCCATCAAAATGAAAAGCAAGAATTTCTTAACAATGGCATGCCTTCAATGATTTGGACAAGAATTAAACATATACAAATTTTGGAGAATAAAATTGATAATTCAAGGAAGAGGGGAAGGGTGAGAGCGAGTTCTGTCGGGAGAGATGGGTAGGGGTAGTGATAGAAATCTCGAAAATAGAAAATGAGAGTTAACTAAGGGTTAGGGGTGATTAGGGTAAAGAGACACGTGTCTTCACCTTAGTGGTGGAACATATAGTGGGATAGAAAATCCTTTACCTAGATAGTTATATACTCCCTCCGTCCCATTCCACTTGTCTTGTTTCTTTTGGGCACGAAGATTAAGAAGAGTGGGTGGTTGTGTATAGATGAGTATGTGATTGTGTGTAAAGAGGTAGGCCCCACAAAGAAAAAGTGATAGGTTGTGTAATGATTAGGCTTCTTTTTTTGGAAACTAGACAAATCGAGCGGGACAGTCCAAAAAGGAAAACTAGACAAGTCGAATGGGACGGAGGGAGTAATATTCTAAATAGGTAGAAGGATCTAGAACTTATAGGTTATTCTCCTTAGAGTTAATTAGATTTACTTAATATTTTAAATTGATAAAATGATCTAGATAGTAGATGAAAACTCTTAGATTGAATTAATCTATGGCTATAAATAACTTAAGGAGAATCATATATAAATCATTTATAAAAAATTAAAGAAAATATTGTTCACAATTATAAAATAAATATAAGATGTAGCTAAATCTTCACATTTAATACATTATAAATCTTAGAATATAATTCTAATTTTTTCTATATATTATTCAAAAATATCAAATAAATACAAAATGTATGTACTTATCTTGTATATAAATTTGCATTAGCTAGATTATGTATTTATTTTATAGAAATGATCTTAACTAGACTAAATTAGGTAGAGTATTATGATTAAGTGTTTTAGGTTGTTACAAAATTATTTTAGATGATTCTATAATTATCTAGATTTAATTTATATCTAATAAATATTTGAATGAGTTTCTTCTTCTTCACTACGATCAAACAAACTATTTCTCTCTCCATGACCTACAAAGAAAACAACTACAACTATCCGACAAAAGCAGCAACAAGATCGCTGACACAAATCGGCCTCGCTTACATAGTTCCTAGTTTTTATATAAAAGTGGTAAAGTATTGCGGCCACATTGATCGGCACCGAAGTTTATAAAAGTGGTAAAGTGTCGCCGCTGCATTAGCTGACGTCGGAGTATCCGGTGTTTACCTTATGTTCTCATCATTGGGCTCTTGGGTTCAAAAATTACGTTAGAAAAACTGAAGATACATAGTTAGATTGAATACGAATTTTGTTCAAAAATTTTTAGTGCACGTTTGAATTTTGAACGATCACCTAAAATTCAAACGATCATCTAATCTACACTTAGTAATAGAGGGCCCAATTAAACCCGATACCGTCTAAGATTATTTTTTAACGCAACTAATAATATAATTCAAATAAAACATATTCAACTATGAAGATTGAGCATTAATTAAAATAAAATAAAATGCAGAACTCTTGTATCTATATGTAAGAACAATTGACATAGGCCATTAACAGTCTGAAATTGAAGATAAATAAATTGAATTTTTTCGAAAATTGAAGAAGCCCGTCAGAAATTTCTGAAATCGCTAAGTTTACTTTGAACAAAACATATGGAGAACATCGATCTGAAAATATATACAGTTAAATAGTAAAAATATAGCTACACATACGTGATAATCTTTATTTTATTTATTTGTATAGCAATCAGCGTGATATGATTTGATTGAATTAGCAAAAGATCCGTTATTATGCTGTTATATTAGGCTACATTATTTAGATTATTTCTTTCCTTTGTTACTAGAAGTTAGGGTAGCATCCTTGTAAATTTGTAATTAATAATTATATACGGAAGAATACACGACTTTTTCACCTCAATTTTCTTTCATCTCATCATCGGTTTTATCGAAGCCAATTCCTTTTGTCATTTTGCTTGTCTATAAGTGATGTACTTCCATCCTTAATATATTACTCACCTTGTCCGTTTCTATGAAGTTTGTGTCTTCTGAATCAGAATCCCATCTTGATATTTTGCCTATTTTCTTGCAGGATTCCTTCTCTACTGTCAAATTCATCTCCATGGAGAAATCAAAGCTCAAATATCGATACAGGCTGAAGGTGGGCCCTACTAAATTCTCTATGCTAGTAGTAAAGAATTTGCTAATTCTTCAGAATCTTGCTGCATAATGTTTCATTTTATTGTCCTAATATGACATTACATCAGAGCTTGCTGTTGCAAAAAGTTGTCATTTTGTTTGATTCTGAATTTTACTCTGTTTCTCTCAAGGAGGCTTTTTTATAGTGAATGAAATAATACTAACATGATTTATTTTTCATTTTTTTACATGCAAGGAGAGAAATTTACTTTATACAACAAATTCTTGATATGATGGACTATTTGGATATCCGAAAAAAAAAAAATAAGACTTCACCAATCTTGATATATTCTATACCAACAAATCCAAATGTGGAACCAAACCTAAGAAAAATCAAGCCTCTCTACCTCTATTTCTCCAAAATCCATCCGGCTTTGCCTTTGAATTTCATCACAACCCTAATTGAAACTGCACACTTCCTTTGCAAATCCAACTTGCATCCCCTTAGTATCATACACAACTCTTGTATTCCTCTGCTGATAATTCCCTATGATACCGATTTCGCCCTCGTACGCAAGGCTAGCAAGAGCCAAACACACTTGAGAACCATCCCTCTTGGCATAATAGAATATTCCAGAAACATCCACACTCATCTCCCCACCCCCTTCAAACTGCATCCTCAATGTAGGTATGCTAACCTCCTCATACGCCGAAAGATCGAAGCACGTGTCCAAAATCGAGAAGCTCGGAACAGAGGGATATCCAACAAACTGTTTCATAAACTCCCTTTTCAAAGATAAGTATATAGACGGAGGAAGCCTCGTGATCACGGTACCCGAATCGATCAAGATTCCGTTTTTCCCGAAACCCAAACTCTCTACGGCTACTACTCCTACAGTAGCTGCAGTCATGTTCAAGACATAGAAGCTGTCAAGCTGAAGATTTTGAACAAGCCCTGTGTAGGAAAGGGGAGTCGCGTTTTTGAAAACCGACACGTCGTGTCCTAGGGTTAGAGAACCTGAAGCCCCGGAATCCGAATCGGGAAGGCAGTATGAGAAGACTCCTCCAAAAATATTGTATGTTTGGGATATGAGAGAGAGATCGCTCCGCCCTAATCCGATTAGGCCGGATGCGGCACCGAACAAGCCTCTGTTGTTCCTCCCGCATCCGAACACGAAACCCTCGAATGAAGCCGTTCCAAGGGTTAGGCGGTCGGAGGCGAGCTCCCCCCGGGTGCACGACCCGTCCCCGTAGGTGACCGCGTAGTTGCACTTAGGTGTATTGGTGCTACATAGACCGGATTTCCCCATGGCGTACTGCATTGTGTGGCATGGTTGGGAGGTGCACTGGACCGGTTTGTACGAAGGCGACCGGGTCGGGTCGAAGAGGGGTTCGGGTTGAGTGTAGCAGAGTCTGCAAGGCTGGCACTGCACCCATGAGAGGTCACTCCCTGTGTCCACTATTAGTGTTAGGTTTTGGCTGGCTAGGGTTATTGTCACTATGTAGTTTAGTGTCTGAAGATTTATGCCTGAGTAGATGGGAATTTGAGCTTGTGATGAATCTAATTTGCTTGATACTAATTTCTTGATTCTTGATTGGATGGATTCGACGCGGATGCGATCGCGATCCAAGCGCTGCTCGTGGTGCTTGCTCCAATCGCGTACCGGCATCGAGGTGTAGTGCTTCATTTCTAGTGTAGTTGCACCATTCTCTGTACCTGGCAAATGCTTAGTTGTTAGATAGAAATAGTGAAAATTAGGGCTGTTCGTAGTTCGGTTTGGTTTTCGATTCCATTTTGGGCTTAACCGAAACTTCAGGTAACTGTCGATCGGTTCAGTTTTTCAACAAAACCGTCCGATGAACAACCCTAGCAAAAATATACTCCATCGGTCCCATTTGAAACGATCCGTTTTCCTTTTCGGAACATCCCATTTGGAACGACCCGTGTCCGAAAAAGAAATAACTCTCAAACAAATTACAATTTCTCTCCTACTTTATCATTTCTCTTTCTTACTTTATCATTTACTCTCATTATATAACTTACTTTGTTATCTACTCTCTCACTATCTCATTCATCTTCTCTCTTATTTTATCATCGATTCATCTCTCATACTTTATCATCTACTTTCTTAATTCACACACTGAAAAGAAACGGATTGTTTCAAACGGGACGGAAGGAGTACTTGCTAGGGAAATATCAGTGGGGTACAAAGTGTCCCAACTGGCCACCCTCCCGCTACGCCACTGATTATAGTCTTACTACAGATATACATAGTAGTATTGTATTGAAGGGACTAGATGGTAAATTGGTACTAACACTAGATATACCTTATCTTCAACATTGCATAATCATACATTTCAAATTAGGAACTAGAAAAACATAGTTTAATGATATGCTAGATTCCTAAAATTGAAAAACTAACATGTTGTGTTTAATTTCGTGATTATACTCACTTGATTTCTGCAAGAATCGGGTCGGGCCATTTCGGGGCAGTACCGCCGGGAGGCGTTTAAGCGAGAAAATTTCTGTTTTGCCGGAGCCGAACACCCCATTAGAGGAGGAAAAGAGAAGAAGAATGAGGAGAAACACCATTGTCGATAAGAGATGAATGAGAGAGAGAGAGAGAGAGAGAGAGAGAGAGAGAGAGAGAGAGAGAGGAATTTAGAGGAGGGAGAAGAGATTCTCAAGAGTTGGAGTTTGGCATGAGAACAAAAGGAGGGGTTGGCTGGAGGCCCCACATTTGCATGAGAAATAATTGGGATTTCACGTGCAGAAAGTTGGGGGAAGAAAACAGAAAAATGATTTTTGGCTTTTAAGAGTTGTCATGAGAGGTTTTTAGTTTTATTACCATGGATGATGAGGATTTCTCTCTCATCAACTTCACGGATTAAAACTGTCACCAAACTACTAACCAACATCAAGCACTGGTTTGGTTTGTAGCACTTCTCTGTGCTTGTCTTTCATCGCTCTCTCTCTCTCTATATATGTGTTTTAATTAGTATATATAATTGTTTTTGAAAATATTAAAATACATGTATCGTTCAGAAGATGTTTGTAAAATTGGAACCCGTTTTATTGTTGTGATTTATTATGCGATCTTGTCATGATCATAGATGGTACTTGATCAACCTTCTCTAGCACACTTGTCTTTGGAACATTATCTATATGTTAACAAATGGTTTTATATTTCTTGAATCATTAGGTTGGAGTAATTGATTATGATATCATGGTTTATTAATTCTTAGTGGGTCTTAACCCACTACATAATATGACTAAATTTATTAGATGAGTATCATTCTATAGGAAAAAAAGGAATATATATATATATATATATATATTGTGTTTAGTTAAAAATACGTAAGATCGAATTTTTAAAAACAATATACTTGATATTCTTAAAAAATATTGCATGAGAATCCTTCCCATAAAATTCAGATCTCTTTCGAGGTGCACACACGACAAGAAAGAGTTAAAACACATAATATTTCTATAAAAAAAATGAATACGAGATTTATGCATTTCCTATTAAATGTAAATGTAATATTTCCCCCTTTTTTTCTCCATTCTATTAGCATCTTCGGTAGATTAAATATTTCATCATGACGTCACTTCCCACGACATCACTAAATAAAGATTTAAATCGATCAGAATAAAGAATTGAGAAGAATTTTTTAGCTTCAACTTGTACTTATTTTAAGCTCTCGAAGATTGCATTCATTGTGTCCAAAGTCGGGAAACAGGTGGGAGAGATTGGCTCACGGGTAAAAGTATAATTAGGTTTGTTTTATCTGTTCAAACTTGAAAATTATCGTATTTATTCAATACTTAGTTTAGGTATTTTTGTTATAAAAAAAATATAATTGAAGGCATGAAAACTACCTCCTAGCTACCATCCCCTCGAACACAAGTGTGATTTGTCTAGTTGTCTCTCGATTTCTCTCTCTGGTTTATATCTATTTTGGGCCTACTAATGAATTAAAAAGAAAAGCAACAACTTATCATTCAATAAATGATAAAACGTTCCAGTTTAGTTGACCCAATATGATTAAATAGTGATATAATATAATACTCCATCCTTCCCACAAATTTTGTTCCATTTTTTTTTATAACCGTCCACAATTTATGTTCAGTTTATTAAACTAATAAATTATTTATATAAATAATTTATTTGAGAGACTTATATCTTTATACACAACTAACAACTTTTCTAAAATATCATGCCGAAAAATTATGAAATAAGAATTATGGAACGAATGGAGTACAAAACACAACCAATTGTCCTCCATTATATACAAGGATATTAAGGGTGCGTGACTGTGCAAGGCCATTGTACCCCTTATATTTTAGAAAAAATAGATAAATATTTACTTATAAATTAAAATGTTACATATACCTCTTAAAAATTATATATTCGCATTTTCATTAATTATTATAAATTTAAAAAATTATAAATCATAAATTTTGGATCGATCCTTTATGATAAAATATACACCTTATTACATATGTGGGTCCGAGTAAACTAATTGTTGGCGTGCAATTCTGTAGTCATTATCGGTTTGCTGGCTCTGGACCAGCCTTTGTTTCTGAGCATTATGATATTCACATCTTGTCTAAATATATATATATATATATATATATATATATATATATATATATATATATTAAAAACATAAGAACTCAATAATATTAAAACAATGTTGGGGTAATATTTGTTAAAATAATGAGTTCTTTTCATTTTCAAAATATCAAGATGGTGGTGTTAAAACGATTCGTGTTTTTATCACATATTTCTGAGCTACTTTTTCAAATTTTAATTGTTTCTTTTACTATTACTCAATAATTATTTACCGAGTCTTTATACATTTGTTCACAGAAAACATTATATCGAATTTAGTAAAGCAAATGTCTTCAGTAAAGCTCTTGAGCTATGTGGATCTCAATTGGGAGAGATTATCTATTTTATGAGAAGACTAACGGGTGTTACTGCTGGGGGTGATACAGGTTAACAATGTTTAGATATTAGTGACAAACAATGGCCTATGTAATTATGAATATTCGAAAATATGATACATTTCTAGAAATAAAGGTGGAAGATATTAGTATGACTGTATACGTTTTATAGCATTAATTATTTAAAACTCTATGAATTGTTAGTCTTAAACACTAAAATAATGTTTAGATTTCGAGTAAGGTAGTCCTTTGGATCATGGAATGTCTCCAGCTTCTGAAACAAATACATAATTTATAAGAATCAATTGAAGAAGTTTTCTGATGGGCTCGAGAAAACACGAGCAACCGACTAATCTTTTTCCTCTTTTTTTTCCATGATGTGAATAAAACATTTTATTCATCAAAATACCGTGTCTATAACTGTTTAGCATCACATAATTTAAATTTTTTCCACACAAAAAAAAAATGCTTAAGGAGTATATTGTACATTTTTCACCGAATCTTTGAGAAACATAATTCAAAATCTTGAATATTACTATGTACTCCATTTAATAGTTTGTATTTTAATAATATATACCACTTGAATATTACTATGTATTCCATTTAGTAGTTTGTGTTTTAACAATATATGACACTTGAATATTACTACGTATTTCATTTAGTAGTTTATATTTTAGTAATTATATGACTTGAATATTACTTCGTATCACACTTAGTAGTTTGTGTTTTAATAATATGATATATGATATGATATTATTATTTAAAGTAGTATTAACTATTGTATTATAAAATTGTAATTTTTTTCTGTACGGAGTACAAGTGATATCCTTGTATTTGTTAAAATAATGTGATTTTTAACCCTATAAACAATGTCTGGATTATTAACTTTCATTTGGGCCATTTATGTGGGCTTGTGCCGATAATGAAATTTTGAAAAGTCTCAAATGGGCTGATGTTTGGTAAAATGGCCGAAATTGAATAAATTCGATTTTGGTTTTGTTTTGCATCTCTTTATCAATTTTTGGTAATGCAACTTAAAAAATCATCACTTTTTTAATTTTGTGACAGTATATTTCACGTGCATTTTTTTCCATTGACATATTTTTGACGTAACATATTTGTCCAACGTTGTATTACTAATAACCATTTTAACATAGAACACAACCGATTATTGATAAAATTGACTTTAAAAAAGTGTACAAAATACATTCTTGGAGGACCAAAATAACAATTCAAATATACGACCATAATAACAAAAATATTACTACCTTCATCCCACTGAAACGATACGTTAATTTGGGCCCATACATAAAGAAAGTTGTGTTATATGGTATATGTTGTTTGACTTTTTAGTAGTTAAATGTGGTTCACACAATTTTAAGCATTTTGAAAGACATGTTATTTGTAACATCCTGATAAAAAACAACATATTATTTTTAGTGAGACGGATAAAATAGATTAATTACCGGACGAAAATCGATTAGTTATTTACTAATCCACTATTCTTCATGCCAATAAAGGACTAGATGCTGATAATGCATTGAAATATTATTCCATCACTAGAAGACTATAATTAAATAAAATTCCATTAGATGCTCAAATTGTAACAATATATGCCTTTGAAACAATATTCCACAACTAGAATAAATATAACTATTTTTTGTAGATGCTCAAATTATTTTAATAATATTTCAAGGCCTAAAAATAAAGTAAAAATACCGAGACAAATTGCGGTAACTTCGGACAGATTTCACGTAAAATCACAAATCATTGGGTCTAAAAATAGACAGCCGCCGGAATATTTTCACTACGCGACAAAATCCCCAATCATATATCCATTTTATAGGCCGTCTTTCTTAAGTGTAGGTCTATGCTGTCAGATACCTACACGTGTCGCTTGGGCAAATCCCCACCGTCCAGCTGATGAGAACAGGCGGAAGCTTCAAGAAAAGAGGGGGCCCCACACTTTATCCACTACGCTCACGTGACTGACAACTCCACTTGACCGCACCGCACATGTGGGCATTAAATTACCATTTCGCCCTTCCTGCCATTGATTTGCAAAATGCAGAAAATTTAGGTGTTTGCAAATACTTATTTTTTTTAACTTCTTAATTTAGAGATATTAATAAAAGTGATAATTTAACTGTGTGTGTAAATACTATTCAAAAGTATAAAAAATTGATATAATAGTTAATAGTGTTTGCAAAATTTATATTATAATAACTTAGTTTGAGATTTAAAACTAAAACTTCAAATCATATCTTTTCTAAAATTACAAATATTGTATGTCATTTAAGTTGGAAAAACTGGTTCAACCCAACTTAAGATTACCACTTCGGTTTAATTGAATCGAAACGAAAATTCGCTTTATAAAAATGACAATAGATAATAAACATTTGTCCAATAAGGATTAATCATTTGTTTGGTTTATGAGAGGAGATAAATAGGTGAGAAAGAAAAATGAGTGAAATGTTGTGGATTTTATATAGCATTTCATATGAGAGAGAGAATAGATAGAACTCATGGAAGAGAAGATAAATTATATTATATTCGAAATGACAAAATTATTCTTAAAATATAAAAAAATTAAAAATTTAGTTGAAGGTAAAATTGTCATTTGCCAAACTATCTCTTATCACCGACACTTTATCTCCATATTTGGAGAGAGAATCTTTATGTGGAATCTATCATTTTTTTTTTCTTCCCTCCATTTTCTCTCATTAACCAAACAACATACTCCCTCCGTCCCATTATTTATGTCTCATTGGGACTGTGCACGGTAATTAAGATAGTGGAGATAAAGGTGTAAAGTTGTTGTGAAAAAGTATAAAGGAGTGTGGTCCATTTGCTTAGATTGATTGTGGTCCACTCATTTATTTCCTTATTTGGTATGAGACATAAATAATGGGACAACCAAAAAAGGCAAGTGGGATATTAATAATGGGACGGAGGGAGTATTTATCTATTTCTATCCCTCCTACTTATCTCCTCTCCATTTCCCTATAACCAAACAAGGGCTAAAAGTATTAAACTCTAACAATTAGTTTCTTTGTGCATTTTGCCCAATATATTATAATTATAAATAAAAATTTACAATTTATTCTTGAACTATTTAACTTGTTGCCTGGAGCAATATGCCAGCATATATTTTTTGTCACACGTGCAAGCTTAGGATCATTCCATCCGTTTCGGGTATTCTTCAAGTTTGAAATTTCTTAGTAGTATCTTGTGTTTATTAATAAAAAATTGTCCTCGAGTTTGCATGTGTAGTGAGAATATTGCCAAAATTTTGCTATTTGCAACAAATCTCATAATTTAAGGGGACAAATTTATAAGCTTTTCTATTTATCTATAGGTACTCAATTTTTTTTTGAAAATTCTTAGTTGCATTTTTTGTTCATGGATGGAAAATTACTCGTAAGTTTGCACGTCTTGTCATAATATTTGTTGAAATTTTGTTCATTGCAATAAATTGGACAATTCAAGGAGCAAACCGCTTAAATGAATAGTCAAGGGATTTGCACTTTCAATATTAATAATAGAAATTAACAAAATTTATTTTTATAAAAATATATAACCAAAAATCAAATCGGTTTTGATTTGATTAACAAAATAAATACTCCATCCCTTTAATGATAAATGACTTGTGTCCCGATTATGACGTTCCATTACAAGTGATTTATTGTAAAAGAGCAAAAAATTGTGTAATTTAACTACCAAAAAATAAAAAAAAAATTACATTACACAATACAATTTTTTTATTATCGTGTCGTAAAGTTTTGAACCACTTATAATGAAATGAAGAGAATACTAAGTAGGTGTTTGCAATCACTTAAATTATACAACTTACAAGTTAATTTAAGGAAAAACTGTTTTTAGGTGTGTGCAACAACTTACATTTTCTTAAATTCTCTACTAAGCTATTTAAGATGAAGTTGATGAAGTTGCTGAATAGCAACTTCAGCAAATTATGGCATTATGGTAAATCTTTTAAAGTTACCAAATTACATTTTCCTCCCAAAAATAAATTCATAAACCTATTAAAATGTCTAGATATGGAACCAAAACCTTATTTATTTATTTAAGTATATATGTTGAGACAGTAAATGGTAATGATATGATTAACATTATTATAACCGTCAGTTTTCGATAGTAATATTAATTTTATGTAAATATTAATATTATGAATCTTAGTATTATATAGTAATTAATTTTCAAATATTAATAATCATAAACTTTCAAATACCTAAAATAGTAGAGTAAGTTTCAAATAATAGTGTACCTCAAATTAAATAAAAGATTAAATTATACTCCTTCCATCCCATAGATTTAGTCCAGTATTCATTTTTGGTTGTTCCATTGAAATAGTTCAGTTTTATTTTTTGACAATTTATTATACACTTTTTTGAGGGACCCACAATTTTAAATAACTCTACACACATCAACTCTTCTTCTTAAAAACTGCGCCCAAAAGAAAATGGACTATATCTATAGGAAGGAGGGAGTATAAATCATGTATTAAGGTTAAAATAAGAAATGTATAATAAGTATAATTATTTTAATCTTATGGGTACAATAGATATTTTGATACTTTACTCCAAAATAAGTTACTAGATTAAAAAAGTTTGCAAACACTATTTTTTCAACTTTTTCTACTTTTCAACAATTTTTGCAAACACCCTTCAAATTATCTAATAAGCCATTTTTATCAACTTCTCATTAAATTAAGCACTTAAAAAAAGTTTAAAGTGTTGCAAACACCCCCTAAATACCAGCCAAAGATTTTGGGTTTAGTTTGATTTGTTTCGATTTTTAAAAAAAAATTTCCGGCCGCCGGAGTGCTGAGTTGGACGTCTACGTGTACTATATGAAACCACGTCATTTTGTACCTCAAAAAAATTGGAGATTAAAGCATAAACTTTGTAAAATTTTCAATTTAAGGCATATCACATTTAAATAATCACAATTTAAAGCATAAATTTTGCTTGTTTCGCTAGATTATTCCATAATAAACCTTCGATTATTTGAATTGAATTCCAAAAAAAAATCCCAAAAAACCATTATGAGACCAATAAAGATGTGACCAAAATAGTACAAAAAAACAAAAAGAACACAAGCATGTACTACCAGAGATTAAACATTAACCGACATAGTGCATAACATAGCAAAGTTAACAAACTATGACCAAAATAGCAAAACAACGTAGCTACCAAATCCTTCACAGCCTTCTACCTAATAGAAATTATTTTAAAAAAATACTTATCAAGTCCAATCAAATAAAGAGGAATATAAAATTTAAATAAAATAATTAGAGAAATTTATTTAGCTCACAAATATTTACTGTACAAGTAATTCCATAAATCTTTTTTAGCATAAACAAGCAAAGAAGATAAGATATGAAGTTATTGAAGAAGAAATCATTTAAAGAGGAACATAAAATCCAAAAAAGAATCGATTAAAGGACATAAATTCCAAAGAAGAACTCAAATTAAATTTTAAATAAATTCAAAATTTCTATTTATTTGGATTTTGTGTTTCTCTTTATTTGATTGGACTAGATAAGTGTTTTTTAGATAATTTCTATTAGGTAGAAGATTGTGAAGGATTTGGTAGCTAAGTTGTTTTGCTATTTTGATCAAAGTTTATGCTTTAAATTGTGATTATTTAAATGAGATATGCCTTAAATTGAAACTTTTACAAAGTTTATGCTTTAATCTGCCAATTTTTTTTAGGTACAAAACGGCGTAGTTTCATATAGTACACGTAGACGTCCAACTCAGCACTCCGGCAGCCGGAAAAAATTGGAAATACGACCATGTCTTAAATTGCAAAAAATGAAAGTTTATGCATTAATTCGGCACAGTTAAAAGTTTGTGTTAAATATGCAAATCGGCTATATTTCGTGCCTTATTTCACTAATCGGAGAAAATATTATTTTAAATTTATTTAGGGGAATTGGTCTGCACGTGCGAAGGGCACAGAAGCCACGAAGCATGTAAAGTAGACACGTGTACGTCGCCGTGCTGAATAAAAATAGAATTCCATTTCAACTCCTTCACCTTTACTTCACATCTCCTTCTCTTCTTTTTCAGTTAAATAATTATTATTAATTAATAAAATTAATTAAAGAGTGAAAATTTTTGAGGAAAATATCCGTACGGATCGATTTCGTTTTCCTAGTCGCGAGTTTTTGATCTGAAGATCCTAAAAATATGGTGCAGTTGTTGAAGAACGACGAATCGGCATCGCAGGGCGAAAAGGCGGCTGGGCTGCCGGTGAAAATGGAGGCGGAGGATTCTCTGGAGGAAGAGCACGGCCCACTCCATAAACGCCCAAGAGTATTCATCTTCTATTTATTGAATTAATTCTGTTTTGATTGATATTATTGTTTTGAGTTAGTTCTTGTGTTTAGATGTCTGCCGCTTAGTAAATCAATCAATCTCTAGGGTTGCAGAAAATCACATGTTTGATCTCTCCAATTATGCATAGAGTGCGACTGTGCGAAAATGCACTGATTTAGATGTGAACTTCTGTTCTTTTTGGATGTTATTTGCTTTTTTAGGGTTTTCAAATACTAATTTGGGTTTCACTTGAGAGGTGGATGATTGTTTGCATTAACTGAATCTCCTAATTTCGTGTATAAGCTAGTTTAATTTTGCGATAAATTGAAATTCGTTTTAGTAAATCAGGGCAAGGTGCTGCTGCTTTGTTATGACTAGGATTGTGTTGGGGATTGAGTGATTGCTTCTTGTCTTCATTTTCAGATTCACTGGCAATATTCTTTAGTTAATACAATTGTAAACACTAAAAAATCTATGTTTCTTGTGTTCATGATGGGTTATGACAATGGTAGCCTGTTTCCTATTGCAGCAGCAGCAGAGTTTAGGAACAGGTGGTTTTGGTTTGCCCCCTCCACAGTACAATCCTCTTGATGAGCCAAGTCCCTTGGGTTTGCGGCTCAGGAAAAGCCCATCACTACTGGAGTTGATTCAAATGAAACTTTCCCAGTCTTCTGTGCCTAAAGTTGGAAGTCCAAGTAATGGTAAAAAAGAGTGTTTGAAAGCTGGTAGCTCATCTGTTGATAGGTTGAAGGCCTCTAATTTTCCTGGTTCAGTTCTGCGAATTGGAACATGGGAGGTAACTTTTGGTGTTTAGTTTGGCAAAAGCATGTATAACTTTAATGTGATATTCACCATAGTTTCTTGATTATGCAGTATAAATCGCGATATGAAGGAGACTTGGTGGCAAAATGCTACTTTGCGAAGCACAAGCTTGTTTGGGAAGTACTTGATGGGGGACTTAAGAACAAAATTGAAATTCAGTGGTCTGATATTATGGCTTTGAAGGCAACTTACAATGATGATGGTCCTGGAACTTTAGATGTTGTGGTAATAAGCATTCTCTTAGGATGTTAGCATTGTTTTCACTTTGTTTTATGGGCAGTATGTTTTAGTGTATCTGCAACAAGTTGTGCATGGTTGATAACACTCCCTTTCTTTTTCATTTTTCAGCTTACACGACAACCACTTTTCTTTAGGGAGACAAATCCACAGCCTAGGAAGCATACTCTGTGGCAAGCAACATCAGATTTTACTGGCGGACAGGCTAGTCTTAATAGGTAAGATGAGGCTTTCTCCCCTACATAGACACATGCCAACAACGCTTTTCAGTTATTCTTTCTGTTTCTCCTGAATGCCCATCAATCTGTTTACCATTGGGTAGGGAGAGCAGATGCCGAGCAAAGATTGCCCTTTAAACTTTGATTAAATGAAGCATTTTCTGAGTAGTGCTATCCACGAATCAGTTAAACCCATTGGCTTCCTTTCTGCAATGTATTTTATGAAAGAAAACAATTGTCCAAATAGTATTGTTCTTTTTCATTGTTTGGTGTTTGTTAACAATGAAGATTTTTTTTTTAATTGGGTTCCTTTCTATAATGAATTGGTGCTTCTAGTGAGTGCTGCACTGGATTATTGCAATCATGCTTGAGGGTTCTTTCTGCATTGACTGTGAACTTTATCTTAGTCTGTTACATAGTGTGGTAATTTGACATGACTGCTCACTTATCTATTTATTGTGTTTTGACTTCAGATCTTACTTTCCTGGATGTACTAGATTATTGATGATGTCATTTAAACACTACCATATCATCAACCTGGCTTTTTTTGTTGTTGCAGACGACACTACCTGGAGTGCCCACAAGGATTGTTGGGGAAACATTTTGAAAAACTTGTTCAGTGTGATCCCCGTTTGAATTTTCTTAGCCAGCAAGAAGCGATAACGCTGGACTCTCCATATTTTGAACCCAGAATTCCTGTTTTTGATGATCAGAGTGAAAGCAACAATGGATTTGATTTGAACAGGGAAGGAACTCCTTCATTCTTCAGTTTGCAGGATCCTGCTTCACCATCCGGGCCTCAGTCTTCTTCCTCAAAGAATGATGATGTTCTTGGTCGACATTCAGAGCCTTACCCTCGCGAAACACCATCTCCAAGCTCAGGTACCATCTTTACTTGAATTTAATCTTTTAAATTTTAACCCACCTCTTTTGTTTGGCTTTAAAATGGTTCTATCACTGATTGGAGGTATATGTAGTCCTTCTGACCTTCCTGTCTGGTTGCTGGCTTTAGATGGTTTAGTCTGTTGGTTTCCTGATACATGCATCTTCTTTCTGTATTCTACACCAAACAAGTTCGTTGGCATCTGACGATGTTGACTTGTTCTGCTCTCAGAACTAAAAGCAACTGCTTGATCAGCTGGTATTTCAACTACTCTATAATAAATCATTATCTATATAATCAACCTTTTGGTTCGCCAGGAATATGAGAGAGATCCATAAGAACTCCCTATTGCTAAGGTCCTAGATATTTTATTATTCAGGGCAATGACAGAAATGATGAGTTGTATGAGGTAGAATTACTGTTAGTGGAGAAAGAACTTTCCTAGTTTACCCAGATAAAAAGGGTAGTGGTCAGTTTCATAACCTCAACCTCAATATACTGCCTTTTATCTTTATACCTAACTAAATAAGTGATGGCAGGAGATATTTCCAGCATTCTATGGAGTGGGTGGAATAATTTGTTCGTTGTTGTCCCTTAACTGGTGATTTATATTCTCTCTGAAAAAATATCAAAAGAAACACTTAAGCATAGTAAGGTCTAGTAGCCTGGTATAGATTTCATCACCATCCCCCCCTTCGTTCTCTCTCATGTTAACTGATGTGATGGTGGGCGAATAATATCCTTTTTTTACCACCTTACAAATGAAAGTTGTGGCATGCTAGAATTGAATAATATGTGGGAGTTATATTAGGAAAATGTAGCGCATCTCTACGTATTCAACAGCTTGAGACTGGGTTTCTGCCATTTCTTTAGTTCCTTTCTGCCATTTCTTTAGTTCCCCGTATTGCATGGTCTTTTCTGATGCAGC
The DNA here is from genome assembly GCA_028984105.1 of Lavandula angustifolia. Classification (NCBI taxonomy): domain Eukaryota; kingdom Viridiplantae; phylum Streptophyta; class Magnoliopsida; order Lamiales; family Lamiaceae; genus Lavandula; species Lavandula angustifolia. The sequence goes on along the minus strand of CM054804.1, from coordinate 15,441,102 downwards.
TGTAGTATAGTGTAGATGAACTTTTTCTCTTTGCTATAATTGTGGGTGGCACTATTATTTATAAGGATAGTGGTAACATTCTGCTTATAAAATGCTATACTATTTTGAAAGTTTTGATTCCTTATTTCTGATCCTCTCCATCTGCACAGCTATGGGCACATTCACAGTTGAAGATATAAAAAACAGCAGAATGGACCAACTGAAGGAGCTCAGCAACTGGGATCAGATCAAAGCCCCCGGTCTCCATTCTTCCATGTCGATGAGCGACTTAGTCAGCCATCTCGAACATCGAATCTCAGAACAGGGAACATCAGAAAACCCCACTCTATCGAGCGAGGAATGGCAGAGCCTGCACATTTTAGACGACATCAAGCGCTGCCTGTTCAGCGATACCCAAAACCAACCCGAGTCGGATGAGAAGTCGCTCATGTCCCGTGTCGACTCCCTTTGCTGTCTTCTACAAAAAGACACTCCTGCTGCTTCAAGTGCTCAGTTCGGAAGGAGGGACAGCAGTCTTGATTCATTAGCTGAAAAGGGAGAAGATGAATCAAACAGAGATGGTGTGCTGAGTACTGAGAAGAATAACGAAGAAAGAGAAGATGTATCCGGTCTGAACTCGATGTCGAGGAAGGACTCTGTGGGGGATCTGTTACTGAATCTTCCAAGGATAGCTTCTCTGCCACAGTTCTTGTTCAACATCTCTGAAGACTATGAAAATCAAGCTAGATGATGCAAGCTCTGCTCATCTGCTCATATGTGCCTTTAGTAAACCGTACATAACTTTTGTGTAGTTTGAGGATTCGGAAATTCAGATTGATGATGAATCCTGTAATCATTTATGTTTCTAAGTTGGCTTAGGATATATCTGCTTTTGCTGCTTGTCATGAAGTACTCAAGAACAAGTTTGTGTTCTCCTATCACAGATGCCCATCTCTGGTTGTGAATTTCCTTGTTATTTGCACCTCTAAAGTGTTCAATATTTCAACGGTATTGCAAGAAAAGGTAAGAATTATTCAGGTGAAAATACGTAATATTATCGTGTTTAATATTTTTAAAGGATATTTGCATAAAATATTTGCATTTGACTTCTTTTAATTTGTCCCACTTAATTTGTCCAATTTTAAAAATAAAAAAAATTAGCAATATATTAAATGATTAATTACTGTGCCAGACGAACCAACTGCAGCAACTGAAAAGGCCAATTTTGATTTAGTTTTAATAAAATCCATGTATGTTGTCAAAATGCTAGAAATAAGGAAAGTCTTTAAGTATTCCGATATTCTTGTTTCCTACCCTGAACTAGAATAATATTTTCAAAAATAATATTAATAAAACTTGTATAGTGTGTCTTATTTGACTTTTGAGTTTAATTTTGGTCCACATAATGTTTTCTTTTTTTAGAAACATGATACTTTCTATGAAACCGTCCAAAAAGGAAAACAAGACACTTTTAATGTGACGGAGGTAGTAATACATATTTTTGTTAATAATATTTTTAATTCAAATAATTAATTATTATAATTATTAATACAAACCATTGAGTGTTTTAATAATATTTTTATTCAATTAAGATACTCCCTCCGTCCCATTATTAGTGGCGCCTTTCTTTTCGGCACGGGAATTAAGGGAATATGTAATAAAGTATGAGAGATGAGTTAGTTAATAAAGTAGGAGAGAGAGATGAGTGTGATAATGAGAGAGTAGGAGAGAGAAGATGATAAAGTAGGAGAGAGAAATGCGTATAATAATGAAAGTAGATGATAAAGTAGGAGAGATAAGATGATAAAGTAGGAAAGAGAGTGATAACTTTTTACCAATTTGGGACGTCGTCACTAATAGCGGGACATTCGAATTAGGAAAGGTGGCCACTAATAATGGGACGGAGGGAGTAAATATTTTGGAAATGGAGGAAGTCTTTGAGAAGAATAATTTTATTTTTTAAGGCAATAAGAATATTTTTTTTCTTTCGATCCCCCTTTTTTTTTTTTTTTTTTTTCTGACATTTAAAGTTTGTGATATTTTAATCTTTTAACTACGTAAATGATACTCTTGATGAAATATTAAAACAATGTTCAAAGCATATACAACACATAGACACACACATTATTTCTTGATAATGGTGAGAACTGAGAAGGAAAAAACATTGGAAGACGAGTGATGAGAGAGTGAAGAAAAAGGAGGTGGAGAGTCTCGATCATTTCTGCCATCGTCATCCTCTCGCTTTAGGTCAATTAGACGAAATCCTTAAATCATGTTTGGGGTGTTCGAGGTCTGTTCGCAACATGTCAAGAGGATCGTTCACACTTTAATTTACACGAAGAATCGCAGAGATGCGCGAGAGATCAAATTGTGGATGCACCCTCAACACACCCTCATCCAAAAACAAGGAGTAATAATTAATGAACTCAGTATGTGCAGTCTGCAAACGTGGTATATGGGGAATCGGCATGGACAGTAGGTTTCAAGTCCACATAGGATGCCGGATGCGTGCAGAATATGGAAGTATTAGCAAGCTCTATTCCTCACCCGAGCCACACCAGCAACATCAACTCACGTACTTGTTAAGGTGGGATGCTTGTGGTACTGTAGACAAAGGTAACTCCTATATATATGTGCTTTGCTTGCCAGTATTGGATCCATGAGAGTTGAGCCCCGTTGAAAACTACGACCACCACCCACTCTCTCTCATTTATAATCTCCCACTCCAATATATCAGATATGATTTCAAATGTGACATATGCTTCAAGGATTTGCTGCTCATGTATTGGGTCTATCATTGTCAAGATTGCAGATATGTTGTTCATATCAACACAACCACGTAAGGATCCAATCCCATTTTCCATCTCTTCACGCATGTTATTAATTGATTTGTTTTAATTTACGTACATGAGTTATTTTTGCCTTTGTAGAATTAATGTCAGTGCAGACGCAACTGAAGATGAGGGCCTCATGGTATTCCCCTTGAAGAATGGAGTTGAAGAGCTGATCGGTTCCTTTGTTACCAAGGTAGTAGGAGGAGTAATGCCCGATCATAATGATATCGAATACAAGTTCGATAATCACGATCATGAATTGCGTTTAATCTCATCATCACACCATTATACATCAAGAAGAAGGTGACGGAGAATAAAGAGGACAAGAAGAAGAAGAATTAGACGAAAATAGTGATGATGGTGATGATGAATTCAATAAATCAGAATTAGTATGTGATGGTTGCATCCTGTTTCCCAACAAACCAAAATCTTCACATAAATATGACAACAACTATTACATGAGTTGTGGTGAATGTAAATACATTCTCCATTGGTCTTGCTTCCACTTACCACCTCAAATTCCCTCTCATCCACTCCACCCTGACCCTGATCACAACCTTACCCTTCAAACCCGCTCCAATCTCGACTTTGTCTACTGTCTAATCTGTGAGGTCTATACAAATGGGCTCTTGTACGGATGCACTGAGTGCAACTTCAGAGTAGACATCAAGTGCGCTTCTTTGCCTAACACCATAAAACACAAAGCTCACTCACCACACCATTACCTCAAGCTTCTCAATGCGGAAACTATAACACATGATAATTACTTCGGACGTTCGTGGAGCTCTTGTGGTAGTGGAATATATGGTGATGCTTGTTACGAATGTGATCTTGCATTCTTCTTGTGCTCTATTGCCTGCAGTCGTCACAAATCGTAGATGGGATAAAGCACCGATTGCCGCTTACTTTTGACGCCAGTGTAAACCATCCATGTGGCTTCTGTTGTGATATTTGCGAGGAAGAGATGAATCCCAAAGAGTGGATGTATCACTGCCGCACCTACGACCTCTCCGTCCATTAAATCGTCCGGCGATAATCGGGACATCAAGTTCGGACAGCGGTTACACATCAACTTCTCACCAAGAAGCAGTAAGAGACAGAATTATGGTTGTGAAGGATTTCAATGTGCTTCGGATAAATGTGAGTTCTTCATGTGTTCGTACCCCTGCGCTGGCTGAATATCGCAAAGCTGAAATCAAGGTCGTTGATTGAGTAAAACCTCGTGCCTAGATCATTAATTTGGATTTTATATTATAAAAATCCTTTTGCTTTAATTCATAACATGCTAGTTGTTTGTATATTTATAATAGAGTCCGGCGGTGAAATGTCCAAATAGGTAAAGTCAAACACATTTATACTCAATTGTTATATTTAAGTTCACTATATACCCAAAAAGACTAAAATATCCCTGCTTCTTCAATAAAGTAAAACGACGGGATGGTCCGATCACGGTCAGCACAAAAAAAGTTATGATCGGCACGACCCTATTGATCGGCACCATTTTGTGCCCTATCGATAGGGCCGTGCCGACCATCACCATTTTGTGCCCTATCGATAGGGCCGTGCCGACCGATAGGGTCGTGTGATCGGGCACTACAATATGTGGATGACCCTATCGGTCGGCACGGCCCTATCGATAGAGCGTGCCCTATCAATAGGGTCATGCACATATTGTAGTGCCCGATCACAATTTTTTGTGCCGATCAATAGGGTAGTGCCCATCACATAGTGCCGATTTGACAAGTTTCAGGTTAAAAAATTGAAAAAGTGAGGGTAATTTAGTAAACTTGGGTATTTCCTACATAGTTTTTAACAAAATGAGTAGTTTTGTACTTTATATAGCGATTTTGGGTAGGATTTTACAATTCCACTTTATAATATTGTGCAAGAAAGTGTGGTGTCACACATATTCTTGTCATTGTAGAACAAGATATACAATATTAAGAAATGTAGATCAGGATTCAGCAGTTTTACACTTTCTATAACAATATTGTTATAACATAATACAAAAGAAACAAGGCATATAAAGTATGATCAAACAAAACAAAATCTAGTCTAACAAGGCATATAAAGTATGATCAAACAAAACAGATTCTAGTCTTCATGTGTCCCTTCATCATCCATACCTTCATTCTCCTGCAACATATCCATAAGCATAGCTACCTGGTTCTGCAGCATATCATTCTGTCTCTGCACGTCCGCCCGTTTGCTCCGCTCCTCCAACAGCTGCAGCTGCAGGTGCTCAAGGCACCGCGCATCCTCTTCCAGCTGCTCGTTCAGCCCATCGATCTCCCTATCCTGCACAACAAACGTTCGATAAAGGAACGGAGCCAGCGTCGAGGGCCTTATCGACCGAACGCTACGTACCTTTCGGTTCATTTCTTGGACTGCTATCCTCCTCATGCTTTCGACAACGTCCACGTTTACGAGCTTCCGCTTCTTGCCAATCAGCCAGCCCTTTGGGTAGCTGGCCGATTCGAAGTCGGGAGGGGGGAGTAGGGTTTCTGCAGAGGGGCGTTTCCCATTTGGGTTTGTTGCTGGCTCAAGTGGCTCGAAGAGAGCCTTACGCTTCTCCGAGAGGATGGGGGAGGTGTAATCTGATTCTTGCATCTTGTCGTCTGTCAATGGTTCGGGTTGTTTCTCCGGGGTTTTGTCATCAACTGGAGTATCTAACGTCCCGTTTATCTCGTTTGTAGGCTTCAAGGTGCCTACATGATCACGAAGAGTAAAGCATAGAGAGTCGTTCACGAAATGCAGCAGAATTTCACAGTAAAAATTTGAAAGGGCATCAATACGGTAATCGAACATCCAGTACGTGACTTCATTCAAGAAACAACTGAAGTGGTAAAAACACCAGATCCTTGTAATATAGCGAGACCACAGTAGTGAACTCAGTAAATGAGAAAACTATTTAAATATGCATATGAGTTGATGAACACGGAACAAGATTATATGAAGCTTCTTCAATGCCATATCGAAGAAACGGAGGAGATTGCTATGAGAAATGAGTTATGCGGTTGGTGAAATAGAAGAAATAATGTTTTTTTCCTTTTAAGGCCATATCTAATAGTTCTACAACTAACATCAGTTGGTTCCATCAGACAGAGTGGGAGTAAAGCAACGTCTACATAAGGAACAATCATCAATTGCAGAAATATTATACGCATAATTCATTCCGAAAAGGCCATATCATGGCTCATCATACCGACCTAACAATTTCCAACTCTTCTCGAGTGAGACTCAAGGAAGTTATTATCATTTTCTTCACTTCAAATGCGGATTAGAAGTGAAGCTACAGCAATGGTATTAACAACAAGTTATGTGGCTCCAATGTCTATCAAAGACAACACATTAGTTGGATTACCTACATCAATTGTGCTACAAACTATATATTTGTTCGAATTTGATCAACAATAAGCCTGCAGATATGAGTGGATAGAAAAATATCCCATATTTTCAAACTAAAACACATATCTTCAGTAATTGCAGAAGCCAATTCAAGATTATAGCAATTTTAACACTCATTCAGAATAAATTAAACATAGTAAGTTTCAACTAAACAATATAAAATAAAATAAAAACTAAAAAAATTGAAGGATAATTTGATAATCCAATGACTTAATTACATAGTTAGGTAAGGGAACAGGTAATCAAATTATTGCTACAGCTATCTACTAGGGCGACCTTTCATCAAAACCAAACCCCTCTCTCTCTCTCTCTCTCTCTCTATCTCTATCTCTCTATTCAACACCGCAATTGATGCAAAGAAAAGACTCCATCTTCATTCTTCACCAAACCCCACATCCCTCATAGACAAATAAAAAATAAAAACAACAAATCATCTCAAAAAAACATATCTTTCAATATTCAACACCCTTGATTGTGCAAATCTAGCTCTTATCTCAAACTTCAACATGCATGCAAATCTTGAAACTAAATAAGAACAAATCAGAAAGGAAAAAAAAGTCCTAATTTTTCATAGTCAAACCACAATTCACCACAGTAAAAAAACACCCTGAAATCAAGAATTCAAGAAAAAGCCCATCTCTTCAATTACCAGCAAATCTCTTCCTCGATTTCCAAAAAACCCGAGTCGAAGAAAGCGGAGAGAACCCATTCAACCTCCCCACCTTATTCGCAGCTTCCTCCTCCATAATTTCAAGATTCACAAAATACAGACCCCACTTGTCAAGAACTCAGCATCAAAGTTTCTTACCCGCAAAATTTTTCTCCAGACAGTAAGTTCCAAGAAAAAGGGTGCGAGAAATTCTAGAGCGAGAAAGACATGAAATAGGATATGGTTTGGGTGAGTGACGGGACCATGGAAGGTCGTTTGGAGGGTTGGGGTTTGTCGTTTAAGCAGTTGCCTCGTTTCGTGTACCTCTTTCTTGTTCCGGTCCCATTTTATTACAGGGTTTTAATTCACGTTTCCGCAATTTTTTTATTGGAAGAAATTGGGAAATTATTCAACCATAAAATGACATCATTTATTGCTGTAATCAAGGAACTGGTAAACTTAGTTCAGCGAATTACTGTAGACGAGCAAACGAGTATATGCGAAGAATTAATTATTCATCGTCTTACTAGTGGGAGAATAAATGCTTGAGGTCAATTACTGTTTTGCCCTTCGAGAGAAAAAGGAAATTAAGCATTTTTTCTTTATTTGTCAAAAAATTAATATACATTGATAACGGATAGACCTTGATATCACACAATTATACTCCACTATATGTCAACTTCATAAATTATTTGACATGTGGAATACATTTTAATTGAATAATCAAATTAAAATCAATTATGGTGAGCCACATATGCCACAAGTCTTTGTAATTCCCCCACTTTTCTGGTGATCGCTGTATTGCACCAAATAATCCTGCAAAACTCGAGAATTATATCAGTATAGTTCACAGGGTATCGAACACAGGGAACGGAGGACTAGACAAATCATTTTTCTATTTATCTTGGGTTTGGTTAGCAACCACGCAAGTTTTGAGTTTTTATCTAAACTAAGAACTTGTAAAAAGACTGAAAGAAATGTGAAAACTAGAAACTGAAATAAACTGTTTAAACTAGGCAGTTGAGAGATTGGCCCAACAGAATATTCACACACACGTAATTCCAATCATCGGCACATAAAATGAATTAATCTTAAAAATCAACTAGTTATAGATTACTGTAACTTAAACTGCGTAATCCTCACTCCCACTTACTTAGTCGGTAACCGCCATGTTGGGCATCGAAATGGCTACTTCCCTAATTTAGCTACAACCTACGTTGTTGGGCAATCAATAGATTTAATAGCTAAACAACTTTATCGAACTAAGGGAGCCTAGTATAGGAGCCTACTCGTATGTTGGACATCTAATAGTCTCCTATCGGTTTAATCCAATTACTTTAATGAATAACTTTGCTACTTACCTAGCCTTGTTCAACGAGAAACGATGGAAGTACTAAGTTAGCTACAAACTACGCAACTTAGGGTGATCAAGCCTAAATTACTAGTCAGATTAAATAAATCAGAATTAACCTGAAACCCTTCAATTAATTATTAGAACCTAAGCCTCATGTATTGTTCACGTGTGCGTTTTACATCCTACCGGACCACTAAAAATTTAGCTACTCATGAAACTATCCCGACCGCACCTTGGTAAGACACTTTGCAAAACAAACATATATCATTCGTAACCCTAACCCTAGCATGCACGAAAAATGAAAATAAAATAAAGATACAAACTAAAACTAAGAACGAAGCACGTCTCGAATTTGAACGAAACACAAACTGAATTAAAACTAGAAATGAAATAGGATCAAGAGTACCGATAGTCTTCGATCTCTCAAAACGAACGAAACTGAAAGCAACGAACTAAACTAAAAGTGCGAACATTAAACGCCGAAATACGAAAGTGTTTGTTTTCTTCTACTCGAATTAAAGGAACCGCATGAAGTAAATGGAAAGATTGTTGGTTCTTCTCCTCGGCGGTGGTGGAATATCGGCGACGGTGGCGTGGCTTCGGTCGGCGGCGGCGGTGGCTTCGGAAATGGATGGATCGAAAAATGATTGATGTATCGTGGTTATGAGGGGGTCGATAGTTGTCGAAGAGGTCTGAATTTCGTGCCTCCCTCATCCTTTTATAATGTTCCTAGATCACATCTAGGGTTCCTTTTGGATAAGAAAAGGATCTTTGAGATAAGGTAATATCTCATCCTTCCTTATTTATCTCATTTCCTTCCTTCCTTATTTCCTTTCTTCTCTTCTTCTTTCCTTCTTTTTTTTCTTGGCCAAATCCGCTCAAAATCTCGTCATTCCAGCTGGAAACTCGTTGACACATCATTTCCACGTGTCGTGCCAAATCAGCCTACTTTCCTGCATAACTGCCAATAAAAGCGTCTCGCCTGCACAGTTAAGAGACTTTTCGGACAGAAATAATTAGGTACAAAATCGACTCATCACTTTCCCTCATTCACTTTATGTTGAAAATTAATAATTATTAATAATTAGTTCTAAAACATAACTTTAAGACGATCATTATTAAAAGTTCAACTTAAGCTGTATAATAGGGTATAGTAAAGGTCAACTCCACTTTCAAAAGAGAAAAGGCAAAAGGTGTTTTAATATTCCAAATAAAGAGTATTCGAATATTTCTGCACCTTATATCAATAAATAACAAATCATACAAATATTATTCATATTAAAATATAATTACTCAACATTCAATAGTATTTTATACTGTAGTTCTGTATACACGTGGTTAACAACTATATCCTACTAATTTAATGTCCATTTGTGTCGTGGCTAAGGGCACGTGGATCATGAATTAGGATGCCACCAATATTTAGTAGATAATCAATCAGACTGCATGTGTTAGTTTCTGGAGAGGGAAATTGCAGATTTTGTATCTCTTCCGTAATTTTAAATTAATTCTTCTGTTTACAATTAATCTACATAAAAAAATGACCATCTCCTCAAATATGATAAAAAGAAAATGAGAATTATCAAGTTGCACTTTTATAGTGAGTATGAGTTCCTTCTTCATTATTAAAAAATAAAAAATTATTATGTATTAGCTATTATATTATAATGTGAAGTTCAAGTAACAACTTTAAAATACCTCTTCAACCAAAAAAAAAATCACTTTTTTTATTATATTTCTCTCTTGTTCCAAAATTATTATCCAACTTTTTTATTGGACCATAACTTTACATAACTTAACATACAACTAACAATTATCCTTAAAAACTGCATCAAAATAAAGTGGACAAGAAGTTTAAGATGATGGAGTATTCAATATATTCACCATTATTACCAATGTACAAAGACTTGTGTGTCACATAATATACTCCTTTGTATGTCACACTTTATAAGGTGTTGACATGTAGCATATGTGGTCCACCATAATTAATTTTGATTTGATTATTTAATTAAAATCTATTCTACATGTCAAATGATTTATGGAGGTGACATATAGTGGAGTATAATTGTGTGACATCAAAATCTATCCGGTAGAGGAATAAATCCGAACCTCTAACATAAAGTCTTACATTTGAATCGAGTTAACAGTCAAATTTGATGCACATGATTAACCGAGAGGGCAGTTTATTCTTTTATTATTTGTAGTTGACTTAATATGAGGCAAAACTCCTTAGAATTAATCAATTGGTGATAATACACCAATTAATTCGTAACAAACCAGAATAAATGGGCTATAATCAGCAAGATTAAAATTAATATGGGAAACTAAAATAGGCCCAAGCATAATTTTGTTTGAGGTTCATTACTTACAATCAAGCAATTATGGATCGGATCATGTACCTTTTATTGGGCTTGATTACTCTCCTGCCCTATAAATAAATGATTTAAGATCCATTACAAATTAAATAAGATGTTTCTATTTAGAACTAGAAGAATACATCTTGGAAGTTGGACTTAAAGGAGCTCTCCCCTTCCTTTTTATTTTTCCTTTAGAAGGGCTGCAACTGCTTCACATAGGGTTATCTATCCTAGTACAATTTCTAGTAAAATTACACTTAATTTCTGAATTCTGACGAAATCCACTGCATTAGTACTGATATTATATCTCTCATTCGTTTTCTTGTGTTACATAGGATTATCCATCCTAGTAATTTTATAGTCCAAATAAATTTAATTTCAGAATTCTGATAAGATCGCATATATTAGTATTTAATATTATCTCTATTTTCCTAAGCTGATGATGAATTATGAATATATCATTCTCAATGCATTCAAGATCTCATATTAATCTATTCTCCGTGTTCTATTCTATACACCACCAATGAAATGATGATACATATTTCTTATTACTTTGAATAATTCTTTTTTAAAAGTTAATAAATCCAAACTAAAATATATAATAATTAAAAAAAATATATACATTATCCTCACCGCTCTCTATGTAATGGCAGTCAGCATCAAAAATGGAATGCAGAATCTAGTGAGAGAACAAAATTATTAACGTGGGACAATACGAAGTCTAAAACTTTAAGTCTAGTAAAATCCAAATGTTATCAACCACCGTGCTTTAATCTATGTATAATATTAAAATAGATATAAAATGTTATCCTCATGAAAATTTTTATTTAATTTGTTCATATCATGAGCCACTTCTGCTCTTAAGGCTAAGTTCTTTTTTCTTTCTAATTTGAATCACTTCACTTGTTTTTTGAGCTTTATATTATTTTAGATAAAATTGGGAGGGCAGGATTCTTCAAAATCTAACACATACCCTTTTTGTTGATGGCAACGTTTTCCTGTCCTCCAGGTAGATAGAGTTGAACATTGACAAATATATGAGAGATGACGTCAAAGCCAGAAATATCATACAATAAGAATAAAATGAATATTCAGAGCTATAAGCAGGATCAGAAATAAAGAACTAGAGTTAGTATTTATCAATAATCAAACACTACATGCACATATATAACAAAAAGAAAAGTTTTGAGTAGGGTGTACATAATATTTAAAAAAAAAAAACTTAGAACACGACACGATAAATATAAATATATAATTGAATGTATAATAAAAATAATAGAATACAACTAAGTAAAATAATAATAAAATACATAAGAATAATAATTATTTATTTATAAGATTAATATAAACCTCAAGAAAAATTATTTTTAAATAAATATATAGATGTAAAAGACGTTAAAAAATATTGAATGTCGGATATAATAATGGGAGTGTCACACTATGTCTTATTAAAATATTTAAAGTTGAAATTTTCGTGTCCGTAATTACTAACTGGATATCATATATAGTGATCAATTATTACCGCAGCCAGCAGTATGACTCATTTGAGATAAGAGTATATATTTTAATTGATCATGTAGTCTTTAAATAGCCCCTTCTAATTAAGTATAGCTAATCATAATTAGACACTACTAAACATGATTACTTACGCAGTGATGTTTTTGCTACTCATTTCTGTCTGCGGTCTGTTGAATTCTCAAGCAAGAACTTTAACATATAATTATAATCATCAAATTTCTCTTTTTTATTTACGAATTATACTACTGAAAAACACGTAAATAAAAATAAAATCATGCGGTCAGTCGGAAAACGCCGTCTCTGCCGGCCGAGTGGTGATTCCGCCGCACATTGAGATAATCGCCACCGCATCAAGGGCGGAGAACATTTTTTCGATGATGAAAATTTATTGGAGGGAGAAACGTAAGCTACCACCACCGAGCCCCAAGGAAGCTCCGCCGACTCACCAAGTAACCGGCGGCAGCGTGGTGGCACCGGAGAATTATGGGAAGGAGGGCGTTTGGTGGACCCACCTTTCCGTCGTCTTGAAAGACCGGCAATGCAAATAATATTTATAATTATACATGCGACAGACAACTAGAATAATACTAGCACAATTAGTAAGCAGGGGTCGAATCCACAGGGAATGAGTAGATTTACACAATTTATCTCTAAATACCGAAAAAGGGTTTGGTTAGTAACCACCATGAACTTTTAATTTAATTAAAACTAGACAATAAATAATAAACTGTGCAATTAAATGGGTTGTAAAAATAGTTAATAAAAGGCGACTCGACTTTGGGCAGATCCACACTGATCGGCCTCCAATCCTCGATTCTAAAATTATCAGGTTATAATCTAAGGTTGCTCAGCTAAGGTGCCGTGTTAAGCACGAACACACCTAAATCTTATTCTTGAAATGAAGAAGGAATGTTGAGCATTAACTTACTCCCTACTCTAGTGTCAATCTACCATGTTAAACATTGCATAGATCTAAACTAAGGAGCATTATGATTCAAGAAACCGAACTAGCAAAGTTATCCATATTGAGCATGCAAATAACCCCACTATCTGACCTATCTGTTCAATACAAGCCAAACTAACCTAGGGTGATCAATCTTATGCTATCTTAAGCATGCATCTATACAAATCTGACCAGAAGCGCTTAATTAACCAATTTTAAGCCCGTTAAGATCTTATGGAAGGCAAGGATCGGGTGTTTCACTACCCTAGCAGAATCTAGGGTTTAACTACACATATTTAAAACAAGGAAGCAAGTTAATATGCAAGAGGAAAACATCTTAAATGCAGAAAAACTAACTGGAGTAGCAATAACTTCTAAAACCTTAAATCAGCATAACTAACCAGTGCAGAATTAAATGAGAGCAACAGAGAAGAAAACAGAAAACATTACTGAGACAGATCTTCAAAGCTTAAATGCTTGAGTTGGTCGAGAATTAAATGAACTTCTTGAACTTGGAAGATGAAGAACATTCAAAGCTAAACTAAACTAGAGAGCATTCTTGAATTAGAGAGAGAAACTAAAAACTATAGAGAGGAAGTAGTCTAAAAAGTGATATGAGAGTTGTTGAGAGAGCACTTATTTACTATTATAATACCAAAATATAATAAGTTCAAAAGATGTTTTCTTGTCCAACATATGGGTCTTCCTTGAACCTCTCAAAGAATTTAATGTAAAAAGGGTCGATTTGACTCTATGGGCTAAAGCTGAAGGGAGACTGTTGGCTATTTCAGGAAGTCCTTGCCCTACTGGGCGGCTATGGCAGGAACAAGTATTATGTCATTCTTTTCTGTACCAACTCCCTTTCATAGCTTAGTAGCCTCTACATTCAAGAAACATATTTCCCTCAATTTCTTCCAATTTAATTGGGCTAGGCTTTCTCATATTTTCATTTAATTTATCTCTTCGGCCCACTAAGACCGACCCAATTGGAGGAGTCAAAATCTTTTTCAAATCTTAAATTTTCTGGCCCAAATCTTCTTTGATCACCTCTTGCATGCATGCAACTTCCAATCTGTACTTAGGCAATATTCACCATCTTTTCCGCCTTTTTCCACCTCCTACACGCATAAACACGAGACAAACACGCACAATGTCAGTAATATAAAAGCAACAATTACGTGCTTATGAGCAGTGGTCTGCCACCTCCAGCTCCGCATCATGCACTAGCACCACCAACGCATCAAGTAACTGGCGGCGGAGTGGTGGCGGCGGAAAATTATGGGAAGAACGGCGGTGGTATGTCACCTCCGACTCCCAATCACGCACCACTAACTCACCAAGTAAGCGGCGGCGGAGCAGCGGCGTTGGACCAGGGGCGGCTCAAATAACTTCGGGGCCTAAAGTGACGTACTAAAATGCAGGGCCGACCCTCACGTGTAGTTAGGAGGGGCAGTTGCCCAGGGCCCCAAATTTTTTGGGGCCCATTTTTTATTTTTTAAATTTTTTTTTAATAATAATTTTTTTTTTAAAGAATTAACATATTTATTCATTCTTTTTAGCAAAAAATAACTTAGTAAATTTCTTTAGTTAATATATTTAATTTATCCCAGAATTCTATTATAAAATATATTATATCTAATCTAATATAATAATATAGAATTTAAAATAATTAAATACGTCATTAAAAATAAATGCTATCTCAATTCTTTATTCTATCTGTACCTTATGTTATTATATCTCTATTTCTCTTTTATTCCCTAATTTTCTTGTTTACTAAACTATTTTGAACACGACTATGTCATAAAAATGGAGGTAAGTGACAACTATTATTTTTTAAAGATATATACTAAAATAGAAGACGATAAAAATACAGATATGACTTTATAGAGAGGGCCCATTTTTTATGGCTTGCCCCGGGCCCTTTTTTTCTCAGGACCGGCGTTGCTAAAATGAGGCCTTCGTCAAATTCTCTTTTTCAAATTTTTTATACTTTTAAGCAATTTTTGCAAACACCCCTCAAATTCTTTAATAAGCCACTTTTATCAACTTCTCCTCAATTTAAGAACTTAAAAAAAGTTTAAGCTATTGCAAACACCCCTGAGTAACGTACATTCTATATACAATAGAGAATTTTAAAAAACAATCAATTCTTTTACTAAAGTAAATATCTTAATTGAATTTCGATTTTCAACATTTAATACTCCTACTTTTAATTCTAGAAATAAATTCAAATCAATTATATAAAAATACATATTATTCTTTGAAAGAATCTCAAGATCAATATATTCAAGTCTAATATGCATTTAAGAGATTGCAAACTATGTGGAGTTGCAAATTATGCATTTAAGAGATTGCATTCAAGATCAATAAAAAGATGATTTGCAATTTATTCTATTTTGTGGAGTTGCACTGTTACTGATGGGGCTTAGTTTGGTTAATTATTGGCCTTAATAGTTGCTAATATTAAACAAATTTATTAAGTAAATTGTTAATATTAAACTTTAATTAATTAAAGAATATTACAATTTGGGGGCCTTTTTATGTTGGGGGCCTAAGGCAAGTGCCTTACTGGCCTTGCCCAAGAGCCGGCACTGCGTTGGACCAGTCGTGGCCGTATCTGTTGCTCACCGCCTCAGCCTGATCCGGAAATTACATATATAGAATCGTGGTTGTTTAGTGCTACGCTTTTATTGAATGCTTTCGTTGTATAAGATTTAAAATCATGGTAATTAAATCAGTTGTTATTTTTTTATTATTTTTTTTTTGTAACTAAGATTATTGTCTTAGTCTTTTCTGAAATTTATTGATTTCCTTTCAAAAAATGCGATGTTATAATATGGGCTTATTAAGCTCAAAATATTATACCACTCGCATGCAAGCTTACACAGTTACACAATTACACTAGTCTATAATATGCGTAATTATTGAGATGTTCATCATGAGGCTCAATATGTTAAAATTGCAGTTTAATCCAACCTCACGGGTCATCGATATTTTAGAAGTTAAATCAAATTTAATTCTACAATTGAAACAGATAAACTTTCATTTTGAGGTAAGAGTTAAAGACCCATTATTATTGAACCGTATAATTATTTTAAAGTTTGTAAGATTATAATTTATAAAAAATAAGTTAATAAACGGACTTAACTCGAAGTCCATAAGTATTTATGAATCAAATCCAATAGGCATGCCGGAGCATTAGATGGGACTGTTGAGACTCGGATTTTTGGTTCTAAAAATTATGAATTCAACACTATTTATTGGGCAAACCAATCCAATTTTGACGGCTCTATCTACTTTGCCCCTAATTCAGAATAAATATACCATTAAGATAAACCTATCTAGTATTATACATAGATTAACACGAAAAATGATGGTGACATTTTGCTCTCTCGATTAAAAGTTAATTTTATTTTCCCAAAAACAGGAGTTGTTAAAAAATAAAGAAATTATAGACCGGTGACAGCTTTCAATTAAAAATAGATAGTGTAGTAGTTGGAATCTCAAATATCACGTACGTGTGCATGGTAATATGACTATATGATAGGAGAATCGTGGCTATAAAAATTATTAACTATTAGGATAATTTATTTCAACTATTTCACCAAAAACTACAGTTATGATTAATTTATTCCTCCCTTCGTCCCATACAACTTGTTCAGTATTTATTTTTGAGTCATACAAAAAATTTTAAATTTCTATTTTGTTAAATTATTACAAACATTTTATTTGAGAAATTAACAACTTTCGACATATCTAATTAACAATTCTCATAAAAAAGGCACAGAAAAAAACAATGAACAACTTGTATGAGACGAAGGTAGTACGTTTTAACACTCAAATAATTAAAATTCATCTAATTCTTGTAAGTGGAAGTGGTTTTGTCTATGTTTTAACCTTGCAAGAATGGTTAAGATTTAAGAAGCATGGTTGAATTTAAATATGCAACCAGTACTGATCATTGAAAGGCTCACACCAACTGTCATACCTGCCGTGTAATATTAATTGTTATTATATAATTTAATTACAATACCAACCTAACACATAATCTTATTAATTACTATAAATTAGTCTCACCTGAAGCTAATGATTACCCAATACGACCAAGTACGATGTTGTCTGTCTTGAGAGCAATTGCAGTTGCAACGATAGTCTTCGCCATTGCTGGCCATGCTAGAGAAATCCCAGGTTTAAAATAAATCTCTCTTTTAAACTATGTAATTAACTTCTTAATATTATTTTCAATTGAAAGAATACTATTTTCTAATTTTTTTTATTATAAATTTAGAACCCATGATTAAAGAATGTCCTGCATGCATGAAGATTAATTGTGAATATATATAGTTTTAATCAAGTTTCTTGGAATTATGCAGATGATGTAAATATTGTCGAGAACATAGGATTTTTGCCGAGTACACAAGAAAATTTGATTAGTATAAGGTTTATTTCCGTTATACAAAGATATTTTACTGAAGGGCTGGACGGCTACAACTCCGTACGATCGAATAATCTTGCCCGTTCACCGGCAATATCGCGTAACGTTTTCCGACCATCACTATCGTCGCCTCCACCACCTAAGCCACCGTCGGGACCGATTCCTTTTTCGCAACTGCTTGTCGATGCATAAATGAAGTAACGACTGGATTAAGTATGCCTTGCCATCTTCTGAAAATAAACTGCTCAGATGTGTTGGATTGGACGTGTTCATATATATGTTTTGTTTGGGAAATAATGTAATTAAATGTTGATTGGATGTAATGTATATAATTTTGTGCACATTGTTTCGGTTTAGCTTCTTAATTCATCATGAATTGTGGATCAATAATTCATGTTTCATTTATAACTAACTAGTAGACGAACCAAATGCAGCAATTGAAGTTCTCATGGGATGACATAGCGGTGAAAGAGGGTAGGTCGGGACCGATAGGTCATGGAAGTCCTCATGGGATGACATAACGGTAAAGGAGGGTGACTCGGGGCCGATAGGTCATGGGTTCCATTCCCACTTGAAACGCTATGCGTGTGAAAGTATTAAAAATGCTCAAAATTAGGAAAGTAATGTATAATTATTCTGGAATCCTTTTCTCCTACTCTAAACTTTTTTTATAATATTAATAATAAAATATCATAATAATTATTTTATTTACAAATATTAATTATTAATACAAACCATTGACTGTTTTAAGAAAAAAATTATTCAATTAAATATCTCATTATACTAATAATTACGATAGTTTGGAAATGGAGGAAATCTTTGAGAAGAATAATTTCATTTATTTAAGGGAATAGTAATGGTTTTCTTTTGACCACTTTTTTTTTTTTCACATTTGAAGTTTGTAATATTCTAATTTTTTTAAGCACGAAGGAGAAGGAGGAAGTCTTTGAGAACAATAATTTATTTTCTTTGGATGAGATTCAATAAATTAATGTCCAATTGATGTCTAATTTAAAACGACGTAGTTTTGTATTTAAAAATTCATTCTTTAATTATTTATTAAATCCTTTTTTCAATCTTATCCTTTTAATTTATTATTTTTTAATACAAAACTGCGTCCTTTTAAATCGGACATCAATTGGATAAGGATTTATTGGATATGTGATCTCATCCCTATTTTCTTTAACTTAATAAGAATAATAGCTTTGTTCTGATTATTTTTTTTCCTCACATTTAAAATTTTTAATATTCTAATCTTTTAACTATGTCAAGGTCCAAAGCAGATACACATAGACACACATTATTTCTTAATCAAGGTGAGAAGAAAATAAACATTAGAAGACGTGTACCCATAAAAAAAAACATTAGAAGACGAGTGACGAGAGTGAGAATTAGAAAATGGAGGTGGAGAGCCTCGATCATTGCTGACGAAAGTGAATGTGGCGGAATACTTAAAAGTATGATGCGGGTACGAAGAATGCGCAAAGATGTCGCAAGAGATCAAGTGGTAAAAACTGATGACGTACTCCCCCAAATGTGCAGTCTGCGAAAGTAATATATTTCGAATCGGCTACTCCTATGGATGTGGGTTGGGTGCGCGCACAGTGTTGCAGAGCTGCATTATTCACTTATTCTGGATAAAATCATTTTTGGCCCATTATATTGGCACCCGATTAACTTTGGTCCATTATTTTGGTTGAGTCCAATTTTAGTCCGTTAATTTGGTAAATTGTCCATTTTTAGTCCATTTTACAAAATTGGTCAAATTTGTCCTATTTTGGTCCGCTGAGTTAATAAAAAAAATTTTAAAAATAGATTTTTAATATTAGAATATTTTTTTAATATCAATTTTCATCTTTATTATATTATAAATGTCCAGTTTTAAAGGGGTTGATTATTTTTTATATTTATTATTTTAGAACTTTTTTAATTATTTTGGTCTATTTTAGAGCAAGATTTTCAAAATTATTCGGCAAACAACATAAGCAAAATAGAAAATTCTGCCCCGAGATAGACCCGAATAATTAAGAAAATCTTAAAAATACATATTAAGAAAAATAATCAACCTCATTTTTTGATCTTTTATAAATATAATAGGTTAAAGTTAGATATTTATAATATAA
This sequence comes from Lavandula angustifolia, assembly GCA_028984105.1. Classification (NCBI taxonomy): domain Eukaryota; kingdom Viridiplantae; phylum Streptophyta; class Magnoliopsida; order Lamiales; family Lamiaceae; genus Lavandula; species Lavandula angustifolia. The sequence continues at coordinate 15,421,502 of CM054804.1, read as the reverse complement.
AGAGATGAAAATTGATATTACAAATATATTATAATATTAAAAATAAGTTTTTTAATTTTTTTTATTTACATAACGGATCAAAATTGGACAAATTTGGCCAATTTTGTGAAACGGACTAAAAATGAACAATTTGTCAAATTAACGGACTAAAATTGGACTCGATCAAAATAACGGGTTAAAGTGAATCGGGCGCCAACATAACGGGCCAAAAATGATTTTTTCCCGTATTCACCCGAGCCATCCGCAACATCAACTAACGATGTTGGGGAGACTGGGGCGGTCCTACTCGTTGAGGTGGAGATGCTTGCGGTACTGTATAAAGAGGGAACTCATATTTGTGCATCATTTGCCATCCATGATAGTAATGCGACCTACAAGCACCACCACCACCCGCTCTCTCTCTAATTTATAATCTCCCTCATGAATATTCAAATGCAATTACACATGTGATATATGTTTGGATTAATTCAATTCTCTCTCTCTTTGCGCATTACATGTTACATATAAATTGTTTTGTTTATTTAAATGAGTTGTTGTTGTCGTTCTAGAACCAATGTCTATGCAAATGCAACTGAAGATGAGAGTATCATTGTTTTCCCCTTGAAGAACGGAGTTGATGAGCTGATTGGTTCTTTTGTTACCAAGGTAGGAGTAATGTCCATTCCTAATGATAAAATCGAATACAAGTTCTACAATTACGATCATCAATTGTGTTTAGTCTCTTCATCATCATCATCATCACTCTCTATCATCAAGAAGAAGACGACGACGAAGAAACAGAACAAGCAGAAGAAGTAGAAGAAGATCGAAAATAGTGATGAAGATGATTTTAGTTATGGAGATCAATCAAAATTAGTGTGTGGTGAGTGCACGATGCCAATATTTCCCAAGAAACCAAAATCTTCAGATAAATACGGCAACAGCTATTACATGAGTCGTGGAGAATGTAAATACTTACTCCATTGGTCTTGCTTCCACTTAACCCCTCCCATCCCCTCCCATCCACTCCACACCGATCCTCATCCCAACCTAACCCTTCAAAATCCTCCCAAACTCCTTCTGCTGTGATTATGCGGCAAGATGAGCCCCATAAGTTCGGACAGCGATACGATGTGGCTTCAATTCACCCCCCCCCCACTGCTTCAGGAAAGTATCAGAACATCAACTTGCTCATGTTAGATGTGACATTTATATATATTATGGTGAGTACATGTTTTATTTGGGAAGTAATGCAATTAAATGTGGAAATGATACAATGTAATTTTGTTCTGATTGTTTCGGTTTAGCTTCTTAGTAGAAGACGGTGACACACAAGTAATTAATTACCTTAGCTGACGGACCAAATGCAGCAGCAATCGAAAGGGTAATAAGAATAAGGAAAGTAGTGTAGCTACCATCGGATTCTTTTCTCTTTCTCTTAACTATAATAATATTTTCAAAAAGATATTAATAATAAATATAATAATTATTTTTTATTAAAAATTTATAAATATTTTGACATCATTAATTGTTATAATTATTAATACAAAACATTGAGTGTTTTAATGATATTTTCATTCAATTAAATATTTTGAATATTATATGATAATAAAAAATTAAGATACTCTGAAAATGGAGGAAGTCTTTGAGAAGAATAATTTCCTTTCTTTAACGTAATAAAAATAATAGCTTTCTTTTGATCACTCTTTTTTCTCTGTCTTTCTCACATTTGAAGTTTGTAATATTCTTTTTTTTTATGACGAAGGAAGGGTAAGAACTAGGAAGTTTTTGAGAAGAATAATTTCCTTTCTTTTCTTTAACGCAATAAGAATAATAGTTTTCATCTCATTACAATTTCTTTTGAAGAATAATAGTTTCCTTTCTTTCCTTTAACGCAATAGGAATGTGCAGAGATATCGCGAGAGATTAAGCTGTCAATGGACACCCTCAATATACCCTTACTTACAAGTGTCTAAATGATATCGGTATTCGGGATATACCGAATCCCGTTCCGAAAAATTCGGTATTGAGACACCGAAATACCGTTTTTCGAATTCGGTATTGGTATCGGTATTTCATTTCACAGCTAATCGGGATTTGGGATATACCGATACCGATATCGGTATTACCGAAATACCGTTTAAAAAAAGAAACTAAATATTTTATAAGGTGTGAAACTTGAATTAGCTGCGGTGGGCCGATTACGCCTCCTTCAAACTTAAGAGGATGGTGACATTTGGGGGAAATTGAATAAGATAAGAGGTGAAATGGCTAAACCCTAAACCTGCACGCGTTTAGGGCTTCGGACTTCGTATTTCGCGTTGGTGGTGATTGAAGTAGATGCCAACGGACCGGTGAAGAGGATTGAGTTCTGCACGGTGAAATTCTCCGAGTTGATTGTCTGCGATATCTCTTCGAGTTTCACCAGCGATAGAGCTGCGCCCCTCGACAACAATGGAAACAAACGAGAAAAAGATGTGTACCTGAAGGCTGAATAAATCAAGTTGAAAGAATGAAAGTTGACACACCCGCTGCCGCTGACCGCCGCTCTTCATTTCTTCTTCTTCTTATTTTCTAACAAGTTTCCTCCGCCGCAGCCGTCTTGCCTCTTCTTCGTCGGCCGTCGCCGCCGGCGCGCCACCGGCCGGATCCCCTCCGCCCCTGCAGCCCGCCAGCGCCACCGGAAGCCCCTCTCGATCGAAACCATGCAGAAGCAATTTAATTTTCGGAACTCTTTATTTTTTTTTAAATTACAGAATTTTCGGGATTACCGAATCCCAATACCGAAATCCCGTCCCGAATCCCTAAATACCAAATTCCGAATCGATATCGGTATCGGTATGAGAAATTTGTTGTTTTCGGGATCGGGATCCCGAAATTCGGTATCGGGATTCCCGATCCCGTACCGATCGACACCCTCAAAAAGAAGATACATAGTGATGTAATAGTTTCTTCAATATTTATGTGAAGATTTTTGTTATTAGTAGTCAACAACATTAATGAAATACGAGGAGAAAAAAAAAGAAAGAAACACCATTCGACATAATTTAAGATCAGAATATGTATTACAAATTTCAAATGGGAGCAAAGAATACTCAAAAGAAAATATTATTGTTTTTAAATGAAAAAACTATTGTTGTCTTATTGATAAGCACGTAATTGTTGCGTTTATATTACCGATATTATGCTTGTTTGCCTCGGGTTTATGCGTGTAGGAGGTGGATAAAAGGCGAAAAGGGGATGAATGCTGCCTACGTAAAGAATGGAGCTGCATGCATGATTTATGTGATCAAGGAGTTTTGGGCCAGATATTTAGACGGAAATTGGGCAGATTTGGACCTTCCATTTGGGCCAGCTTAGTGGGCCGAAGAAATGTTTTAATTAATGATATGAAGAAGCCCAGCCCATCTATATTGATAGAAAGTGGAGGGAAAGATCTTTTGGTTGAGCTACCAGCTGTGGAAGTGACTGATGTAGAATAGTACAGTGGCAGGATGCTTTTCCTGCCACAGCCGCCCAGTCTGGCATGAAGTCCTCTCACAAACGAACTGCTCCCATCCACAGCTGCCCAATTTAGTCAAATCCGCCCATACTACAATTAATGCATGGTAGGATCAAGAAGAAAGCATGATGTGATTAAGATTTACTTTTGTTATAATATTATTATTATCTTGGGTATGTAATAGTATATAGGGGAGATATCCCAACAACTTTATCATAACTTATCATAACTCTTTTAGTTTTTCTCTCTACTTTAGTTTTCTCTTTCTAAATTCGAAACTCTCTCTATTTTAGTTCATGTTCTTCAATCTTCAAGTTAGATAATAAAAAGCTCTTTAATTCTCGCCTCTGCTCAAGCATTTAATTCGTGAAGATCTGTCTTAGTATGTTCTCTGTTTTCTGCCCTGTTTTGTTCATTTAATTCTGCACTTATTTCTGTTTATTTAAGGTTTAGAAGTTATTGTTCTTCCTGTTAGCTCTCTGCATTTATGATGTTTTTCTCTTGTATGTTTTCTTGTTTTCGTAGTTTAAATATGTGTAGTTAAGCCTTAGATTCGGCTAGGGCAGTGAAACACCCGATCCTTGCTTTCCATGAGATCTTAATGTGCTTAAAATAGGTTAGCTAAGTGTTTCTGTCCAGATCTGTGTAGATGCCTGTTTAAGATAACATAGGACTGATCAACCTAGTTAACTGGGTTGGTATTGAGCAGGCAGGGGAGATGGTAGAGTTACTTTCATGCTCAATATGGGTAGCTTTGCTAGTTCGGTTTCTTGGCTATTAATGCTCCTTAGTTGTAGATCTATACAATGCTCAACATGGTAGATCGACACTAGGGTAGGGAGTAGGTTAATGCTCAACATTCCTTCTCCATATCAAGAATAAGATTTAAGTGCGTCCGTGCTCAACACGGCACCTTAACCCGGCAACCTTAGGAAATCGATTAATCTTATAATCGAGGATTGGAGGCCGATTAGTGTGGATCTGCCCAAAGCCGAGTCGCCTTTAATATTTGTTCTCATCCCCTGTTTTAATTGCGCAGTTTATGATTATTGCCTAGTTTTAATTAAACCCAAAATTAATGGTGGTTACTAACCAAACCCTTTTTCGGTCTTTGGAGATAAATTGCTTAAATCTACCCATTCCATGTGGATTCGATCCCTGCTTGCTAACTGTGCTTGTATTAGTTTAGTTGTCTGTCGCAGGTGTAATTATAAATATTGTTTGGTTCGCGGACGATTTTAACGACGAAATCGCCACCGACCACTTATCAACAAGTGATTGAAATAAATTGAGTCCTTGAGTGTGTTCAATATAGTACTTGGTATTTAATTTGATTATATGAATATATACATTACTTGGATAATCTTCTCCTTTACAAGGCCTTTAAGAGATAATGTCTCAGTAATAAACACTAAACAATAATGATAACTATAACTTGTAAAATTAAATAATGCAGGGATGATTGAAGTTGAATAAAATGATGAAGGAAAAACTAACATAATACATAATGTGGCATTGTAAATAAAATAAAAAGATTGATAAAAGAAAAGTAAGAGAAAATACATTAATAAATCTATGTTAATTAATTTAATTTGCTTAGAGTTAGAAGTTTGCTAATTGTTGCTTTTATATTACCGATATTATGCGTGTTTGTCTCGTATTTATGTGTGTAGGAGGTGGAAAAAGGCGAAAAAGATGGTGAATATTGTCTAGGGGTGGATACGAAGTTGCATGCATGCAAGGATGTAGATTAAGGAGATTTGAGCCAGAATTTGAAGATTTGGGCATATTTGGGCTCCTCCAACTGGGTTAGTGTTAGTGGACCGAAGAGATGAATTAAATGAAAATATGAAGAGGCCCAACCCATTAAATTGGAATGAAAATGGAGGAAAAGTTGTTCCTTGAAGGAAGAGGCTGTCGGGATTTTGTATACTGGAAGCAGTTTTTTATGCTTGTATACAATGTGTTTTTGTCCTTACCACTATTCTATTCTCCTATCTGATAAATATATATATTTGCACATGTTATCCTTTATCTTGTGTAAAAGTTAGATTTGTGTAGTGTGTCGGGTATCACAGAAGACTACACAAATTGGTTGAATTGACAAGATATAAACAGTTATCACATCTAAGACAACTTCAGGATAAGTTGTCGCTTTAAGCTGCAGTTTAGATAAGAAGTGGCTTGTATTGACTGCTTGTCTTGATTGATACAATTAAGGTGGTGTATTGATGTATCACAATGAGATATGTTTTTCTAACTGACTTTAGTGCAGAACCAAGATCTCGGTGACTTAGCTGGTCTTAAGCTTGGTAAGACTTCAGTTGAACGCATTTGACTATCTATCACTTTGACCAACTATGGTGAACGTCATCGCGACCGGATCTATGTATCTTGGGTGTTAGTAGTTATTTGTGGCTCAGGCTGGTTGTCTGTATCTTGCAACCGTATCCTAGTAAAATGGGTTGATAATATCTCCTGAGGAACTCGTAAGGATTACCACACTAAACCTGACCGGTTAATTAAGTTCAGGTGTGTTAATAAGGTCGAATGATACTACTCATGAATAGAATAAGATGTTAATTATAAACTTTAAATGTGAGCAAAGAATATTATAAACTTTAAATGTGAGCAAAGAAGTTATTCAAAACAAATCTTTTTGCTTTTTAAATGAAAAAAAACTATTGTTGTCTTATCGAAACTATTGAAGTCCCTCCATTGTGTAGCATATTAACTTGATATTTGATCATGTTATATGAAAATATATTACTTAGGATAATTTTATCCACTTATGAGGCTTGTCCCAATGCTAAACACTAAATAGATACGGCTATTAATTGCTTTAATTTATTTATATGCTCCAATTTGAATTATATTATTATTTTTTATTTCATTAATTTCTTCATTTTTATTTGTCTGTATTTTATTTAGCTTTACAAATATAACCATACAGACTATAATTTAAAACTGTTTCTCAGTATTTATTTAATCATAATCTGTTGATAAAACAAGGATAGTTTGTTTTCATAAAAAAAAAAAAAAGCCACATTCTTTGCTCACATTTGTAGTTTGCAAGATTCTAATCTTTTGATGGTGTCAAATGATATTCCTTCTTTTTTTTTTCCTCTGCAACTCATAACTATATGAAGGAGCTAACTAAAAAGAATCTAGTTGGAAATATTAAGCAATACAATACATGCATTAGTTTTCTCCTTCTCAAGGTGAGCTGAAAAAGATGAGTGAGGAAAGAGAAAAGGAAATGGATGTGGAGATCCTTGATCATTTTTACCATCCTCATCCTCTCACTCTAAGCGTAGTCGGCACAACATATGGAGAATGTTTTGGGTGCACGAGGTACATTCATCCCCTAGAGACGGCCTACGTATGTCGCGAGGGCTGCTGGTATCCCAGATTACACGTGGAATGTGCAGAGATGCCGCGAGAGATTAAGTTGTCGATGCACCCTCAACACACCCTCATCCAAACACATGAGCCGTACCACCCAAAATGTGCCGTCTGTGAAAGCGGTATACATCGGATTGGCTACTACTGTGGTAGCTCAGACCGATGTGGGTTCCAAGTCCACGTAGGATGCGTGCAGAATATGGAAGTCATAACAACCTCCATTCCTCACCCGAGCCACCCGCAACATCCACTGGTGTTGCTGCGAAGGCCGGGGCGGTCTTGCTCATTGAGGTGTGATGCTTGCGGCACCATAGAGAAAGGGAACTCCTACCTATGCATGGTTTGTCAGTATTGGATCAACGAGAGTTGTGCCAAATTGAGTGCCACCGCGCAATTCCAGCACCACGCCCACCCTTTGTCCCTTGCTTATCAACTCCCCCTCGAATATATCAAATTTAATTTCAGATGTGATATATGTTTGGATGCTTTGATCCCGAGATATTGGGTCTATCATTGTGTGACCTGCAGATATGTTGTTCATATCAAGTGCGCCATCAACACAACCACGTAAGGGACCCAATCCTTCCTTCCTTCCTTCCTCCGTTCGTTTATTAATTGATTGATTTATTTCATATGAGTTGTTGTTGTTGCCTTCCTAGAACCAATGTCGATGCTGATACAGTTGAAGATGCAGACGTCATTGTTTTTCCCTTGAAAAACGGAGTTGAAGAAATGATCGGTTCTTTTGTTATCAATGTAGGCGGACTAATGGCCAATCCGAATGATCAGATCGAATACAAGTTCCATAATCACGATCATCTATTGCATTTAATTTCCTCATCATCATCATCATCACTCCATCACCAAGAAGAAGAAGAAGACGACGAAGCAGAAAGTAGCGATGATGGTGATGATGATTTTAATAAATTAGAATTAGTGTGTGATGGGTGCACGACGCCAATATTTCCCAACCAACAAAAAACTTCACTATTTAGATATTTGAGTTGTGGAGAATGCAAATATTTTCTCCATTGGTCTTGCTTCCACTTACCACCTCAAATTCCCTCACATCCACTCCACCCCAATCCTCATCACAACCTAATCCTTCAAACTTGTCCCAAACTTGACTTTGTTGTCTGTGGAATCTGCCTTACCTACACAAATGGGCTTTTCTACGGATGTACAAAGTGCGACTATTTCAAATTAGACATCAAGTGTGCATCTTTGCCTAATACCATAAAACACAAAGCTCACCCACGCCATCATCTCAAGCTTCTCTATACGGAAACTACGAGAGATTATGTGCGTGTCTGCAACGCATGTGGTTTTGGAACATATGGTGATGCTTGCTACGAGTGCGATGTCTGCAAAATCCTCTTTCATTCCTTTTGTGCTCTACTTCCTCCCGTCGTCACTAACCGTACATGGGATAAGCACCGGTTGCCGTTGACCTTTGACGCTAGTGTAAACCATCCCAGTAGCTTCTGCTGTGAAATCTGCGAGGAAGAGATGAATCCCAAGTTATGGATGTATCACTGCCGAACGTGCGACCTCTCTGTCCATCCCGACTGCTTCCCCACTGCTTCGGGCATGTATCAGAACATCAAGTTTGGACAGCGGTACAACGTGGCTTCAATTCACCACCACCCTGTTGCGTATCAACTTCTAACTAAGAAGCTGCACTGCGACGTCTGCGGTTTCCGAAAGGGATATGGTTGTCATGGATTTCGGTGTGCTTCAGAAAATTGTGACTTCTTCATGTGTTTATATTGGTGCGCTGTAGATCGTAAAGCTGAAATGAAGGCCGTTGATTGACAAAACCTCGTGTTCAGTTTGTATTATAAGATCGAATATTTAATTTCAAAACATGCTACTTGCTTATATATTTATCATATATATTCAATACACGTATCGTCGTTTGTTAAAGAAAACTCGAATTCAAATATCATTGTTCTTCTGTTTTTAGAATATTGTTGATAGAATCAAAGTTTGTCGCCTCCAGCTCCATTTCTTTTTTTTGGAAAAGAATATATAAATCACCGCTGAGTTTTTTGTCCCAAAAATTTTGAAGCACATGTGTATTTTTGTAATTATTAATATATATACCCTAGTTTTGATTACTTAACTTTAGGGGATGAATTATTTTAAGTAAGAAAAGAACATGTGCCACTATTTCATTGATGGGACATAAAATGAGACATCAAAATTGGGATTGAGGATCTTGAGTGCTTTACATGGAATATATGTAATTCAATTAGTCACTAAAATTTTGAGTTACGTAGAAGAAAGAAATAGAATATTTTAATTCGAGCGTTATATATTGGGTGTGTGTATCTTTGATTAATTATTTTATTTTAGAATTATCAGACTATATATGTTTAGAATTAAGCACATTTCGATATTCTCATGTTTATGATTGATTCTTATATTTGATGATATTTATAATAAGAAAATAATGATGTTTGACGTTAAAAAATTTACAAAGTTACATTAATGAATTCTCTTTGCTTGCGGTTGAAGTTTGCATTTTTTCCTCTTTTTTTTTTAAAAAAAAAAAAGTTGAAAGGGATTGTAGGTAAGAATCAATCACTTATAAAAATAATTTGTATTGAATTTATTCTTTACTCGTATTTAAAGTTTGTAAGGTTCTATTTTTAATTATGTGGAATGATGTTTGTTCTTTTTCTTGCTCAAGGTGAGGAGAAGATGAGTGATGAGAGGGAGAAGGAAAAGGAAAATAATGATAAGGAAATAGGCAGGAAAGGAACAGGTTGTGATGGGTGTATAATTAAGGTACATTATTAATCATAGAGAGTAGGCCCATGCATGATGCCCCTGTCGCTGTAATTTACATGATTTTTATCATGTTATATGAATATTTTTCACAAATTTTAGAATGGAAGCTTGGCATTTTATTTATCTTTTTTCGAAATTATAATTCCATGTAAATACTAATAAAATAATGAGAGTCTGAGACCCGGACCGAAAACATTCATCAAATTGAAAAGAAAAAGGTAAAAGAAAACAAAGCAACAAATCTATGCTAGTTTGATTTGCTTGTGGTTGAAGTTTGCATATTTCTTTCTAAAGAATCCAAAGCTAAGAAAGTTTAAATTAAAGAGATTGTAGGTATGAATACTGCTATAGTTTATTTTATAAGTCCCCAGTATTTATTAAATATGTTTTTTTCTTTCATTGGTTTCTTCATTTTTAATTGTATGTGCTTTGTTTAGCTTTACAAATATTACTTATAAAAAAACTATAATTTAAAACTGTTTTCAGTATTTATATAGTAATTATTTGTTGATAAAAAAATAAATAAATATTTACATTCTTTGCTCACATTTGAAGTTTGCAAGATTCTAATCTTTCGACCGTGCCAAATTATGTTTTTACTTTTTTCTTTCCTATCTAGAATAAAATACATACATTAGTTTTCTCTTGCTCAAGGTGAAGTGAGAGATGAGTGAAGAGAGAGAAAATGAAAATGAGGTGGAGAGACTTGATCATTTCTACCATCCTCATCCCCTCACTCTGAGCGTAGCCGGCATAAGAAACGGAATGTGTTATGGATGCAGGAGGATGATTCATAGCGACGAGACAACCTACCCTTGTCGCGAGGGCTGTGATGACCCAATAATAGATGAAGAATGTGCAGGAATGCCGCAAGAGATCCAGCTGTCGATGCACCCTCAACACACCCTCGTCCAAAAAGAAGTGGATTACATCCCCGAATGTGTAATCTGCGATAAGCCATCCACAGCATCAGTTGTCGGTGTTGCAAAGGCCGCCGAGACGCTTGTGTTGGTCGAGGTGTGATGCTTGTGGCACTCCTACATATGCATCGCTTGCCAGTATTGGATCCAGGAGTGTTGTGCCAAATTGAGCCCCACCGCACCACGCCCACCCGCTCTCCCTCATTTATCAACTCCCACATGAACATAAGACATAATTTCACATGTGATATTTGTTTGCCCAATGTATTGGGCCTATCATTGTGTACATTGCATGCAGATATGTTGTTCATATCAAGTGCGCCATCAAGTCGATCGAACACGTCCCTTCGTGCATGACATGTTATTAATTTATTTGTTATTTTACATTAGTTGTTGTTGCCTTTCTAGAACCATTATCGAAGTAGATGCAACTAAAGATGAGGGTGTCATTGTTTTCCCCTTGAAGAACGGAGTTGAAGAGTTGATAACTTCCAAGTAGGAGTAATGGTCAATCCATTTGATCGGGTTGTCAATAGGATTATGGTGAATATAAGTTCCATAATCACAATCATCAAGTGTGTTTAGTCTCACCATTGTCACTCCATCATCAAGAAGAAGAAGACGACGAAGAAAATAATGATGATGATGATGATGATTTCCATACATCACGATTAGTATGTGATACATGCACGATGCCAATATTTCCCAACAAACCAAAATGTTCTGATAAATATGGCAACAACTGTTACATGAGTTGTGGTGAATGCAAATACTTTCTTCATTGAGTTTGCTTCCACTTACCACCTCAACTTCCCTCTCATCCACTACACCCCGAACCTCATCACAACCTAACCCTTCAAACTCAGTCCAAATTCGGCTTTGTCGTCTATTGTGAAATTTGTTGTGTCTTCACAAATGGGCTCTTCTACTCATGCACAACATGCAATTTCAAAGTAGATATCATGTGTGCTTCTTTGCCTAACACCATAAAACACCAATCTCACTCACGCCATCTTCTCAAGCTAGTCAATAAAGAAATTACAATGCATAACTTTGCAACGCATGCATGTGGTGATGAAACATATGGTAAAGTTTTTTACAAATGTGATGTCTGCAGCTTCACCGTGCACTCTTCTTGTGTTCTACTGCCCGCAGTTGTCACTGATAAGCACTTGTTGCTGCTGGCTTTTGATGCCAATGTAAACCATCCCAGTAGCTAGCTTCTACTGTGAAATTTGCGAGGAAGAGATGAATCCCAAGCTGTGGATGTATCACTGTCGCACCTGTGACTTCTCTGTCAATCTCGAGTGCTTCCCAACTGCATCCGGTGAGTATCGGAACATCAAGTTCGGAAGGGCGATATGACATGGCTCCAATTCACCACCATCCTGTCGTATATGATCAACTTATATCCAAAATACTAGTCTGCAAAGTGTGTGGTGAGAGAAAGGATTATGGTTGTGAAGGATTTCAATGTGATTCAGATAAATGCGAGTTCTTCATGTGTTTTTATTGGTGCGCACTATATTGCGAAGCTGAATCAAGGCCGTTTATTGAGAAAACCTCATGTTCAGTTTGTATTATAACATCGAGTTTTTAATTTCAAAACATGCTACTTGCTTGTATATTTATGATATATATTCAATACACGTATTGTTGTTTATTAAAGAAAGCTCAAATTCAAATATCATTGTTATTCTTTTTTAGAATATTGTTGATGAACCAAAGTTTGTCGCCTACAGCTCCAGTTTTTTATGGAAAACAACATATATATAAATCACCGCCCCAAAAATATGACATACTATTTATTTTTGGTTTTTAGAAAGGTTGAAGGCTTATTGGGCTTGTGGGCCGGAATTAAATGGTGATGCTATTACAACTTAATAAGTAAGAGTTCCTTATAATAAATGCATTTGGACGTCTTCTTGACTCAAAAAATGATTCAAATAGCCATTTCTTTTTACCTATTAATCAAATTGTACAATTAACAAATTTAAGAAAAGAAATTACGTATTATAATTAAGTTAGTCAGTCCAACTAGGTAAGATCTTATATCCCACTTTAGAGTCCACCACGTATTCTACCAATTAAGTGGAGATATATGTATTTTGTAAATTCTTTTTATTATTAATCGTTTTGACATTAGTTACAATTAATTTTAATTTTGTTTGAATTAAATACATACTTCACCACTTGATTGGTGGAATATGCATGTAGTTGGACTCAAAAAGTGGGATAGAAGATCTTTACTGAATCTCATAATGGTGATGATTTTATATCCCACAATTAGATTCACTATATATAACCTCCTAGAAATAGTGCGATATGTACTTTAACTTAAGTAAGCTTAACTATATTTGATATTAATATCTAATTTAATGATAAAAAATTTACAAATATACATAACACTACTTAATTGATTGAATTGGTAGTGGAACTCAAATTGTAAAGTAGAAGATCCTTAAGTTTTTGTTTCTTTTATCTGCTAACTTCTGATAAAAAGTATTTCTGAATATAAAACGAGCAGCACCGACATAGACATTAACACGTCAACTCTTTGTCACTAAAATATTATTATAATTAATTCTTTTCTATTGTAGAATTTTGATAAGGTTCCTGTTCCAATTCCGGCTATCATCTGGCCTTGTTTTACATGCTTATAGTATTCTGTGTTTGTACAAATTAACCAAATATATTAGCTTATTATAATTAATGTGACTTTTTTTTATGTGTCGGTCACTGTCAATTATTAATTAAGAATAGCTAAATCAATAATGTGTAGTCAAATTAGGGGTTCACTAGGATTGCAACTTAATGAATTGATATATTTTTCATTAAATGAATATATATATATATAAAAGGGGTAGAGTTCTCACGAGAATCAATATTTATATGAAAACTAAGAACTAATCAAGACCACAAATCTAATAATTACATACAGTCAGATTTTAATAGTAATTAATGATTGTTTTTCATTTCCTAAATATTTGAAGGGTAGATTTGTAAGTATATTATATTTATCAAATTATTACTATTTTTAATTTAGGAAGATTAATATATTAAAATAGGTTAAAATATATGAAATATGCATCATATGTGTATTCTTAACAATAATATTATAATTGATGCATTTGAACATAGCTTAAAATACATCAACATTTTATGTATATTTATACGGGATACAAACAAATATATTTAATATCATTATATATTATAATTAATGTGATGCATTTTAACATTATACAAAATACATTTCAAAATAATTTCAAATGGATTAATGTTTTTATATAAAGTTATAATGCACAGAAGCAATACACTTTTATATCAATATGTCTATGAATCGTATATTGTAATTTGATGCATCATAATATAAATAATGCATTTCAATAGCATCTCATATGCATATGTTTTTTATATATAATTATTACAATGCATGCGAGCGAACACACTTTAATATGCATATGTATATACATTGTGTATTATAATTTAATTTGATGCATCATAGTATTATACATAATGCATTATGCATTATAATTTGGTATATTGCAAATAATGCATTGATTAAAATGCAATATATATTGCTTATGCATTTGTCATGATATTACAATGGCTGATAACATGCATCAAATATAAAATGATAATGCATTGATTAACATGCATCGAATATAAAATGGTGAAGCATATCTAATGCTTTAAAAAATAAAATAAATATAAATTTTCATTTTAAATTATTGACAAACGAGAATGGATGACTTAGTTTTTCTAAATAAATAATTGGTCAAATCAAATCAATTAAAATTGACACGGTTTTATATAGAAATAAATTAAATATAAACTTAACTAGCCATAATTGTATAGATAATGTTCCATAATTATAGGATGATTTTGTAAAAAAATAATGTCAATATTACATTGATGACGTTTTTAATAATATTTTTCCTTAAAAACTACATTAAATAGTTAATTAACATCATCCATTGATTTATAAATATTACCGGATAAGATTGATTTTTAGTTCTCACGGGAGGGGTTGATTCTCATTTGATCATTCCCCATAGAAAAGGAGGATAAATGAATATAAAATTTAATACAACACTTTACGGTTGCATTTGATGAGAGTGTATGTAATCATGAATTGGTATATACTTCATAGAAAGTATTTGAATAAGGTATATCGAGATTAAAATTCTAAAATCATAATGAAGGTTTGAGGTTTCTCAAACATAAACCAGAACTCAATTTTAAGTTGTGAAACAAGGGCGCTTACACTAAATTATAATGGTTAATTATTACTCCCTCCGTCCCATTTATATTGTCCTGAATGATTTCGGCACGGAGTTTAAGAAAGTAGGTATTATGTTATTAATTAGTATGGCCCACACCTTTTTTTTTCTTTTTTTTTAAAAATAATTTCCTACAACTAATCCTAATTTACACAAATGTGGATATAACAATTGCTGAAAGAAAATCAAAATCAAGGCGTAAAATGAAGAATTCAAAACCAGAGCAAGAAATGAAAATTTTCATTCCCCTAATTCAAAAATTAGATTGTAGAATTAAATCATAATCAAGATTGTGGAAAGAAGACGAAATCACACTTAGAGCACAAATTGAAAATTTCCGTTCCCACCAATTCCAAAAACCGCAGAATGAAAATGAAAACCAAAATTATAGAAGGAAGATGAAATCAAAATCAGAGCACATGATGAAATTTCGTTCCCTGGAATTTCAAAATCAGATTCCTGAATGAAAATCAAAATCAAATTGTAGAAGGAAGAAAGAAATAAAAAAAAAAATCAAAGCACAAATTCGTTTCCTCCAATTCCACTTTTCACCAATTCAAAAGCAAATTCAAAGCCCCCAATAGAGCGCGGAAGACAGGCTATCCAAGTCTTGGACGTTGAGAAGGAGGAAGATCGGAAATCTGCGGAGACGGTCTCTGACTCATAGAAAGAAGAAGAAGAAAAACCTTTAGCGATTCCGACATTGGTTGCTTTCGAGAGGAACGAATCGACTCGTTGTGAGAAGTTAGTTTCGGAAGAGAGGCGGCCGTGTATCGAACCACGCTTCATCATAGCGGATCAGATCTAGGGTTTCAGAGAGGGGGGGCGCCAACAGAGGAAATTTCGCGAGAGAGAGAATAGAAACATTAGGTTTGATAGAGAGAGAGTAATGACTGAAGGGAGCATAATTTTTCCCTTCCATAAATTCTCATGATTAATGAACTTAATTAAGTATCCTAATCATAATTAGCATTTCCTTATTATTTCCAAATAAGGAAACAAGACAGTATGAGTGGGACAACCCGAAATTGTATGCAAGACAAGACAGTATGAATGGGATGGAGGGATTACAATTTATATTTTAATAATTAAGTTTCTTTGACATTAACTTGGAATGTGACAAAACAATGAGTACGGACGTAAAGAATTAGTGTAGTAAAGGAGATAAGATACAAGAATAAAAGAAGACTAAAGACCAAACATATTCCATGTCGAGAATCCGCCAAAAAAAACTTACAAATTCTTCTACCAATAATTTATTGTATTTGTACCCAAAATATTGATAGTGGTAAATTTAACTTAAAATTCTAATTAATTTGGATTTGACACTACTTAGGACAATTAAGTCAAATCTCGTATTGAAATTACATTGGCTAATTATTCCGACAACAATGGTGACGTCATGCATGGCGTCAAAACTCACGAGTAACACTTCCCACGTGCGTGTGGCTTAAATCTTTGTAGGACCCGCATTTGGTAGTTCTTTTTTGTCGCATCAACCTCGAATAGAAAAGTCAAGCATGCTATTTTTATGTAGTCATCCGTCTTATATAAAATGTCTTGTTTTTCTTTTCGAGGCGTTCTGTAAAAGATGTTTTGTTTCTTAAAAAGAAAAATAATATGTGAACCAAAATTAATAAGTTAAAAAGTCAAACAATATATATCATAATCTCATTTTCTTAATTTTCGTACCCTATAAAAATGAGATATTTTCTATGAGATGGAGAGATAGTATATTTAGTCTCCAATAAATAGCCGTAATATTTAAAAAAACAAAAAAGTAAAAAACTCAAGAGACCTTCTATTATTAATATCAACTATTGATTCTTGCAAAAATGTCATCTAGGATGCAAGGATGCACTATGGACAAAACTCAAACATACGGGATGGATCCAGAATTAAAATTAATACTGGCTAATCTACAAATTTATAAGACAAATTGTGATAATTGGTTTTCAATGTTTGTCAGTTTGAATGAATTAGTTTTTGATCTTTTTTTTTTAGTTTATTTGTTATCAGTGTTTGCTAGTTTGGATAAATTAGTTTTCCTGTTAAACTTTAACTTAATTAATGTTAGTCATAGGGGTATATACGGAATAAAAGTTTCAGGGACGAATTCATCCAATTTTTATATTAAACTTCAACTTTTTTTTTTCAAATATTTTTTTTAAAATTATAATTTTAATAAAAAAACAATAATTTTACAATTGTTTAGAATTTTAATTTTTTTTTCAAATTATATTTTTTGTAACGGACAGAATTAATTTAAAAACTTAAATAAAAAATTAATTAAAATAAAAAAAAATTAACGTCATCTAAATTTACTAGTAATAGTTTTAAGAATCAATTCATACGATTTTAACTTAATTTTATTTTTAAAAAAAATTGTACGAAAAATAATTAACTAAATCCTTTTCCTGTTGTCGTATCAAGGTCACACCCATAGGCGGAGGGAGGTGGTGGCTGGTGTGGGCGACCGCTACCACCGAAATTTGAGCAAGAAATATTTTTTTTCTTTTTTTAATTAAGTTATTTTATAAATTAATAATTTTGATCACACTAATTTAATATTCCATATTAATAAAATAAGTGAGCAATTATTTGATGAGTTTTGTATTTTATAAAATAGGGACGGAAGGAGTAAAAATATATCATTATTTGATGAGTTTTGTATTTTATTGATATTCATTATGTTTGATGTTCTTATGTGTACTTTTGTCTTCCTTATACTCGTTGTTAAACTATAAATCAAAAAAAAAATTGTCGGGGGCTCCGCCCCCAAACCCCCGATAAATTTCGCCCCCGCCAACAAAAAATCCTAGCTCCGCCACTGGTCACACCCACCACCGCAATAATAAACTTCGCAACTTCACCACCCTCGTCTACACCACCCTCTCACAGTTCTTCGCCTACGTCATCCTCCATATCCTCCTTCGACTACCTCTCTCACCTCCAAGTCGTCCAGTCGCTCATCTCCGATGACATCTCCCATCTTGATTAACATAACATAACACCTTCCTCAACCGTTGTGTCGACCCGCTTCCCTTCTCCGTTGTCCGGTGTAAAATTATTAGTTAATCTAGATTTCGTTAATTTTTTAAGTATAAAAAATATTTGAAAAAAAGTTAATTACTAAACTATTTTAAAAAATAGCT
Organism: Lavandula angustifolia; assembly: GCA_028984105.1. NCBI lineage: Eukaryota > Viridiplantae > Streptophyta > Magnoliopsida > Lamiales > Lamiaceae > Lavandula > Lavandula angustifolia. Next base: position 15,403,462 of record CM054804.1, on the reverse strand, counting down.
AAAAGTAAATTTAAAAATTAGATAATTTGGTCCTAATCGATATTTAGTTAATTATTTATTTATTTATTTTTTTGTTACCAAAAATTTTATTTTAAAAAAATAATCAAATTTTTTTTTGAAAAATATTATTATTTATAAAAGTCAAAATTTAATTTAAAAATTGAATGAATTGATCCCAAAAAGTTTTATTTCGTAAATACCCCTATGACTGAAAAACATTGGGGATCAAGTTGACAAACTTAAAATTTAATAAAATGACCAATTTATCCAAACTAGCAAGCATTGGGGATCAATAAAAAAAATTAAGAACAAATTCATCCAAACTAACAAACGTTGAGGATTATTTGTGTTAATTTGCCAATTTAGAATTATAAATTTGCAATTCCAAAGGTGAAATTTGTTAAAGGGCATTTTTCCTTTTTTTTCTTAATTATAAAGTAATTGAAAGAAATGAGAATATTGAAAGGCGTGTCAAATTTGTAAACCTATGCACAAAATAGTAGTAGCATCTTATATTTTTTCTATGGCTTCAAACTACGTGTATTGTCTACTATTGACTATCTATATCTACAAAAGAAACCAAAAAAGAATTCTAGAAACACCAAAAAATTAAAACCAATATCTAAATATTAACTTCCTTCGTTTTTGCTATAGATTTGATACGTAATCCCTGAATACCTTTATTTTATCAATGTATGTTAGAGAGAGAGAGAGAGAGAGAGATAGCGTCGGTGTCAACGTCCGACAATTTGGTCCGCTTCCAATATGAGTGCGTGTTAGAGACTAGTTAATTTGCGACTCGTTTTGTCCAAATATTCCTACTCGTTTTTTTTTTTGTCGCTTTCTAGTGTCTTGGCGAGTAAATTAAGACCCATTTTATCAATGAGAATTTTTTAGAAGACAGTACAGTAGTCTAATTATTTCATCTGTCTTGTTATAAGCTCTTTTTTTTTTAAATTTAATTATCCCATTAAAAGTGTTCTCTTTCTAATATATATATATATAAGAGAGATAAAAATAAATTAATTAAAATTTAAATAATAGATACCACAAAACATCATTTTCTTAATTTTCATGTTGATAATAAAGATAACACTTACAATAAGACATAAAGAATATTGATTTTGTGTTCTAGTGAAATTTTTAATATCTAGGAATTTATGGTTATTTAATGTAAATGTGCTAAATATATGAACTAAATTGTAGACAAAATTGGTAATTAATATTCAACATAGCGGGCTTGCTAATAAAGTTCAATATTAATTAGATGATTATTCTTCAACTAATAATTTAAATATATCGCATATTATATATTCTTTGCACAAATATAATTCAAATAAGCGTATCATATACGATCAAACACGTATCACCTAACTCCACGTTCAATTTCTTCCTTAGTATAATCCTGTAGTCGCCTGGTTTTACACGAATCTGGTTTCTGTCCTAATATTCAAAAGATTAAATGAACCCTTACAAAGTAACAAATGAACCTTTTTAGTCATGTAATTTATAAACATCTGTTTAATTTTATCTTACATGGGAGCATAACGTTACTTTTTTATCGTCTAAGTATTGGTGATTTATTTGTGTTATCTGTAACACAATATTCATGTGATCGAAAAAACATTACCTGAGTACATTCTGCGTCGGAAGATTGAAAAAACAAAATATATTACATGACTAAAAACGATGAGTACACTCTTTGTCGAGCAACAAAAACCCTATTAAGCTCGAGAATCATTCCCGAACCCTATTCAACTATTCATTTTGCTCCAGAATTAAGTCGGTTTTAGATTCAATGGTGTTTCCAATAGATTATAAGTTGCAATTTATAACTTAATAATAAGTTCATTTTATAGTGTTTGGTTCGCTTAAAATTACATAAATCCTCTAAAATTAAGTTTAAAAAATGAGAAATTGCGAAGTTGGGTTGAACCAACTTCTCCTCATTTACGGCATTATAATTTGTAAGAAGTTGTGATTTAATATTTTACCTTTAAATATCAAATTCAGTACTATAATATAAAATTTGCACACATAATTTTTCAGTTTTTTTCTATTTTTAAATCTTTTTTTAACATAATCCCCTTGATTTTTCTAATAAGTCATTGGATCCGCATGTGTCTAATACAGTAGTGTGATTTCTACATGCAATTGTTATTGATATGGCAATATAAAAGAAAATTAAGCTATTACAAACTCCCTTTAATAATATCCATATAGTACTTTCTTGACTGCTTAATCTTTCCACTAAAGAATGATTAAGAAAAAATAGAAATATTTTAAGTGTTGAATATTGAAGTCTTTGCAAAGTTTTACTTTGTAATTTTCAAAGTGTTTCAGACGACAAAGTAGGAAAACTCGAACCTAAGGCATCTCCGCCGCCACGACATCCAAATCCGGGGCCCACAATAACATCTGAATTAGTACCACTAGAAATTCTACGTACAGCCTTTGACAGTTTGAAATTCATTTCAAAACCATGTGTTTTACTACAAATAGGACTCCAGTTAATTGTATTTGGACATGCGATGATGCGACTCCAAGTATTCAACTTTAATTTTAACTACTTTTTAAGCCAATTAGTAGGGTGGAATAATATAAATATTACTCCCTCCGTCCTTATTACCCTCTACGTCCCGTTTGAAACGATCCGTTTATTTTTGGTACGGGAATTAAGAAACTAGATGATAAAATATGAGAGAGAAGTAGATGATAAAGTATGAGAGAGAAGATGCGTGAGATAGTGAGATAGTAGATAATAAAGTATGATATAGAAAATGAGTGATATAATGGGATTAAATGATAAAGTAGGAAAGAGAAATAATAAAGTATGAGAGAAGATTGTAAATTTTTTTGAAAGTTATTTCCTTTTACGGAAACGGGTTGTTTTAAAAAATGGAACGTCCCGAAGAGGAAAATAGGTTGTTTCAATGTACAATACAGAAAATATAACCATTTTATGATGTGATTCTCGTAGGTAGTGATATGTTATGTTAAATAATGTGTTAATTAAAGTTTTATTCGATGAATTGAGGAAAAAAAAACTCGAAAATTTAGCATGTTGTACTTTATTATAATTTTAAATAAGGAATCAAACTGTACCGGTACGTATCGACTCTCAGATAATGTGAGTATCCGACACATTTAGAGACTTCAATACTTTCGATATTTATTCACTACTCTAAGTGTGGTATACTTGTGAAATTTTGGCAGGAAGTACCAAGTAAACGGTAAAAGTAAAGTATATCTAGTTTCACTATGTTACATATGAAAAATATAATATGTTTCATATTGGAATTTCGACATACTAATTTTCAGTATATCAAACAGCTAAACATGATACAAATATAATATTTTTTATACCATAAATTTCGGTAAAATTAATGGTATGACAAAAAAAAATCTAGTATATCGTACCGACACACAATTGGTTCATTGAATAACGACACAAATAGTCATATGACCAAGTTGGAGAAGCGACCGTTCAATGAACATCACACCAACTGGCTCGTGCGCGTATAATATATAGTGTTTGGTCTTGGTATTATATGGTAAAGGTCTTTGCTATTTTGCTTAAAATTCAACTTTTAGAATTTATTCTAATTATTCCTTTTAACTTACTAATATGATTCACGATCAAATTCTTTTTTGATTCATTCTAATTATTAGCTACAATTATTACACTTCGCATTGTAACCCGAATACGAGAGTAAGAAAAACATAAATTTTCACAAAAATACTAATTCAATTTATAGTATAATAATACTAGTAATTATATTTAGAACAGACTGCTCAAATTCAATTTTAAAAGTGACGGGTGGATTTCTTCTTTGATTCTAAAATCCAACCAAAATCGGTGAGAGTTTATTTGAAATGAGTAGGTCTTAATCACACATGCATATTTTTAGTATTAATTATTGATCTAAGTTTATTATAACTTGCGACAATCAACACAAGAGGACCAGCCAACTTTGACACGTTTTCATAATTCATTGAACTCGGTCCAGTTTTTACCCCTTTTTAAAAGTGGAAATCATGTTTTCTATTGGAATAAGAAAAATACTATTTATATAAATAGGTTGGACGTACAATTAGGGAATATGGTACGATAAGGATATTGAAATGGTATTTTTGGAAAATTTAGGACATGTATTCGATTATATATAACTTAATGTAGTAAATTCAAAATAAATAGAGTAATAATGAAATCTTAATATTATAATATGTGAAAAGGCAAGTTATGTATTTACAAAATCAAATAACCATTAAAGAAAAATATATAAGTAAAAGTTATAGGAAAACATAGAAATAATGGTGGCGGACTGATGATGACATATTTGATTATTGAACGCAATAATGAAAATTATATATCATGTTGGAGTATCTGATACGTAAAAAATAACTTTAGATAGCTCGATTTTAAAGTCTCTTTAAATTAAATCATAAGTAAGTTTTTGAACAAAGAAAGTTAGAACAGTAATTGTTTGAATTTAAGCATATTTTTGTCTAAGGTGGACTGATTGCGACTTTGGGGGCCATTGTAAGTAAATCCGTGTGAAATACGTAGAAATTAAAACTTGGTTGTGGTTTTAGGTAAAGAAAAATAACATTTTGGTTGGTTAAAAACTTGCAAATGCATACTTAGCAACTTAGTAGAACTATATTAATTGATGAAGTTAGGCGGATTCAAAATTTCAAATAGAGAGTGAAATAATAAATTTACGAATGACTAGAAAAAATTGAGATTACAGATTTTGTCTTTCTAAAATTACAGATTTAAACACATAAAGCACATATTTACTCATTTCATATAAAAAAAACTCTTATTATTATATCATAAAGCAATACATAAACACACAGATATTCAATACAATAAAGTAATGTGAAAACCGCGTGGAGGATAAAATCTGCCCACCTCGTTTGGCAGCAATGGAAATAATAGGATTCTCATGTTGAAAATGTGTGCACTTTAAAGCTTTAGATTCATATCTAACTAATTTATTTATTTCGATTACATTTTACATATTTCTGCAATCAAATCTATTTAAATCGCGAAATTTAGAATTTATCATTTTAGGAGTGCAAAGATGTAATTTTGGGAATAAAATAATAATCTATTCATCCCGTTGAACTTGTCTTGTTTCTTTTCACTGCAATTATTTAAAAAAGTTGGTTTTGATTGATAAAAATGTGGGATCCATGCGATTAATTTATTAAAATTGGTTTGTGTGGTAAAAATATGAGACTACAATTAATTAATTTTTTAAAGTTGGTTTAAATTGATAAAGGTGTGAGACACATTTTCTTATTTAAAAATAAGATAAGTTCAATGGGATAAATCGAAAAGAAATACAAGACAAAATCAATTAAAAAATAAAAAAATATAATATATTTATAAAATGGGTGGGGTGGTTTTTTTTTTATTTTTTATTATTTTTTTTTATTTTTTTTATTTGAGGAACCCGCAGCCGCTAACTCCTTGTGCAGTAGCCTGCAAACCACACAGGAGATTAAACCACCCTCTCCTTGTGCAGTAGCCTGCAAACCACACAACCACACAGGAGATTAAACCACCCTCTCCTTAGGCGGTGCAAAACAGGATTAAACCACCCTCAGGTGACAGGCCACATGGAATGACTTCAGGTGAGGATTAACCACGACGCCCGGTCAGGAAAACCTCACCTCAACCACTCTGCCATCCCCTCTACGTAGCGGGACATCCCTACATGTAATTTGATATACTGATAGATAGCGAATGTGTATTTTCTTCTTTATTAAAAGAATAAAAGTGTGAGAGAATGGTCAACTTTACGAGTTCAAGTTGTTTAAAATGGATGAGGTAAATGTACGTACGTTATTCTCTTCTTCTTCCCAAGGTGGGCTTGACTTTGACAAAATTTCAAATCCCCCTCCTTTGAAAGTCTTCTTCTACTTTCCCTTCAATTTTTAACCATTGCTTCTATTCTAAGGTTTAATCTGATCATGACTACCCTTTTATATACACTTCATCAAAAACATAAATTAATAATTTAACAATATATAAAATTATGTAACCGTGTGACATAATTTCAATTAAACCGATCAAGGTTGTATTTTTCTTGCCAACTCTCACACTGCTGTCCCAAATCCATTTAAATAAACAATAAATTAATAATTAAAAAAAGTGTCTAGAATCAGACCATATATTCCAATATACAGCTCTAAATGGGGCCCATTATTTTATCACACTCCATCTTCCTCCTTACCTTCCTTCAACTTGTCCCTCCCTCTCTATAAATACTCCCCACTCATCTTCTCTTCATAGACAGCTGCTGCAAAAACCATCAAACACACAACAAACTATCCATCTCATATTCCTCCAATCTTTGTCTGAATTAATACTCAAAACTAGTCTGAAAAATTTTATGGAGTTCACAAGTCTTCTCAATTCTTCATTAGATCTCAATGCCAAGCCCTTTAGGTTTCTTGATGAGGCGCCTCCACCGGTATGTTTATCGATCTTTCGAACGATTCCATGCATCGTTTTTTCGGGTTAAAAACTTGTGATTGATGAGCCCTTTTGGTTGCAGAAGCAAGAAGTGTTGGAGAGCAGCTTCATGAGGACTATTATGAATGCTAAGGAGGAAGTGAGTGGAGTTTGATTTTTCTACTGTTTCATCACTTTATTGATAACTTAATAGTCTTATTTAAAAAGAAAAAAAAACTTAGTAGTCTTATTTTTTTAGTCTCAGAGAGGTGCTTTGATTGAAGAGCTGAATAGGGTGAGTGCTGAGAACAAGAAGCTGACTGAATTGCTGACAGTGACGTGTGAGAATTATACTGATTTAAGGAATCAATTAATGGAGTATACAAGCAAGAATGTGGGTGTGGAGAAGGAAGGGAATACTGCATCAAGGAAGAGGAAGGCAGAGAGTAATGGGAATGTTGAAGTGTTGAATCTTGGCCCTTCTGAGAGTAGTTCTAGTGATGAGGAATCATCCAAGAAGCCGAGGGAAGAGCACGTAAAGTCGAGGATTTCACGCATTTGTGTTAGAACTGAAGCCTCTGATACAAGCCTTGTAAGTCCCTTTTCTTGCAAGAACATTTCTTGATTGAGTTTGTTTGTTAAAAGGGCTTAAAGAGTGTGTCTATTTGTCTTTTGAATTGCAGATAGTTAAGGATAAAGCATTTCTTGATTGATTTTGTTTGTCAAGATGGCTTAAAGAGTGTTAAGTGTGTGTGTCTTTTGAATTGCAGATAGTTAAGGATAAAGCATTTCTTGATTGACTTTGGTTGTACTAAAAAGGGCTTAAAGATTGTGTTTTTAATGTTAGTTTCTTGAAATTGCAGATAGTTAAGGATGGATATCAATGGAGGAAATACGGACAGAAGGTAACAAGAGACAACCCTTGTCCAAGAGCCTACTTCAAATGCTCATTTGCTCCAACTTGTCCAGTCAAAAAGAAGGTAGAGAATTAACCTCAAAATTTGTAAACTAATGCAACAAAACAAAAAAGGATGAAAATGCATTAACTAATAACCAACTTTTCTTGATTGTCAATTTTAAAGGTGCAAAGAAATGTGGAAGATCAGTCAATGGTGGTGGCAACTTATGAAGGGGAGCACAACCATGCTCAGCCATCAAAGGTGGAGTCCACCACATCCGGTTCGAACAAGGGCTCGGTTTTAGGGGCCGCGACTTCGGTAAGCTTGACCGGGCCGACCATCACACTTGACCTCACAAAGCCAAAGGGAGTTCAAGAGGAAGCAAGAAGTGTGGGAGGTAAAGTTGAAACACCAGAGTTCCAGCAGTTCTTTGTGGAGCAAATGGCTTCTACTTTGACCAAAGATCCCAACTTTAAAGCAGCTCTTGCAGCTGCAATTTCTGGGAAGTTTCTTCAGTCAAATAATCAAGTAGAGAAATGGTAGTGGAAAGGGCAAAATTTGTAAGAAGGATTTTTATGAGAAAAGAGATAGTTTAGAATAGATATTTTGACTTGTGAATAGGGGTATATTTGGGTTTGAGATTGGAAGACATATATAGTTGTTCAAGCCAAAGATTCTTGTATGGGGATTCTACTACTTATTTAGTTATGAGACATTTGCTCAAATAGCACAAACTACTATAAAAAAAACAAAAATTAATGTAGTCAATTCTTAAGTTTTATATACACAAAATAGCCACTTTATGCCATTTCCATCAGAAATCACATTGATTTTGGACCGATGGTTATTAGTCCTACCTACAATAATGGAACGATCAAGATTTCAATCAGAGATTAGACAGTTTTTGCCTCACCATCGGCATTTGATTTATAACCTCGACACTTATAAGCTCTCATCCACTTTTAGGGGCCGTTTGGTAAGAATTCGAAAATGGCAATGGTAATGGGTATGATAGTAGGGTGATTGGGTATGTGTATGACTGATTTCTTTAATGGTGTTTGACATTTACTTGTGAATGAGTATGATATCCAAATATGATGTTTGGTTGTACTTAGGCCTCAATGGGAATGTATAATATTACGAATATTGTAATATTTTAAATAATAATGATATGAGTCTTTTTTTTTTTTGTGAAATTTAATACAAAAATATTTTAATAAAAAGCAAAATATCTTTTATTTTGAGTATTTACAAAAAAATAATAAATATTTTAAAAAATAATTATAAAAATACTTTTTAACATATTTTTACGAGATTATCGAATACTTATTTTATAAAAAAATAAAGATATTTTTGTAAACATTTTTAAATAATAATGTTTACATTTGACAAAATTTAAGTTTTATTTAATATTCTTAACGAGATAACTGTATTTACTTTTAAATAAAATTAAAAACATTTTTCTAAATTATGTTTATTTTTTTCTTAGTAATAATGTTTATTCTGAAAAAAAATAAGTTTTATTTAATATAATAATTTTTTTTTAATTATATGTATTTTAGCTAAGTATTATAAATTAATTTTAATTTTTAAAAATAATGCATAAAAAATTAATTTTGATACCCCTATGGGTTTGGAAACTCAAACCCAAGTAATACATGGGTATGAGAAAACCCATACCGATTCGGGTATGAAACCCATAGTAGGGCTTCGAAACCCACATACCCATAGTAGGGCTATAAACCCACGTACCAAACGCCCCCTTAATTGTTTCCTGAACTGACAAGAAAAAGCATGAAATGCTCGTGGATTAATTATTTCTGCCATAAAAATAAAACTATTTAACTATTATGCGTATATAGTTATAAAATAAATAGATACAATTATATTTTTTATAGTAAGCTTGACTATATTCCTATATTACTACTTTAGTTATCTTGTCAAAAGGGTGAAATTATGGAGATTCTAATACTGATTACACATAATTAATTAATTATTGTCAAAAGGGTGAAATTATGGGGCTTAAAATGGATCTTATAACGATTCCCACAGACGGCGCCAATTGTTATGATTGAGAACTCACTCGGTTGTGTTTTGATAACTCACTCACACACACTCTTGTTAACTAGATAGTTAAGTTTGTAATCAAAAACATAAACACAAGAGATTTTACGTGCTTCGGCTATGCCTACTGCACGGGAGGGAATGGACTGATTTTTACTATGAACACAAGAAATGAAAAACAAGTTACAGTAGTTGAGATAGGAGCAATGTTCTCTCCTTCTCGGTCTCTTTGTTCTCTTCTTCACCTTACCTCTATTCTTCAAGATATATATATATATATATATATATATATATATATATATATATATATATTCTATCTTTTCATTTAACCAAAAGATATGACCTATTAAATCACCAAGATCAAGAATATCCCGTTGATAATTCTCTTTGATCTTCATAATAGGATCAGTAGTCAATGCAGAAGATATAACCATTGAAAAAAAGATGTTTCCAAATCTTTTCCATATCAGAAGCCTTATCCACTTGATCAACATGCAACATGCAGTCACACCTCACATTCTCCACCTTGACTGCTCATATCTTAAGACATAGATTTATCATTCTCCAATCTCTCCAAACTGGCCCTGTATCAGGGCCTTGCAGCCTCAATGTTGAGGCAGAACTCCTGCTAAACTAAGACAAAACCAGAATTTTTCAGTTGGTATTGTCTTAGTCAGTAGATCAACTGCATTCTCCTCTGTTGCTACCTTTATCATCTTCACAAGCCCTTTATTTGCAATGTCACGAACAAAATGCAACCTTATATCTATATGCTTTGACCTCTCATGAAAAACTTGATGCTTCACAAGATGTAAAGCACTTTGACTGTCACATTTGATAGGAACAAATTCTTGATTCAGACCAAACTCTTCAAGAATCCCTCTCAGCCATAAGGCTTCTTTCACAGCTGGAATCCATGAGTCTTTATCCGAGCAATTGATAGCTTCTTGATAGTTACTAGGTTCATGATAGCTCACATCTTCTGCTACATTAAGTGCATAAGCAACAAGATCAGCTTGACCAAACCTAGTTGGAGGCTTAATAACTCTTCTCTGCCTATCCCTAGCTAACTGAAAATTACTCAGATCAGGATCCTCTTCAGAGCCCCCATCAGACTCACTTCCTTCATCTTCAGAATGAGGAGTATTTCCTTCATGCAATTCATCTGACTGGTTACCCTGCAGCTCCACCTCCACTTGAGCATTCTCTGATCTCTTGTTTCTAGAGTTTTCAGAATTTCCAGAAGGCTCAATTAGTTTCAGATATGGCATCTCCTCTTCCTTGAACACTACATCTCGGCTAATGATGACTTTGTTCATCCCAGATTCAGTACACCAGAGTTTGTATCCTTTGACTCCTTTTGGATATCCTAATAGGATACACCTCAAAGCCCTTGGATCAAGTTTGTCTTGTTTAATATGAACATAGGCCCTGCAGCCAAAAATTCTCAAGTAGGAGTAATCAACAATCTTTCCAGTCCATACCTCTTCTGGTGTTTTAAAATCAAGGGCTGAGGAAGGACACCTATTTATCAAGTAACATGCTGTGGTAACAGCCTCTCCCCAAAACTGTTTAGGTAAGCCCGAGGACTGAAGCATACATCTTACCCTTTCCAAGATGGTTCTGTTCATCCTCTCAACCACACCATTTTGTTGTGGATTTCCTGGTGCAGTCAAGTGTCTCTGAATCCCCTTTCTTTTACAAAACTCATGAAACTCATTAGACAGAAATTCTAGTCCATTATATGTCCTTAAACACTTCAGAAGTAGCATCTTTTCAGTTTCTACTTCACTACGCCATTCCTTGAATCTCACAAATGCTTCAGATTTATTCTTTAGTATGAAAACCCAAAGCTTCTTGGAGTAGTCATCGATCATGTCCATGAAATATCTTCCTCCTCCTATAGTTTCAGTCTTTGAAGGACCCCATAGGTCAGCATGAGCATAATCCAGTGGAGAAATGGATGTGTGTTTCCCAGTAGGATAGACCAATTTCTTACTTTTACTGAGTATGCATTGTTCACATAACTCCACCTTAAACTTGCAAGAGTGGTGCAGGATTCTCTGTTTTAGCAATTCATTCAATCCCTTTTCACTCACATGCGCAAGTCTCATGTGTCATAACCTTGACTGGTTTTCAGTACTAGAATCAATCTCGCCAACAATTGTATTACCTATTAGGTAGTAGAGATTCTGATTCTTAATGCCTTTTATCATAACTCGAGATCCTTTAAGTACCCTTAATATACCATGTCTTGAGTTGTAATGATAACCTCTAGATTCTAACAAACCTAGAGAAATAAGATTCCTTTTAAGCCCAGGAATATATCTGACTTCCTGCATGACTTTAACAGAACCATCATGAACTTGAAGCCTAATAGTTCCAATCCCTTCTACACTTAGCACTTGGTCATTTCCAAGTATAACTGAACCCATCTTTCCAAGAGTTCGACTTGTAAACCAAGTTTTGTGTTGACACATATGGAAACTACAACCTGAGTCTATTATCCATTCAGCTTCAATCTGAGAATTTAAACCACTGAATACATTTAAAGACTCACCTTCTTCAAGTTGTTCTGTAACATCTGCCGAGTCTGGCTTGTCAGCCTTTAATTCCTGCTGTTTCTTCCACAAGTAACAATCTTTCTTTAAGTGCCCGACCTTCTTACAGTGGTGGCACTTCCTGGTCTCTTTCCCTTCAAACTCCTTGGTCCTTCCTCGCATTTGTTTCTTGAAATCAGGATTGTTCTTTTTAGACTTTGGTTTCTTTAGTTTAACATTTAGGAGTTCTCCGGAGCTGCTACCAGACTTGCCTTCGTTCTGTCTCTGTAATTCTTTGGCTCTTAATGCAGACTGCACTTCTTCAAGAGATATTGAACTATCTCTGCCAAACAGCATAGCATCTTTAAGATGTTCATATGATTTTGGAAGAGCATTGAGGAGAATAATAGCCTTGTCTTCATCATCAAGGTTGACTTCAATATTCTCCAAATCATCTATAGCCTTATTGAACTCTTCCAACTTATCCTCCATTCCTTTTCCCTCTGTCAACTTATAGGAATATAATCGCTGCTTCATATACAATCGGTTAGCAAGAGACTTTGTCATGTATAGACTTTCAAGCTTTGTCCACACACCAGCAGCAGTGGTTTCTTTTGCTACTTCTCTCAGTACCTTGTCACTCAGACACAGAATGATGGTACTATGAGCCTTCTCTCCGATTTCTACCATCTTCTCCTTCGAAATTGAAGGATCACTTGCAACATCGCTCTTGAGAGCTTCAGCCAATCCTTGTTGAACTAAGAGAGCTTTCATCTTAATCCTCCAAAGGCCAAAGTCATTTTTTCTGGAAAACTTTTCTGTCTCGAACTTGGTTGTCATCTTTCTGGCTTAAAATGGATCTTAGAACGATTCCCACAGACGGCGCCAATTGTTATGATTGAGAACTCACTCGGTTGTGTTTTGATAACTCACTCACACACACTCTGGTTAACTAGATAGTTAAGTTTGTAATCAAAACATAAACACAAGAGATTTTACGTGCTTCGGCTATGCCTACTGCACGGGAGGGAATGGACTGATTTTTACTATGAACACAAGAAATGAAAAACAAGTTACAGTAGTTGAGATAGGAGCAATGTTCTCTCCTTCTCGGTCTCTTTGTTCTCTTCTTCACCTTACCTCTATTCTTCAAGATATATATATATATATATTCTATCTTTTCATTTAACCAAAAGATATGACCTATTAAATCACCAAGATCAAGAATATCCCGTTGATAATTCTCTTTGATCTTCATAATAGGATCAGTAGTCAATGCAGAAGATATAACCATTGAAAAAAAGATGTTTCCAAATCTTTTCCATATCAGAAGCCTTATCCACTTGATCAACATGCAATATGCAGTCACACCTCACAAAAAAATGCATCAAATCTCTGGAACTATTCCCCAATGTGTCATAATCCCTTCAGCTACGAAATTGAGGTTTGACCCCTCTCAATTATGCTCTCAGTGTAAATTGCTCCTTTTAACTAATTTCGTTAATTAAATCCGTTCAATATAAAAGCTTCTTCAGATCTCATTTGCAAACTCGAGGTTTCTCCGGATGATACTAAAAGTCTAGAATTCAATAAATCATGGCAGGCGGTAAGGAGAATCAATGAGACCTCCAAAAACTTGATTCCGGCCTGCTTTAAAACTTGAAGAATGTTGAGGTTTTTTGACGGATAAAGGGATTCTATCCCACAAACATAGGATGGAATTATAGTCCACAAACAATTAAACATGAAGAAATTAATGAAAGAAAAAATAACGAATATAATTCATATTGGGGCATATAAAAGATAAACTAAAGCAGCTACAATCTCTTAAACTTCTTTAGAGCTAGCTTTGGATTTTAAAATTTTTAATTTTAGAAAGAAATATGTAAACTTCAAACCCAAGCAAATGACCTTAAAATAGATTTTTTTTCTTTCGTTTATTTACTTTTCTTTTTCAATTTTATTAATATTTTTCGGTGGGGGTGTCATTCTTTGTTACTATGAATATGAAATTGTTATTCTAGAAAATGTCGACTAATCCGTTTGTAGACAAAAAAAATAATTATGGAATGGGCTTAATGTGTGTTTATTGCTTAGGATATCATTGAATATATATATATATATATATATATATATATATATATATATATATATATATTGGAGTGCAATTATCTAAATTCAGATTATTAAACACATATAAGCCCAATATACATTACGAGAAAATAACTTCAATAAGTGTTTATAAGTTTTTTCAAATCGGGTCTATACATGATATGATGCTATAATTTAGATTTCTGCTAATTATACATTGGGAAAGGGAGACGCGCGTTTTCCACACGAGTCCGACTAGACATATATTGGAGTGCAATAATCTAAATTCAGACTATTAAACACATATAAGCCCAAAGTATATTACGAGAAAATAACTTCAGTAAGTGTTTATAAGTTTTTTCAAATTGGATCTATACATGATATGATGCTTTAATTTAAATTTCTGCTAATTATATACTGGAACGGGGAGCGCGTATACCACACGGGTCCAAGCTAGAAATATGATTATTTTCCTTTTCCTTCTCTCTCTTCACTTATCAGCTTGAGCAAAAGAAATACTGTTTGAGAAGAAACAAGGAAAAAGAACACCATTCGACCTAATTAATTATAGAATCTTACAAATTAAAATATGAAGAAAGAATGAATTCAAAACAAACTATTCTTGTAATTGATTGCTTCTTACATACAACTGCTTTGAACTTCTTTCCAAAGAAAATCGCAAACTTCAACGGCAATCAAAGAGAATCAATTGGAACTTCATAAATGTTTTGGCGTCAAGCATCATTCTTTTCGTGTTATGAACACCATCGAATATAAGAATCAATCAAAAACATGAAAATATTCTACGCATAGTCAGATAATTCTAAAATCAGATAATATTGTGTGTGTTTGTTTCGATTCAAGACTTGCTTTAATGTTTTCAAGTTCTATAGTTTTAAATGCTTCTCTCTAGCCTACTTCATATAATATTCTATGAGGAGGATGGGAAAAAACAAAGAAAAATAACACCATTTGATGTAATTAAAAATAGAATCTTACAAACTTCAAATATGAGCAAAGAATGAATTCAAAACAAACTATTCTTATAATTGATTGATTCTTACCTTCAATCTCTTTGAACTTCTTTCCAAAAAAAATGCAAACTTCGCAAGCAAAGAAAAGTAATTGCAACTTTATAAATGTTTTGAAGTCAAGCATCATTCTTTCTTTCTTTTTTTTTTAAAACACCCTTGAATATAAAAATCAACACAAAACATGAAAATATTGAAATGACCTTAGTTCTACACATAGTCACGTAATTCTAAAAGAGTTGGACTCATGTACATCTGATTGCAGGTGCGGCCGACTGCTTATAATTAATATAGAATAGTGTGTATCATGACAATAGTGTTGCGGTAGCGCAGTTGGTTAAGTTGTTGGGCTGTCACTTGAGACACTCGGGTTCGAGTACCAGCAACTCTTATTCAGAGTAAAGTGGTACTTTAGTTAAGAACACGTTGTACTTCAGCGTTAGTTATGAACAAGTTGTACTTTAATTATGTAAAATAATATTTTTGTTAAGAATAAGTGATACTTTTATTATCACCACATGTTCCTATTATGTTCTATGTCTCCTATGTAATATCTATACAATCTTAAAATTGAAAAAAAAATGTATTTTTTTAACAAGATTAAATTTTCATATACATATTAATATTCTTCATGCATATGTTAATTTCTTGAAAACAAAAAATTAAATCATCATATGTGTATTATCTATACAATCATAAAATTGAAAAAAAAATTGTGTTTTTTATACAAGAATAAATTTTAGTATACATATTAATATCCTTCGTATTATATATTAAATTTTTGTTTTCAAAAAATTAAATTTGTTATTCGGCATGTGATACTATATTTTGAAAATAAAAGATTAAATTTTTGACATCATAATAATAAAAAATATAATTTTATTGCTGGGACCGAAACCCGAATCTCTAGGGTGAGAGACCAATAACTTAACCAACTACGTTACAAGACTAATATTGCTAAACTATATATAAAATACTTATTTAACTTTGGTGCGGCCCATCGCACCTGCAACTGGCCGCACTAACAACCAATTACACCAAAGTTCTTACGATTCTAAAATTAGATAACTAATATAAGCCCAATATATAACTCTCGAATTAAAATAATTTTATTCTTTTACATAACTCATAGTATTTTGAGTGATTATATGAGCAGTGGCGTAGGGGGGTGGGCAGTGGGGGCCATTGCCCCCACTGGACTAAGAAATTATTAACTACGTAGATTAGAAAATAATGATTTTTTGCCGCGTGGTTAAGAGCTATAGTATTATGTAGGAGATCAAATGTTCAATTTCCATTCTATAAAGCTCAATTCTTTTTTGTTTATCTCTACTTCTTTTATTTTTGCTTCTTTCTTTCCCTTTTTTTTTTAATCTCTTCATTTTTAGCTAAAATATCTAAAATTTCAAAGGTATATGGCGTGCGTTTAGTAAACTCTCTTTCTTTTATTTTTATCTCCCCTTTTCTGTCTCACTTCATTTTCTTTTTAGCTCTTCTTTTTAGTTAAAATGTATAAAAATTCGAAATATTAGTGTTTATGTTTTATAAAATATGCACAATTTTTAAATAGCTGTGCGATTTGTATTTTTTTTTTCAACATACAATAGAGGGTGCGATGGGTTAGTAGTTGGCCTCCACTGACTCGAAAGTCTGGCTACGCCACTGTATATGAGTTACATTTACTCCAGGTAAAAGGGTAAAGCAAAGTACATAACTCGTAGTATTTTGAGTGATCATTAGGAATATTAATGGGCATTACTCCTCCTAGCTTGGTAACAAAAGAAGCGATCAACTCTTCAACTCCGTTCCTAAAGGGGAAAACAATGACGTTCTCATCTTCAGCTGCAGAATCTGCACCGACATTGATTTTAGAAAGGCAACAACAACTCATGTACGTAAAATAAACAAATCAATTCATAAATGAAGGGAGGGAGGAATGAAGGATTGGATTCTTACGTGGTTGTGTTGATGGCGCACTTGATATGAACAACATATGTGCAAGTCACACAATGATAGGCCCAATATAATGGGCGCAGTGCCTTGAAACATATATGTTATAATACGAATTTTGTGGAGATGATAATGAAGAGAAAACCCTAGCTGTGGATGAGAAGAAAAATGGAAGAAGATATCATGTTTATTTCAGAATCAAAACTACTTTACACGCTGCATCTATAGTGTATATATAGATGCTATTCCTTCTAGACTATTCCATTGGATTGCAGTTATAACAGCCTAAACGAACAAAGAAACGTAATAAGCAGGATAACGTTTTTATTAGTAACATATCTAAGCCGTCCATCTTTATAAAAGAAGATCAACGTTCCAGATGCGATCTTATGTAGTAACCGAATTAACTGTCGTCTTCTTTATCTTCCTCTTCAGCACAACACTCTGCATTTGTCTAATGTAACACACGCACACCATCACTTTGCTTAGAACTCGAACACCCTCCCGCAAGATGGACACTATGAACATCAGAGAGTCCTATCTTGGAGAGTAAGCCACGAAATCGAGGCCCAGCCAAAATTTTGGTAAAAATGTCAGCAAGTTGAACGGAAGTGTGAATCGGAGTAGGAACGAGAAAACCCTTCTTAAATTGATCCCGACAATATGGCAATCAATCTCTAGATATTTAGTTCGTTCATGAAACACCTGATTCTTGGTGATTTGCACGGCAACATTATTGTCACAGTGAAGGGGGATAGGGAGAGAAATCGGCACATTAAAATCTCGAAGGAGATAGGACAGCAAAGCAGCTCCTTCACCGTACTCCCCATGGCACGGTATTCAGCCTCTGCAGAAGAAGCAGAGACTGTAGTCTGCTTTTTACATCGCCAAGAAAGTAAGGCGCTGCCAAGATAAACACAGAAACCAGTCAATGAGCGTCTGGTAGTGGGGCATGTTCCCCAGTCAGCATCGGAGAAAGCTTCCAGAGTAAATTGAGTATGAGTAGTAGAAAAGAAAAGCCCTAGAGAAGGACATCCTTTTAGATACCGTAGAACATGCAGAGCAGCCATCCAATGCACTTCTTGAGGCCGAGATAGATGTTGACTTAATTGTTGAACTGCATAAGATATATCTGGTCTAGTAAGGTTTAAATAGAGTAACTGACCAACCACTCTGCGAAATTTATCAGGATAGGGAAGTGAAGGAGAATCTGGATCATAGAGAACAACTCCTTGAGGTAGTGGAGTAGATGCTGACTTACAACCAAGCAAACCAACACCATCTAACATATCTAGGATATATTTGCGCTGAGTGAGATAAATACCTTGAGAACCTCTGGCCAATTCCATCCCAAGGAAATATCTGGCTGCCCCTAGATCTTTGATAATGAACTGAGCATGTGAGAATGCCTTTAAGTCATCAATTCGTTTCAAATCAGGCCCTGCCACAAGAATATCATCTACATAAACTAAAAGGGCTAAAAATGTTTCATCATGGCCCATTGCAAACAGACAATGGTGATGTGCAGACTGTACAAACCCAAAGGACACAAGGGCCTTACAGAATTCAGTATTCCGCTCTCTTGAGGCCTGCTTAAGCCCATACAAACTCTTAACCAATCGACAAACTTGCCCTGCACCAGCTCTCTTATAACCTTGTGGGGGAGACATATAGATTTCATCAGTTAGATGCCCATGAAGAAAAGCATTGTTTACATCTACCTGATGCAAAAACCATCCCTTATAAGCAGCCAAAGCAATTAAGAGACGAATAGTGACTGGTTTAGCAACTGGTGAAAAAACCTCATCATAATCTATCCCAAACTCTTGTTTATAAACTTTGGCAACCAACCGAGCCTTAAACCTTTCTATTGTTCCATCATGATTCAATTTCAGTTTATAAACCCATTTGGAGCCAATGACCCTCTTACCTGAAGGTAATGAAGTGAGGGTCCATGTCTCATTCTGTTCCAATGCTTCCAGTTCAGAATCCATGGCTTGTTGCCATTCAACAAATTTGCTAGCCTCTGCATAAGACTTTGGTTCATGTAAATTAGTTACATTTGTGAGAAAAGTGGCAAAGGATGGAGAAAATATTGGGGAAGAAATGTAGGGAAAAGTAGGTGGGGTAGTAGTGCAGACATGTTCAGAAGAGGATAAGCAGGAATGGATATTGCTGACAAAATCATCAAGCCATGCAGGAGGTTTAATGGTTCTCTTGGTCCTGATGATAGGGGAAGGAGTAGTATGAATTGTGATGTCAGTAGGGGAATGAAATAGACGAGCAGTCAGGGGATGAGTCTGAAGAAAGGTCAGAAATTTGAGTGGGACAAGGTGGTGATAGAACTTGATTGTCCTGGGTGCCAGGAATGACTACAACTTGTGTGGTGTCTTCTATAGGGATTAGAGGCGAGGTTACTAAATCCTCAGAAAAACGACCATTGTTTTCAGGCTCCCCTATATCTGCAAAAGGAAAAGTGTGAGGAAACACTCTAACATCTCTGGAAATGACAACTTCATTGGATTCTAGAACATAAAGCAAATAGGCTTTGTATGTAGGAGCAAAACCTATTAACACACATTTTGAGCCTCTGCTATCAAACTTCTTCTTGTGTGGAGTAGTATTTGCTGCATAGACAAGGCATCCAAAAGGAATCAGCATAGATAAGTCAGCAGGGCAACCAAAGAGTACACCATAAGGTGTATTCCAGTCTAAAATAGAGCTTGGTAAACGGTTGATTATCCAGGTAGCTGTAAGAATGGAGTAAGGCCAAAACCGCTCAGGCATTTTGCTATGGAACATTAGAGCTCTAGCAACTTCCAACAAAGATCTGTGTTTCCTTTCTAAAGTTCCATTTTGCTGTGGACTGTAGATGCAGCTTTTGATGTGGATAATACCATGATCTTGAAACAGCTTTTCTATAGCAAGGTTCAAGAACTCAGAACCATTATCAGTCTTAATCTTGAGTACAGACTTTCCAAATTGATTCTTCACCATGTTGACAAAGGTATGAAGTAAATGTGGAACTTCTCTCTTTGACTGGACTAAATAAGTCCATGTGCATCTAGAATAGTCTTCCACTATGGTTAGGATATAGCTAGTATTAGATATGTTCTCCACTGCATAAGGCCCCCAAATATCCGCATGCACTAACTCAAAGGGTATAGAAGATCTTTTATTCAGTGTAGGGAATGAATTCCTACACTGTTTTGCCTTGTGACATATTTCACAGCTAACCAGTTCTTGCTGTATCTTAGAATTACAAAATCCCTTGACCTCAGGAAGATGAGATAAAGTCTGGTATGAGGCATGTCCTAGCCTTATATGCCAGTCCAGTAAACCAGAAGTTGATGTTGCATTGACCTTATGGATCTGTGGTTTAGGTTCCAGCACATAGAGCCTTCCCACTGCTTATCCCACAGTTAACACATGATCATTTTCCAGATTCTGAATTAGACAATGTGAAGGGAAGAAAGTGCATCTAGCCTTCAGGTCATTAGTGAGATGATATGTAGAGATCAAATTATGAGTAAAATTTGGCACATATAGCACCTTCTCCAATATTATATTTGTACCCAGACAGACTGATCCTACCTCAAAAATAGGTTGTGTAGATCCATTTGGGAGATAAATGCTTTGTGGCATATCCAGTTTCCTAATGCTCTGCATCAAGACTTTATTGCAACAAATGTGGCTGCTAGCACCAGAGTTAATAATCCAAATAGTTTCACTTTTCAAATCTCCAAACAAGCTAAAAGCATAGTGTCTATCTAAACTAGCAAGAGGAGAGTAGGTTTGCACAGAGTTAACAGCAGTACCAGATGAATTTTGCAGTTTGCTTAAAGCCTTGGCCACTTCTTGCTGAATAATTGTTTCAATTTTAGATGATTCAGTAGATGACTCCTTTCCTTGAGAAACACAATGTACTTGTGATTTAGTATTCTGTTTATCATCCTTCAGCTTTTTGTACCAATCTGGTATTCCATTCAATTTAAAGCACTCATGTCTCTCATGACCAATCCCTTCACAATAAGTGCATTTCAGTTTCCTCCGTTCTTCCTTAGTTAGTTTAGGTCGAGAAACTCCCCCACGCTCTCTTCCCAAACTAACTGAGTTTCTGATCTGAGTCTGCATCAAACCTTGGTCTTGTGCAGAGTTCATACTATTCTGAGGAACCACGGCCATAATGGCTTGACTAACAGATGGAGTGTGACCTGAAGTCACTCTCCTTTGATCTTCATCCTGTTGTACCATATTATATGCCCAGCTTACAGTAGGCAAAGGATCATGTAGCAGAATTTGACTCCTAACCGTGTCATAAGCATCACTCAGTCCAAGCAGAAATTGCATCAGTTTCTCACTCTCATGATAAGAACTAATAATACTTCCAGCATTACAAAGATAACTAGGTGGAGGAAGCAATAGCTCAAGTTCATCCCACATGGCAGTTAAATTGTTATAGTAAAGCATAATGGACTGAGTTCCGTGTACAAAACTAGCTAGGTCTTTCTTCAGCTTATAGATATTAGGACCATTACAACAATCAAATCGTTGCCTAAGTATGGACCATAACTGATGAGCATTGTCCTTAAGTATGAAAAACTTTGAAATATCGGTAGATATGCAGTTCATTATCCAGGAAAATACCATAAAATCAGCTTGTATCCATGCGTTATAGTTTGGATCATTAATAGGAGGTTGAGGAAGTGTACCGTCCACGAATGGCGGCTTATTTCGCCCTGCCAGAGCGCGACGAACAGCACGACTCCAGGCGTAGAAGTTAGATCCTGGTGAATTCAGCATTTACCAGCTTCAAACCGGAATGATCGTGTGGATTCAAGTAGTACACGTCATTGATTCGTTGCTGCGTTTCAGTATTATTCACAGTTCGGCCATTTCCACTCATATTCGGTGAATCTTCTCTCGGATTCGGCGAAGAAGAAGATTCTGCTTCAGGATCTCCAAGCTCCTCACGAACTAGATCACTCCAAATGATCTTCCTCTGCCTTGGCATAATGGCTCTGATACCATGTAATAATACGAATTTTGTGGAGATGATAATGAAGAGAAAACCCTAGCTGTGGATGAGAAGAAAAATGGAAGAAGATATCATGTTTATTTCAGAATCAAAACTACTTTACACGCTGCATCTATAGTGTATATATAGATGCTATTCCTTCTAGACTATTCCATTGGATTGCAGTTATAACTGCCTAAACGAACAAAGAAACGTAATAAGCAGGATAACGTTTTTATTAGTAACATATCTAAGCCGTCCATCTTTATAAAAGAAGATCAACGTTCCAGATGTGATCTTATGTAGTAACCGAATTAACTGCCGTCTTCTTTATCTTCCTCTTCAGCACAACACTCTGCATTTGTCTCCTGCAACACACGCACACCATCACTTTGCTTAGAACTCGAACAATATACACATTTGAAATTGTATTTGATATATTCGAGGGGGAGTTGATAAACGAGGGAGAGCGGATGGACATCGTGTTGGAAGTGTGCGGTGGCATTCAAGTGGGCACAGCTATCGTGGATCCAAAACAGACAAACCATGCACATATAAGATCTCTCTTTGTCAATGGTGCCGCAAGCATCACACCTTGTTAACGAGTAGGACTGCCCTGACCTCCACAGCAACGTCAGTGGATGCTGCGGATGGCTCGGGTGACGAATGGAGGTTCGTAATACTTCCATATTCTGCGCGCATCCTACCTGGATTTTGAACCCACATGGGTCCGAGCTAACACATTAGTAACCGATCCAATATATATCTCTTTCGCAGATTGCACATTCGGCCGGGGACGTAATCCACTTCTTTTTGGATGAGGGTGTGTTAGAGGGTGTGTAATCTTATCTTACGACAGCCATCGCGATATACGTAAGCCGTCTGTCTCTATGGGATCAATGTACCCCTTACACAATCCGTATCTTGTGTCAACTTCACTCAAAGTGATCGGGAATGAGGATGGCAGAAATGATCAATGCTCTCCACCTCCTTTTTCTTTTCTCTCTCGATACTCATTTTTTTCTTTCCTTCTTGGGTGTGCGTTGTGTTTTGCTTTAATATTTTCTAGTTATATAATGCTAGATTCTTTTTCTCTACTTCTTTCATATGATTACGAGTAGGGGAATATGAAAGAAAGAATATCATTTGACACAATCAAAAGAATGTAATTATTCTTGTGTTTTTTAGATGAAACTACAAATAATTGAAATAAATCTAAAAATTAATTCTAAATTATGTTTTTGTATGAACAATCGTAACTAATATTTGTAAAGCTAAATATAGCACATAATTGAAAATGAAGAAAATTAATGAAAAAAAAATAAACTAATATAATTCATATTAATGGGTCATATAAAATAAACTAAGCAATAGTCATACCTACAATCTCTTTATTTTTTTATTTTTTTTCTAGCTTTGGATTCTGATAAGTTCAAACTTTAACCCCAAGCAAATGAAATTAACATAGAATTGTTACTTTCTTTTCAATTTTATGAATAGTTTCCGATCGGAGTCTCATACTGTCGTTATTTACTGATATGTAAATGAAATTAAATCATACATCTACAAAACTAAAGATTCTCAAGCCCACAATATTTGGCCGAATTCCAAAGTGCAAACCAAATACCGACTCGATCTCTCTCTTTCTCACATACACAAGATAAGAAGATTGAAGCAAGAAGGGACTAAAATTCTGTGCATATACACGTCAAGTGCTATAATGCAAACTACAATAAAAGAACAAAATAATTAATAGTGATTTATACATAAAACTGTCAGCAATAAGCCGAACCAAGTGTGGGAAGCTAACCCCTAAACATGATAGATTACAGATAATCATAGAGAATCACTATCTTGACAAATTCAAATCATCCAAATCTCTGGATAATTCATATTGAGTGAGTTCTTCAGCTAGCTTCCCTTCATTCACCTCATTCTTTTCCTTGAAATCAACCACATTTATGCAGTCATGGTATCTGAAACAACTTATGAGATGGTCATTTGTAATCCCAGCAACTTGCATGAACGAGTAGACAACGGTGGGCCCAACTCCGCGAAATCCTCTTCTCACAAGGTCTTTGCTAATGGTGTCTGCTTTCGATGTCTTAATCGGGACTTGGCGGGGGTAGCGAAAATTACTAAGAGTAGGTTTGTAATTCACAAAACCCCAAATGTATTTGTCGAAAGACCCTAGTTCGTCGATTATCTGCACAACAAGCATGAATTCTTAAACTAAAAGACAAGGATTGGATCCATATGTGCTAATGAAACCGCTAAAGTAATGCCATCATGAAAGATTGCATTTCATTCATTTTCTCATAAGATAGTAGTTCCTTTTAGAAATATTAGATTAAACAAAGCACTATTTCCATTCTTGTTGACAACACAACTAGCAGCAACACAGTCTCTACTAAACAAGGGACAATAGAGATAGGACTATGCAGGAAATCCTATTAATGCATTTGGAAACCTCATCGAACTGCAAGAGATAAGATAGTCAATAAAATAATGACAGAGTGCATACCTTACAAATTTGACGTGCGTTTTCAATAATTGCTCTCAGCTTTAATTCAGACAGAAGAGAGCAGGCAGGACTTCCTGGTGTAATAATTTTCTTCTCATTTAATTTTGAAACAGCTATTGGATCGAAGTTGAGGAAGACATCTCTGTCCAAAACTTGCACAACTAGTTAGCATCCTGAAAATCCTAGTGCTTACTTCATAACTGCAATAGTAATTTCGTTTCAACTACTAATGATACAGCACGAGTTATGATACCTGAATATAAGCCTTTTGCTAAGAATGACTGGCCAAGTTATTTCGGCCAATGCAGTGGAAAAGCTTAGTAGTTCAAAAAGTTTCCTGCAGAATGCCAGAGGTAAGCAATTAGAAATCCATAAACTAATTGCACGGTAATTTAATTCTCAAACACATGAACCAACAGAGCTGGAGGAGATACATACTTGTCGTCGTGCACAGGAATGCCCCATTCTTCATCATGGAAAGCAGTGTATAGAGGATCTTGTCGAAAAGAAATCCAATCAGCACAATGAATTACAGAAGCATATTCAGGGACATGTCGAGACTATATGCAACGCAGAGTGGATAACAACTCAGATATCATCAAGAATAAATATAACAACCCAGATATCATCAAGAAATGAAAATATGCCACCTCTATATATTGCTAATAAGTAATAACACGCTTGGTTAATTACGCAGGAGATACCCACAATAACAATTCCAGGTGTCTTTTTGCTAGCTAGACTGTAATGAAAGATTTAGTCATATAGACTACTCGAAAGCCATAACATTTCATGTAAGGAAGAATGGTTATAGGCCTCCTATTGCACAAACATCATATCTCATGCATTATTTAATTGGCCAACTGAATAAAGTCATAAACATGTACAAAAAAGCAACAAATACTATAGAAACGGTATGCTCAGTTCATACAAAGCACAAACACTTCCATCATAGGAGGATTCATGACTAAAGTGTACTAAATTAGCCCTAATCTCTTTTAGGAAAAATGATTTTTGAATTAATTAAAACTAAGACAGATGAGCTTAAACTCAAGTCAATGCTTAGGCCAATTCTTACAATCCTGGAAACGTAAACTATAAGGGGTTTTACAATAGCTTCAACTTTTTTAAGTTCTTAATTTAAGGGACTTTATAATCCACTTTGATTAGGAAAATAGCTGTTAACCAACCTAATAATGTCTCTCTTACCAAACAAATAAATCCTATCCACCACAGTAAGATGTAGACACATGCGAATGACTGGAAATCACTTTGTTTTCAAGCATTCCCCCGGTTATTGATCTTTTCTCTCCTTAGACGGTCTATTTTCTCACAAACTTATACGTTAGTTCACCTAGTTAAGGCACAACTGCATTATGAGACTTTCGCGCACAACTTAGCACTTCCTACTCCTACATTATCCATCTAAATGAAAATGAAAAACTACCTTCATCCAGCAAACAAACACGCAGATTATGAATCCTGAAACCAAATCCAAATGGAATTTCTATTTAAAAATATTAGCATCCAAGAAATTGTAATTGAAATCCTAATGTCAACAGTAAACACATAAAATTGAGCATCCTAATAGAGAATACAAATAATATCTACTTATCTTCACCACTCCAAGAAGCACGTGAAGTACCGTACCAGTATTTGAAGTTACCCAAGCACATCTTTTCTTCACTACAGAGCCATCCAACAAAGCATCATCGCTCTCACTCCCAACACTTTTCCCATATCCTTCCATCATCTCAAATTTCTCCCCCTTCGAGCTGCATTGCAGCCTCCTCTTCACAGTCGGCGCAGAACTCGCAGTTCTTCGAATAATCCTCCCTGTCGACGCCCTACTATGCGAAGACTCCGTAGAAGCGTCTGACGAACACGAAGCATTCAGCGACAAGTTCGGCTGGCGCTGCCTCAGAATCGACGCAGCACCACCTGCATTCTTCCTGGACCCAACGGGCGACGAGATTTTCTCCGCATTCATTTCCGGCGACTTCAATGCCGCTGGAGACCTGTTCCCCTTCGCCTCAACGGTCTGCTTAACAACCGGTTTTCTTACTTCAACGGATCTAGCTTTATTTCCGGTCGGTCCGAGCACCGGACGAGCCTCCTCCTCGGTGAAATTCATCGATTTCACCATCTGCGGTCCAGACATTATCGGCTACAAAAAGTTAGGGTTTATAGACACAAATATGAAATTCAATTTTCAGAGTTCGCATAGCGTACAGTAAATTAGGGCTTTTGGAGTGAGGTTAAGGAAGTGCATTGTGGTGTAGGGCTAGGAAGAGTAGCGATTAACACTCTTAGAGAGAACAAACATGAGCGCGCGACAGAGGAGTAGGACGGAGAATGACGGCGGTTGGAGTGCCTCAGCCTCGCCGGCAGGAAGAGAGATGGCGGCAGCAGTTGATCAGCGGCTGGCGACGATGGATGTTTCTAGAGAGAGAAGTTCAGTGAGAGAGAGTAGGTGAGTGCACTTCGTTTACCAATTACCATTAAATGCTTGCCATCTCAAGAAGGCAACCTGTGAGCTCCCTTTCCTTTTTTACTTTGAATTAATTTGTTTTTACTAATTTACATTCAAATTGGATTGATTCTTACTTCAATTCAATTTCAACCACTTTAATGAACTCGTACATAACTCGTAAGTGTAATAATTAGTTTGACTTTTTGTATATATGTGCTATAGTGGGAATATGTACAAGTAATTAATTTTACATAAAAATATGACCTTCAAATTTATCATAGAATACAAAAATATTGATAAAATTTAGATTTGAGAGCAAAAATACATTTTTTTTTTAAGATCCAAAATGTGAAAAATACCTTTAAGTATAACTTTAAAGTTACAATTAAAGTAAGGATAATTTTATACATTTTGAACCAAAAATATACATGGATGGTATTTTGCCCCTAAAATATACTATAATGATATTTTTGTACCAAAACATAATATTTTTACTCTCGACAGCAAAATTATAGAGCATGTTTGCACTTTCTCTCTTTTTAAATACTAAGTGCAGATCCTTTAGTCATTATTTATAAAAGTTATAAGTTTTATATTCACTTTTATACTGAACTACCAAGAACACCCCAAACATCCCATTGACTACCACTTATTAGTAGGCTTAGTGGACCCAATTAGGGTATAGTTATACAAGTAACATAAAAATGTTTACAAAATTAATGAAGTCGTAACTCTAAGATTGGGTAATTAACCGAATTAGTAACAAAACTGAAGGAAATAATCCACATCTCAAATAGCAGCTGCGGATTTTCTTTGTTACAAACAAGAAATTGAATGAAGATGTTGTGGGGGGATTAAGTCAAGAGAGTGGGTTAGCTCGATTTGAAGGGTCTTCCTTGGACTCAACTTTGATCATGAAAATGTAGCCTAAAACCCAGAGGCTGATGTAAAGGAAGGGAACCCAAGGAAGGCAAGCAAGGAGGCTCAAGATGCTTCCTACATACTGAGGATCGCTGATTACACCGAATGGAAACTCCGTCACCCACGGAACATTCTTCCCGTAACGGACCCCGTAATACGTTCCTGATTCTCCCAGCAGCTGATACACTCTGCAATGCCAATTCCATAAGAACTAAGAATAGGTAGAAAAGATAATGGTGATAACTAGCAAAGATCTGTATGCAGATATAAAGGGAGGAATTAGGCATTCAATCCTGTTGCTTTCAGTTCATTTTCAACAAATTGACTCGAGTTACATTCATACACATCGCCTACATTATAAATCCAGCTGAAATGGCCATTCCGTTAAGCTAAAAAGGCATGAAATCCGTACAAAAATTATGCCGAATTATTGAGAAGATCATAATGTATGGGAACATACAACATAAGCACCATTGGATGTGAACACTTAACGGAAAGTGATTCAGAACTGTCGAATGGTTCCTAAATAAGCAAAACTCAGAATACTTACTCAAGAATGAGACTTTCTTGTCAGAATGCCTACTTAAGTAAACTTAGGAGACCAAGGAGGATATGGAAATACGAGGATAAATGTTGTGAACAATCGAAACTTCTTATATGCATATCATATTTAGGGTCTATTAGGCAGAACATTGCAAGATATCAAGTAATCAACCAAAAAAACACAACACGCATACTATTACACAAACATTCAAGGTGGAATTAAATAAAGGAACCCCAAATTACTCATACTATTCAAGATCAATAAGACTTTCTACACTTCTATGCAAGAATCAACAAACTCTACTAGGATTCCCGGTGAATAAAATCGAGCCGAACATACTACTTTGACACTTCTTTGTAATTGTACTGATATCATTCTGTAAATATTGTGTTCATCAGTTTAAGTAGCTTTGATTTTATGATTGCATCAAGATGAACAGACTTCAATGCTAGCACTTGGAAACTCAGTTAAAGAGCTTCTGTTCAATCACATTTCACAGATACTCTAAAAACCCTATCATAGAAACTATGTTAAACAAAATTATTAAAAAAAAAAAAGTTAAAAAATTATAAACTTTTCAGTGGAGCAAAACAACAAACAGTTGGAGTGCAACTTTGCAAGGGGAGTTGATTGTTAACCTGAAGTTGAGAAACTGGCCGAAGAGGAAGAGCGGCCAGAAGTAGAACGGCGGCGGCCAGTGGAGATCGGAGACAGAGAAGAGCGAGACGAACTGAAGGATCTTGAGGAAATGCGAGACCATCGCCATGATTTTGCAGGGGTCGCGGCCTCGACCGCAGAGATTAACCCACGACTGCGGGTGGTTCCAAAGGTAGTAGTAGAATGGGAATGGAGATATCACTCCTATGCACGCCAATATCCCCATAATTCTGCTTGCTCCTCTGTTTTTGCTTCAATTTCTGGAGATTGAGCTGCTGTAGATTCACACAACTGTGATTCAAATAATTGGAAGATCGGGTTTCGGTGTGAGGAATTGGGCCCAATTGTCCGAATAAAGAAAGACACATGTGGGCTGAAGAAAAGTTGTTGAGATTCCTCACGAACAAATTTTTCAAGCTTCCTGATGATTTTAACGGACCGAATTAAATTGAACCAAACTTTTTAACCATTTGATTACACATGCAAACCAAACTGAAAATATATTAATGTGTTTAGTATATTAAACATATTTGAGCCCGTTGGTGTAATACTCATTTGGGTAAAGTCAAATACATTTCTACTCAATTCTTATATTTAACTACACCATATACCTAAATAGACTAAAATACCCCTATTTTTTCAATAAAGTCAATCTATTTTGAAAAAAAATAACTATCTTGAAAATATCATTGTCCGACCGGAGGGTCCGATCACGGTCCGACCGTAGGGTCCGATCATGGTCCGAACGATCGGGCACTGTCCGATCACGGTCGGACACATCCCGATCACGATCGGACACGGTCCGATCACGGTCCGACCATGGTCGGACACATCCCCGATCACGGTCAGACACGGTCCGATAACGGTCGAACACGGTCCGACCGATCGGGCACTGTCCGATCACGGACCTGACACTTTTCAGGTGAGAAAAGTGAAAAAGTGGGGGTATTTTAGACAATTTAGGTATATAGTGGATAGTTTTTAGGGAGTTGGGTATTTTGTATTTGATATAGGGTAGGTGGGTAGATTTGTATAATTCCACAACATATTTTATATGCATTTTATCAAATCAAATCATTCTCATATCTCAAAAAATTTGGATATAAACTTATATAGAGAAAAAAAAATAGTATAAATTATATTAACACATTATATATGCATGTATGATGTATCTATCTTCTCATTTTATTTTATTTTTGGTCTCCTCTATAATTTGGTTAAAATCAAAATTGAACCAAATCAAATCAATTTGACTTGATTTTTTTAATTTGGTATTTAGGGGGTGTTAGGTAAGAATTTGGGTATAACAATGGTAATGAGTATGATAGTAGGATAATTAAGTATGTGTATGACTGATTATTTTAATGGTGTTTGACATTTACTAGTGAATGGGTATGATAATCAATTATGATGTTTTGTTATATTTAGACCTCAATATGAATGTACAATCTTGGTAATATTTTAATATTTTAATAATAGTAATATGCGCTTTTTTATTTTGTGAAATTTAAAACAAACATATTTTAATAAAAAAATACAATATCTCTTATTTGAGTATTAACAAAAAAAAATTAATATTTTTTTTAAAAAAAATAAATTACTTTTATATAAAATTATTTATTTCAAACATAAGCACATGTTTTCATAAAAATATTTTTATATTCATGCTAAAGTGTTTCTAACTAGTGACACTTCTTGTTTATAAAATTAAAAAGATATATTTATATCATTATTCATATTAAATAATAATATAAAAATAAATTTTAATTTTAAAAAATAATATATAAAGCATAAATTTAACACCATATTGTATCAAAACTCATACCCACCATCAATCATTTAGGTTTCAAAGAATCCATTCCCACGTGGATTTGATGTCCATAGTAGGGAACCCATACCCATATATCAAATACGGGATATGGATATCAAATTCAGATCATTCCCATAATAACGTAGAAAACCCATGAACCAAATATTCTTTAGCAAAATAGAAAACCAAAATTTCAGTATTGTTATAAACTAGAGAGAATGTAGAGAATAAATAGAGAGAGCGGAAATGAGATGTGTATTATTATGAGGGTGGAGACATCTATTTATAGAGTACAAGATGAGTTCATGGGCTTTTAGGGTTTACATGGTCATCACAATATATGGTAAGTATATAAATAAAATATATTTACAATACTCCCCCTTGATTGACCATCCCTAAAAGAAACTGCTGCCCCGTTAAAACCTTGACAGAAAAATCCATTGGGATAAAAACTAGACGAAGGAAAAAGAGTACTGCTGCTCCACCTCAATATAGTCATTCTTGATCCTTGAGTCGACGCATATCGATCTTGTATAACAACTTCTTGAATGTTGGTAATGCCTTTGTAAAAGAATCTGCTAGGTTGTCATTTGAGCGAATTTGTTGGATGTTGATGTCGCCACTCTTTTGGAGATCATGTATTGCATTGGCTCTTTTATGAATCAATCTCAATGACTCATTTACTCGTGTGTTGCATTGGATGCCTCGTTAAAAATCTTAACTAAGAAAACTCTTTGAAAAAACTTAGAAAGGAAAAAAGAGTACAACCATTTGACCTTTAGGGTCATTTGACCTTTATGAGTCAGTCTAATCTTCAAGATTATTTACAATTTGTTACTCCCCTCAAGATAACAATCTTTAAAGTTATCTTCAAGGTCTACACTAATATGTGCAACACAAGTTTAATTATTCTCATAGAGAATAGCATGAAATATGTCAATATATCATTACTCTAATAAATAGACCAGTATCATATTTGTCTCGAAAATAACAAAGGATGGTCAATATCATTTCAAATTCTCCAATTGCAAATAATTAAGGAACTTCTGGTCCTTGTCTTTGTTATCTTCTATAGGTCAAAATAAGTCTCTATCCACTTTAAGTGATTGAATCAACCATTAGATGGGCATGTCGATGCGATACAATAAAATCTCTTTAAAACTTTTCAGGTATGTCGATTAGCGTAACTCCATCAGGGAGATGCTCAATCTACAGGTCAAGACAATTATTGTTCAACCCAAGTCTTTTGATTCTAACTCCGTCTTTAGGCATGAGTTGATTCCATCAAGTACTTTTGTACATAATGATTCACTTATCCTCTTCAAGAGGAATTTGGAGTGATGTGTTCTAATTTTGTATTCCGCGGACTTCTTATCTCTTAGCACCAATAAATCTCTCACGCTTCTGGTGTCAATGAGAATTAATTGATTTATTTTGTCTATGAGAAACTTCAGTTCTTTCATGGTGCATATGCAATAGGTATATGAGATTTTAGTCACTCCTTTTGCACTAAATAACTTGATGAACTTCTGGTTCATAGTGCGTGAATCTAAATAATTAATCCAACGAGATATTTGCGGCATTATATCATTTAAATTTCATATCTCCCCCTAATGCCGACAAGAATGTGAGTTGGATTATAAAATCAACATATCAATGAATAAAATAATTCA
The DNA here is from genome assembly GCA_028984105.1 of Lavandula angustifolia. Classification (NCBI taxonomy): domain Eukaryota; kingdom Viridiplantae; phylum Streptophyta; class Magnoliopsida; order Lamiales; family Lamiaceae; genus Lavandula; species Lavandula angustifolia. The sequence continues at coordinate 15,370,799 of CM054804.1, read as the reverse complement.
TAATTATTTGTTCTATGTAAGTCATTTGGACGGAGTATGTATATAAGTATGATGCTCTTCACGAGTTTTTAATCAAACTCAACTCATCATTTTTCTACCCTTCTGTGAAGGGATACTCATCGTTCTTATTATATCATATACAACTGTACTATTTCAGCCTTTACAATGACTTTTGTAGTCTAATTGAAAACATCTTCTTGACTTACATGCTTTGAGCAAGTTAAATCCTTTAGGGATCTTCATATATATGTCACTATCTAGTGAATCATATTGATAGATATTTACTACATCCATAAGGCGCATAGCAAGCCTTTAAGCAGATTAATCAAATTCTAAAATATAACGACGTCTATTATGGGAGAGTACTTAATTAATTCCCGGTCTTTGAGAGAAACATTGTGTTATGAGTATTGCCCTATATCTCGTAATTTTTCATTTCTCTTTGTAACAAAGACACATTTGTATCCTTCGGGGATATATTTTCCGGATTTTGGAACTACAGGTCCAAATATTTCCGGCTTTCTAGGGAATATTAATTCACCTTATATGACTTCGTTCCTCTTTGGCCAATTATTTCAATCTTGACAATCTCTTATAGATCGTCGTTGAGGATCCTCTTTTTTTATTTCAAGAGTCTTATTAAAGGCGAATATATCGTCATGCGTCCACGACGATACTTGATCTCTCCAATATATTGAGATCTCATTAATAAGACATTGGCAGTTCTTCAGGAACTTTGATTTGATTGATTAATCATTATCGTCATTTTTTTTTGGTTCATATGTTGTGCCCCTTTTCTTAGACACAAAATTTCTTTTAGAACCAATTGGTCGACCATATTTTTGACGAACTTTATATTCATTTGCTACCATTTGTACATGTCCTTTAGGGACATTTATTCTTGCGGGGGTATTTACAGCAAATGTATAACATTGTCACTTCTTTTATATACAAAAGCATCAAGAAGTTGGGTTGCAATATTTTGCAAGTGAACCTTTCGACTTCTCGTTCACATTGATTACTTCGGGAATTCAAATGTGACTAATTTTTACTTGTGCTTTTATTTGGATGTAGAATTCACATTGATTACTTCAGGAATCCAAATGTGACATATGTTCCAACTAATGTTGAAAATGTTATTTCATCATAATAACAATCTTAATGTGAGACGTGTTTTTATACGTATAAAACTCATTTTGATTATGCACATGAGCAACTAAGTGTTGAATCTTAATTCCAAAGTAATATAATATAAGTCCTCTTCAGGAGGAACTTAGAGTTTAATAAACTCGCTAACTTTATCAAGATAATTCTTCTTGAGGGAATTGAGTTCTTTATTATTTGAACTATTAGTTCTAGCAATTGATTTATTTCTTCTAGAAGTCAAGCATTCATGAAAATCAATGTAAAGATTCTTCAGGATCTCTATTTGCTCTCAGATAAATTTTCAATTATGTTGCGCATGATAGTTGCTCGTGAATGTCCAAACCTCTCATGTCAAAGCATAAAGCCCTTTGAACTTCCGGTTCATGACATGGTTTGTCTCACTTGTTTTTATAAATGTGTAATACATTTAAAATGGTAGTGTGATAACTTTTCTTTTGTTAGCTTCTGGCTAAATACAAAATAATTTATACAAGAATATGTATCACAACATTCTTCTATTATTTCAATATGGTATCCATTGCAGCGGATATCATTAAAACTTAGTAAGTTTATTCTAGACTTACTAAAGTAAGGGCAAACTTAACAGTTGATTTCGTATCATTTGATAAAATGATACATGCTCTTCTAGAGCCTTCAATAATTTCGATCACCTAGATTTTAAAATCTTGCAATGAAGATGCAACTACTCGTATCGAGCTTTAGAGAGGACAAATAATTAATATTTTGACGCAATCCTGCTGGGATGCTTCGTTTTATTCTATTATTATCCCCCATGCCTCTTATTGGCAGATGAGCATCGATATCAAGATTTCATTAATGTCAACTAAACATAAATAATATTTTTCATTCAGTAATAAACGTATATCACTCAAGATACGAGTTGGTCTTTAAGAGCATTTAATATTCTTCTAGAATATAAATGATGCTACTTCAGGAACAAAAGATAAATAGTATATAAAAATACTATATTTGAAGCATTTCCACAAACATGTGATAGTAATGTTTCTATCACAATATGATCATTCTTCAGGAATGTAATTGTGCTACTTCCAAGCAACAATTTAATTTCATGATAAGCGAAATCAATGAATTGCAAATTTTGAGATCTACCGGATCTCACATCTATTATTGAAAAGAAATTAAGCCACAATAGGATATTGAAAATGCAATTGTCATTCAACGAGGAGCTCTTGCTAGTTGCTACCACTCCATATAATTAGGTAATTTTTTAAATTACAACATACCTTTAGATATACATTGTTCTTTAGGAACATGTAATATTCATCAAGAATATTAATTGTGCTACTTCAGGAGCAACAATTAAAGTATGATTATTGTGATATATGATTTCAAAAGGATAAGTTTTAGTTGTTGCAAGAACATGTATATTTAATTGTGCTACTTCAAGAGCAACAATTAGAGTTATGAACATATAACATTTGTCAAAATCAAAAAAACTTGAATTGTTCTTCAATAACATGTAGTATTATTCAGGAATACAAATTGTGCTACTTCAGGAGCACCAATTTAGTCTATATTAAACGACTTCATGTGAATGACTAATATTTTCGAGAAACCCAATTGTTCTTCAGGAACATATAGTGTTCTTTGGGGATATCAATTGTGTTACTTCAGGAGCAACAACAATTACAATTCAAGAACCAAGATTCGCCTATCAATAAGATATATTGTATGAATTGCTCAGTACGTAATATTCTTCAGGAATATTAGTTGTGTGCTGCTTCAGGAGTTACAAATTAAGTTTACATTTATATATATAAATATAAATATTATACACTATGCAGAAGAAGAAAAAACTGAGGTATATAGTAAATACATAGATAATATTAATAACTCTTTAAGAGTTTATAATATTCTTCAAGAATATTAAGTTGTGCTACTTCTGGAGCAACAATTAAATTAAGTCATTTCAATGAATAAATTCAATTGCTCTTTAAGAGCTTATGATATTCTTCAGGAATATGGATTGTGCTACTTCAGTAACAACAATCTAGATTCAACATAAATAAATAAATAAAAGAGTATGTAAAATAAATGCTCTTCAAGAGCATGTAATATTCTTCAAGAATATTAAATTATGCTACTTCTGGAGCAACAAATGAATTGTTCTTTAAGAGCATGTGATATTCTTTAGGAATATCAATTGTGCTACTTCTGGAGCAACAAAAAGTGAAGTAATATTCTTCAGAAATATTAGGGTATTGTGCTACTAATAGATGAACACTTCGCATAAAGAACTTGAATAAGCAAGAATAATATAATAATTTTCTTCCTCATTATGATAAAAATTATACCTTTACAATATCTAGAAGAAAAAAATTACGGGGAAAACACTTTTTATAATAACATTGCCTGAAGCCAAAATAGTTATATTTATCATGGACTTTGCTTAACTGATGTATACTATAGTTAAAAAAACATCTATAACATATCGAGGTTGTTATTAGCTAATATATTTATTTTATGTAGTTGTATTTCAACTACAAATTAAGATTTCGGATGCATATATATCGTTTGTATATATACGGTGAATATTATAATATATCTTGAGATTCCTACTCCACATATATGAACTGGAATTTGCAAATACCAATACGGTCGACTAATCAAGCACATAATAAATTAATCGAGCATCAAAGAAAGCATAAATCGAGAACCATAATTAAAGATTGGAGACGTATTATACCTTCCGCGGATATCGTCTCGTCTTTTGAAAAGAGTCTCTCGTGCTGATAACGTGTTATAAACTAGAGAGAATGTAGAGAATAAATAGAGAGAGCGGAAATGAGATGTGTATTATTATGAGGGTGGAGACATCTATTTATAGAGTACAAGATGAGCTCATGGGCTTTTAGGGTTTACATGGTCATCACAATATATGGTAAGTATATATATAAAATATATTTACAACAAGTACCACATTTTTTAATTTTTTTTGATAAAGTAAATTATAATAAGATACAATTACCAGATTCCCAGGATGGAACTCTGGCATTACATTTACAAGGGGAACTCACAGTTTATATACAGTAACCTCAAACATCTTCTTACAAATTGCCAAAGATGTGGGTATTTTCTTTTACCTATTTACAGACATAATTTACTATTTACACTTAGTAGAAGAATCATATGTAAGGATTGATGTGAGAGGAGTAATCTCTAATCCCAGCTCCTTCCCATCCCATCCATTCTTCCCACAAGTCCCAATCTTGATCGTTCATTCCCCTCATCTCTTCATCTTCGTTGTACTCTTCCATCTGGGGTGTGCTCGTTTCTTCCCGTAGATTACTCATCACAATCTGCAGCATATAACACCATTCAGACAACCTTATTCCATTACTAGTTCAAGAACTAGAATTCAAACATTGTAGGTAATGGAAAACGACGAGTGAACTACTTGAGCTCGAGATAAGAGATGAAATACTATTTAGATCGCGATATTATTTTCTAAATATCAGGTAATATGAACTGAGAAAACGAAAAAACGACGGATCTTTGGATTTAAAGAAACACACAAGTCATTATTGTCAACAAGTGTATAGTCCAAGATCATTACAACAACTCTTACTACCTAATAAAATTCATATATATACATGCAAATTCATACGTATTATGATGAGAAAAAGGTAAATGTGAAATTACTTACATCATATGCTTCATTGATTTGGTGAAATTGGACTCCGGAGTTGCTTCCTCTGCAGACATCAGGATGATACTGCAGTAAAAATGAAAAAAAAAAGATTAATAATATAGTAAGTAATAAATTAGCTACTCACCTTTGTCCACAAAATCATGATAAGAATTTGGCAGAAATTCAAGTTCATGAATTTATAGTTTTCGCGGGTGTTTTGATAAGAGTTTCGAAATCAATATATATCCTTAATCAAGATTTCAAAATCATATCAAAAAGTTTGATGATCCATAATTATTCTTATTCCCAATTCTCGATTAATGATTCAAACAGAAACTAATTCCAAACTGCAAACCAAACGTCCTTAATAATGCAAATTTGAATTTATTTTCTTCATAGAAAAACTACACTTAAGAAGCTAAGCTAAATTCTCAGAAAAAGATAATTGAAACAAGACAAATTATTTCATCAATCTTGATAAAAACAAGTTTACCCATAAGAGAGAGGGAAAAAAAAGGGAAAAAAAAGTACCTGAAGAGCAAGCTGTCTAAACGCCTTCTTAACCTCGGATTCAGACGCACCCGGTTCGATCCTCAAAGTCTTGTAAGAATCAAAAACAGCAGCAGAAGAAGAAATACAAGAAACCCTAAATCCCTTTCTCTTATTAAATTCCCCCAAATTTCTTTCCCTAAATTGGGCCCAAGAACCGGATGAATAAGCACATCCCAAAGCAGTAGCCATCTTTCGGAGAGAAAAAAAAAAAAGATCAGATTTTTATCTCAACCCAACAAAATAAGTTTCAAGATTTTGAAATCCCACGATGCGAAAATCAAAGAATTTTACGAATCTTAAATAGATTTTGCAGCAATGTGAAAATTCAAGAAACAGAGCAGTTTTCAATTGGAGGTGGCTGATGAATTGTTTGGATTGCTGGTGGAGACAGAGACCCTTTATAATATGCCCCTGTAATAATTGAATCAATTAACAATATTATTAAATTATATCGATTGGATTTGTTATGAGGTGACTTTTATGGAATGCAATTATGTAATCGAGAAAGAAGACGAAGAAATATTCAAGTCCTTGTCTGAATTTTGCGTGTTTTATTAGAATTTTATATGAGGATTAATCATATGGAGAGAAATGAAGAAAAAAGAAAGCGTAATTAGTCGAGGGCTATACATTCCGCTGACTAATAATAAGCTTAAGCTATTTCGTTTAAGAAAGAATTAAATTGGATTGCACGCGATGCTTAGTTTAATGCTTTATTTGAAATTTTATAGTAATCGGTATTTAAGGACGATACAAGATAACGGGAGCGCGCCCAAATATAAAATTTTGTTATATAAAAAGGTGAAGGGTAGAATTTTGAGGATATGAATAAGTGAAATAAAAAAATCACAAAATTATATTCTTTATATCCCATTAGAAATTACATGCTATTTTTATGGGAACGCCCATTATAAATTTCACATTTATTAAAATAGCAAAAATTATATATATTTTAATAAATTAATAAAAAGTCAAATAATGTAAATATACCTATGATTTCTAATGAGATGAAGAAAGTAATACATAAAAATTGATTTTGCGATACGATTTTGACGGACGACTGCACCATACACACCTGCGAAGGTTGATATGCATTGAAATGTTCAAATTTGGTCAATAGAATATAATATTGTTCATTTGTTAATTCAAATTATGCATGCACGTAAATAGACCTCCATTATAACCATGGATGGATTGAGAATTATGCAATTTCAAAAATGAGATTATTTTCAAAATACATAATACTTTAAAATTAGGCATTTTCTAGGACACTACCCTCCAGATCTGCCCTTAATTACAAGATTCCAATAATTATTTTACATATTTGTATGGGGTGGTGGGTAAGGTGGGACCGTGGATGACGTGTTTCGTTAATTATTTAACGTTTTTTGTGGTGTGGACGTGATATGGGGTCAGAGTTGACGATCTTATCCGTCACGTGTCCCTTCAGTTCTGGTCTAAGCCACATTAAAAGTGGAGGGGAGGGAAGTTTCTCCACGGGGCATCTCAATTTCTAATAAAGGATATGCCCCATATAAATTCGAATTTGTTACCCACTCATTCCATTTTACCATTCTGGTTTCATTTTTTTTAATTAACCCACAATTCTTGTTTTTATTTTCTAAAATAGTAAATTACTACATACATTATATTAGTAGATCTCACATCTCTACACACAACCAACAATTATCCTAAATTACTCTGCAAAAAAAAAAAAGGCATAAGAATTATGGGACGAGGGGGAGTATAATTATAATTAAAGTAAACAGTTAAATTAATCATCCATTTTTTCTATTACATTCGTTCTTTATATTTTAATAAATCTATTTAAATCTAAACATCTCAATTATGTATGTCACATTCAACCCTCCACCTTTCAATCAAGTCACATAACCGTAAACATTCTAATTCCGTCCGGCATATTCGTCCTCCCCTTAACGGTTTTCCTCAATTTTACAATATAAATCAGTCCCAAATTTTTACTTAAGAGAAAATGTTAAGCCAATAAATGTATATAATTCAATTTTGTAACATAATTAATGCAAGGAGGGAGCCATGCAGTCGGGAGAGAAGGTGAGACAAAGGGGATGATAAATATGTCGGACAAAATTATGATGTTTAGATTTATATAAATTAATTAAAAAGTAAATGACTCATTTAAATGTTATAGATAAAGTGAAGGATGAATATAAATACTTACTACATAAGAAATTTTCATTTTACGATAATTTGTAAATTGTTATACATGAGTGGAGTTGATCATTTCATGTTTCGAGATTATATATTCATACGAAGTTCTTTTACTTTTATTGATTTTGATCGATGTATTGGATAATGCATGGATATTTGGCAACTAAATATAAAATCAAGATATTTGAGCTACTTAATAGAGTCCTCAAAAAAAAAATATAAACTATATATTGAAAATGATAGCATGAAAATGAAGAAAATGTTGTAAATATATTTTATATATATTTACCATATATTGTGATGACCATGTAAACCCTAAAAGTTCATGAGCCCATCTTGTACTCTATAAATAGAGGTCTCCACCCTCATAATAATACACATCTCATTCCCGCTCTCTCTATTCATTCTCTACATTCTCTCTAGTTTATAACACGTTATCAGCACGAAAGACTCTTCTCAAAGGACGAGACGATATCACGAAAGTCTGGCGCAACGATTACGAGCATAATCGTTGTTGGAGAAGAACATAGGCAGTTTCGCTTGCACGATACATTCTATGTAGCAGTCTTAGCAGCTTATGTACGAAGCCAAAGCACTCCCGGCGCACAATACAATCAGAACCGCTAATACAGCTATCGTACGCATACTTTTCATCTCATTCATGTTTCTAATCCTCTATGCTTACTTGCTTAATTAACTCTCCAATCCTAATCGTATTTATAGAGTTTATCGGTCATTCATCATAATTCATAAATAATTCAGCGATTAATACTGACCGATCGGATCATATTGCCAATCTGTTGTTTTGATATTCTGAAAACTGTAATCGCTTCTTTTGATAAGTGTTTTTTCTATATAAAAAAACGTTGAGCATTTCAAAGTTTAATAAAAAATAATTGTTTCCTTTAGGAATTGAAAATCATAATCATCATGCACGTTATTCAAGAGAATTATTATATTATTTTTGCTTATTCAAGTTCTTTATGCGATGTGTTCATCTATTAATCAATTGATACTCCCAAGAGTAGTATAATATCTTAATATTCTTGAAGAATATTACTTAACTTTTGTTGCTCCAAAAGTAGCACAATAGATATTCCTGAAGAATATCACATGCTCTTAAAGAGCAATTCAATATTACTTATTGCAATAATTTAATTGTTGCTCCAGAAGTAGCACACAATTAATATTACTGAAGAATATTATGTACTTTTGATGAACAATTCATATAATATGTCTTATTGATGGTGAATATTGATTATTGAATTGTTATTATTGTTGCTCCCGAAGTAGAACAATTGATATTCTCAAATAATACTATATGTTCCTGAAGAACAATTGGGTTTCTCGAAAATATTAGTCATTCGCTCGAAAGTCGTTTAATATAGACTAAATTGGTGCTCTCGAAATAACACAATTTGTATTCCTGAAGAATACTACATGTTCTTGAAGAATAATTCAACATTTTGATTTTGACAAATGTTATATGTTCATAACTTTAATTGTTGCTTTTGAAGTAGCACAATTAACTCTACATGTTCTTGGAATAACTAAAAGTTGTTATTTTGAAATCATATGTCACATCAATCTTAGTTTAATTATTGCTCCTGAAGTAGCACAATTAATATTCGTGATGAATATTGCATGTTCCTAAAGAACAATGTATAGATAAAGATATGTTGTAATTTAAAGTATTACCTAATTCATGGAGTGGTAGCAATAGCTCCTCTATGTTTGATAACTGCATTTCCAATACCTATTGTTGCTTAATTTCTTTTCAAGAATAGATGTGAGATCTGGTAGATCTCAAAATTCACAATTTATTGATTTCACGTATCATGAATAAAACTAAGTTGTTGCTCTGGAAGTAGCACAATTACATTCCTGAAGAATGACCATATTGTGATATTAACATTACTATCACATATTTGTGGAAATGCTTCAAATAAGTATTTTTATATACTATTTATCTTTTGCTCCTGAAGTAGCATCATTTATATTCTACAATAATATTAACTGCTCTTAAAGAGCAACTCATATCTTGAGTGATATATGTTTATTACTGTATGAAAAATATTATTTATGTCTAGTTGGCATTAATGAAATCTTGATATCGATGTTCATCTGCCAATAAAGGGGGCATGATAGAGACAATTGAAATGAAGCATCCTAATAGGATTGCATCAAATATTAATTATTTGTCCTCCCTAAAGCTCGATACGAGTAGTTGCATATTTACTGCAAGATTTTAAAATCTAGTGGATCGAAATTATTGAAGACTCCAGAAGAGCATGTGTCATTCTATCAAATGATATTAAATTAACTATTGAACATGCCCTTTACTCTAGTAAGTCTAGAAGACACTTACTAAGTTTTAAGAATATGCAATGTATAGCATATTGAAATTATATAAAAAGGTAGTGATTCTTTTGTATTTAGCCAGAAGATAACAAAAGAAAAGTTATCACACTACCACCTTGAATGTATTACACATTCATAAAAATAAGTAGACAAAACATGTCATGAATCAGAAGTTCAAAAGAGCTTTATGTTTTCACATGATAAGTTTGGACATCTGCAAGCAACTATGATGCGCAACATAATTGAACTTCTTGAATTTATTTTTAATGATATTTCGGAACATCAAGTTAGTTGATAGGTATTTTATCTTTTATATATATATATATATATATGAGATTGATCTTTTAAGAACACTCACTTAACGAATAAACTAAGAACACATTTCATCCTTTCATTTTGAAGATGTGTGGCCAAGACAAAAGGAGATATTTTAAAGTTTAAATACATTATTTCATTTCATTAAAAATGTATAAAAGTCATTCAACTTTTTTTTTAACTTTTTGAATGTAAACTCACGTGATTTATCTGCTATCATCTCACAAACTGATTTTATAATATTATTTAGACTTTAACTTATTTTTTAATTTATTACAATGTAATTTTTCAATTTTCCTAATTGAAATCAAAAGGTGGAAATTTCAACCTAACACAATTTTCATTATTTTTTCGCTTAATTTTTATTCTTTTTCCAGAATTCGTTGTTCAAAGAACATCATGCCATACGAATATCATTTCTAAATAAAACTGCATATAATTTTGAACAAAAGTGCATACTGTTTTGAATAAAAATGCACACAGTATCGAACTAAGTTCATAAAAAAATTGAATTAAAGTGCATAAAAAATTGAATTAAAGTACATACAATTCTTGCAAAAAAGTGCATACAACTTTCACTTCATCGAGCCCAGATTTCTGCGGATCTGGAGTGACGGATCTAAACTAAAGTGATTAGATCTCTGTAGACCACGGCAGCAGCGACGGGGATGGCCGGATCTCTGCAAATCAAGGTGGCAGCGATGCAGGCGATGGCTCGATCGAAGATGAGAGAGATAGAAGAGAGACAAACAACAAATCCGATTCACTTGCAAATCTGGACGTTGGTGACGATGGCGGTGACAAAATGTTGTTGATGATTGAGGGATGGCGACGCAGCGTCGGAGGTGGGACGACCTGCAGATTTTATTTTTCTGGTTTGGGAGTGAAAGAGAAGGCAGGGACGACGTGATGTTTAGAAAAAAAAGAGAGAAATAATGAATTGAGAATAAGAGCGTAGGTTTTCTTTTCTAATTAAAAGACACAAGTTGATTTTCTTACCCTTCTTTTAACATAAAAATTGTTCATAGATTTTCCTTTCAATTATTTGATGTTGAATCCTAACCTTTGATTGTACAAAATGAAAGGATTGATTTTGTTCTTAGTTCCATCGTTAAGAAGATGTTCTTTATAGAATCCTCCTCTCTCTCTCTCTCTCTCTCTCTCTCTATATATATATATATATATATATATATATATATATATATATATATATATATATATATGGATATATATATGGAGTGGTTCCCGTGTGAACATCCCTTATCGTGTGAACGTTTGAACACTGCACTTTAAAGACAAATGTATTGCACTTTCAAGGCACTTTAATACTGCACTTTACGAACTGCACTTAAAGACATATGTACTGCACTTTAAGTATTACACTTTAAAATGCAGTATGTTTGCCTTTCAAGTGCAGTACATTTGTCTTTAAAGTGCAATGTTCACATGTTCACACGATAAGAGACTGTTCAAATTTGAACCTCCTATAAAAGATATTTTAACAAGTAGCTCGCGATACGCTTTCCGTTCTATTATAAATAGAGTTGGCAAAATATTGGGTTGGGCTCGCCCATCGGGCCAAAATTGCCACTTCGGGCCGCGCTGGGCTAGCCCAAAAATTCACCGGGCTCCTAATAATGTGAAGCCTGGCCCAACCTCGGGATTTTGGGAGCGCGGACGGGCTTAACTCGTGTAATTTTTATTTATTTTTTAAAAATAAATCGAGACCTAAAAAATAAATTAAATACATTTAAAGGTGCAACACATGTGTCTTATAATAACAAAAAAACAAGTTAATGGTCAATGTGCTTAAATTGCAAGTATAACACAATGATCAAATATTCAAAATCATCCAACTATGAAAAACTTAAAGACGGTAAATTTCGAACTCCTCTTCTCCCAAAGTATCTCTCTTCTTTCTTAGCCTTGTTAGCCTTACCCTACATACAAGAAGATAGAAAAATATTTTTATTTTTCTTTGAGCCCAAGCACAACTACCCAAATATTAGAAAATATTTTTAGTTAAAAATAAATAAATAAAAAAGATGGGCGGGCCTGAAAACCCCGAGCTTTTTTAGGCCCGGGCCTGATATCCAGGCGAGCTTTCTGGGCAGGCTTTTTTAGGCCCGTCTTATTTTGGGCCTCTATTTTCAAAACCCAACCCGACCCCGGGTACAGGTACCCCGGGCTGGCCCATAGGGCCGGCCCCATTTTACCGGCCCTAATTATAAATAACTTATATTTCTTTTTAGACTTTCAAATTATAAATAATTCAGTCTTAAAATAATAATCTAATGGATCACACTAGCCAAACACATTTTTTCTAATTCTGACGTCTAAAAATTTTGAACTAGTTATAACATGTCGGTGGGAGTATTTTTTTTGTCGAATTAAATAAATTTTATATAATCCAATGACGAATAAAGTTTACATTTTATTCATGTTCATAGGCTCATGTAGCCCAACTATCTTTTCATTCAGAAGGGTCCAATTAATAACATACCCAATGTATTCTCATAAAATACTTTTTAAGGCCTATAATTAAACCTAAGCCCAGAATTATTGAGCCCAATGTTATTGAATCTTTCTTTTCCTTTCTACGCTGACTAATAACTAATAAGAGACTAAAATAGAGCTAAAAAAATATACGAGTACATATAAGAGATTATACGGATTTGCGGGGTAAAAAAATATGAATTAGGAGATGAATATGCCGATTCAAAGTAGAGGGATACAAAATCAACAATTTCGAAGGTGTCCTAATAAGTTTTAGAAAAAATATATCAAAAATCGGATTTAGCACGATTGAAGGGGTTGGTAGCTGCGGACCGCGGTACGCCCTGGATAAGTTTCGTTGATATAGAATATTCTTGTTGAATTTATAAACTGCACAATACTAATTATAGTGCACGACCTATATTGAATAATAATTGATTGAATAAATATGGAATTCCATACTGTAGAATTACTGTAGCTATCTCACTTAAATGGTCACCAATTCATAGATATGGTGGCAAAACAGGCTATGCAGTAATATTGTCTCTCTCTTTCTAAAAATAAGTGGTACGCATGTAGGCAGCGTGTTCCAATGGTCTAAGAATTGTGGCCAGCAAACTGCATGAATATGTGAAAAAATCGACAAATACAACATAAATTCAAGTTCTATAATCATGTCATTCATCCATCAAGTTATTGTGGTCAATAAATTATTTTATTTTTGTAAAATAAGAAAATAATTATAAAAAAACTCAAAAATAAATATAAGAAATAATAATAGAGTGGAGGGAATACTTAAAGTGAAAATGATTCAAAATATTCGTTGCATGCATGGCTATGGGACGTGAAGCTAGAAAAGTGCACAAATATCTGAATCTGTTTAAACTCCATATATAATTTAGAAATCAAACGATAGTCAAATTATTGACAAATCTAACCACAAATGTATGATTTCATAATAAATGTGTACCTTCCCAACTAAAAAAAAATGATATGTATGTGTACCTGCCCAATTAATCTAGGATTGATAAAGTGATGTGCAATATATTCCATTCAAAAATTCTCAGGCGATCTAGAAAGTGCTACCTATCCTAAACACTAAATACTCAAGTCTTTTCTTTATTTTGTTTATTTATACCTACCCTAAACACTAAATACTCAGTCTTTTCTTTATTTTGTTTATTTATGAATTTGATCAGAAACTGCCAATATGAACAATTATTAATCAGATTTGACGTGAATTAATTTGGATGAAAACAATCAGATTTCCCCCTACAATTTTTCCGGCAGGAGGAGGCATGAAGATTGGAGATCTAGAAAGCCATTTAAAATTAGACAAGTAGACAGTCGAATCTACTTACGTAGGCCATAATCTATAAACCACGCTTTAAATTTAAAACGTAGTCATGAGGAAGAGCCTAAATTGCATTGGCATATATATATATATACGCAATGCAGGACACGACAGTCGACACCGTATGAATACGAAGCTACGTATTTTTTTTAAAATTCAAGACAAATGTGTAAAATTAAATATAATTAAAATAAAATAAGAAATATAAAATAAATTAAAATTAAAATTAAACTTCAAAATTATATGTGAAAATAATAAAATATAGCATAAACGCCAAAGCATATGATTATAACAATAACATATTTAATTGTATTTTTTTAATATTGAGAAAGCCATACAACTTTTGATGCATAAGGATAAATTCACACAATTGTTGTTTGGCCAAATACTTAACTCCTTATCTGCAGGTAAGAGAAGAAATGTATAAATTACTAAAAATCGAAAACAATTTATAGTATTACACAAAAGTTCGGGGGCCGATCGTACCCACCCGCCCCCCTTTGAATCCGCCTCTAGAGACAGTGAATCACGATTTTGTATAAAAATTAGTTTCATACATTGAAATGAAGAACTAAGCTTATGTGAATAAGTTAATGTATAACTCAAAATCCAATATAATCGATTCTATTAAGAGAAGAAAAAAAGTACACATATTATTAAAAATTCATCAAAATTTGATCAGGTAGAAACATACACAATCTTCACTATACAAAACAATAAATAATTGTACTATCATAAAGTTTACCTGAAAAAATGTATGTTTAATGTAATTTGTTCGACACCTATAAAACGATAACACTCGTAAGCGTACCACCTCCATACACCTCTCTCTCCTCTCCTGTCCGTCTCTCTCTCTCTCTCTCTCTCATCATGAAGATCACTGTGAAGGGGTCCACGTCGTGAAGCCAATAGAGGAGACGCCACGTGGCAGTATATGGCTATCGAACCTAGACATACTAATGCCGGCGACCTACCACACGCGCAGCCTCTACTTCTTCCGCCCCGATGGCGCCGCCGACTTCTTCGACGCGGCGGTGCTGAAGGCGTTGCTCAGCCGCGCTCTGGTCCACTTCTACCGCTTCGCCGGGAGGCTGGGGAGGGACGAGAACGGCCGCATTGAGATCGACTGCAACCGCGACCTCCTAAATTGCGTTGATTTATCCTAAAGATTTCATTTCAATTGGAATTGCGACGGCACGGTGGACGATTGCGGATACACCCCTAGGGCTGAAGTGGCACGCGTCCCGAAGGTGGATTACTCTCAGGGGATTTCGACTTTTCCACTTTCGTTGATGCAGGTGGGTCGCTTGACATCCATTCACTCTGATATTTATCCATTTTGAGTAGTTTTTTTTATTTTCATAGTCGTTAAAGTTCTCAAATTTTCGTAAACTTAAAGCAAAATATCAGAATATTTTAATTTTATAAATAATATTTCCTCCATCTTATTAGTAGTATATCTATTTTCCAAACGAATTGTCTCATTCATAATGTTTTATTTCTTAATTTTCGTTTTCAAAAGAAATTAGCAGCTATTAATAGAACGAAAGAAGTATTAAATAGTATTGGAATAATAAAAAGTATAGATGAATATTATTAAATCATCGAGTTCGAGTCTTGAACTCATATTATTTATGGTTTTTTTTGTTTCCTATATAGTTGCGGAATAGTTAATTTGAGGGTCTTATGGTGGAACCAGAAAAAAAATAAAAATATGTTGGAAGTAGGGCTCAACTACACGTCCTAATGTATATACCACTTTCACTTCTTCATATTATCTACACGAAAATAATAAATATTGACAATTTGGGATCTTAACCCTAAAGGTAATTCCGGTCATGCGTGGCTAAAAAACAATTGCAAGGGTTTACATTACTTTGCAGCTACAGAATAAAAAACAATTAAATTTACAGTAATCCCAAAAATTTTAAACATTTAATTTGCGGCTGTAAATCAAGAAAATGTCTATAAGTGACATTTAATAAAACATATAAATAGCTGCAAAACAGCACAAATTGCTGTAAATCATGGACACAGTAAGGGTTTGGGGCTCAATAATAATTACTATATTTATGATGTTTGATTTACTTTTGTCTGCCCACAGATTAGATATGGTTTTACTTTGATTTTTGTGCTGGTATAGTTGTACTTAGAATAGTAATCGTAGAAATTAAGACCAAATGAATTGATGGCGTGGTCCACATTATCGCTCAAAATTACTGTAGGGATAGGGGTATCCAGAAAATTCAGCCTGCTAGCTAATATGACGGTGACTTTTAAAGGCTGATCAGGACACACACACTTGCACTCTCTCACTACACATGTTTCTAAATTTCACATTTTCGTTATTTAGTTTTTAAATTTCAATTTACGTTAACATGATTCGGATCAAATAGTACAATACTTGATCAGTGATACTATTCATATATTAGAATATATGTGTTTATAAAGTGGTTCATGTAGGAACTGTACTTACGCCTATATTAATTTTTTTAATTCTCGTGCTGAAATTAAAAGGGACAATAATAGCGGGACGGGGGACAGAGGGAGTATGTTTTATGTTTGATGTTGAAGGTTATAAAAGTGTCAAATTGCATATTTTTTACATTAAAATTTAAAAATTATACAATTATGCATACTTTCGTAGTTATATGTAAATATAAGTTATGTCGGATCCACGTGGTATGTATCTAAATACTGTGATTTGCATTCGAAATGTGTTGGATATTTATATAAAAAATACAAAGGTGCTAATTAAGTGTTATGAGCACATTTCTACTAAATACTCTCTAAAAGAGAGAAGTGCTAGGTTCATTGCGAAAAGCCACTTTTTAAATTTCTATTAAAATTATACTACAGTAAAACCTCTCTAAATTAATATAGTTGGAATTGAGAGATTTTATTATCTTAAAGAGATATTAATTTATCTATAAATTAATATTTATTAATTTAAAGAAAGTTTTCGACCTGAACGAAATAAAGTGTATAATTAATATCTAAAAATAATGAACTCTAAAAAATAAAATGAATCAATTGACTACATTTAAGAACAATAAATTAAATTTATTATTTTATTTACGAGTATCAAATTATGAAGATTTTACTTAATGTATTAAATTTTAAAGTTACTATGTTTGCAGTTTACTCGTTTTAAGTGTGGTGGGGTCAGCTTAGGCGTCGCCAACGAGCAACACGTGGCGGACGGCATCGCCGGCCTCCACTACATCAACACATGGTCGGAATTCGCTCGAGGCGGTACCACCTTCACTCCGCCGCAAATGGACCGCCATCTCCTCGTCGCGCGCGACCCCTCGCAGCCGCAGTTCGACCACATCGAGCACCACCCCTCGCCGCCGCAAAAAACCCCTCTCGACATCACCGACGAATCAAAATTCGTTGATTCCTCGGAATACTGAAAGTTGATCTATCAAAATCCGTTGATTCGCGCACGAATGCCAGAAATTGATCTTTGTTAATCCATTGATTTGACACACGAATACCTAGGATAACGGCATCCAAAGTCGGTCCGCCTAGCGGAGGGGAATGATGGACGAACGGTCGCACCGTCGATTTTCTTCAATCTTCCAATCTACTAAACTAAAACATAAAGATGCATTTATATAGGCTTACAATAATAAATATTAAACTTAATAATAAATAACAATTATCTATGCTACCTTTTGAAATTCTCCGAGTGACTTTTTGATTTATGATATGCCTCTTCATCATTATCCCCGAGTCGGAAGAAATTCGTCCTCGAATTTTCAATAAAATGAGAAGCCAATCTGCGAGCCCAATAAAGCAGTCCACACTTCCAGATTAAACCCAATAGAATAACCAAGGTTTGGGCCCATGTTTCTCCACAAGGAGCCCACTTCGTTGCAAGACCTAGATCTTGGTTAGGCATTTCTTTCGCATACCACGAGAGTTTGGATTTTCCACTAACTGAACGGTCATGTGGAGACGACGGTGGCGCCGGTCAAAAACACGTCAGGCGGCGGATGGGATGAGCTTGCGGCAGCAGCTGATGCACGGGCGCGCGTAAAGAGCTTGCTGGTCGGTGGGCGCGGTCTCGAGCAAGGCAGTTATAACACCCTAGTTTTAAATAACACATTATTTTTGATAAAGAAGCACCAATAATCATTTAGGGAAACCGTGTTGAAAAAAATTTATCCAAATCCAAGTGTCACTTCAATATATTGTGCATATGATTATTTAGGGAAAATATTTATTCAAATTCAACTTAACTTCAATATATTGTGCATATGATTATTTAGGAAAAATATTTATTCAAATTCAAGTGTAACTTTAAAATAAGTCCAAAACTTAAGCAGCAGAAATATAAATAGAATGGGATTTTATCCAAAACTAAACTAAGAAGAAATCTTTAAAAGCAAAATACGAGTGCGTCATTCGATCTTCCACACGCCTCCGTGCTCATTTTCCTGAAATGATTAGTGAGGGATGAGTATACATAGTACACTCAATGTGGGACATATGTTATGATTATCCAAACTGATATAACCGGGTGACAAATGTAATAAATCACATTATAAATGACGTTACCACAAAGGCAACCTATGACATCACCACAAAGGCGGAAAATGATAAGTTGTGCACAACCGTGATGTTAAAATGAAGGATAATTATAAGTCAATCCACAACATATGAAATGTTAAAATGAAGGATGACTAAATAATATATCCAAGAACACTCACAAGAGGTTAATATGAAGGATAACGAGATAGCCAATCCAAGAACATATGAAATGTTAAAATGAAGGATGACCACTCGTTAATCCAAGAACCATCTTCTAATGAATATGAGATAATACTTGTCGACAATCACATCAATAAGGATAATCATAAACCAACAGCATAAGTAAGCGTCCACACACCTTGAATCCATTGTGTAAATGACTTGAACAAAATAAGATAATTTAGTATCTTAATTGCGCCATACCTAAATGTTCAATAAAATTTGAAACCTATAATAAATATTTATACATAAAAAAATAATGCATGACATGTAATGAGGAATGAAATTCTCTACATAGTCTATCTTAAAGATTTCGTACCCACGTAGTCCTAATTACAAATACAAATGAATCTTATATCACAATACATTAATTATCTCATAAACAACATTTATGTTAAAATATTATATTACACCTAACTATTACACTTACTATCAAATTATATATATATATTTAATGAAAATCTTGAACTCGAAAATATATATATATAATGAAATTGGATGAAAATTTAAATTATAATATTCACATGTGTTTGATTTCAGTAAACGAAAAGGAAGAAGAAAATTTAAACTATAATGAAATTAAATCATATACTCCCTCGGCTTAAAAAAAGTCATTTAATCCCTTTTAGATCATTCTCTCCTCAACAACTAAAATCAATTACTGATTATAATATCAAAATTTTCTAGAAACTTCATTATCAAATTTTACAAACATGCCAAAACCAAGATCAAACTATGAAATTATCTATACATATACCCTATATTCACATAATGCCCCAATCATCTAAATTCAAAGACCACATTTTAGAATTATACAAAACTAGATTTAATACGAAAAACATATATGCTCATGAAAATTTTAGATGCATAATCTACTAAACTAAAATAAAATAAAATAAACATTTACCTCAAATGCAGTAACAATTTGGATACTCCACTTAAGAGAAAATAATCTAAATATTTGAGAAAGTCTTCACAAATGATTTGAGAATTTGAGATTTGAAATGTGGATGCTAAGTTTTACTTTTAAACAAAACTCTCCATTAATCCTCTTAATTTCTCCAATATGTTACAAATCATTACATTAAAAATAAATCAATCACCTTAATAAATCAATACATTACAAATCAATACATTAAAAAGAACATTTTATTTAATGCAAAATCAATCACCTTAATAAATAGTATTTATGCACAATTGATTTAATGCAAAAATAAACCAACACAATTTATCTAATGCAAAATAAATCAACATAATTTATGCACAATTTTTTTTAATGTTTAATTCAAAATAAACCACCTTAATAAGTATTTATGCACAATATATATTCCAAAAATAAAAATATGAAATGCATACTCAACATAATACATTTTTTTTAAATAATAATAATAATAGTAAAACCACATAAAATCACTTTTGGACGGGTTGTAACAGCAGTGGGCGGCTTGAGCGCGGATAGATGCGGCCTGCTGGCTGTGACAGTGAGGAAGAAGCAAATCTGCCGGACTTGAGCAGCGGCTGACAACTGCGTCGGCCATACTGAAACCTTCCTTTTTTTTTGTCCTTTGCAAAACTGGATTTGAACACGAAATGGGCAGAGCTCTCCTGAACGCCGAGATTCAGCTCTGATACCAAACTGATGCAACGGAAATATTAAAATACAAATGTAAATTCGAATAACATTAAAGATAATGGAATAGGTAATTGAAATCTATTGGAATACCGAAAGTCGATCTGTCAAGATCCGTTGATTTGCGCACGAATGCCGAAAATTGATCTTCATTAATCCATTGATTCAACGCACGAATATCGCGGATAATGACATTCAACGGTCCACCTAACGGAGGGAAATAAGGGATGAACGGTTGCATGTCGATTTTCTTCTATCTTTCAATCTACTAAACTAAAACAGAAAGATACTTTATATAGACTGACAATTATAAATATTAAACTTTAATAATAAATAAAAACAATTATCTATGCTGACTTTTGAAATTCTTAATATGATGATATGCCTCTTCATCAACATTAAACCTCACCGGGACCAAGTCAACGCCCTCAAACAAAAAGCCAAAACCGCCGCTGCCGAAAACATCCGCTGCACCTCCTACGAAGCGATCGCCGGCCACGTGTGGCGCAGCGTCTGCCTCTCTCGCCGCCTCCCTCCCGATCAGGAGTCCAAGCTGCAGCTCCCGGTCGACGGCCTCCCCGGCCTCCGCCCGCCGCTCCCGCTGAAATTCTTCGCGAACGGGATCTTCTACACGGCGGCGTTCGCCACGTGCGGGGAGAATGGAGTCGAACCCGCTGAGCTTCGCCGTCGGGAAAGTGCACGAGGCGGTGGAGCGGATCGAGAACGACTACGTGAGATAGAATCTGGATTATCTGGAGGTCCAATTGCCGAAATCGAAAAACCTAATTCGGAGCGGGAACAACGTGAGATGCCCTAATTTCGGATCAAGAGCTGGGTGCGGCTGCCGTTCTACGAGGCGGACTTCGGGTGGGGGAAGCCGATCTTCGCCGGACATGGCGAAGCTTTGTTTGAAGGGAAAAGCTTCTTGTTTGCAGATCCGAGGAATGAAGGCGGAGTTTTGCTTTCGATTTCGCTGCTCAAGCCGCATATGGAGGTCTTCGAGAAGCTTCTATATGATATCTGAACTAATAATCATGATTGGCTGAATTTGGTTTAGAAGGTTGATGAAGATTATGTCGACGTGGATCAGATTAATTTTTGTGTGAGAATTAATTAATTTTTTTTAATTGCATGTTTGTGAAAGTTGTTTGGAATAAATCTGGCATTCCATTCTCTCTCTATATAATTAGAATTTCATGAGCAAATTTCCATTCGGTTTCGATTATGAATCGTGGTTATGTGCCTTTTTTTTTTCCTTATAATTTAGAAATTCGTCTTTTATAATCCGTCAAAGTGTGCAGGTAAAATAGTTGCGTAAATTATACTCTTATCAAAAGACAAATGCGACCACAATATTGTCAATATACCAGATTCAGAGCTCATGATTATACATAAATATGTAATTTCGGAGAATTACTAAATTTTCGGAAAATTGAAAAAAAAATCCTAAACAATTACACGATTAGATCTATAGAGAGAGAAGGGCATAAAAGTACGTGGCCTAACTCGAGTACATTTTTTTGGGTCAGGTCACACCAATTATTCTTGGCAAATAACTTCATACACATATGGCCTAATTTTCCATTTCTCACAAATTGACAACTCTAATACTAACTTTATATATATGTATATCTATATGTATGACCTGATTTTCCAACCTTCAAATAAACAACTCTACTAGGCACTGTGGACGATAACGGCTTCAAACTTAGGGCTGACGGCAACATCGTTCTCAAAGTGGATTATTCTCAAGGAATTTCGAGTTTTCCTTTCACTTATGCAGGGGTGTGTCTTGATATCCATACACTCAAATTTTAAGCTATTTCGAGAATTTATATGCTAAGTAGAAGACAATAACATGCACTTTGATTTCAATCGTGTCGGATATATATTGAAAGTGGAGAACTAGGCCAGGGCGACTACCCAAAGGTTCCTAAATTTTGAGAACTCAAAATTTTAAAATTTATCTAAAATGTAGGCTTGATTCGAACACATTTGTGATATTTTTTCAGCCGATTAAATTTTTTTTTTATTGATTTGTTAATCAAAACAATATAAATTTAAAATTTTAAGGTCCCAATGGCCCGATTTTTATTTCGGGGGCCTCGTTATTCATTTTTGCCCAAGGCCCTTATTTCTTTCGAAATGACCCTGTGTATTTGGACACTCCAACATAATACCATATTTTAATTCAGATATGATACAACATTCCAATTACACATTAAAACGTAATTATAATTTATTTTTTTAGAAAATTTAATTTGTTTATATGTGATTTATTAGGACAACGCCGTGTTAATATTTTAGAATATACCGAACGCTACAACCTACAATAATTAATATATTATGATGAAGTTTGATTAATTTGTTCGCTAATATTTAGTATTAGTGCTAGTACATTTATGATCGTCTTGACTTTGGATGGTGGAAGGACCAAATGACTCTATAACGTGGTCCATAAATTAATGCTATAGATTATTGTAAGGAAAAAAAAATTACAAAAAAGTCTAAGGTTAATATTATCCCATAATAGATTTGTAACCATGTAGGGTTTATATTATAATTTAAATATTTAATACGTACAAATGGTCAATATTTTTGTAGTTGATTAGTTTCAAATGTAGAGGTGTATGGAACTATTTTAGAAGCTCTTCTATGATATTTGAACCGTGTAAATATGGAAATAGTGGTTGTGGATTTATTTATTTAAAAAAAATCACTCTTATTTGTTTGTGCGTGCGTGTGTAATCTATCTGCTTCTTCAAACTATTGTTTGTTTAATAATGAATGAGAGTTTTTATCGTAGGTTTGTAAAAGCTGTTTGGAGTATATTCGGTATTCCACTCTTTGTAATTAGCATTTTCAAAATAAATTGTAGTACTTCAAATATCATCTCGAGTACATTAGTGAATCAAAATTCTTCCATACTAAAATGAAGAAAATTAAATTTATGTATAAAATAGATTGTAATAGAGTATTAAAATTAAATTTATGTATAAAATAGATTGTAATAGAGTATTATTTAAAATATGAGATATTTTCAAGAGCCTCGTATATTTCGTCTCAGCTCACGTGGGACTAATTTATCTTGTAATAACTTCATGGCCCGATTTTTTAAATCTCAATATTGACAACTATAGTAGATCGCTTGGGAAATTAAAGAAGCTGTCTTTTTTCTTTTATATATATATATATATATATATATATATATATATTCCTGTCATTATCTTGATTGACATATGATTTAATTTTAATTTGCAGGTAAGGTGATTACCTATAGAAGAAGTAAGTTTATATATACAAACTCTTATTTAGATTTGTGATATAAACATTAAACAGAAAACTTGTTTGGATTTTGCCTTGTATAATTAAGCACCACATGCCTTTCTTTTGCAATTCATTTTCTTTGTGGCCGAATAGTTTAAACTTTATTTCTTTTCTAAATTTCAACTTCATAATTTTTTTTGCCCTGTATAAATAAGTTTTTTAGTGAGTTAGTAATAAGTTGAATTGTGTCAAGCTCGAATTGCACTCGTTAATTTAACGAGTTTCACTAAATTAATTAGGATTATTAATATGTAAATAATACAAACTTTTGTCAACTTCTGAATTTGCTCTAACTAAAAAAAAGTTCGCATAAAAACATAATTTTATTAAATTTACAAACTGGCAAAAACAAGGATGGCGACAATGCTCTATTTTGTTCACTCCTTAAATAATAGTACTAGAAGTCATTTATGTGCCAAATGATAACAAATTCATTTATGTGCCAAATGATAACAAATTCAATGATAATTAAATCGCCGAAGTCCTCGCCGGTGTATAAATCATAACAAATTCAATGGTCGTATAACTATACTTACAAATTTGAATCCACCTAAAATTTGTATATTTACATATTAATAACCAATTAATTATTAATTATATTAATTAAAAATGAGTACATCCTATGAGAGTTAGAGGTGGGAATAAACCACAATAATAATAAAATTATTTCGTATTACGACTCGGCTACAGAACTATAGATGGTAAGCTTACTATAACAATAATTAACCAACTTATCTACAATATCATAGTCTTATGCCCACTCTTACACAAATCTCTCTCTCTCTAAGAAGCATGAAGACGAACGTGAAAGCGTCGACGATGATAACGCCAACGGCGGAAACCCCTAACGGCAGTTTATGGCTGTCGAATTTGGATTTGCTAATGACGGTTACCCACCACACACGCACCATCTACTTCTACCGCCATGACGGCGCCGCCGATTTCTTCGACGCGGCGGTGCTCAAGGCGGCGCTCGGCCGTGCGCTGGTAGACTTCTACCCCTACGCGGGGAGGCTGAGGGAGGACGATAATGGCCGCATCGAGATCAACTGCAACGGCGAGGGAATCTTGTTCGTGGAGGCGGAGTGCGACGGCGCGATAGACGACTTGGGCGGGTTCGGACCCCGCCCCGATCTCAATCTCGTTCCCAAAGTGGATTACTCTAACGGAATTTCCACGTTTCCGTTATCTCTGCTTCAGGTCCTTTATTTCAATTTTTTAGTTCTTCAAACTGGAGAAAAATAAAATTATTTTCGAAGTATTTAAATAATTAGTAACAAAGTTTTTAATCTAATCTTAGTTGTTCGAATTCTCAATTCTCATCACCACTGGCTAGTCAATTTTGCATTGTACTTTATATTTACCATATAACGAATACATACATGAATTGTTATATATACACATCATTTCAATATTATTTATAAAAAAATTAGAAAGTACATACATTTCGAAAAACTTTCATTATCATATTATGGAACGATCTCCAATTTAAAATGAAGTCGTCCACAAATAAAAAGATATATCTTCGAGGACATATCGACATTTACAAAAATGCGGCGACGACAGCGGCGGACGAGAAAATTACACCACCTACGAGGTCGTCGCCGGCCATGTCTGGCGCTGCGTGTGCATCGCTCGGAAGCTTCCAGAAGATCAGGAAACAAAGCTCCAACTCCCGGTGGACGGGCGGCGGCGGCTAAATCCGCCGCTCCCCACCGGTTGGTTCGGAAACGGAATATTCTACACGACGTCGGTAGCTCTCTGCGGCGAGATGGCGGATAATCCGCTGAAATTCGCGGTGGGGAAGGTGCGCGAGGCGGTGGCGCGTGTGGACGACGCGTACATGAGATCGGCGTTGGATTACTTGGAATTGGAGGCGGCGGATTTTGGTGAGCTTAGGCGCGGCGAGAGGTTTGTGAAGTGCCCTAATTTTGGGATCACGAGCTGGGTTAGGCTGCCGTTTTATGAAGCCGATTTCGGGTGGGGAAGCCGGTTTGTTGCCGGCCGGCGGCGGTGCAGAGCGAAGGGAAGAGTTTGTTGTTGGTTGACTCGGAGAATGAAGGAGGATTGGTGGTTGTTATTACGCTGCTTAAGCCGCATATGGAGATATTCAAGAACTTGCTCTATGATATTTGAAGATCTATATATAAAAATATATAGAGAGAGGAAGAGAATTGTAAGATGGTATTTATTTTTTAATAATGAAGAAAACTCGTAACCGAACATTTTATATGTAATATACTTTTACATGTAAATGTTAATTTTAAAATATACATGGGATGGGGTGAGAATCAAATACATAAATAATATTTAAATCTATTTATATGATTGTCATTTAGTGATTTGTTGCATTATAAATGAATAAAGTTGCCATTTATTACTAGCTAAAAGCGCATTATAATTACACACAATAATCTACCGTCATGCAACAAACATAATATATGTTGCCACATATTATGACGTTTCATCTAACATTAAATATATTATTGAAATTCGACTGTTCATTTTATTGGATCAAATTATTAATATTTGTATTTCGTACTATGATGGTTGCTTTTGTCTGTAGCTATGTCTATATAGTTATTATATTATATAGTGTGTTGGAATTTACTAGAGTATAATGGAAAATGTAGCACATTCAAAGATAAATACAAAGGAATAAATATACTATAATTGAAAATGTAGGCTCTTTTTGGGCCCTAAATAACTTGATTAAATATCTAGGTAAGGCCCATTAATTTCTGACCCATGTCCGTAAAGTTGGAATATGTGGCCCATTAATACTCGGCCTAATATAATCCACTATCTTCTTCTGCGCTCTCTCTCTCTCAAACTCTCTCATCCTCCCTCGACCCAGCCATCACATTGCACTCCCTCTGTCTCATATATACAGTTTTGTACATCTTCCCTCCCACTAAACAAGTTTCATTCCGAAAAATAGAAAGAAATAAGTGGATCACAATCACTTTAAATAAGTAGGTCGCAACACCTTATGTTTTTACACCACATTTTTTTTCCACTCAATTCTTAAATTCTCGTGACGAAAAGAAATGAGATTTGTTTAGTGAGACGAAGGAAGTAAATTATATCGAATGTCCTACTGATACTATCTCATTTCCATAAAATGAAATAAAATAACACTACAAATAACCCAAAATCATGTGGTGTACTTATGAAAGTTAAGTTATTAAAACTTTGTGCTGAAACCATACATGACAATATAAATGTGTACTTATGTTTGAAATATAAATGTGTACTTATGTTTGAAACCATACATGACAATATTAAGTTATGAGTACTTATGTTTGAAATATAAAATAATAATTTTGGTAGACATATGATGTGTGACTACTTTGTTTACTGGGATAATTAATAGGGGACTTGTATGTCTATTGCAGGTCAGATTGAATTAAATCGAGGCATGTGACGCTCAACCATTAAATTTATTACTAATATGTAATCAAATTTCAGAATCCGTAGCTCTCAGATTTTATAATCTCATGACGGTTAATTTAATGCACAGGAATATCAAACAAGTTGGGGAATTTCTGTCGTTTGGAATAACATAGCGATTAAAGTGAATAATCTGTTATCGAAAGATCATGACCTTAAAATCTACCAAATCCGCTATGTGTGAGTTATGCTGATCATTCTAAAAAAAAAAAAGTTGGAAACTTTTGATCGGTTTACTTTTATGTGACGAGGCCTGCCTATACAAAAGGAAATAATTTTCAGATTATTAAATGATTTTGGATCTGGATTCCCACGCTGGGATGCTGTGCTGGCAACCTTTCCCATTTCTTTATTTCTATCTTTTATCCACTTTTTACATTTTTTAAGTTTTCCGATTAATTTAAAATTTATCTATTTTACCCCAACAATTTTGGGAGATTCTGAAGACAAAATGGCAACGGCCCAGATTAATTGTAAAAATACGAAAAGGCCTAATGATGTACTACACCCCTCTCAAATTGAAATCTTTTTTTTTAATGAAAAAAATATTGTTAATAGTGGTAGTAGATATATTTTACGGCTCACGCATCCTTAGAATAATTTCATATTAAGAAAAATAAAATCAACAATAATGTAGATTTTTGTTTATCCTAATCGGATCTCATATAATTGAGGAGAGAGAGATTACCGCTTTAATACTTTAATCATTAAAGATTTATAATTAATCATAAAACTAATACTACTAACTCTCTTTATTCTATAGATAGATATAAGACTGTAACTACTCCGAAATATATCAAAACCAAGGCCACCTACTTTTTTAGATGGAGGAGTCACCATCATGCCGAGAACAGAGGCAGCCATTCTAGCATAATATCCGCCATAGTAATATAAAATAATACTTCATAATTTTTAAAAAATATTATCTATCTTTAATATAACTATACACTTCTAGAAGTAATTCAAGACATATATATATATATATATATATATATATATATATATATATATATAATATATGAAATAACTAAACTTCCAAATTCATTAGATATATTTCTAGTGTATTTTAATACATTATGAACAGGCAAATTGACAAATATAGTCCTCAGTCTTTACGATTTTGCGACATTTGTCCTCAATCTATTTTTTTTTATTTTTTGTCCCCAAACTATTTGTTTTTGCGATTTTCGTCCCACCGTCAATTTTTCCGTCAATTATACCATTAATCAAGTTTTAATTAAAAATAAATAAAAAATCGAAAGGGTAAAATTGGAATTTTGAAATAGCTAATTGACAAATCTTGTCCCCCAACTTTCCAATTTTGTGTAATTAGTCCCTAATCTTTTTTTGTTTAATTTTTTGTCCCCAAACTCTCATTTTTTGCAATTTTCGTCACGCCATTTAATTTTATATCAAATCGAGCCCCAAACTTTTATTTTTTTGTAATTTTCATCCAACCATTTAATTTTATTTCAAATCTAGCGTTAATCAAGCTTTTCAAATCGTGCATTAAATAAAATAAAAAACATATATTAATCAAACTTCCATCTTCTCGACGGCTATATTTTCTTATCTCTTCTGTCGCTGCCCAAACACAAAAACTTACTGCTTATCTCAATAACTATGCTTGAAAATCAAGACCGGTGCTGAGGAGAAAGGGACATTGAGTGAAAAATAAAAGTGGACCCTTTATCTAGCTAAGGGGTCGTGCGTTTCCCTCTAGTGTGACACTAAAAATCTTAAAATAATCCATTTTCAAGTAATTTTTTTTGGTATAAAATTATTTGCTCCTCTAGTAAATACAAAAATTATTTATTTATAAGAATCATTTATAATACCATTTTTTCATAATTGTATATATACATTTTTATTCTATGTAAGCTATACCAAAGAGAGTTTTTTTTTTAATTAATCGAACGGAGGACCTTTTCAGATTAAAAACAAGACTTTTATTATCAAAATAACGCATAATTACTATAAAGACAACGTTTTATATTTTTCGTCCGCACTAGATTTGGGGCCCTAAAAATTTGGGACCCTGTGCTGGTGGGCTGCCAGCACATGCTCAAACTGGCCCCAATGAAAATCCAAACCAAGATGAAATCATGCGGAATTGAGCGGACGAAGTATTATTTCTATGTTAGCATAATGTATTTCCCATTGATGAAATCACGATAGAAAATTTTTTGAAAACCTATTTTTCAAAATGAGAGGCACTATACTAATCCTGCTAGCAGTGGCGTAAACGTAATATGTTGCCGTAGAAATAATATTTCGTCCACTCAATTCTGCATGATTTCATCCGGATTGGGATTTTCGTGTGAAGTTGTTGATACCAACGGTAAGGTTCTATAATGGGTGGACGAAAATCGTAAAAATTAAAAATTTGGGGACAAATAAAAGAAAAGATTGAGGACTAATTACACAAAATTAAAAAGTTTGCGGACGAGATTCGCAAATTAGCTTTTTCAAAATTTTAATTTTACCCTTTTTAATTTATTTTATTTTTAATTAAAATTTGATTAACAGTCGAATTGACGAAAAAAATTAACGGTGGGATCAAAATCGCAAAAACAAATACTTTGGGATGAAAAAACCAAAAAAAAAAAAAAAATTGAAGACAAATGTCCTAAAATAGTGAAGTTTGATAACTATATTTGCAAATTTACCTTATGAATATTATTCGAAACCGTCAAACGATCTGATATGAGTTCTTTTAGGTGGAATGTCAAACCTTGTGTTAGATATGTAAGACTGGCAGGTTTGAGGAGCTCTCGGGCAGGCACTTCTGTTAGGTGGAGTGATAATGAAAATATTTTAGTTATTTTCCACATTGTACGGTCCCACTATGATTTAAGTAATAAATAATGGGGTGATAATAGTGTTTGATCGATATTAAGTGGGATTTGAACTTCTGTTTTATTTATTTGATGCTGTTAGTTTTGGATTTTAAATCATATATGTCGTGGAAATAATCCGAGAAATGTAACAATTTATACACATTTTTACATTTGTTCCATTCGAATGATATAATAGTTGAGATGGTAAATTCGGAATATACTGAATCCAAAATTCTAAACCTTAATTAGCCGATTTTCGTATTTTTTTGCTTATTTATTCAATATGCACTTAGTGTAGTTTTCTATTAAGTAATCTAGCCTAGTATTACTCTCAATTTCCCTCTAGCTCTATCAACTCGATCATGTAGCAGGTGGGCTTCAATAAATGGTGTGTGCAATTTAATATTAGAATATTAAAATCCGTGATTATGAAATAAAAGTAAAAGAGGAAGCTAGGGGTGGTATACACTACAATATGATAAAATAAAATAATTAATTCATTACAAGTCACAATAACTATTTACTATATTTATAATATAATCTTAAGATGACTAATTTTAATTAAAAACTAATACTCTAAGACTTAATTTGATTACAAATTTGTCGTCTACTATAGACCTCTCTTTATATCTTTCAAACCATAGTCTAATATGCAACCACATAGTTCTAAGTCTAGCCCTCTCTCTCTCTCTTTCTCTCTCAGAAGAATGAAGATCGAAATCAAAGAGTCGACGATGGTGCGGCCGGCGGCGGAGACGCCGAGCGGCAGCCTCTGGCTCTCGAACTTGGACTTGCTGTCGCCGGCGAACTACCACACGCTCAGCGTGCACTTCTACAGCCACGACGGCTCGGCTAACTTCTTCGGCGCAGCGGCGCTGAAGGAGGCGCTCAGCCGCGCGCTGGTCGACTTCTACCCGTACGCGGGAAGGCTAAAGCTGAACAAGGCGAAGCGCCTCGAAATCGAGTGCAACGGCGAGGGGATCTTGTTGGTGGAGGCGGAGTGCGGCGGCGCGTTGGATGAGCTCGGCGATTTCACGCCGCGGCCGCAGCTCAACCTCATCCCTAAAGTTGATTACTCCAAGGGGATGTCCGCGTACCCGCTTATGCTATTTCAGGTATTTTAAATATTTAATTTTTTTTCTTTTTTCTTGGTTTTGAATTTATTTTTGGCTCGTGACTAATAATTAATGAAATGGCACCATATTTTTTATTTATTTATGAGATAATACGAAAATGTATTCGTATATCAGTTTGTACTTTTTTTTTATGTTATATACTCCCTCCGTCTCCTTCCATTCATTATGTCATATAGAGTTTCGCTATTGAGTTTAAGAAATTAAATTTAGTGTGAATGATGCAGGTGGATATGATTTTTTATAATTCGTAGTGTTATTTTCTTTTCTTTATTCAAAAAGAGACAATAAGAGTAGAACAAGCCAAATTTACTATAGAAGACCGTATTAATGGAATAGAGGGAGTACATATTATATATATACTCCATCCATCATATTATTTATAGCCACATTTTTTCAACATAGAAATTAAGTGAATAAATTATGAAGTGTAAGAGGGAGAATTAAGTGAAGATGATAAAGTAAGAGAAATAGTAATAATTAATTTTTAAATTTGGAAAGTGGCCACTAGGATATTCAATTGGGAAAGATGGTCATTTGTAGTGGAGTGGAGGGGATACATAATTTATAAAATCATTATGATCACAATTTTTTTCAAGATATTATTATTTATTTCTATTAGTAGAATTTTCAAACATGAAGATAAGACATCTATTATTGACCAGTTGTTTTGTTGGACTATATTGTTGAGGTTCTAATTCATGTATAAATGTAATAAATGGGTGTTTTAATTTTATAACAACCAAATTAAATTCCAACTTTAATTGAAGTGGTTTCAAAGATAAATAATTCAGATCCTTCATATATGAATAAAAATATGAATTTTATTATTCGAAAGATTATTATTCCAACTTTAATTGAAATGGTACGAAAATTAAAAAAATGAAATTGTGTAGTATATATGATTTGATTTTTTATTTTTTTAATTTTAGTTTATAGATAGTTTGTCTTTTAAGAAATAAAATATTTTTTTATGAAATGGCTCGAAAAGAAAACAAACACTTTCTATCAGAGAAAGTATTTACTTAATTCAAAAGAATGGCCGTGTTTTCTTAATCTACTATTCTCTAATTTGGACATATATTAATAATAAATATGATTATTAAAAGTGGTTTCACATTTATGGCATATTGTCTTTAATGCTTCCTTATATTTAGGTAGTGTCATTTTCCAATTTTTCCTATGTGCAATCGGTTCGTTATCATATCAGTAAAATGACAAAATCATACTTGCTGAATAGTATATTTATGCAATAAATTTGCACAACGATGATCCATCGGGGCAGCTGGATGCGACTTTTCTATAATCATGCCGAGTTTTAATTTTTTATACACGTATAATTGAAAAAAGATTTATTTCGATATTTCGCTCCCTTAACTCTTAAAATTGACTATCTAATATTAAAATAAAATTGGAACAAAGAATTATTTTGAATTCACTAATATTTAAGAACATTTTTTTCCCGCAGATAACTCGTTTCAAATGCGGCGGAGTAGCCCTCGGAGTTGCAAACGAGCACCACTTATCCGACGGCGTCGCCGCCCTCCATTTCATCAACACATGGGCTCACTATTCTCGCGGCGTCCCCGCACCTTCCCCTCCGCCGCACTTCGACCGCACCGCCCTCTCCGCCCGCAACCCCTCGAAGCCGCAGTTCAGCCACGCCGAATACCAACCCCCTCCCACCATGGAAAACCCTCTCCCCTCCACCGACATCGCCCATTCGAAATTCAAACTCACCCGCGCCCAGCTCAACTCGCTCAAAGCCAAATGCGCCGCCGCCGACTCCAACGCCCACACAAACAGCATCGCTAACGGCAAATCGGACGCCAACGGTACCGCTAACGGCAAATCCGACGCCAACAGGACCGCTAACAGCGCCGCCGCGGCGAAACGATACAGCACGTTCGAGGTACTCGCCGGCCACATCTGGCGGTGCGTCTGCACCGCCCGCGGACTACCGGCGGAGCAGGAGACGAAGCTCCACATCCCTTTCGACGGAAGATCCAGACTCAACCTACCCCCCGGCTACTTCGGCAACGCCATCTTCTTCGCGACGCCGATCGCCACGTGCGGCGAGATCGAATCGAACTCACTATCGTACGCCGTCCGCCGCGTCGGCGACGGAATCGCTCGCCTCGACGAGGAATACCTGAAATCGTCGCTCGATTTCCTGGAATTGCAGCCGGACATCAGCAAGTTGGCGCAGGGGGCGCACAGCTTCCGATGCCCGAATTTGTGGGTGATTAGCTGGGTGTGGCTACCGATCTACGAGCCGGACTTCGGCTGGGGGAAGGCGGTGCATATGGGGCCGTGGGCGGCGCCGTTTGAAGGGAAGAGTTACCTGCTACCGAATCCCGAGAACGACGGCAGCTTGTTCGTATCGATCACGCTTCACAAGCAGCACATGGAGCGGTTTCAGAAATTGTTCTACGATATCTGATTTGATCCCTTTTTTAATATTAATTTTTACTTGATTTCTGCATTTGGTGACTTTGTTGTATGTGTTAATTAATTTAATTTGGGTTATTCTCTCATAAATACACCAAGTTTTTTCAAATTCCCTTTTTGTACTCGAATTTTCAGTTTAGCTTACAAATATACGAGCTCTTGATTTGTTTCAAACTGCATGTGAGATAAATTTCCCCCAAATCGAAGCTGACATGGCAGTCGGAAAATTCTGACGTGTTTTCGCCGGCGGTGTATGAAAATGATGTCGTTTTAGGTGGTTTCTTTTTTCTTCAAAAATCTTATACTTAAGCAAAAAATAATAATTATGCAAAATCCCAAGCCCTTCTCACCGACTGTGTTCTTTCCGCTGCCTCTCTTCAACTCACCAAATTTCCATTCTTCAACTCACAAAATCGCTATTGTAGAAACGCGCCAATCTTCAACTCACCAAATCGTCATTCTCACCGAATATTTTATTCCCGATGCCGTTCTCCGCACAGTGCTTGTAGGAGCCCTAAAAACCCCTCACCAAATACGCCGACTAATTGCTTATAGGAGGTCAATCTGCTGAAGCTATGACGCCATCTTATATGGATACATTTGGTTTTTGGATATATCATGGTGGTGGTTTTCAGATAAGAGGAACTCAGAGGGTATATTACGGAGGGATTTTGGCATTGAAACCTGGGTTTGATGTCGACAGATTAGGGTATTTTGATCTTGTAGATGAAGTAAAGGAGTTGGGATATGATTCTTTTGATAGCCTATGGTATAAGATACCACAAATGGAGTCTTATAAGATACTTAAGAATGATGAGACGTGACGCAAATGCTGGCACATCTTATTACTTCTAATAGGGTGTTAGAAGTATTTGTTGAGGGCGGTAAAAAGCTGGGTGAGGCCGGAGGAGAGACAAAGAGAAAGGCAAGTGTAGAGACAAATGGTGTAGGAAGGGGAGAGGCAATTGTTGAGAGTAATAAAGGAAGGGGGAAGACAATTGTTGAGACTAGTGGAAGAGGAAGGGGAAAGATGATTGTTGAGACTAGTGGAAGAAATGGGAAGGCAATGGGAAAAGCAATTGTTGAGACTAGAGTAAGAGGTAGGGGAAGGCAAGGGTAGAAGTAGTTGGTGATCAGAATAGCAAGATTGATAGTGAGGTGGATACCGATTATATAAATTATTGTAATTTTAGAGAAAATGTTGATGATGACTTCCTTAGTGACAATGACTATGCTTCGAGGATGATGAGAATGCTGAAGCTAGGCATAATCTAAGAAAAAACAATGTTACCTTCGATGATATCACTCAATATTTTGAGAATGATATCGTTGCTGAAGGATGAGCTGTCGCAGCTGGTGAAGAGTCAGATTATGATTCTTCTAGGGACGTACACTCATCTTCAGAGACTTGAGATAAATCTTGGTATGCGGTTTGAAGATGGATTTCAATGTAGAGAGGCTTTGACTACTGTTTCTATAGAGAATGGATGGCCTATACATTTTCGAAGGGTATCTAAGCATCAACTCGAGGCCAATGCACTCCACCTTGCACTTGGAGGTGTTATGCAAGTATTGTGAAAAGAGACAATAATCTTGTTATCAAGAGTCTTCAAGGACCACACATTTGTCCTAGAACAATGAGAAATAAGTTGGCAAGTTCTAAGTGGATAGCAAAACAATATTTGAATATCTTCCGTATGAAGCCAGACATGAGAGTTAAAGACTTGGAGAAAGATCTCCTACAAAGATTTGGGTGTCAAGCATCTAAGAACCAACTTTACAAGGCTAAGGACATTGCATTGGAGAAACTTAGAGGATCAGTCCATGCACATTATGCTTCAATTCGAAGGTACATTGTCGAGCTACTACGCGTGGATAAGGTGGGCAGATTTCAATTGTTATTAGGTGATGGGGCTGTCTTTAAGGGTATTTACATCGGATTTAGTGCTCTTAGGAAGGGATTCCAAACGGGATGTAGGTCTATTATCGGTCTTGATGGGGCGTTTTTTAAAACTTATTTGGGTGGAGTTTTACTATGTGTTGTCGGAAAGGATGGAAACAACCAAATGTTTCCTATTGCATGGGCGGTGGTGGAAGTCGAGAATGAAGCATGTTGGACATGGTTTATAAAGATTCTGCTAGAGGGATTGGGAATCGGAGATGGCTTCGGTATGACATTCATTTCAGATCAGCAGAAGGTAATTATAAAATTTTCACCTTACTTATTATATTTCCATCGTCTATATAATAATTCCATATTTTGTTGTATAGAGGCTCCTAAATGCAATAAGCCAACTTGCACCAATGCTGAGCATAGAGTGTGCGCGAGACACGTATACAACAACTGGAAAAAGGTGCATTAATATTTTTATAATAAGCTGAAAGCTTCATTATTTAATTAGTTTAAACTTCCTAATTTTCATCCTTCAGCTATGCATCAAATTGTCATTCTTATCATAGTGAATCTGTAAGAACCTTTGAGAACATTCTTTTTTCACTAATGTTTAGGTGCACAAGGGCTTATCGTTGAAGAATTTGTTTTGGAGGCTAGTTAGAAGCACATACTTGGAGGAGTATAAATTGGCTCTTGAAGATCTCAAACAAGAAAATGTTGCAGCATACGAAGACTTCATTGAGAGGGACACGTATAAATTCTGTAAGGGTTTCATAAGCTCATATCCTCTATGTGACGTGGCTGATAACAATATTAGTGAGACATTCAATGGGTGGATATTGAATGCTAGGGGGAAACACATGATTCATATGTTAGAGGAAATAAGAAGTTCAATGATGGAGAGACAATATAAGAAATTAATGCAAATCAAGGATGTGAGTGATAGGATATGTCCTGCTCTTAAAAAAAACTAGAAAAAATCAGATATGATAGTAGGCATTGCTCTCCACGTCCGACACTTGGGGATAAATTTGAGGTTGACTTTATGGATGACAAGTTTGTGGTAAGCATTGGGGAGAAGTTTTGTTCGTGTAGGGTATGGGATATCAAGGAAATTCCATGTATACATGCATGCTCTGCGATTCACTACTTGAAAGAGGAACCTTTTACCTATGTACACAATTACTACACGGTAGAAAGGTATAGGGCAGCCTATAGCTTTGGGATGGAACCTGTTAGAGGTGAGAAAATGTGGCCAGATGCCGAGGGATATCCCGTGCAGCCACCATTCGTCAAAAAGTTGCCGGGAAGGCCTAAAAAGAAGAGAGTGAGAGATCCTCACGAGAGAGATCCCAAAAATCCAACCAAGCTTAGGAGATGTGGTGGCCGTGTCACGTGCAAGAATTGTCACCAAGAAGGGCACAATCGTGTTACATGTAAAAATGATCCTATTGAGAAGCCTGAAGAAAAGGTAAAAACGTAAATCTTGTTATTCTTATTTGTTTTTTATTTATTTGAGTAAAATATTTTTTGTCATTTATATTGTAGAGAAAAGTTGGAAGACCTCCAAAAAAAAAGGGCAACACAAGTTAAGCAGTCAAATGGAAACCAACTTGTCGTTTCTACTTCGGATCTTACATGTGAAAAGGTTCTCGTTGAGATTTGTTTTGATTTTTTGTTTGTTTGGAGTTCATGTTATTCCAGTTTTGTTTCTATTTGTCTGTGTTAAATATTTTTGTGCATTTTACATTGTAAAGAAAAGTTGGAAGGCCTCCAAAAAAAAAAGACGACACAAGTTGAGCAGTCAAATGAAAACCTACTTGCCATTTCTACTTCAAATCGGTCGGTCATTGCGAGGGAGAGAGCCATAGCGCAGAGTGGGATGAGAGTGCTAGGGGGAACGAATTCTGGAAATGTATATGTCCGGGTAAGTAGATAAATATTTTGTCATTTATTCCATTTTATTCCTAGATAATTGAACCATTTTAAAATTCTTAAGTTTATCAATCAATTGAAATTATTAATGTCATTGTATTTTTTGCAAAATAAATTATCTAGCTTGTAAAGTAAGTTCTTGTTTTTTCCTAAGGTAAATTTCTCTATATGCAGATGGACACTCAAGGTAAGGTGTATACCGTGAACCCCGCAGGCAAACAACCATCACAAGGACCTTCACCTGCATCGGCTTCTGGGAGTACGACGACTCATCTCCCAACAACGCAAGAAAGTCGAAACTAATCTGTTTTTTGCTTTGTATTCCATCGATAACTTTTGATGTGTGAACTTTCATGTAAACTATTATGTGTTAAAGGCTTTCTTGCAACTTTTATGAACTTTTAATATACTATCTGAAGTTTCCGGAAGAACCAAACTTATTTTCAGTGATTGCATTTGGAGGTGTGTGTTTGTAAGGAGAGGTTACTATTTGTTGCTGGTTTTGATACAGTTGGGATTGTCAGTTTATTGTAAAATCTATATAGTAGATTTGTTGTTTATGTAGAGGTTGTCAGTGATTTTTTCCATTTTCTGAAACAGAAATCTCATTCTATTTGCTTGAAGTTTTTCATTCGAACAAATATCCTATACACGCAAATTTACTTTTCTACCTATTTGGATTTTATTATAATTTCTGCTAACTTTTAGGATAAGATATTCAACATTATGATCCAAAACAGAACAGAAGGATTTAGGATTCTAATCATGTTATAAAAGAATTAATATAATACTAAATGATTACTATTTCATATTTGTTCTCTCAAAAGTTTTTTAAATTTATTAATGATAATTAAGAAATCATGGCAAGGTCATCGAATCTAACGTGTCGATTTGTTTCGGTTAATTGCCTATTTAATATATATAAAAGACCTATTTTAATAATAATTAAAACATTATAAATTTCAATTGTGTGCAAAAATAAATTAAATGTAAAGTTCATGTGCAAAAATAAATTAAATGTAAAGTTCATGTGCAAAAGGGAAATTATAAAGAGTTTGTGTATTTATTGGAAAATCATATAAGATCGATTATGACTCACCCGATATGCCAGCAGCCACGTCACGCCGGAAAAATGTCACGTCTGGTTTGATTTCGCCGGATTTTTGATTGATGTGCAATTTGAAATAAATCAAGAGTTCGTGTATTTATGGACTAAATTGAAAGTTCGTGTGTAAATAGGGAATTTGAAAAAACTTGGTGTATTTAGGGGAGAATAACCCATTTAAATTTGATGAGTTTGGGAATAATGAATATATACAGTTTGAGATGGAATCAATCATGAGTTTTTAAAAATTACTGAATGCACACAATTTTACGATGACATTCATAACATAATCATCAAGATTACTTAAAAATGTTCGATTTTTTTTTTTAATTTTTATCTATTTGATTAATATCCCATTTCCATCGGTGGGCTTGTACTGAAAATACCGTATTTTGTAAATGGAAAAATTCGACCTGTATGATCTCTACAAGATCGGTACCCGATCAGTACTATGATCGATATCTCTATTTCTTTGAAAATATGTGTCTAAAATGTCTAAATGTTTAAAATTAGACTTGTGATGTTGTTAAGTGTTAACACTAGAAAATTTGAGAGAAATTTTTAAAAGTATTTTGGTTATATTGTAAATGTTATTATGCGAATGACTAATTTTTAGTTTTCTTTAGTAGTATTATACAAATGTAACCAAGCTCACAATAAAAAACATAATTGCAGTCGTTTGTTATAACTATATACACATAATAACCAAATAGGGTTACTTTTCTTGAAGAAATAATCAATCTCCAATTAATTCATATTTTTCTTATCTATACAAGAAAAAGTTAAAAGTGAACAAGAGATAAGGGGGCTGAGGGTATTAATCAATGGCCGATGGTGAGACAAAAATCATTTAATCTCTGAATAAAATCTTAATTTTTTCCATTATTGCCCAACCTAAGAACTACTGTCGGCTGGAAATGGTGTGATTCCTAACGAAAAGTGAATAAAGGGGCTATTCTATTTTATAAACTTAACTACATTAATGTTTTATATGTTGGTTTTGGCTAATCGAACAAATGCTTTTTTTTTCTTTAAAGTATAACTGGAAATTTGGTAACCAGTAAAATATGCACACATTGCCAATCTATTAATGGCCACGTTACGTATAGGTTACAGTCTAGCAATTTTTTTTTTATAAATGCCGTGTGAGTAATGGCCTTTCCCCCAAAAAAAAAAAAAAAAAAAAAAAAAAAACTCTTTTTAATTTATACCTAAAAATAATTCAAGTCGTCTAAGTATCTCATCCGTCCCCCTATTAATATTCTACTTGCTTAATGGGGTTCTTCTCCTTATTGTTCTTTTTCGTACAATGACAAAAATTAACTTTTAAACTTAAAATAAAGTGAATTCTCCCTTACTCACTACCAGGGTCGGTCCTGAGAAATAATGGGTCAGGGCGAACAATTAAAAAAGGGCCCCACTTTATGAACTAATAGTTATTAGTTATGTTAGTATGTACCTTCAGAAAATAGTTGTCTTTGCACCCCCTCCGTTCTTAGTGAACGTCTTCAAAACAGTTCGGTGAACAAGACTGACATTCCTTGGAAGTTCTCAACAAACACCACCCAAGATGACATTCATATAAAAACAAATTATTCTATTACTCATAAAAATGACTACGTCTAGCTTTTCTACTTGCAAAATCATTCATAATATCATTTGTGTCAAGATTGTCTAGCAAATTATTTTCAATACACAATATTGCCAAATCATTCAATCTTTCTTGCGACATAGTTGATCTTAAATATATTTTCAATAACTTCAACTTTGAAAAACTTCTCTCAACTGATGCTACAGTAACAAACATAGTCAACAAAATCCTATAAGCAATTGAAACATTTGGATAACAATCTACTCTTTTCACAAATTCAAGAATTTCACTAGCTGACATTTTCTTAGATTTTGGCAAAGTGATTTTTAGTAATGTTAACTCCATAAATAAATCATCTAAGTCAACATCAGATAAATTGTCATGAGTAAAAGTAGGTTTCAGATTAACACAAGAGTTTCTTAATGTATCATTATCTAATGATCTTAGAATTTTCGAATCAAACAAAAAACCAACTATATCATGAAACAATTTCTTTGTTCAAATCTACATTTTATAGTAGCAATTGCAATATCCACAATAACAACAAAACACTCATTCTTAAATGACTCTTCCGGTGATAATGAAACTTCAACACTTTCTCCCTCATCAAATTGTTTTTTTCTTCTAATACGTCTTTTTGTTGGAAATATTGGCTCGATACCCATATTAGAAGCAACATTTTTAGCAATTAATAAACTTTTATCAAAACTATCATTCCTATAATTTTCAAAAAATAAAACTAGGCCTTCTAGTTGTTCAATGGGAGAATCAATGCACATAGATTCTGATTGTAATTTCCTACTTACATTGTTTATAGAAACTAAAATGTCATACCAAATGATCATACCAAGTAAAAATTCAAAACTTTCTATTGATGTAGTTAAACTTTCAGCTTCACTTTTCAACTTTACATCATCACATATATCACATAATTCCAATAAAGCATCTCTCAGTTCAATAGTCTGATATCTAATTGGTTTAACACTATTAACACGACTTTCCCAACGTGTATTTGACAAAGATTTTACAGTTAGTCTTTTAACATTATCATGTAAACTTTCCACCTTTTAGTAGAACTAGAAAATAAAGCATATATGCGTTGTACTACTCAAAAAAAAAAACCGCTTTAACACAAGAATGTGCCATATCACATGGCATGTATAATGCTCTAGGATTAATTTCAAGCAATCTCTTTTGAACCCCTTTTATGCTTTCATTTCGTAATGGAACCATTAACATAACCTTGTCATCTAATATCTTCAATGTTAAAATCAAGTGATTTTAGCAAATTTAGTAATTCATTAAAAAGCCTTAAACCAGAGGTATCAACTACTTTAAAAAATTCAAAAAAGTATTCTTCTATTTTAACTTTGCTATATGACATATCAACACATCGTATTATAAAAGTCATTTGTTCTTTGTGGCTTATATCCGATGTACAATCAATAACAACTAAGAAATATTTTGCTTCCTTAATTTTCTTAGTAATCATATGTCTAACATTTTTAGCCAAGATAGCAATCAACTTATTTTGAATTTTATGACCAAGATAATGATAATGAATTTCATTATTTTGTATCCGTCTAATATGATATTTCATCACAACATCAAATTCACCAATCATTTCAATCAATCCTAAAAAATTGTCATTGTTATCTTGATACAATTTCTCATTAGATCCACGAAAAGCCAAACAATGCTTAGAAAGATATTTTATTGTTGCTAATATTCTAGTCAAAACTTGTTTCCAACGATCTTTTTCTTTAGAGATTTCACGTTGTAAGTCTTTGTCTATTGTTTGATTTTTTTCTAATCTCATTTTCAATTCATTCCAAGAGTTCATATTAATAATATGTTCTATGGAATGTTCATGCTCTTGAAGTCTGTGACTAAGATGTTTTCAATCTTCATATCCATCATTTGCTAAAGCATGTGTACTATTTTTAGTTTTAAATAATTTACAACCAAAAGCAATAAACTTTGTCCACATGTTTACAATACACTAACCAGTTTCTATCTTAGACCTCACCATTACTTAACTTTCTAATATAATGAGCATAAGAAAAATGTCTAAACATCATATTCAAAGGAAATACAAGATCCATTTCTTTTATAGGCGTTTTTTCATCTAAAATATCTTGTTCTGCATCATAATTGCTTCTATGTTCTGTAAGCACATCAATACTACTAATATCTTGAGATTTTGTAAGCACATGCACGTCAACACTGTAAACATCTCTAATTTCAGTAAGCACATCAACACTATCAACAATAACATCTTGAATATCATTAGAAACATCAACACTATTAACATCTTCAATTTCAGTAGGCACACCAATGCTATTGACATTAGAATTTTCAACTATTTCTCTACAACTCCTAATTTTACAAAAAATTTATTAATATTGCCTAGTTGTGACTTAGTGAGTTCATCTTGCCCTTTTCTTTTTTTTTTTTTTTCCTTTTCTCACTTCCAGAAAGATGTTTCATGTTTCATACAAAAAAAAAATTAAAAATCACAAAAAGTATATTTAGTTAAGATTTATTGATGCGGACACGCAATTCCGTCGTCGTTAGAACCGCGCGCACCAAATAAATTTATAAGTAAGAACACCTGCACAGAAACTATACTGGACAAGTACAGTGACAAGCAAGAGGTCGATCCTCAGGGAACGGTGATTAAGCAACAAATTCTACTAACCTAAAGGGTTTGACTAGCAGCCACCATAAATTTTGGGTGTTCTATAACTAGACAGAAAGATAACATAAAATAATCAACAATCAAATAACAAGTTATAAAAGCAATCCAGCCAAGGTAATTCCACACCACCCCCTGTCCGATCCTAGATTACTATGTGAATCAGTTTTAGTTAAGGTTATCTGGCTAGGACGTTGTGTTGAGCACAGGGGCGTCCATTCCTTCTATTACGCTGGA
This sequence comes from Lavandula angustifolia, assembly GCA_028984105.1. Taxonomy (NCBI): domain Eukaryota; kingdom Viridiplantae; phylum Streptophyta; class Magnoliopsida; order Lamiales; family Lamiaceae; genus Lavandula; species Lavandula angustifolia. Next base: position 15,327,660 of record CM054804.1, on the reverse strand, counting down.
ACTGCCATGTTGAGCATAGAAACAGTCCCCTACCCAGGTGACTACCCTACCTTGTTTAGCAATGACTAGGGAGGCACTAGGGAGCATTAAGAACAAAGGAACCAAATCAAGGCATCTACCGATGTTTAGCATTCAAAGGAGAAAACCCAGCTAGTCTACGTCTGCCCAGAGAGATGTTTATCTACCTAGGTTGATCAGATCTAAGCAGTTCTCAGCTATCCAGAACAGGGTTCAACTAAAACCTGCGCTTAACCAATTATCAAGCACGTTTTCACATCTCACGGATTCTTAAGGGTGGTGCCTCATTACCTCGGCCAGATCTGGGGAATTAGCTACTCATATTTACTAAGGATATAAAACTAAATACATAAAAATAAGGTATGAAGCAGATCTGAAACTTTAAGTTAAAATAGTGAACCTTCGTAAAACAGTAAAGAACTAGCATGAATGTTTAAGTAAGTAACAAGAAACAACATCGTACGAAAGTGAGAGCATTAATGTAAAGGCGCGATATGGACAGAAAGCATGCAATAAATTCACTTAGATACGAAAGGTAGAGAAGCTTAACAACGAACATGAGAGAGTAAATATAAGCATTAAAAATGAACTGAAATACTACAAATAAGCTAACCGTTAACGTTCACAAAAGAAAGTCTTCTCCTTGGAGAGCTTCAAGCTAGTTTAGACAGAAAAGTAAAGATGCTTTTGAATTACATAAATGAGGGTCTTTTTGAGAGAGGAGCGAGCTATTCTCTTTTTTTTTCATCCATCCATCAAGAATGTAAGCATCCAAAATTATATATATCAGCTCGATCCCTCCTCTTTTGACTTCACAAAATATCTGGAGTAGGTGAGAAGGACTGTAGCAGTATGGGCTTGCTGACCAGAAGTAAGGCTCTGCTGAACACCTAGGTCCCTAGTTCCCGCCAGAATTTGCCAAAATGATGTGGGCCGGGTTTTGGGCCTGTTTCAGTATTTTTCCTTCTCAATTTTCGGCCCGATGGAAACTGCATTAATTCTGGCCTGTTTCCAGGCCATTTCTCCGGCCTTCTGGGCAGTTCCATCATTCTTGTTCGGAAGCCCTCTTGATCCAGCAGCACCACATCTTCTCCTTATTCACTCCACATCCATGCCATTAAACTGCATTTTCATAACAAAAGCGCACATATCAAATGGATAAAAGGGCTACAAATCTAGGCTCATCATTTATGAAAACATCTGGATTTAGTAATGACTAATGACTGAAAGTGAACATTAGTCGCTCGCTCCTGACCTTCCGTTGAAACGAAGTTATGAAATCGTGGGAAAGCAGCAACAGCAAACCTGAAGCCAGCAGGCCCAACTGCATCTAAGACTAAGAATAAGAAATTGGAGAATGGAAAATTGAACAATAATTTGTGATTAGAAATTTGCGGAATTGGAGTAGATAATGAGATAAATTTAGTCGTTGATTGAAATTGGAGAAGAGAGAGAGTCGGATAGGTAATTAGGGATGAATTTGACAAATTGGCCGTTAGAAATTAGAGAAGATGATGAGATATGGAGAAAGAAGATAAATAATGACAGCTCCGTACTCCAGTAGCCGTAGGCATAGGATGAATTGGGGAGATAATCTTACTTTGGTAATTTATTTAATTATTTTAGTTGTTTAGGATTCTAGAATCCATTCTCTCTCTCTCTCTCTCTCTCTCTATATATATATATATATATATATATATATATATATATATATATATATATATAGGGTGGTTCAAATAGGAACACCCCTTAGAGTGAGAAATAAGAACAATTATAGGCCTTTAGATTATGTTAATTGATGGATGAGATTTGTTTAATTTTTTTTTCGGCCGAAATGCACCATATACTTGTTAAATTTTGCACAAAGGGTATAATTGTCAATTGCTTATTATAAAAACCTAAAACTGTGTATAAAAAAAAATTCCTGTTTGTGCGTCTTGGCCCCTCCACTCGCTTCACAGTGGAGAATACTCCTTCTTCAACAAGTCGGCAATGCTCTTGAGACCACCATAGGCTTCTTAGACTTGACTACAGAGATCGATCGTAGAAGATTGAGAATTTCACATTTCTTATCATAGTGCGCTACAGCTCGCTCAATGGGGGGTTCGCGTCTTCTTGGCTAGTTGGTAAATATTAAACCACGGGACGCTTCCGATCCTCAATTGGAACCCGGGTCAAATCTACAACCAAAAAGATTACATCTTTCGTCTTCGTTCTGCAGTTTGTTTTTTCTTCTCTTTGATTTTTCTTTGGTTTTCTGTTTCTCCTTTCTTTATGGTATTGTCCAGATCTGATTTTTCCTATTTGACCGATTCTTCTCAAAATTGTGAATTTTGACCGATTTTGATTCCAAGAGTTGATTCTTCTCAAAATTGTGAATCAAATCCTCCTCAAACTGTTCAAGTACGAAATTTTGACCGATTTGATTCAAGTTCGAAGTTGGTGTTTGTGTCCAAGAGCAATTTAGGGACTGTGCAAGTTCGGATGACCGATTTTGATTCTCCTCAAAATTCCTCGATTTTGATTCTTCTTGAGCCAAAAACTTTTGGCCTTAAGGTAATTGAGTCCCAAATTTCCTTAAATGAGTCAATTGAATCCTCAAAGAAGGAGGCACGTTCGAAGTTGGTGTTTCGTTCGAAACTGCTTCGGATTTGGATGTGATTTGTTGATTATTTTAATTTATAAATATATGCACAATTTTTTGAAAAAAAAAATGCACAATTATGAGGGAAAATATGCACAATTAATGAGAAAAAAAATGTACAATTACAGGGGAAAATATGCACACATTTAATGGGAAAAAATGCACAATTATTAAGAAAAATATGCACAATTAATAGGGAAAATATGCACAATTAATGATAAATAACGAAAAGATGAAATTATTAAGGAAAATCTGGGACGAGACTTAGATCTAGGACAATAATTAGTGAAACTACGCACAATTAACGATTGTTCTCGTAAAATCTGGGGCGAAACTTGATATTAAAACATGGAAGAGAATTAATGAAAATAACGTTTACAGCAAAGGAAAGAAGATAAAAATAATAATAGATTGTGCAAAATTACAAACATAACCTCAGTGCAAACTTTTTGCCTTAAAGGTGCATTTCGGGATTTTAAGTGATGGCATGATCTAGAGCGTTGAATTACTTGATCAAACGGTTATAAACTGTTCCTATTTCTCACTCTAAGGGGTGTTCTCATATGATCTCCCCTCTATATATATATATATATATAAATAGAATTTTAGGCCAAATCTATTATATATATTAAATAAGGAGATGGACCCTTTCTTTTGACTAAAAAATAAAATGAATAGATGGGATTCTTAACTAAACAATTTGTCTATTAGGAATTAGAAAATAAAAAATATTACAGGCCCCAAAAAATTTGGAGCCCTGGACCTCTGCCCCTATTAGACATTCTTCAAGGCCGGTCCTACTCACTACTAACCACAACATTCTTATATAGAGTATACACAAGTTATACAAATAATAGTTTATGCCGCCCAGTACACACTTAGATAACTTAACCTCATCATCCAAAAAAAAAAAAAATATTATTTTCGTCGTCCCAAAATTCTTGTCCGCTATGCTATATTGAGCCGTCCTAAAATTCTTGTGAAGTTTTATTTTTCGGCAAATTATTATACAACTTTTTTGTAGGATCCACAACTTTACACACAACTAACAACTCTCTTTAAAACAATTCCACCACTAAAGTGGACAAGACTTTTGACAAAGAGGGAGTACTCTGTACCATTTACTCATACAAATACATCACTTTTTGGTGTCCAGACACGAAGGAGGCGATCATAGAATGAGAATGTAGCATTTGCTGAACTCTTCTTCCTTCCAGCCACAGATGAGTATCCTCTTTGCCAATCACTTCCATATGCAAGTGAACCATGCTTTTCATACCTCTCCACTACTTCGACTTCATCCCCTCAAAATTTAACGATGGCAAATCCGTTGTGCATGCAAGCCGTTAGGACTAGTCCTGGCACATGAGGGTGGTGCTTTATCCTCCGAACTCCTCCATCTAGGCATATTGAAGACTCATTCACTGGCCTTGAAGAAGGGTCGTCGCGCAAATCCCAACAACTAAACTCACAGTCGTCTGACCCTGTGTATAATAGCTTTGGCTGCTGGATGTCGAATGAAGCAGCCCAAAGCTCGTGCCCTTTCCATTCTTGCAAGACGTCCAGTTGGGACTCGCAGAGTGAGACTACAGGAAACTGATCCATCAGAGAGGCTGACTCCCATGGATGTGGCGGATGAGTTCCAATCAATGTACAAGCACATAGAAGAACTGATACATTTGCCGCAAACTTCGTTTAAGCAATTCCCTGCATTCAGCAGACTCTTCGTTTAAGCAATTAACTACTTATGTTTAAAGTTGTTTTAAAGTAAAAGTTGTTAGTGTTTGCAATATTAGGAAAAAAACAAAAAACAACTTAATTTAGAAAAACCAGTATTCCAAACACTCTTATAATTGGTTTTTCCCTTTCTTTTGGCTTCTACTGTTAAAAGACACCCTTGATCAGCTTATAGGTTTTTGCTTATTCTGACTTATTTTAAGCATCAAAAAAGCAAAAGCTGACATTCCAAACATTAAAAAAAGTGTTTTTACGGTGAAAAAACTCAGAAAAAGCTTATTTAAGCTGTTCCAAACACTACCTTCATATCTTAAGATGTGGCTGTTTAAAGCTTGAATGTAAAAAGCGTGGCGATTCTCAACGGTTGTTAAAGACTACATGAATAGACAGTTGGGAACTCCAGAATATATCATTTCCCTTGAATTTCATGCCATACACAATGACTATTTCCTTAACGTACTACCAAAACTTATAAATGATAAGGAACTTTATCCCTGCCCTTTTGAGCATCATTTGACATAATTTATTTGACCATGTTATTACTACAAGAATCTACCATATCAAATACACCATCAAGCCAAAGAGTAGGACTTGATGCTACAGAGTTTTAGCATATATCAAATCAAGATTTTACAAAAACGACAGAAGATCGAAGTCCCTGAAAAGTGATACTACTAAACAGAAGGCCATTACTGCTTGTTTGACATAAAAATGTATATTTAACGACAGATAAAGCAACACATGAAAGATTCAGCCACTTAACTTAAGCTATGGTTTTAGGGGGAAAGACTCAGTTTCTAAGCATAAGCGCGACCCAAGAACGATGCATACACCACTTAAGTTTCTTCTATTGTCCATTAATAAAGTAGCAACCCTTGAGTAATAGAAACAGAAACTCACCATTTAGTTTTGCAGTGTCTGAATTAGTACAATGCAGGCTATAGACCTTGGCATAACCACGTTGGAGTGCGAGTCATGGCGGAAAAACTCCTCTAAGATGCAACTCCCCACATCCATTAATGCACCTGAACACACGATAAACATGTATAATTATCTAAAATCTCAAAACAATAAAATTTCAGCCAGTCAGGGCATTTCATCGAGTACATTGCGTGCTTGCTCAAAAGTGATTAGTAGCCAGATGTTCATTCTCTCACTAAAATTGTACGAAGTAGTTTCCAAATCAAGTATACCTGGATTGATTGCTGGTTTGAAGATGGAGAAATCAGATGAATCAGTAACTTTACTCCATCTTCTTGAACAGATAATTCAAGTATCCAGAAGGCTTACTTTTCGCAGAGCAGCAGCTGATGAGGGAGCGGCGGTGGAGTTGCAGTCAGCTAGCGGGCGAAAGAGGCGAGACTCATTAAATTAATTTTTAGTCCAATTGAACAATTTAGGCCCAATTGAATTATGTAGCCCAATTTCATACCTAATTCCCGAAGCATACGCCGGCCTCAAGGCGCGATTCTTCGGTGCGGGTCGCAAATAAGAAACGTACGGCAGGAAGCGTACGCCTCAAAGCGATTCACGGCCGTTTCGTGCCTAAAATACGTTTCTTAAAATGAAAACTAAAAATACCAATTGGAAATTTATTCCAACCTAGTATGTTTCTATTCGCAGCATTGGAGAAAACCAATTTTTTTGTTTTTTAATTAACCATTTGTACAAAAGTTTAAAAATACCAAATGTAAAATTAAAAATCAGAAGAGCAGCCTACAAACTACAATAACCTTAGTACCCAAGAATAAACTCACTCAACAATAAAGTTTCATTTTAATGCACTGTGGACCCTTCTTGGGGGGTTCGCAGGGGGGAAGGGAATTACATTTATGTCAGATTTGCGTCCAATAAAAAACATAATGGATCAGTGTCTATTATAAGACTGTTGGGACTCCAACAATAAGAGATACCGACAAACAGAATATAGAAATGTGTCACTTACATATCATGTAATATTCTACTTTCTCGAGTTATTAAATAATCATTAAAAGTTAAATACTTAACCTTACTACTTGACGTATCACCAACTCTCTTTCCCTCATTCAGGGAATAATCTATTTGAGTATTACATCAGATTCATATAACTTGGTTTTTCATTAAACTAAGTTTATGAGATCTCCAATTTTGAAGATTATATTTTCAATTGTCTTTAATATGTGGATTTTAACTCTCATTCTCTCAGTTCCTAATTTGCCGTTCTGTATTTGTAAAAAAAAATTATTGTTTATTTATTTATCAATGATGAGAAATAGACACATTATTGATGATGAAGATAACGGTAGTCATGTGATGATGGTATATTGCGGTTGGATAAGGCATTTTACGGTTGTGTATTGAATGAATGATGTATGACCACATTTGGTCCATTGCATTGCGCTCATTTAATATTTAAATACTAATTAATGATTCAAATGCTACATATGAATAATTCAAAATTGCATATATTAATGGGGACGAGATAGGAACAACATTTTGCATAGTAAATAGAAACTAATCTACACTCAATTTAGTTATTAAATTATTCCTAATGAATAAATTCAAGTACTCGTGATGAATAATATTCGAGTATTTGTTGGACATAATTTATATATATATAGAAAAATAAAAGTGTAAATTACGTGATTTATGTATAAAAGGTGGATTCTAGCATATCCAATCCTATATTAATATGCATATAATTATTAATTTTGAAATGTGTGCATTTAAATACTTTGTGTATCTTGACAACTCAAATAATTGAAGAATATTTTATAATTGAAGAATTTTATAAAATTAAAATTCAATAACCTAGCCCTTAATATTAATTCCAAATCACAATTTATAATTTAAAATTAATATTAAGTGTTGAATTATCAATTCGCAATTAAGCAAACTAAAACAAATATATAAATTGAAAAGTTTTTTAAGTCATGTGCAAAACCAAAAGATAGCAAACTTCGTGTATTAATTAGCTAACCAATCCTTTATAATTTCATATGTGTCATAGTTATTCTTCCCCGTCAGCAACCATATGTCACGTCGTCCGACAGGTTAGCTTCGATGTTGCCGGAAATTTCACCGATGTGCAAATTGAACAGATTTTAAAAGTAGTGTATTTTGAGGAGCGCTTTTAATGTCATGTGCAAAATCAAATTCGAACCAAAGATGGTGTATTTACAGGCTAATATCCCAAAATTAAACGGTTATTTATTATTCAATAACCGAAATATAAAATTACATAATTAAATTTTCGATAAAAATAATAATTTTATTAAAATAATAATTTTTTAATTTCAATTTGAATTAATAGAATAAAATTATTTTTAATAAAATAATAATTTTGTTAGAAAATATTTTTTCGGTTCCAGAGTTATTACTTTACACTATATTTATACTATATGCTAACAAACAGATAAGATTGTCTATTATTAATTTAAAAAAAGTTGTGTCAAATACCTTGAGGTTTGACGCAATTATTATATATACAGTATAAAATGCATGCATATCTTCTTTATATTATATAATTGTACTTCTAGTACGATGTTCTTTTTCAGGGGCTTAATTATTTAAATTTATCGGTAAATCTACTAAAAATAAGTATTAATAATTTATTAGAGCAAAAGTTAAATATATTAAAAATCATATTAAAATAGACAAATAAGTAGTTTGCAGTTCAAAAGAACATTCACTGGCTTATTTAAAACGATTAGTAAATGTAATTATGGTAATATTTGGTAAAACTAGTTATAATTATGGTAATTGTTTGATTCAACTTAGGCTAAAACGGATAAAACTGGCCGTTGGGGCAAATTGACGGACAGTAGTTAAAAGCCCACCACATTAACCCTACTTGTTTCCCGCCAAAACTAAACGCTATTAAGCGAAGGATATAGGGAGCGGGGAAACGACAATCACAATCAAGGGCGGAGCTATGTTTGGGCAAGGGATGGTAAATGTCATCCCTTATTTTTGTCCATGAAATACCTCCAATATCCTTAATATTTAATTTAATATTTATTTGATTCATTAGGCCTAGTTTTGTTTTGTTTTATTGAATTGAATAAGAGATTAATATTTTATTACTTTATTAAATAGAGAATACATATACATGTTACTTTATTACATTTATTAATTAGAGTTATATTAAGATTTGCACACGAAATACCTAAATATAATATATATATATATATATATATATATAATTTTAATTAATTTGAATTGATGCACACAAGAATCTTTTCAAATATCTCTAGAATATTTATTAGGATTTCAGATTTTTGATGAGAAATCTCATATATTATTCTTTTTCAGTTTTTTTCCTCACGAGGTGATTTAATATGACCTATTTTCGGTTATATAATATGTTAGAATTAAAATTCTTTTATTATCTAAATTCTCCGTAGTTCTAATTTTCATACATTTTCTATTTATAGCTCATCTAAGAATGATAATTTGAATTAAAATATCATAGATTTTTCATTATTTTAATGAATATTTATCAAGAAATATTAAAAAAAAAGTCTGATAAAGAATTAGTGTAGCCTGATGTCAATCCACGAAAGAAAGTGCAGAATTTGAAACACTTAACACTTAAATGAATTTTGATTTACCTAATAGTAACATTATTCAAAATAAACCAAAAATAATTTAGACCAAAACATGACCAAATATTACAAAGTATCATCCAAAACTCCGTGAAAGGAGGAGACTTTTAAACATTGTGCCCTCCCTTCGTATAAATCCTAGCTACGTCCCTGATCACAATGGCTCCGGCAGCCGATCGAGTAACGTCGCCACCTCTTTCCACATCAAACGGCGACCTACAGGTAAATCTTAGACTGTGTTTATCGGTTTGAATTGTTGGCGTTCATTCGGCTTGAACCGTATTTTGCATATTAAAAAAAATACAAGATGAGGAGAGAGAAGAACACAGAACGCGTTCTCCTCTAAGCCAACAAGCGAACAAACGTTTTTGATTGTTGTGGCCATTGGGATGGTGACACTTGTCACTATCCCATTGGCACATGAAATTAATTTTATTCTAAATATAATTTGATTATATCTTTTATATTATATATTTAAAAAAAATTATACCAAAATTCATGATTTTTCATCCTCTATAAATAGACACCAATATTGATATATTTCTCCACATCCTACAATTATCTCATTTTATCTTCACATTTTTAATTACTCCTCACTCTTTCACTATGGATCCCTATAACAACTTCTATAATTCTCAAAATTTTCCCCACTCCAACGATTATTACCCTAGTTTCGATGATTTCCCTAACTCGAGCGAATTCGAATCGCAAGATGTTGGGTTAGAATCACAGTTTCCTGATAATCCTATTCAAAACACCCCCTCCCCCCCAACCTCCATTGAAGAGACTCATCATGAAAAATATGTCAACCCTAAAAACAATGCACAAGGCTGGAAACCTGAAGAAGATATGGCATTAATGTCTGCATGGTGTCATGTAAGTGGAGATCCAATTGAGGCAAGAATCGAAATGATGCCGCATTATGGAAAAAGGTTTGGGCGCTTTATGAAAGAGGTCGAAAGCAAAAGCCAGGATTGGGTGAAGAAAGGTCAAGCGAGTCATTGAGACAGCGTTACAAATGCATTAATGCAAATGTGATGAAGTGGATTGGTGCATATAGGGCAGCATACAGCCGTAGAAGGAGCGGAATGTCAAATGATGACATTGAGCAAGAAGCGCAACTGTTGTACGGAAAAACCAAATTTACTCACCTTGAGGTATATAAAAAGGTTATGAGTACTTATCCGAAATGGGAGTTGAATTTAGAGTCAACTGGTTTTACACAGCAGAGAGAACCACGCGATGAAGACAGTGTTGGAGAAATTCGTGCTAGCTCGAAAAGAATAAGGACCGATGAAGAAGGCGATCCTCCAACGGACTCCACTCCAGAAACTCCTGTGAGTGATGCATCAACATTTCGTCGCCATATGGGAAGAGACAAGGCCAAGGCTGCGGCAAAAAAGAAAGGAAAAGGAGTAGCATCTTCACCTTCGTCTTCTATAATACCTGATGATTTCATTATTGAAATTCGTGAACTGAAGATCACGCGTGACAAGGAGCTTCAGAAGCGTGACTTGGATCGTGAGGCACGTAAAGAAGAGATGGCCCAGAAGATGAAGACCTTTACGCTGAATACGCTGCTGAATAAAACTGCATTAACTCCAGAAGAAGAGCAACTGAAATTGCGTCTGCTGCATGAATTATTTTAGGATATCTAAGTTTATGAGTGTGTTGTTTAAGTATGCATGTTTTAATAATTTTTTATCTAAGTTTATGAGTGTGTTGTTTTAGGATATCTAAGTTTATGAGTGTTTGTTTTATGTAATGTTGGTCTGAATATTGTCTAGTATCTATTATTGTAACATTTGCGTGTTGTAATATATTTTCATTATTAATGAATTTTATGGTGTGTAATAGTATACATTTGATCTTTTAAATCATTCAACGCATTAATAATTCTAAGCATTTAAAACATGTACTTTTAATACAGATACATTTAGGCCCCGTTTGGTTGATAAAAAGGAATGGAATCGGAATCAAGAATGAAACCTAGGGGAATGGAATGAAGGAATGATTCATCAAATCAGTTGTTTGGATAGCAACAGGAATCATTCCATTCCTATACATGTTTGGTTCGATGGAAGAAATGGAATCAAATATATTTTTCATTTACAAATGAGAACACAAATCTGGGAATATCAAAAACCCTAATTCCTAATTTATGAACCCTAAATTCCAATTAATAACAGCTATACCCTGTTCTTGTAGCTCTAGCAATGAAATAACCAAAATTTCTACACATATGTGAAGAAAATTAAAGAAACAATGGTGTGGTTCAGTAACAATTTCAAGAAAATTTCACCCTGTTCTTATCTTCTCTTTCTTCAGTGACGGAGCGGCGGCGGAGGATTATAAGGCCACGCCGATCAGATCCAACCAAACGGTGGCGCAGAGACGGAGCAGCGACACAAAGACGGAGCTGCGGAGCAGAGCGGCGCAGTGGCGGAGGAGCGGAGCAGTGGCGGAGCGGAGCAGCGGCGGCGGAGCGGCGGTTTTGGAGGAGAAAATCTTGTAATTATGAGAGGAGAAGAAATGCAGCAAAGAGTGAAGGAGAAATAAAGAGAGGAATGAAACCCAAAGTGCTCAATTTTGAGGGGTTGGGAAAGTCTCATTTGAGGGGGTTGGAGAGGGGAATGGGGAATGATACCTGTGCAGTTTTTTCGATACCAAACACGAGGAATGAAATCATTCCTTTAAAATGATTTCTGATTCCATTCCTCGATCCCAACCAAACGGGGCCTTATAACTTTGAATGCTTTCTCATCAATATATCCTATCAATTATTACTCTCTCATCAATAATGCTTTCACACTCACGCATGGTAGTGTTCACATGCCTAAAAATCAATAACAATAGTGCTACACTCAAACAATAATGAAACAACAATAATGCTCTCTCATCAATAATGCCTAGTGTTGAGTTATGGAAATCAAAGCTGTAAAGCAATAGTGACAGTGTTCACATTCACGCATGGAAGTGTTCACATGCCTAAAAAGCAACCAATAATGCCTAGTGTTGAGTCACATGCATGTGACAGTGTTCACATTCACGCATGGTAGGGTGTCACATGCCTAAAAAGCAACCAATATTAATGCTATCACAGTGTTCCTATCAATAGCTGTTTCACAGTGTTCCTATCAATAATGTTTTCACACTCACGACAATAATGCTTTCACACCAATAATGCTTTCACATTCATTCGTTTATTCCTATAAATTATAGTTCACATATTTGTATGTCATACGAACCAAACTCCACGAAAGATAACCAAATATCTCTCTCCCATTTGTTGAATATACCACCTCCAGAACTGTCTTCAAGTTATAATTTTGATATTTCAAATATCCTCGAAGATGATGATTGGTGGGATGAGAGAGAAGCCATTTACAATCAATTAGCTGTGGAAGATAGCATTATCGACAAGGTTGTCGAAGAGGTTGCCGCTCGAGCCGAATCTCTATCATTACAACCCATGAATAATACTACTCGACAAAGGAGGCGGTATATTGAACGAGGACGTGAGAATGGTCATGATACTGTGTTCGAGCAATACTTCTCAGAAAATCCAATCTATCCTGAAAATTATTTTCGAACAACCAATTATCTTATCTACTTTCCACATGTAGCAAATTATTATACACAACTTTTTTGTGGGACCCATAGTTTTACACAACTCTCCACACAACTTGCAACTATCTTTAAAAACCATAAAAAAAAAATGGACAAGATAATTGGGACGGATGTAATATATTTTATTGAACTCCACTATTTTATACTCCCTCCGTCCCATTATTTATGTCCCATTGGGATTGGGCACGGTAATTAAAATAGTGGAAGTAAATGTGTAAAGTTGTGGTGTAAAAGTATAAAGGGGTGGGGTCCACTTGCTTAGATTGATTGTGGTTCACTCATTTATTTCCTTATTTGGTATGTAACATAAATAATGGGACAACCAAAAAAGGCAAGTGGGACATTAATAATGGGACGGAGAAAGTACTACTTTATACACAACAAACAATTTTCTTAATCTCTGTGATTGAAATGAAATGGATAATAGAGTGAGATGGAGAGAGTAATGTATTTACAATTTTGTACTCTAATTTCATTATTAATGTTCATTTACCTTTTTGGGATGTCCCATTATTAAGTCATATACCAAATAAGAAAATAAATGAGTGGTTCATAATCAATCTAAACAAATAGACCCACCACTTTATATACACACACCATACAAATATCTTTAACCTATTTTTTTAAATTCCGTGTCTAATTTCAATAAGACATAAATAATAAAAATGAAAGAGTATATATTATTATGCCCATGGGCGGATCCAAGGGGGGGCGGGTGGGTGCGACCGCCCCCCCGAATTTTCGTGCATTACTACGAATTTTCGTTTATTTCGAGTAATTTATATATTTATCCCACGTAATTTTTCGAATTCCCCCCGAAATTTTTAAATTTATTATCCTAAACTAAAGTAACAATGAAGAATTAGTGTTAATGTGACTACGAACTTCTAAAAATATTTAAAAAAAGTATATTAAGTGTAACTTATTTTAGTGGCAATGTTTAATTTAGAGTTACATATATAACTTTATGCAATTAATTTAGAGTTCTATACATCTATTTTAATAGAGTTACATATATAACTTTATGCAATTAATATATTATGTTTCATTTTTTTTAATTACTTGATTGATCTAAAATTAGCAAGTGTAAATAAACTATCATTTAAATACTTAATTAACTCCTAAGCTAGATATTGTTAGTCTTCATAATTTTCTCCAACTAAATTTATACTGACAAAATAAGATTGTGTACGATATTTTTCGAATAAATATGAAGAATATAGCAGTTATTTATGAAAGAAGAATATAATCTCTTAAATAAGCCAAAAAGAGTAAGTATAATTAGACTTAAGTAGAAAAATGTCCTAAATTTTTTTCTCGGGGGCTCTGCCCCCGAATCCCCGAAAGTATCATACACCAATAAATTTCGCCCCCCTAACCAAAAATCCTGGATCCGCCCTGATTATGCCCTTATGAATATTGACTAGAGAGAATATCTTATAAGAACAGAGAATTCAGACTGATTTCTTAGGCCTTCTTATTGTTATTGGTGATTATTTTATTTTATTTTATTGAGATATTATTTTTCATGATATAGTCTTAGTCTCTTGGTCACAATGTTTGATTGACTACGTAAAAATGTAAGCACGTAATTTGACTTTTCAATTGTGAGCGTTTCAATATTTATAATTGATAGGTGCGGATTCACGATCGAAATCTAATAACGAAATATGCGATTTAAAAGCAAAATAATTATTCGAAAAAGATAAATAAAATTTAAATTTCTATTCGATTTAGAGGTGATACAACGCCCTCTTTTTTTTTTTTGTTGACGAGGAACCCGCAGCCGCTACCTTTGGTGCGCACAGGGTAAACCTCGCTCCTGTGTAATAGCCTGCAAACCACACAGAAGAGTTAAATCACCCTTAATGTGACAGGGTGACAGGCTCACACATAGCGTGTCCAGTGTGAATTGAACCCATGATCTATCGGTCCCGGGCCCTCTTTGATTTTGCCCTCGATTTATTAGGGTGTGTTTGCAACTGCTTATGTTAATTATGTTTTATTTGTTTTTGCTTAAAATTGAAAAAAAATTAATTAAAAGTAGGTAGTTTTTTGTACCAATATTAAAAAATAAATATTTATGGTAGTTTCAAAAATTTTGGTGTTTTAAGCACTAAAAATACCTCAATAGATGTTTATGGATTTAAACAGATTTGCAACTTAATTTTAGAGAAGTTAACCAGAAAGTAGGTTTTTTTCAAACACTAAAACTTGCTTACACTAAAAAGCAAATAAACAATTAAAATAAGCTTTTGCAAACACACCCTTAAGATAGGTAAAATTATTATATCGAATATTATTTTATCAAAATTTAATGGTAGATTAATTCCAACTTTTTTAGTAATAATTTAAAGTTGTAATACATTTGCCTTATACACAATATAATTTTTTTCTTATGAATTATATATATTATATAAAAATAATATTTCCGTCTCTTATTTTAATTTCGGATTTTATGATAGTTTAGTAAATCTTTTGTGTCCCTTTTCTTTTAGTCATTGTATTTCTCGTCTAAAAGAGTGAAGAAATAGTATTTTACCAATTGAAAAATAAGTTTACATAAATGAGCATATTTATAGTAGTGTTGCAGGTGTGTTACAGTTGGCATATTCCGGCGGTGGATTATTCGCAGGGGATATCGACTTACGCGCTTCTCGTGTTGCAGGTGTGTTACAGTTGGCATATTCACGTGTCTTTAATTAATTAATTAATTAGTTAATGATTTTAAGCGTATTTATTCCATCAATACATATTATTAAATTAAAGGTGTGGATTATTTGAGAAAATAAATTTTGAATTATTACCTTAAACAGAAAAGTTATGAGAAAATGAAAATCTTTAGAAATCGAGTATTAATGTGCAGAAATTTAATTCCTTAAAATGTGCTTTTATCTTGGCAACGATGAAATATTCCCATTTAAAAAAAAAATACCAAATGTTAATCCTATTTTTATCTTTTCATAATTTTGCTTGATTCCGATTAATTAAATCCGAACACTAATTCATTGTTTTGATTAAATAAATGACGTGTAACATTTACAATTAAATCTCGATAAAATAAGTATTCAATAGAGTAATAATTTGATTTAGATAGTAATTTCTTCCAATTTCAATGTGCTAAACTAATGTTTCGATTATAAAATTATTACTTTATGGAATTATTTATAATTATGATGTAAAGTACCCCTATGTTTCGTCCAACTTGTCTTATTTTTAAAAAAAAAATTGTAATTTTACATTATCTGAAGCAGCTACTTTCGAAGTAACAGAAAGAAAAAACAACGATTTGGAGTTGGAAAAAAAGTTTAAAGGAATACTTTTTCTATAATTTTTATATGGTTTATGCAGAAAACAAAAGTATAAAATTACAAGTGTTTTTGCATAAAATATATAGGGATTATGTATAAAACATATAAGAATTATAAATGGTTCTTATTTTTCACGTTAAATATATATTCTCACTGGGTCGATACCCTATATATCTATATGTATGTTTGATATTATTTCTCATAAAAATGTACCAAGGTAGTTTCACATGTGCATGGAGCCTAATAATGTATTGTACCTCAGCTAAATTTTCTATCGTGTACTAATCCCACTCCTCGCAGGTAACGTTTTTCAAATGCGGCGGCGTTTCGTTAGGCGTCGGAATGCAGCACCACGTCGCCGACGGATTTTCCGGCCTTCACTTCATCAACGCATGGTCCGACGTCGCTCGGGGGCTGGACATCACGCTCCCGCCGTTCATCGACCGGACCCTCCTCTGCGCACGCGACCCGCCCCAGCCGCAGTTCAAGCACATCGAGTACCAGCCACCTCCGGCCATGAAAACCTACGAAACAACCGAAACGATCGTCTCCATATTCAAGTTATCTCGCGATCAGCTAAACGCTCTGAAAGCCAAGTCCAAGGAGGAAGGCAACACCGTCAGCTACAGCTCATACGAGATGCTCTCTGGCCACGTGTGGTGCTGCGCTTGCCTCGCTCGAGGGCTGCCGGAGGATCAAGAGACGAAGCTATACATCGCGACAGACGGACGGTCTAGGCTCCGCCCCCAACTCCCGCTGGGCTACTTCGGCAACGTGATCTTCACGGCGACGCCTATGGCAGTATCGGGAGACCTCAAATCGAAACCCGTGTGGTTCGCGGCGAGTAAGATCCACGACGCGCTAGCCCGGATGGATAACGAGTACTTGAGATCCGCTCTCGATTACTTGGAGCTTCAACCCGATCTTAAAGCGCTTGTTCGCGGAGCGCACACGTTTAGGTGTCCGAATCTCGGCATAACCAGCTGGGTTAGGCTTCCGATACACGATGCAGACTTCGGGTGGGGTAGGCCGATGTTTATGGGGCCGGGCGGGATAGCCTATGAGGGGCTAAGCTTCGTGCTCCCCAGCCCCAGCAACGACGGGAGCTTATCCGTCGTGATATCCCTTCTGACGGAGCATATGAAACTCTTTGAGAAGCTGCTGTTTGAGATTTAAATTTGTTTAGTTGCGTTTGCAGTTCTTTTGTTTCCACCTCATCTGTAAGGATTTTGATTGTCTGTAGAAGTTGTAATGGATAGTGGTGTATTTAATTGCTCTTACTAATTGGTGGGACTATTTTTTAGCCACTTGGTGTAAGATTCTTGGTTTAGCAATTGGGTGCTATAAAGAACCCGAATAAATGTAGAAACACGATAAGAAGTAGAGAATCTTGTTCGATGGACCATTTTTTATTTTGTGTTCTATTTTGTTGGAAAGTGAGATTTCAAACTAGTTACCCATTTTCTCAGCTCGTAAAAAACGAGATTGAAATATGATAATCGAGAATACACACCAAATGACAAGCATAAATTAATACTTATACTACTCTTCATGAAAAGGTGAAGCCAAGAATGGCGGATAGAATGAAGAAACAAGGCCTATACAGCTCTGCGGCATTTTTCTCCGGCCGGCGATGGACTACGTTGGCGCCGCCGTATGAGCCTTTGCCTTTCTGTCCCCTTCCGGCGACGGTGATCACCTCCGTCTCCGCCGTGAGTCTTCTTGCTCTCTCAGTATCTGCTAAAAATCTCGATTTTAATGTTAAACATTAGAAGGGCCTAATTAGAAATTTGAGAGTTTTCTTACCATTCTTGAATTCCTCCAACGAAATCAAGAATTCTTTGCTCCTTGGCATATCCGAATCTTGATGAGCAAAAGTTGCAAGAAAACTAACTGCACATAAGAGGACTAAGACACAAGCAGAAGAGTTCATTTTTCTGTCTCTCTCCCTTGCTTGTTTCTTTCACTAGTTTTATGATAGATAAAGGGTGATATTTATAGGACCATTTTTATCTTTTATCATGTGGGAACTGAAATACAGAAAATGATGTTTCAATTGTGGACTGAAAAGTTATGTTTTTTTATCAGAATATTTATTAAACAAATAGGGGGGGGGACTACGATGTTCAAATGCAAATGTGAGACGTTTTCATGCACTATTTTTAAGAACAGAAAATACTTTTGCTAAAAAAAGAATAAAGATAATTATGCATATTTTCACCTAAAACAAAGTATTTTTTTTTTGTTTTTCGTTTTTCCCATTCAATTAATGTAGAACTACATAATTGAAAAATAAATATCACAGTGTAGTAAGGAAGAAGCCTTTGTAACCAGAGACTTTGTCAAATATATTATACCTTTTCTATAGTGGATGGAGAGCAAAATTAAGCAAGCATAGAGTTATAGGATCCCTTTTTGTGATGGTAGGGCCTTAGTGAAAAAGATAGCTACATAACATATGAACTGGAATCTTCTTTCTTTAGGCAATCCAAATTACAGCTGGAAATTATACCATGGCCCATTATGTTTAGTGGTGTATGTCGTGTGTATTTATGAATTGAGCATATATCCCGTAATCGGAAAAAAAAATACACATTTCATCTCATTGAACTTGTCGTATTTTTGTGTATTTATGAGAGTTGGTTTGGATCGATAAATGTATGAGACTCATATAACTAAATAATATTTAGAATTGGTTTGGTTTGGTAAAAGTGTAAGACCTATTTTTTTTTATTTAGAAACAAGACGTTCGGTTGGACAATTCGAAAATAAATACAAGACAAGTTCAATAGAACAAAGGGTATATTGAATTGCAAGTATTTTCTTTATAGTCAAAAGACTTTACTATAATGACATTGTCACTTTTAAACACCGTAGTATATAATGAACTTGGGCAGACTGGATTATGAGAGACAGATTTCGGAAGTTACACATAAAAATTAGGTTTCGGTACAATTTTTCTTCCAGCTTTACCACTGAATATGAAGAATTAGATATATACTGTATGTCACACATTAAGGGTGGTTTAACTCTTCTGTGTGGTTTGCAGGCTATTGCACAGGAGCGAGGTTTACCCTGTGCGCACCAAAGGTAGCGGCTGCGGGTTCCTCGTCAACAAAAAAAAAAAAAAAGATATATACTGTCATCATGGTATACTTTAAAATTATAATTTGTACTCCCTCCGTCCCATTATTTATATCTCATTAGGACTGAGCACGAAGATTAAAATATTAAGTGTAAATGTGTAAAGTTGTATTGTAAAAGTATAAAGAGGTGGGGTCCACTTGTTTAAATTGATTCAATCATTTATTTTTTTATTTGGTATGAGACAAGAAAAAACAAGTGAGACATTAATAATGGAATGGAGATAATATGATGTAACAAAAACACATGTAGACATTTAGAATATATAATATGTTCCGTATCAAAATTTAAGTTTATCGATTTTTATATACCGAACAATTTGACGCCGTAGTGACCCACCCCTAATTTTTCGAGGAGCAAAGGTTAGACCATATAATAGTATCAATTTATAAACTTGGAGTGGTTCGTGTGACAAGTATGAGACGTAAAGTTGTAAACGAATTCTAAATCCAGAAGTTGTCATTAGATGGAATGGGATTCTTCTGACTTTTCAGTTTATTGAACAACACTCAAACAATTTTGGAAATCTAACAAACCCCAATTAAAGTCCAATTATTCCTTCACCAAAGAAGTTTAGCTTAGATTCCATTGAGGATTCTTTCTGGGGTACTCTGATGGAACTTTCGGCCTAAAAAATTTGTTTCGGCGGACGAAGGAAAATTACGATTGTAAATTGTAATGTTTCTTGCTGGTTAAGGATATTATTCAAAGAGAAAAGAAAGTGATCATCTTTATCTGTTTTGTTAGTAGTTGGTTTGGTGAGTTAATTCATGCCTGCTATCTGTTCGATGAAATGTTTGCGACAAATTCATACTCTTTTGACCCCATTTGACGTTTGAAGAAGATGAAGAAGATATGTAGCTTTATTTATGGATAATCATTTAATATAATGTCAAAATTAAACCAAATTCCAAATCTTGCCTAGAACATTTGGTTAATTTTCAAGATTTTTTTTTTCATTTAGTATGAGCGAGGTAGATGATCCTAGAACAATTGGTTAATTTTCAAATCATCTTCTTTAAGTGGAGTTAAATTCTGGATTTATGGAAATTTCATTTTATGATGATCAAAAGCAGCTGAACTTGAAACTGACTACAGCAAGACAGACTGTGCAGCTACTTAGTCTAAGCTGTAGGTTGAAGATGAGATTCCACGGGAGGATGCAAATGTGGCCGTATTATCTCCATTTAAATACCTCTTGAGGCGGTCCAGATCATCAGCGCAGTCGAGCATTGTAGGCCGCATGGACGGAGACTCCTGCGTGCTGAGTATTCCCAGCTCGATCAGCTCGACAATGGCTACCTCCCACATTCTCCTCACCTCGTCCGGTTGGTCCCTTAGCGCTCTCACCAATGTCGGGTCTACCACGGTTTCTGCTTGGCTATGGAAGTAGCTCCTCACATAGGTGTGGAGGCTTAGCCCTCCCACAAACATGTCGTCTGTTGGCCTTTTCCTTGTCACCATCTCCAGAACCAGAATGCCGAAGCTGTAAACGTCACCCTTTGTTGATGTGTTCAATCCGAATCCGTACTCTTGCAGGTAGATATTCGAATCAAAAACTTAGTTATATTTTTGGATCAAGTAAAAGAAGGTGCTAAATCGAGAAAAAATCGATTGGTCCTCTAATGTGACCTCTATCATTTTTTTAATTTTTTAACATGGTCGTGTTGTTTTTTGTAACTTTATATAGTGTTCGATTTTGATCATATAACTTTACAAAGTGTCCGATTAAAATTGTCGAATGGAAAAGGCGTGTGAACTACACTCTCCGCCTGAAGATCAAAACTAGACACTTACCAAAGTTACCAGACAAAATAGGAAAATAAAGTAATAATAAACGAGTTTGATTTTGGTTTTGTAATGTAGCCTATGTCCGTTTCTGGTTCTTTAGATTTCAAAAGTGTCAAATTTTTTTTTTTTTTTTTTTTTTGTTGACGAGGAACCCGCACTCGCTACCTTTGGTGCGCGGGGTAAACCTCGCTCTCCGTGCAATAGCCCGCAAACCACCCGGGAAGAGTTAAACCACCCTTAATATGACAGGGTGACAGACTCACACATAGCGTGTCCAGTGGGAATTGAACCCATGACCTATCGGTCCCGGGCCACCCACCTTCACCGCTATGCCATCCCAAGGGGACAAATTTTTATCATGTAACTTTACATACCTGGTGCTATGTATCCAATTGATCCACTTAGCATATTAGCAGTGGAGCTGCTCATATTTTCAATCACACCATTTCCATTTCCTGCTCCTACAGCAATCAACCTTGCTATACCAAAATCAGAGACTAGAGCTGTCATATCATCATTGAGAAGAACATTGCTGGGCTTCAAATCGCAGTGTATGACCTTAATCGGAGAATGATGGTGCAGATAAGCCATTCCTTCTGCAATATCTCTGCAGATGTTGACCCTTTGAAGCAGGCTCAAATCAGACGAGCCTGATCTTAAACCATCCGCCACGTGCGGATATAACCGGCTATCTAAGCTTCCATTCGCCATGTAGGGCAATACGAGGGCCTTAAACTCCGGCAGACTACAAGCGGTGATGATTCTTATCAAGTTCCGATGGCGAATCCTCTTTAATACTTGGCACTCTCTGGTGAAGCTCTTGGTAGAGTTTCCAGTCTGAAGCTGTAGAACCTTGACCGCGATTTGTGTCCCGTCGGGGAGGACTCCTCTGTAGACACGCCCGTAGCTCCCGGTTCCGACTAGTCTCTGGTCACCAAATCCATCAGTGGACTCCAGAAGCTCCTTATATGTTATTCTTGGGAAGTTGTGTGTCAAGTCTGGTGGTTGCTCCCCCACCTTTCCGGCCGGGCTTGAAAAATGATAAGCCTCAAGCGCCGGTATCCCATCATACAACAAAGAGTTGTCAAGATTCCTGATATTGATATGACAATGCAGAATACAGTCACGAATAGACGCGACTGGAAATAGTGTTTCCTTCTGTTGCAGAGTGGAATACCGGAGATATTCTGTTAGAGTAAAGGAATTGTAGAAGCAATTATAATAATCAAACGAAATTGAATTACGAAATCAGAAGCAAACTCGAAATCGAGTCCCACGGAAGATAAATCTTCCGGCCAAGCGTAACTATACGCCGTCCAAGATCCAAGAATTAAACCTAGATAAATCATCTCCTACGATAACTAAACTATTAAATACTAATCCTATGCGAAAAAGGCCTCACGTGGCCAGCCCCTTTACATGGGCTTATAACTATTAATTAATAAACTATACTAACTTATAATAATAAAATAATAAACTCTATAAAACTATATAAAAATCAATACAGCCGTTACCATCCCTTTCCTCCCATGCGCGACGCAAGCATGCAGCCCACGTAGCCCTCTACGGCCCTTTCGTCATCCTCCGCCGATAGATCACATCCCTAACAACTCCTCCATCCTTCCAAACAACCTTGTCCTCAAGGTTGAAATTCAGAAATTGACTCGATAAATCCGTCACGTCCTCCCACAGCAACATTCTCCTCGCCCGCCAATATAATCTCATCCGCCTCCTCTGGGTCTGATATAATAAGAACCTGAAAGGTTTTATCTGCGCAACGATGGGTAGGCGACCACTTCCCGTCACAGCGGAAACACTTTCCCGCAGCCCGCTTGGCTAGATAGTCTCGGTGCGTAATCTGCCGCACCGGCCGAGCCTTCCCCGTGTCACCAATCCTTCCCGTCGAACCCACCGAAGGTGTCGATGCTCTAGCGTTGTCTTCGCAAACCCACTCTCAGAATTCCCGTCCGAAAAACCCGTATTGGACAGCGCCGAAGACGAAGAAGAGTAAGCTTGTACAAATTGTCCAGCGGTCTTAGATACAGTCGCTATTCCCGCTCGATGCACTTCCCCCGACCGCGTATGACCAAGCCCTCCCAAAATCGTGACTTCCTGCTCAATTTCCTTCGTAAGATGAATAGTGTCCGCAAGAGTCCTTGCATCCTGTGACCTAATCTTAAGTCGAATCTCATCCCGCAATCCATTAAGGAATAACCCTAAACAATACTTCTCGTCCAAGCCCGGCACATGAACCATTCGCGCAATAAACAAAGTGACGTATTCGCCCACCGAGTGAGTTTGTCGAGTTTGTACAAGTGTCTCAAACGGATTGGCCAACGGATTCGAGCCAAACATACGTACCATTTCAAGTTTAAATCCCGACCACCCCATGGTCGGGCTTGTCGCCCGTACCCACTAAAACCATGGCAGGGCGTCACACTCCATCGCCACAAGTGCCACATCCAGTTTTCTCGCATCCGGCGTATTGTGCAATTGAAAATACTGTTCAACCCGTGTGAGCCAGCCCTCCGCGCCGGAACCGTCGAACATCGGTAAAGTAAGAGATCGCCGAACTGGCCGCCACCTCAGGACCGCTAGAAATCAGTCCTTCGGCCAACTGATTGTCCTCCAAAGTAAGGTTCGGCTGCGACCCTCCGTCGGAACCCTCGCCCGACTTGTGCCTCTCCGCCACCAATTCCCAGAGCAAGTCGCGAATTGAAGCGATAGAATCTTTCATAGTCGTCAACTCCCCAGTCAAACGCACATCCATTGCTTTTAATCCCTTCTCCAACTCATCCATCCTCGAATCCATTTGTTGTTGGTTCGTATCTGCCATCCGGCAGGTCGGACCAATTTGTTAGAGTAAAGGAATTGTAGAAGCAATTATAATAACCAAACGAAATTGAATTACGAAATCAGAAGCAAACTCGAAATCGAGTCCCACGGAAGATAAATCTTCCGGCCAAGCATAACTATACGCCGTCCAAGATCCAAGAATTAAACCTAGATAAATCATCTCCTACGATAACTAAACTATTAAATACTAATCCTATGCGAAAAAGGCCTCACGTGGCCAGCCCCTTTACATGGCCAGAAGATCATCTAGCCCATAATGGGTGGACCACTTGGTGGCCTACTAATCATGTGGCGCTACGCGTGCATTGGTGGGCCACCCTTTTATAATTCAAATATTTTTTAAATGCAAAGGTGGCCCACCAATGCACGTGTGGCGCCGCGTGATTGATGGGCCACTGAGTGATCCACCCATTATGGGTCAGAAGATCCACGTTGCTTTACATGGGCTTATAACTATTAATTAACAAACTATACTAACTTATAATAATAAAATAATAAACTATATAAAAATCAATACCGCCGTTACCATCCGTTTCCTCCCATGCGCGACGCAAGCATGCAGCCCACGTAGCCCTCTACGTCCCTTTCGTCATCCTCTGCCGATAGATCACATCCCTAACATATTCCTACAGAGATGCTTGTTGCCGATGAATGACAAGTTCGATATAGCATTGAATACCCCTCCAGTGGGAATCTTTCCATCAAAATCATTGAATGCAAGATTCATGAAGGTTAGTGTAGAGATTTTGCTCAATGTTGTGGGGATCAATCCGGACAACTTATTACTCGAGACATCGAAAGTTACGAGGCTTTTAAGATCACCTAACGAGTCCGGAAGTTTCCCTTGAAGATAATTATTGGACAAGTTTAGCACCTTCAACTCCCAGCATTTCGCTATATCAGCAAATATCTTCCCACTAAAGTGGTTCGACGACAAGTCAATTTCTTCAACCGCCGAAAGCTTGCTGAGCTCGATAGGTAAGAGCCCTTCGAGCTGATTGTGTGAGAGATTGATAAATCTTCGCATTTCGCTGAAGCCTGATATAATCGGAGGGACCTTTCCTTCCAGTCTGTTGTACGAGAGGTCTAGTGTTTGGAGGGTAGTGCATTTTCCTAAGCTTGAAGGTATTCCCCCTGAGAAGAGATTTTTGCTGAGGAAGAGAAAGTTTAGTCTTGTTAAATTTCCTAACTCTTCCGGAATCTGAGTTATTATGTGAGAGATCCACTAAGCCCAGAGAAGATATGTTGCCTAATGAAGTTGGGATTCTAGTGAAGAAGTTGAAAGAGAGGCTTAGCTGCTCAAGATGTGTTAACATACTGAATTCAGAAATAGTAGTAAAGAGGTTTGATGTCAAATTCAGTAGTGTTAGGCTAGATAAATTCCCCACTTCACGTGGGATTGATCCAAAGATTTTATTCTCCTGCAGTTGAAGATCTCTCAGATTCATGCTCATTCGCCCAACCGAACTCGTGAGCCTCCCTCCGAGTCCATTGCTAGCCAATTGCAGCTCAACAAGCTTACTGCAATTTGCTAGCGCGGTGAAAAAGGGTTCAAGATTGGAGTTGTTGTCGTGACTAACCATATCGTTGTTCGACAGATGAAGAAACCGGATATTGCGGAGCTTCCGGAATGCTTGGAACGGAAGTTGGCCGGATAAAATGTTGCATTCCACATCCACATTCATCAAGCTTGTCACATTCCCTAAAGATGAAGGGATTTCTCCATGGAGTTGGTTGCTATACAAATTTGGAAACTGGAGATGAATGCAGTTTCCTATTTGTGTTGGGATTGTCCCTGTGAGTTCATTACCTGAGAAATCTACACTTATGAGCTTTGTCCAATTTGAGAAGAGAGATGATGAAATTTCTCCACTTAAGTTGTTGTCATCCATGGCAATGAACGTGAGTTGGGAGAGTGAAGATAAAGACTCCGGAATAAAGCCCTCCAAGTTATTGCTTCCGAGGTTGAGTTCTTGAAGGTTTCTAAGGGAGGAAAGCTCATGAGGAATGGCGCCGAAGAAATCGTTGTTAGCAAGAGACAAGTTCCTTAGCTGGGTGAGATTTGCAAGGACGGGCAAAATCAACCCGGAAAGGGCAGAGTCGTTGAGGTCGATTCCCACCACCCGATGATGCAGTTTCCCATATTTCACATGCGTGAAGTTGCACACTTCATTCTGCTCATTCCAATCTGCAAGTCCTGGTTTCTTGGATGATAACCCATTCTTGAATGCTAGGAGGGCGGATTTGTCCGTACGGATAGAGCGACGCGTGTTCGGAGGATGATCGGGTAACTCTTGTCCGAATATCGGAACTAAGAGAAGGGAGATAAGTATGGCTACTTTGAGGAAGAACATGACGATGGGAGGCTTCAATAGGGGAAGAGCTACAAGCTAAACACATCGAAGATCGACATCCAAGACGAACAGTTTCGTGGGGTACTATGAGTCTTGATGCCTTACATGGATGAGGATCTTTCTTTGGGAGATTTACAGTTCATTTGAAGCATGATTTGTGGAGGGACTATGAAAAGTTTCTTGTTTAGTGTCTGAACTGAGTGGATTTTTAGCTGCTCAAGTGGGAAGGATAAAGGCATTTCAAATTATACATTTATGACTAAGCTCCATGCCTTGTGAAACTCATCATTTTTTGTACACAATTCTACGAAAATGGGGAATTAAATATATTTCAAGGCTATCATTTCTCCAACTATTTGAAATCAACTTGACGCATTCAATATGAACAAAATGGGCCAATTGGAGTTTGTGGAAGTTCCAATATAGTAGTAGTACTTTTGGGCTCCATCAATGATTATATGTTGTGGATTTCGTGTTATAACTATGTCTATTTGCAATTAGAAAAAATAAAGTAAGACTAATCAAGGTGAGGGAAAAAAACAAACAAATACATAATCAAATTCATAATATATTCGAGATTGGTCTATTTCATTTTTTTTTTGACTCTATTGATTGATACTAGTACTAGGACTTTCCTATTCTGTGCACTGAAAAAATCAGTTAGTACGATTGATACATGACCGATATTTATTCTTTTTAAAAAACATGTATTGTTATTATAATTAATTGAATGATATACTAAAATCGAAAATAACATATGAAAATGATTGGATCTCAGACTTGTCAAATTAGAAAAGTGAAAATTTTAAGATTATTTTTAATGATCTTCATGATATGTGAATGTTGTTAAGAAATTAGCTATTTTTGTGTTTATCTAAATGACTGTTTTTTTAGTAAGAGCACTCCCTTTTGTATAATATATACAGAATTTTCATAAATTAAGTAAACCTTAAGATAATTTAATAATAAATATATATGAAAAATAGAATTGGGGTTTATTGCACACTAACAATTAATTTAATATGTTAAATCCGCTCCACTTTGCTATAATGATTTACATGTTGGTACTTTACTATAATATCTATACCTAGGTTCTCTTTTCTCAATTTTCCCCCACTTTCCTTTTTTATTTATTATCAATAATCACTTATCTACAACCAGAGACGTATGCAGGATTTTAACTAAGGGGGGACAAGATTATAAAATACTAAAATATATTATGAACAAGCTATAAAAATTGCTAGGCGAAGAAATTTTGCATAATTAAATTATATATACATGAATTTGAGGGTTTCTAACATAAATTTTCAATAATACTTAAGCATAATTTCAACTTTTTCATCAATTTCTATTATAAGATGTGATTAATTTTATTTAATTAATATACATAAATGCATTATAATAATTTAATATAAAAAAGAAAAGGGTGGCATTTGCCACCCCATGCCTCAATGTGCATCCGTCCCCGTCTACAACGATTTTGTAAAGAAAGGGTAGCTAGAGTAATTATGATATTCTAGAAGTATTAACAATTCCACTCTAGGAAATAAAAAGAGAAGGGCTTATTGGTTTGGATATTATTAAAATAAAGAGAAAGTGTAACGAAAGTAATCCTACTCCACATTAGGGAGTGATATGATTAACTGTTGTAGTGGAAGAACACCATCACTCATATTATTCAATTTTTTATATAATTATAAAAACTCGTATTCACAACCTAAAATAGATAACGCGTATAATTACATTACTAAACGAATTCTCGATCATTTCCTTTTGTTCAGTTTTATGTGAAATAATATTCAATTTAATTATATTTAAATGTAGCCAAAATTGTTAAGTTAAATTTAAAAATAGTCATTTTTATAATTCTCTACACAACATAGCCACTTTCAATAAAATGTCAGGGTTTTTACAACATTTAAACTACAAAAGTATGGTCGCAATTAAATTTCTATTATGTCATCGAATACAAGATGAATCTGACAAGAAACGGCAAAAAGTAAATTCAATTCCATACACATGATTTTTGTTCTAAACTGTTCTAATCGGTCACTGTTGGGTTCTAACTGGTAAAATCTAGCTATTGCATTTAGTGAGATATGACAACTGGAATTTCTTTGAAACAACAGGATAAATTTCTTACACTTAAGGTCATAACCAGTGAGAACCGTGATCAGAATTGTAGAAAATTATTTAATAACAAAGTTATCGATCCCAATCAGAACCATGAAAATTCGCAACATCACTAATATAAATCCGAATTGAAATTCAGGCGATGAAGTACAGTTAGAACCTACATCTGCAAAATCAGATAAGTGATATCATTCTTTGTGACTTCGACTATTTTGTGAAATAAATTATAAAAATAATTATATTTGTATTTGCCTTAAGAAATGTGGCGATTATAGTAACTCCCCCTTATAAGATTATGTTTGAACTTTGTTTTATTACATTGATTAGGTCTCTTATAAGTTTTACTTTATCCGATCCAAATACAAATCTAGCTTGTGTAGTTTGATATTATAATTTCTAATACTCTTCATTTTGAAATATGTTTTTTACATTATTATTAAAAATCAATCTTACTAAAAATGGGGAGAAGAATTGAACAATGTAAATCACTCTGATAAGAGTTCGAAATACTCTATGTTTAATATGCTTGTAGAATTTAGCTCAAACGAGCTAATATGTAACATGTAATCACGAGTGGGTACTTAGTTATTTTGAAGATGTAAACCTATTAAGTCTTCATCTAATTGATCAATTGATAAAATAAGATAGTTTTTTTTTTAAAAATAAATAGTTATTTAATAAAAAAAAGTTGAAGTTTGTTTAATTTGAAATAACACTTGTAAAGAACACACATAAAATATAGCCCAAATTTATCATTTAATTATTAATAAATACATACGAATTTCAAATTGATCAATTGATGTAATAAAATCCTTTTGTTTTAAGAAAATGATAACAACTTCATTCTCTTTTTTCTTTCAAAAAAAGAAAAAGATATGATGATTATTTAAATTGAAATAATAGTCTTGAAAAAGAAATAGAAATATACCCCCCAAAGCGAAATATAGCACAAATAAGAATTTCATCCTCTCTGACTGGGGTTCCACTGCATACGGCGAGGATGTTGGGCTTTGACGACTGCGGGAAGCTGCTGCGGCTGCTCAGCGTCGGCGGAGACAAAACTATCGACGAGATGATCGCCGAATTCAACTCCAGATTCCCTCGTTCTCTGCAATTTTACGCGTGCTCTGCTCTCGACTTCCTCACTACTGACCCCAAGGTTAGGGTTTTGCTTTCTTTCGCATTGAGGTTTGTTAAAGTTCAGCCGCTTGGATTGTTTTCTTTTAAATTGACGATAATTGGATCGTCTTAGGTGTTCATTTGATTTCTTGAGTCTTGATTTGCTGAAATAATTTGTACAATTGGATTGACTCTTGTAGGTTTGATTTGTGAACAGTTCTCTTGTTGGAAATGTGATCTCCCGGATTAAATTGTGTGCTTGTTTAGCAAGCCGCTGAGTGAGCGAGTTCTGAGTGCATTTGCCTATTTGCAGTGACTCTTGCCACTATTTTTTCCGTGAATTTTTTATATGCTTAAAGAGTTGAGCTTAAATTTATTGGGATATGCATATTTACACATATATGTGATTCCATTTGCCTTCTACATGTAATTCTTTATATGTATTTAGTTTGGAAACTTGAATAAAACATTGAAATGGTACATTGTGGAATGACAGCTAATAGTTCCCAACCGTTTTACCGCAGGAGAACTTTCTAAATCCAACTCAGCGGTTGGTTGCTCTTGCAGTTATTCATCAAGCTTATGCATCACATCCGCCTTCCTCAAACCCTTTCATATCAAAGCTTGTTGATGTAAGTTTAGTAATTCTTGGATCTTGTTTCTAAATGGAGTGCTTATTATTTTTTTTTCTAGTGGTCTAGACTGTAGAGGTGTCCAATTCTATGTAGTTTAGAATCTACCTACAGTAGTACAGTCTAATATTTTTATTGCAAGATGAGACATTCTTGAAATGTGACAATATCAATTATCAATCATCATCCTTAAGGTTTTATTCTTCCGCTGTACAAGTTGGTTTCTTAATTTATTTGGCATTTTGATTTTCTTCTCAAATTTGAGTTTCTGTATGGCTTACTCTTTACGTTTAATTTTAGCAAATAACCTATTTAACCATCATCGGACTTAAAATATTACTTCTATTTTTGTTGATGTACATTGATTTCCAAGCATCTTCATAATTTTGATTCACAGCATTGTCAATTTGCAGGCAGCATGTGATGATGTCGCTGAAAAGTGTGAAAGAGCATTCGTTCTTCAATTACTGAGCTCTACCAGTACAAATGGCAGAGAGGTTTCTTAGTCTTACTAATTTTCAACTTCACAACTTTATGCTTATGCTTGTTTGCTAGTTGTTATTTTCCCCCTTCTATCGTTATTCAGATGTTGCCTTTTTAAATTTGAAAATCATGCATTGAGATTGAGGAAAAAGGCCCCTCCAAATGGAATGTCAATTTCATGTGCGTTTGACAATGCATAATGTACTCATTGCAGCTACTTACTTCTTTACCCTGTTTCTGCAAGTGATTATTATTCTTTCATACAGTTTCTCAAGCAATCTGCGGCAGATTACATCCAAAATTTTGACCCTTCATCACATGTAAGTATTATAGATTGTACATTCCTGTCCATGCAAACTGCTTTTGCTCATTTCAGTTCTTTTGGCACTCATGTTGTCTTTTAAAAAATAGTTGTAGTTAACTTTTTACTTTTTTTTAATATCTTGTTTCAACATATCCTTTATCATTCTCTATCTCCCTGAACTTCCAGTCTTTTCCACAACGAGAGCAATTACAGCAACAGTATTGTGGCAAAATTCAGCCAGAACAGATTAAGTGCTTGTTCAAGGACAACTCTGTGAAAAATGTACTACCTGATCCTGATGTGCCTCGTGGATGTGATAGTAATTCATCTGAGTATGGCTCTTACTAGTGATCTCGTGTAATGTCGCTATAAAAATTCTTCACAACAGCTTTCTGTCTGCGCATGATTAATTTAATTATCTGTCTTTCTTTATATTGGTTTTGTAATTCACATTTCAGGTTCGATGCACAGCCTGGAGTCACATCTAAGATTGGATCCGGTAATAGGGAAGAAACTGTAGTTGGGCTATTGTCTTCTCTTTCACTGGATGGATTAGGTCCACAATGGATCAGACCACTCCCTCCAAGGCTTCCTGTTATGGATGGAGAGGTAACATGAAATAATTAACAACTATTAGCTGGTCAACAGACATTTGATGTACGAGTGTGTCAATTGTGTGTGCTTCTGAGAAATATGTCGTGGTTTTGAGCAGCTATTGTGGCTGAACCCTGATATGAACCATGAGCTTTTATGGGACTACGGGATGTGCGCTGATACTAGTAGAGGAGCTGCTGTCAGAGATTTAATTGGAAAAGCTTTGAAGGGTCCACTTGTTCCTGTGCAACAAGAGGTACCATGATTTCGAGATCTATCTGATTACAACCTTTCGGTCATATATTTCTCTTAGGTTGTTGAATCATGATGTATGCTTTGGAAGTATGAAGCCTACATTATAGTTTGGACACTCAATATATATAGCTAGTCAATATCTTTAGTTCATAATGATGACTTAGTCTGCAGTCATATTGCGAAGCCTTTAAAGTTGTAATTTGGGTATTGATCTGAGCCAAATAAATATTCTGGATTTTCACTGCTCATACAATGCTAGACATACTCATCTTGAACTGGGAACAAGAAAGGATGGCACGCCTCAATTCCGTAAAAACAACTGGACGAATATAAAAAATTTGTTTGCTAGAAATCTTCTCCTTGTGAAGTATCGGGCGCATCTGGATCACATTTGTCATGTTATTGCCTTCTTCAAATTGGAGAACTTCTAGTTGTAGTTTTAGCCAGAACAATAAATTTATATGCTTATGGTTTAGTTTAGACTATATTTGATGGTATTTATTCTTTGTGTTACAGAAATTATGTTAGCCAATGCTCCCATAGTAACACAATGAGTTTGTGAACCACATTACGTTTACCTTGAAAAAACCATCCTTTTTTCATATCAAGTTGATGCAGTGGCTTATCCTCTACTTTAACGCCTTTGTTTTGTTCAAGGAAGTAGCAAAACCATCGTTTATCTTTTTGTGTTTAACATATCTATATCTGTATGTAATATATATAAATCTTCTTTCAGCAAGTACTGGTGGAGTTGGCGAATGACCCGAAGCTTGTTTATCACTGTGGGCTAACACCTAAAAAGCTCCCAGTATGTCATTTGTATACACATTTTACTTTTAGAATGAAACGTAGTTGTAACTTATTTCTTGTAATAATCTATCTCTGCAGGACCTCGTGGAGAATAATCCCATGATCGCAGTAGAAGTTCTTATCAAGCTAGTGAATTCTCCTGAAATTTCAGAGTACGTTTGCTCTCATTGCTTTTGGCTTCTTGACCGTCAAAATATATATTAACTCGAATTTCTCTTTTCGACTATCAGATATTTTACGGTTCTTGTAAATATGGAGATGAGTCTTCATTCAATGGAAGTTGTAAACAGACTGAC
Organism: Lavandula angustifolia; assembly: GCA_028984105.1. NCBI lineage: Eukaryota > Viridiplantae > Streptophyta > Magnoliopsida > Lamiales > Lamiaceae > Lavandula > Lavandula angustifolia. The sequence continues at coordinate 15,294,963 of CM054804.1, read as the reverse complement.
CACCACAATTGAACTTCCTACTGAGTTCTTACACACTTATATTTCAAACTGTATTAGTGCTTGTCAAGGCATCAAGGTGCTTACCTCTCACTCTTCTTTTTACTCTCTTTATCTTGAAACACAATAAAATCGTTTACATATTTGAAATTATGCGTTCATCCTTACAGGATAGGTATATGCAGAACAGACTTGTGAGACTGGTTTGCGTTTTTCTGCAGAGTTTAATCCGTAACAAAATAATCAACGGTAAGCAGTTTGGAACAACTGTTCTATTTTCGATTACACTCTAGTAGTATCGGTTTTAAGAAGTTTGTGAATTGGTTGCGTTTGTTTCAGTTAACGACATCTTTATCGAAGTGCAAGCGTTCTGCATCGAGTTCTCGAGGATCAGAGAAGCAGCAGGGCTGTTTAGGCTTCTTAAGACATTGGAGTAGATGTTACTAATTTCTGAAAACGCCTACGAATGTAGAGACTAACGTTTCTTGATCTACCTTTGCTTTTTTTTTTTTTTTGTCACAAATTTAGTCCATATTTTAGTCGTTCTTCGAATAAGTTTTTTCATGGATATATAGAATGAAAAAAAAAAAAATCAATTCAGAGTGGTTAGTAATTTATTATTGTAATAAACAATTAAGAAGAAAAACCTAGTTTATTTTAATATTATTTGCAAAATTGAATGAATAATTGGAATGATGAAAAGGAGTTTATTCATTCTTTTATAACTTTCATTTATATTGTGAGTATATAACATATGCAAGAAAAAATCTTGTTAGAGTGGTTTTAGTGTGTGTTTGTAACTGTTTATTATAAATAATTTTTATTTATTTTTGTTTAAAGTTAAAAATAATTATTTTAAAATGAATATAGGGATTTTAGGAATTAAATAAACAATAAATATTTTTAGTAATTCCAAAAATTAGCATTTCAATAGATATTTAAAAAAAAAACTGGTTAGTTGCTTAATTTTAGAGAGTAAATAAGAAAATAGGTTTTACAAATATTAAAAACTACTTATGTATTTAAAAAGTAGATAAGTACTTAAAATAAACTTTTGCATAAATGCTTAAACGAACTACATTTAGCACACTTATTTTTGAATGAATAAAAAAGGTAAATCAATCCAATTAGGCCCGATTTTTTTAGGCCTCCAAAATTTGAGCTGAATTCAATACTAACTACTAGTAGACCGAGCCAATCAGGCCAATTTGACAGCAATTTGTTTTAGATTTTCATATGAAATATAGCAGTCAGGTAAATCTCAGACATAAACTCAACTCCTGATTGCAGAATCTTTTCTTTTTCTAGCTCTTCAAACATAAACATGCAACACCAAAATGACTATTTAGAATCGGAAATGGCAACTTATAGAAATAAAGAATCAATCTAATTTCAATCTACTACTACTATAGCTTAAATCAACACAGCCAATCTGGCTATAACTAATGAATTACTACACTCAAATCAAATCACAACAAACCCTAAAATCCCTCAAACTGTACCAACAATGTCGACGAATTCTTCCCTACACCGCCGTGGGAACCGGAAAACTAACCGGAAAACACTGCTGCCTCGCCTTCTTGCTTGGTCGATTCAAACCCGCAATCTCTTCCTCTTCAACCTCCACATCTCGAGATGTAATCTCCTCTTCTCCATCCTCGTCGGACCAATCATCACTACACGAACCCTCCTCGTACGAGGAAGAGGCAAACTCAATCTCGCTATCTGACACCACCGACACAGACTCAATCTCATCAATCTTCTCCTCTTCTTCAACCCCATCAACTTCAACTAAACCTTCAACAAAGGGATGATGAAGAAGCATATCAGCTGTAAATCTATACATAGCTTTTCTCACAAAGCAAACTTTCATAAAATCCCTAGCATCCTTCGACATCCCGTTCGGAATTATCGGACTCTCCCTCCCTTCACCGATCTTCTTCAACAAATCCTCACAACTCAACTCTTTCTTCTCACTCCACGGCGCCTTCCCGGTGAGCATCTCAAGCACGATGCATCCGAGCGCCCAAATATCCGAAGGCGCCTCCTGCACGTTGTCGATCACAGCCTCCGGCGATAAGTAAATCAGAGTACCTCTCAAGTACGGATCGATCTTCCTCTTCTTGCTCTGTTCCGCCCTCTTCGCCGATCCAAAATCGCCTATCTTCGCCCTAATCCCGTTAAACCCGGGCACCAATAGAATGTTATCCGGCTTCAAATCGCAATGAACATAGCCGGCACCATGAATATGCTTCAACCCTCTCACAAGACTTTTCACAAACACCTTGACTTCACATTCCGGCAAACCCCTTTTCCCCGAATTCTTAATCCTCTCAGCTAATGTCCCGCCGGAGCCGTACTCCAGCAACAGATTGAACACCATCGAACCGTTTTCCCCAATCGTCGTCTCCTCGCCGAAGCACCTGATTATATCATTACAACCTTTGACATTATTGAACACCTCCCTCTCCTTCTGAATCGAAGCGGAGGAAGAAACCTCCGCCGATTTCACCGCCATTACAGAAGGGTAATAGCTGTACCTCGATCTAGGGTTCCTCAGAGTAGCCACGTAAACACACCCGAAACTTCCTTTCCCGATCATCGAACCCCTAATCCACGCCACGCCATCGCCATATTCGACAATTTCTCCTCCCTTCCCACCCATCCTCTTCCAATTCTCGGCAAAGACAAAATTTCAATAAACGCTTTCAAAGAGGATCAACTCATCCGGTTGACGAAGCTTCTTCGCATCCCTTCAAGTAAAGAATGTTGATTTAGGGTTTACAGAAAACAACGAGCAAGTTGAGGAGGGTTTCCAACTTCCTTTGCGGTTTCTTCCGAATGTCGGATTGCGAGGAATAACAAAAACAGCAGCGCCTCGTTGATGGTGGAGAGAATTATGAATTGGGAAGAAGAGCGAAAAGGAATTACGCAGAATGGCGAATGTGGATTGAAGTGAGAAGGGTTTGTGAAATCGGAGAACGTCGTATAACAAACAGTAATACCGGTCGCGCCGGTATCTTTCGACCGAGGCTTGACAAGTTGGTCAGAAACCTTTTTAATGCCGTTTTTGGACTCCTTTGGAAAGTCAGAATTTGCCGAATTTTGGCGTTCATCCGAAATTAAAATCAATTGATTATGATAGGCTACATGCTAATAGAGGAATCCGTTGACTTTAATTGACATTATTTCGTATTTTGAATCTTACCTTCATAGATTAATATGTTACTGCGGAAACACGAAATAATTGAATGGATTATATAAACATTCAGATATTTATGACAAAAAGTAGTATTAAATTCTCTCCTTGTAAGGCCTAAAAGGTGAATGATGGAATATCGATGGACGTTAATTTAACAAGATTCGATCAAATAACCACCAACAAGAAGTTTTACTCATACTGAAACTTATGTAATTACAAGCAATGACAAATGCAAGAGAGTGTGGGGTCATTGTCCCTCAAAATTCCAAATCTCGTCAAATCCAGACCCCTTAATCTTGAATCAACCCTAATTATAGAATATAGAGAGGCTTTCCTCTAATAATTCAAATCCTGTTTTACTTGGTTTAGGAGCGCTAGGGATCATCTATCCCACTTTACGGTGGACCACTTGGTGACCTACTAATACACGCGGTCTTTTTAACACTCAAATATTAATTTATTGGCTTGGGGGCCCACCAATACACGCGTGGCACCGCGTGATTGGTGGGCCACCAAATTGTCCACCGGAAATGGGCCAGAAGATCCAGATTGGTTTAGAAGGGCACGGTTGAATCCCAATTTTTATGTGTAAATTTTGACTTACTTTTATAGTCTTTCTTGAAATTCTATATATGGATTCACCCCTAATTATAGACTATAGTGGTGAAATGTTTGATGTTGCAAAAACAATTTAAATAAAGTGATTATAACATAAGTGTTTAAATTAAATAAGTTTTTGCACTTTCATACATTTATTTATAAAGTCTTAATTAGAGGAAAAATAAAATCTAATTTAAACAATTATTGTTTAGAAATTTTGATTTTACGGATTTATTTCCGTAACCCCTCAATAAATTGCTAATATATAAGCTTAATTTTCTTTTCCTGTATTTTAGAAGGTCCTAAAACAAAATTCTTGATAGTTGATACCTTGTATTGAGACATAGTTTTCTTAAAATTGTATAAACGCGACAGTTTTAAGCCGAATCACGTGCCGCCGAGTATGAACGTGAGCTGATCGATCTACAACAGACGGCGGTAAGCCTTTGTGTTATGTTTACCTCTTCCCTATAAATTAATTAATTAATCTAAACAGCTCATTCTTAACGTGGCGCTGCGGTTTTCTTCGCTGTTATCCCTCAAATCAACACGTGATGGGCAATCTTTTCTTTAATAAATAAATAAAATATAATTCTATCATTTACTGTATCATACTCCCTCGTTCTATTTATTTTGTCTTTTTCCGAATGATTCATTTTCATTCATTCACACCAACAACTCATTTTCAATACACGCCAAAAAAGAGACGAACTCGTTGGGACAGAGAGAGTATTTTGTAGATTTGTTACAAACATAATTGGGCCATTCAGGTCCAAGAAGCTAAAAACGAATATATCGGCCTATTTAGGCCCAATAAGGTGAGAATCAAATATCAAATGGGCCGGTTCAAAAGCCCATGAAAAATAACTGGCCCACTGCTTTCTTGAGGAAAGGGAAAACGAAAGTTTGGAAATAAAATCAAAAATACACGAAAGAAAATTCCTCAAATCTCTTCAGCGTTTCTGAAAACTTCTTCAGCAGGAAATTGAATGATAAATGTAAGCTTGCTCGATTATGCTTTTCCTGATTTTTATTTTTTTATTCTTATTTCTTCTTAATTCCCGATTATTTTATTTTTACTGGGGGTTGAATGCTTGTAGTTGGCCGATTCAGCTTCAGCTATGAATAATTTGCTCGGTTCGGAAGTGGATTCTCAAAGAACCCTGTAAGTTACTTGTGGTCAAATTATTTCTGAAGATCTGATTATTACTCTTTTTCCAGGACATTTTCGAAACTAGGGTTTTAGATGAATTAATTTTGGGATTAATTTTTGGGTTTGACATTGTTTGAGGTATTTGATTATTTGTTTGTTTCCGGGTCGTTGGATGTGATGGAGTATGCAATAAATGGATTTTGTTGGTGTAGGTCTCCATATGTTACTGGGACCTCAGTGATTGGGATCAAGTACAAAGATGGGATTCTCTTCGCTGCTGATATGGGAGGTTGGATTCTGGAAAAATTGCATCTCTCATTTTTATTCTTTAAATTGAAATTATTTAGGGCCGTTTATTTATTTGAGAAAGTTGATGCTAAGCAGAGTGATGTTAGTTTAACCCTGGGTTTGGTTGAATGTATGAGATGACTCTTTTGCGCACAAGTTTAATGCATTTTTGTTGTGTCTGTAAAAAGATATGCGTATCCATCAACACCTACAAGAACCTCTATTATCATATCATAAGGACCTTTTCTGGAAGCCATAGCCTTTAATATGAAATATTGCAAATCTAGAGAAGGACTAGTTATTTTACCTTCTTACATCAAATACAATGTTGGATATCTATAGAAAGAAACGTGCTCTTTGTGAAGGAAGAGTATGCCTTCTAATTTTGTTCATAATGAGTATTATTTTGATGTTTAACTATGCATTTCCTATCTAATTATTAGTTCTGTTAGAATAATGCATTACCCTAACTTCTTAATAGAACTGAGAAGAGGAAAAAGGTCGTCTAGAGTAACTAGCCGAATTTGATCACATATGCATGTGTTGCTGAGTAAATGCTTAGGGCTCATGATTGTAAGTTATGAAGCTGGCCTTGTATTGTGGATGAGATGCAGGCCGTCACTTGAGAAAGTTAAAGCTTTTGAACATAGAATGATAAAGCTATTTGGATCTCTTTTTCATTTGATTTTGATTCTAGCTCTTTTTCTATGAATTTCTTGTAAGGCCTTGTTAGAATCTATGTTCTTAAATTGCTAGTATACATTTGTAATTGATTTGGTGTATTTCGCGGCAGAGTTACATAACAAATTGACAACTGAATATTTACCTTCTATGTATTACTAGAATGGAAACATTAGAGAAGGTTCTCTACTTGATCTTATTTCTTATAATCCCACTGATATTATCTGTTGAGAGAAAATGATGCTAACCACATAGACTGTGAGTGATTGTGTTTATATATCTTTTGGCCCACTAGTACGTCGTCGTCGCTATTGTAGATTCTTAGACATGCAATACTTATTCATGGTGCTCTTATTTGATAGGTTCATATGGGTCTACCCTTCGTTACAAGTCCGTGGAGCGACTGAAGCCTGTTGGAAAACATTCTGTTATTGGTGCTAGTGGGGAGATTAGTGATTTTCAGGAGATCATGCGGAATCTTGATGAACTTGCGTAAGGCATCTGTTTTCTGTACTGCTTTATTTTGTTTTGACTTCTCATGTTGCTTTATGGTAAATGGATAATTGTGACTTGCTGATTGACTGCGTTGTAAATGTAGCTTAAAGGATGCCATGTGGGACGATGGCAACTCTTTGGGTCCTAAAGAGGTGCATAACTACCTGACTAGGATGATGTACAACCGTCGCAACAAGTTCAACCCACTATGGAACTCACTTGTTCTTGGTGGTGTCAAAGCCGGAAAGAAGTACCTTGGAACAGTATGTTCTACTTCTATATTCTCTATCATAGTTTAGTCTGTAATTATAGCCAATGGTTTTTATTTTTCTCTTGATGCATTTTCCAGGTTAGCATGATTGGCGTACAATATGAGGACGACCATGTGGCTACTGGATTTGGGAATCACTTGGCTCGGCCAATTCTCCGCGATGAATGGAACGAGAACTTGACCTATGAAGAGGGTGTAAAACTACTGGAGAAATGCATGCGCGTGCTTCTTTACCGTGATAGATCAGCTGTTAACAAACTTCAGGTATGGTTTTCTTTTCACTGTGATGTATCAGCTTTCAACACACTATGCTTCATCTCTCTATAATGAAAAATATCAACCATATACCTGATTTAAAATCTAGCAATGCCTTACCACTTACCAGTTACCAAAGAACACCTTTAACAGTGGAAATTCAATGCATAATATGATTCTAAACATATTAGTGAATGATAAAATGTGGGAATGAGTTATTGAAGTGATTCAATCTTCAGTGTGAGTCAAATTTGTAGGTTTAATATTCCTATATCTTTAATATAAATCAAATTTGAAGGTTTAATATTCCTAAACCTTTAGTGTTGACTAGATTTGAAGGTTTAATATCCCTATGCTGAACCGCTCTTCTGCTATGATGCGGAAACTGGACTAGACTACTTTATCCCTAACAATTAATGTTAATTTCCAGATTGCTAAGATAACAGAGGAGGGCTTTTCGGTTTCGGAGCCTTACTCATTGAAGACCTACTGGGATTTCTCCGCGTTCAAGAACCCGACCGTGGGTGCTGAGGGTTCGTGGTAGTAGTAGATCTGTATTGGTATAATACAATGCACTTCACTTGTGTTTTCGAATCTCTTGTTCTGCTGACTTACTCCTTGAAACAAAATTGCTGAAGAAACCTTAAACCATGATTTCATGCTTATTGGTATTTACGCATTTACTTCATCTTATTATACAATGATATTATATTGTGCTACATCTTATTATACTATGGTATTATATTGTGTTACATATGCTTAAGCAAAGAATTCCTTGTAATCATAGTGAAAATGTAACGAACTTCAAAAGTGAGAAGAAAGCAAAGCAAAGAACAGATACAAAAAAAATTGTCATGGTCGAAGAATTTTCTTTGCTTTAAGTAATGCATGACGGGGAAGACGTACACGTTACTCTTGAGATTAGCCTAAACGTATTGAAAATTCGGGCACGATTTCGTACATGCAGTTGTATTAGGGCCCGAATTCAATATTAGACTAAGACTCGAATTATACTCATAGTTAATTAGTGTTAGAGGTATTGAAAAAAAAGTACAAATTTGTTCGAATTTGTAATTTTAATATGCTTTCTAAAATTTGGTCAATTAAATCATTAAGTTTCAATTTCTTGCAATTTAAGACACGTTCTGAACCCTAATTTTTTTCCGGTCACTGGAATGTTGATTTGACGTTTACGTGGTTATTCCAAAACGACGTCGTTTTGAATATGAAACGTGTTTGCAGATTAAATCACCTTCTTTCAAGTTTTTACAAATTATAAGACATGTAAAAGAAAAACATAATTTGAACCCTACTAAATTTCATTGTACAAATAAAATTAACATTACTCAATTTCATGTCTCTAACAGATTAATTTAGAAACATCATAAATAAATTTCAAAACATCATAGTATCGACTATTACATTTCAAAAGCCATCAATAACTAGAAGTGTCTAAAAGACAAAGTTGTTCAAATCTGTCATTTGAATTTCAGTTCCGACTCTCTTGAGTTTCCATGACATCTCCTTATTCTCCCGCAATAGATCCCCTTCCCCTCGGCCCCGACCTTGTCCCCCACCTCGTCACACTACAAGAGACATGCACAACAGTCAAGCAACATAGACATTCATAGCTGATGAGGTTTTGGACAAGTTCAGGTAAATGCCCAATTTGCATATCCGATAGTTGATATATGAATTGATTGAAAAGTTCTCAATGAAAACAAGTGATTGAAAACTTTACAGAGCTAGAGATAAAACTCGAGTTAAACTGAGTGGGACTACTGAAGAGCATTATGCAAGATTAGGTAGTTATGTTGCTAAACTGAAGAGAGTGGATCCATAAGACAGATTTGAGTTACAGCTTGACACATGGAACAAATTTGAGTTACACCTTGTTTATGATGTTTCTAAATCATATCAAATTATATTTCCTATGTTAGAAACATGAAATTGAGTAATGCTAATTTTATTTGTCAATTTAAATTCAGTACAATTCAAATTCTTTTTTTTTTTTTACATGTCTTATGTTGCAAAAACTTGAAAGGTGGTAATTTAATTTGTAAAAACTTGAAAGGTGGTGATTTAATTTGTAAATACATTTCATATTCAAAACAACATCGTTTTGGGATAGCCATGTCCAAGTCCGCATTCGGGTGACCGAAAAAAATTAGAGGTTGGAGCGTGTCTTCTATTGCAAGAAATTAAAACTTCGTGTTTTAGTTGACCAAGTTTTAAAAAGTCTGTAAAAACTGCAAATAAAGACAAATTTGTGCTTTTTTTCGCCAAAACCCATTAGGGTTATTCTATTCTTCTATAAATACTCCTATAATTTCTTATAGTATCCGAATAATTATAGTGCATAATCCTGACTTTATAGGACCCTCAAACGTAATCGAAAGGCGAACTGAGTAAACAATTTTTGTATATTTTTTTGCCTTATTCATATCTCGTACTGCGTTTTTGCCCAACAATTACTACTTACTAATTAGAAAATATTCTCAAGTACAAACACTTCACCCAGAAAGCTACTATGACTATATAGAAATATTTTCTTGTTTCAAAAGATGTACTCCCTCCGTACCGCTATTACTGTCATATTTTCCTAATTGAGTTGTCTCGCTATTACTGTCATCTTTTCTAAAATAGCAAAAAATACTCTTAAACAAAAAATAAAGTGGGCCCCTACTGCTTACTATTTATCCCCACATCATCATACTCTCTAGCTTCAAAAATATATCTCTTACACGATCTTCGTTCCACTCCAAACTCAAAAATTTATAATTTTTAACTTTGCGGAAACTTAAAATGATTTATTAAAATACAATAAGAAAAAAGAAAACAGAAAAAAAATCGATTGCCTCAACTATGCTTTGCAAAAATTTGGATGAATTCTCATTTCTTCCACCAACCACTCTTCAAAAATTGTGCACATTTCTTAATACAATTAAAACTCAAAAAATACATACTTAAATAAAAAAAATTTAATCTCCGTACCGAAATCAAATGGAACAATAATAGCAGGACGGAGGAAGTACTTAATTAAGAATCATATTTGATATAATTAATGTAATGACTAATGATAATCGAATTGATCATAATGTAAAATGTAATGATGGGTTGGTCATTGTGGAACTATGTAAACTGAAGTCCTCAACCATGCTATATATATACTTGAACAACGATAACGGGATATGAGCTTTCATTAACAATCGAGAAGACTTGCATTAAATATCACACCACTCTATTACATAAATATTATATAAAAAATAAAGATGCACAACTTCTATCAATCAAACTACCTTCATTTCAGCTTTGTGATCTGCAGCGCACGGGTGTAAACACATGAAGAAGTCGCATTTATCCGAAGCACATTGAAACCCTTTGCAACCAAAATTCTTTTTTTGACCACAGAAGTCGCAGTGCAGCTTTTCGGTTAAAAGTTGATACGCAACAGGGTGGTGGTGAACCGGAGCGACGTCGTACAGCTGTCCAAACTTGATGTTCCGATACCTGCCCGAAGCGGTGGGGAAGCAGCTGGGATGGACGGAGAAGTCTCAGGTGCGACAGTGATACATCCATATCTCCGGATCCATCTCTTCTTCGCAGACCTCGCAGTAGAAGCTACTTGGATGGTCAACGCTCACGTTGAAAGTCAACCGCAACCGGTGCTTATCCCATCTAGGTTTATCGACGGCTACTGGCAATAGAGCACAAGAACAATGCAAGATGTATATGCAAACATCACATCACATATGTAACACTCCAAAATTTTACCTAAAAATAAATAAATAAAATAAAATAAAATACATTTGCATTTCATGCATAATATCACGAGTTTACTTCTATAAGTCGCGCCTCAGAAAAATGAAAATGAAAATTAAAACATCTATTTTATTTTTTATTAAATTATTTTTGTTATGTAAATTTATTTTAAATTTCCTGAACCTACATTAATGAAAGAATATAATAATTTACATTATATAAGTTATTAGGAGATAATTTAAAATTATATTTTGTGAATAAAATAGATATTATATTAGTGTTATACATGTTTTAGGATAAAATCTAATTGTACCTATCCATATCCTAATTTATCTAGGATTGAATGTCTTGTATGGTAAGTGATAGAATAAATACTATATAAAATATATAAGGACGAAAATAATTATGGATAAAATATATTTGATACATTCTATAATTATAGATCTTTAGATAATTTATCCTAACTCTATAAATACACTATTAGTCGTCCATAAAATAGTTTCACATAAACTTTTCGAAAAATCTATCAACATACCTGCGAACTGTTTGAAGAAATATTTACACATCTTCCCGGTATCCTATAGTGGTGAAATTTTAGGCGAAGCTTCCTAGGTATGTCTTTTAGATCTCTGTAAATTTTGGTGATTTTTAGACATGTCCCTATATTTTTAATAAATATTTACTTTTACACTGCCGAAAAACCATCCATCCGGGATAGGGTTTAGCAAAATATTTATATCTCACTACACAAAACTTATTTTGACTTGATTCTTTTTCCTAAATACTCCACACACGTTGGGGTTTGTAAAAATATTTATTACGTATTTTTAACTTATGTGTATGAAAGTAGTTTAATATAAAATTTCGGGTAGTTAGTCGGAGCATGCATTTTCGTATTCGGATTTTGGTTGTAGCGTTCTATGTTTTTCAGAAGTCATCCCTTATCCAACAAAGGTGCATTTTTGGTATGATATCCCTATGTATGGTCCCTAGATGTTTGTTAAATATTAGAATTTTTAAAGTATGTTTAGTCCCTGAAGCTTATAGTTAAAGGTAAGTAGGTCAGAAATCGCCTCTGTCGATGCAGTAGGTACTGTTTTGGTTATAATTCTTAGAGGGCTTATTATTTTTATATGAAACAAAATATGGAATGATTTAGACTCATTAAAGAATCTATATATAGAAAATTAGAATTTATGGAATGAATTCATGTTCTGTGGAACTCTTTTAAAATAGGTATTCTGCACGAGTTAAAATAGAACATAGAAACCTAGTATATAGATATGATATTATTTGCAACCTAATAACTATAAGGTATCGTTGTATATGTCATGTTATAAGCTTAATACTAGAATAAGTAGTTAGAACTCGGAGTTATTTAGAAACGAGAAGTAGAAGTAAGTATCGATATACTTATTTGCATCCCATGTACAAAACGATTAATTGTTTCATGCATATCACGACATTAAGATTTGAATTATTTCATGTTAGGATTGGCGCGCAGGACTTAATCCATTGATATCCTCGTTATTCATTCAAAGTCAAGTTAAGGTGGGGAATGTTACCGTTTATCTTTATTATATGTTGTGCTCGATATTTCATGTGATTATAACAGGCATGAAAGGATGGGATCGAAATCGGATCCTCAATGAAAGTCAAGGGTCGAAATCGGACCCTAGGTTCGAAATCAGATCCTCAATGAAAGTCAAGGGTCGAAATTGGACAATGAAAGTCAATGGTCAAAATCGGACCCTAGGTTTGAAATCGGATCCTCTATGAAAAAGTTCATGTGGTCTGTGTGGCCAAAATAAAAGTTCATATGGTCTGTGTGGCCAAATTACAAGTGCAAGCGGTCTGTGTGGCCGAGTATTTCTTTTCATGATCTAATTTTCCATGTCTTATCGGTGTGATATATAATTTTGGTAAATGTGTACATCTCCCACTGAGTAGTCGTACTCAACCCACTATTTTAACATTTTTCAGGAAATGGCTCGACCAATGCGTAGAGGTGTTGGTGGTGATGGTCACACGAGGAAGGATTTATGAAATTGATTATTGCATTAACTAGTTTTATCATGAAATGTGTATATTTTTGAGAACTTGTTTTATTTAAGACTTCCGCTGACTATGAAAGAAAAACCCTAAATTTCGAAATGATTATTTTCCATTGAAATATTTTAAAAGAATTGAAATATGCACGTTAAGCATGAAGTAACGTCCCTAGTCAAGTTTTGAAAAATTGGGACATTACAACATCGGTAGCAATCATGATAATATGTGTCCCGGACAACATGCGCCGCATAGACGTTGCTTGGTGTTTCCCTTGTGAAGCTTGAGATGATGGTGAGGGTGGGCTTGGTGTTTTATGGTGTTGGGCAAAGAAGCGCACTTAATCTCTACTTTGAAATATAGTCGCACTTTGTACATCCGTAGAAGAGCCCATTTGTGTCCACACGACAGACTCCACACAAAACAAAGTCGAGTTTAGGGCAAGTTTGAAGGGTTATGTTGTGATGAGGTATGGAGTGAATTGGATGAGAGAGAATTTGAGGTGGTAAGTGAAAGCAATACCAATGGAGAAAGTATTTGCATTCTCCACAACTCAAGAATCTACGTAGTGAAGATTTTTGTTTCTTGGGAAATACTGGCGTCATGCATTCATTAAGTGCACGGTTAAAATAATCATCATATTCACCTTCTTCTTCTTAAAATATTGGCATCATGCACCCGTCGCATGATTTATCTCCATAGTAAACATCATTATCATCATCCCAATCCTTTTCTTCATGATGGAGTGATGATGATGAGATTAAATGCAATTTGATGATCGTGATTATGGAACTTGTATTTGATCAGTTGATCTCATTAGGGCTGGCCATTAAGAAATCCTACTTTAGTAAGAAAAGACTCGATGATTTCTTGAACGCCGTTCTTCAAGAGAAAATCAATGGCGTCCTTGTCCTTGATGGCGCACTTGATATGAACAGCATATCTGCAAGCCGCACAATGGTGGGCCCAACACGACCGCCGCGGCACTCTGGAACAACGACAGCTGATGCTGCGGATGGGTCGGGTGACTAATATTCTAATACAGATTTGTGCCACCTCCATAATCGGGCGCGCACCCTACATGGACTTGGAACTCACACGGGTCCGAGCTACCACAGTAGTAGCCGATCCCGAAATATACATACTACACATTTGGAGTCGTAATTCACTTCTTTTTAGATGAGGGTGTGTTGAGGGTGCATCCACAACTTGATCTCTCGCGGCATCTCCGTGTCATATTAGATTTATTGGTTTCAAGCAGTCCTCACGGCATACGTAAGCCGTCTCTACGGGATGAATGTCCTTTCCACATCCATAACATGTTCCGTATCTTGGGTTGAGTTGTCGCAGAACGAGGGAATCCTCTGCACCTCTTCCTCCTCTCTGCTCTCTCTCTTCACTCATCGTGTAGGTTTTTTCCTTCCTCTCACCTAAAGATGATTAATGTGTTGTATCTGCCCTCTTTTTATATATTTTCAAGTTTATAAATAATGCTAGGTTCTTTTCAATTTGGCAAAACCAAAATATTAGAATCTTACAAACTTCAAATGTATGCAAAGAATGTAAGAAACTATTTTTTTTTTCGAACAATGACTAAATAAAAACAGAAAATAATTATTAATTATGTCTGTATAAATTTTATTGTACAGCTAAATAAAGGAATATGCAAACTTCAATTCAACCCCAAGCAAATCAAATTAACATAGATTTTTTACTTTTTTGTAAATGTTCTTCGGTCGGGGTGCATTCTTTTGTTACTATGAATATGAAATTATAATTCTGGAAAATGTCAACTAATCCGTAGGCGAAGAAATTACATATAGAATGGACTTAATTTCAAATATAGTGTTGTGTATTATTTGCTTAGGAGATCCGTGAATAGACATATATTTGGAGTCCAATAATCTAAAATCAGATTATGAAACACATATAAGCACAATATATATAACATATTTAGAAAACAAAATAATTTTTATAAGTTTTCCCGAACAGTTTTTAAACATAATATGATATGATGCTATAATTTAAATTTTTTGCAAACTACACAAGAAAAATAAATCACACCGATCCAAGCTAGCACTGTAGTAGCTGATCGCGGCATGAGTAGGCCGACTCTCTAGGATTAATATACCTTGTGTGTACCACACCACAAGGGTATTGACATGTAACATTTTTTATTAAATCAAGTGAGTCATATTTATGTCAATACCCTTGTTGTAATCCAAGTGACATTTTTTATTAAATCAAGTGACTCTCGAGGCCGACTCTATTTATTATTGGGCCACTAAAATTCTACAATTCACCTCTCTCGAAATTTCAGATTCACCTCACCTCTTTCGTAATCCTAAATCCATCCTTTTAGTTGGGTTATTCTACAATATGATAAATATATTGGTGCATAAAAGGAATCATATAGTGCTAGTTCCTGCACCTAAAGACCCCAATTATCTAAGTAATCCGTTGCCTTGTTTCCCTCTTGCTGAATGTGAAAAGAAGATTATATTGTCATGTTGACTTTTCCAACATCTTGATGTACTTAACTCTCTTTATTTGTCGCCAACTTTATGCATTATTCGTTATTTTGGGTTTTCATGCATTTGGTAGACTTTAGTTTCTTATTTTTTATTTATCTACATACTGTTGAGAGTTGAGAGTAAATGAGAATAAAATAAAAGCCAAAGAAGGATATACATGCAGTTAATTCGAGATAAAACAAAAACCCTATATATTTCACATTTAATTTGCTTGGTCCAATTTATCCATACAACAATGAAGGCTATTTCACTCTTTCTCTTAGTGCTGGTTCTGGTGGCTGTGGCGGCGGCGGATAGCTCTGGCGACAGCTTGATTCCGGCATCCCATGAGGAAGAAGAAGCAACGGTGCATCCAAACCGCTTGCGGTGGAGGAAGAGGCCTCCACGCCCTCCTCGTTCGCTGCCGAAGCCGAAACCTCCGCCCAAGTCTCGTCCGGGAAGTCCTCCAAAAGCTCCAACAAGCCCATGAATTATATGCATGTTATGTTGCTAAAAAATAATAATATCTTATGATAATTAATAAATTATCAGTTTTGATGGATTCGTCTCTTTTTATTTGCATAAAGATATACTAAATTACAGTAAACCTCGATAAAGTAATATTCAATAGAATAATAATTTCGTTTAGATAATAAACTTTTTTCAGTCCCGATCGATCAATGTACTAAAATAATGCTTGATAAAGTAATAATCTCATTAAATGAATATTTTTTTTCCGATCCCAAAGTTATTACTTTATCAAGGTTTAAATGTATGTACTGAATTCCAGAAAATATATTATATTTGACACAAGAAGAAAAGGTCTGATAATTATGAAAATTGTAAAAATAAAAGGTAAAGATTTTCTATAGAGAACTTGACTTGGAAAGATAAATTAAAGTAGATGATATCGTATATATTAATTCTATTGGTTAATTAATTAGTGTAATTTGTTCATTTTCGTTTTTCATGCAATCTGAGAAAATGTATGATAAAGCAGTAGTTAATAAATGTGGGGTGCAATTTCACTTGACAGTGTTAGAACTTCAAGTACTGATCAGTTTTAGTTTAAAGTGAATTGAAAAAAAGTCTAGAATTTTAAAACCTGTTTCATTCTTTCTCCTACCGTTGGTTTTAGTGGCGGCGGCGGCTCTGGCAACGGCGAGTATCTCCGGCGACAGTCGGACGCGAGCATTCAGTGAGGAAGAAGAAGCAAGCAAGGAGCTTTGGGGGAAGAAGGGTCCCACGCTCTCCTCGTGGGCCCCCAAGTCCCAAGCCTCCGAAGAGACGTCCGACCCGGCCTTGTAGAAGTCCATGAAAATTTTATATTGTTATAATTTAATTTCCAATAATAAGTAATCAAATAAAAGTTGAGATGGACTAGTGTCCATCATGTTACACATGCAACATGATTCAATTGTCCAATTTTGACCCATGTTTGACCCGTTAACCAGCTTTGACTCATGTGTTGACCTGTTTTTTTTTCGTATTTGTTTTTTTTTTCGTTTTTTTTTTGCTTTTTTTCGTTTTTTTTTTAAAAATTCGTCTTTTTTGTTTTTTCCTTTTTTTTTCGTTTTTTTCGTCATTTTTGTTTTTTTCGCCTTTTTCATTTTTTCGTCTTTTTTCATTTTTCGCCTTTTTCGTCTTTTCCGTTTTTCCGTTTTTTTCGCCTTTTTCGTTTTTTTTTGTCTTTTTCATTTTTTTTGTTTTTTTTCACCTTTCTCATTTTTTGTCTTTTTTCATTTTTTTGCCTTTTTCATTTTTTTTTCGGTTTTTTTCGCCTTTTTCGGCTTTTTCATTTTTTCGTCTTTTTCGTTTTTTCATTTTTTTCGTCCTTTCGGAAATACAAAGAATGACATGACACTTTTTTCGTTTTGAAATACAAAAAATATTTTTTGTTTTTTTCCCCTTTATTATAAGGACGAGAGTGTCACTCTTTGTTCGTTTGTTCTAAACAATGACACTTTCATTCGGGACAATTGACATTTTTGTTTATTACGATTGACACTTTGGGTAACATTTCTGGTTATTATGCTTCATATTGATTAGTAGATGAAAGTGACACGTTCCTTAATTTTGAGTGTCAATTTACTTCAGTGTGATTGACACTTTAAGATAAATGACACTTTCGTTCGTTGTAATTGACACTTTTTTCATAAACAAATGACATTTTTTTTCCGAAACAAATCGCATTTTTAAAAAAAATAATTGATATTCAATAAATGATATAAATGACACTTTATTCAAATACAAAGCACACTTTTGTTTGTTACGATTGATACTTTGGATAAGTAACAAATGACACATTTATTCATTACAAATGACACGCCTTCCTTATCAAAAAAATTGGAAAAAAAAATTTATTTGTTACGATTGATACTTTTGTTTGTTACGATTGACACTTATATATGTAAAGAGTTACACGTCCGTCCTTAAAATAAAGGGAAAAAATGAAAAAAAATTTGTTTGTTGCGATTGATACTTTTGTTTGTTACGATTGACACTTTCGTATGCAAAGAGTGACACGTCTGTCCTTAAAATAAAGGGGAAAAACGTTAAAAAATAAAAATAAAAGTTAAAACTGTTTTTTTTAAATGATGGCATGCTGACGTCAGCGGATCAAACACGGTCAAAATTTTATTTTTACTATTTTACAAACAGTAACATCATTTACTAACAAGAAGACGGTCAAAATTTTATTTTTACTATTTTACTATTTTTACTATATAGTTATTTTTACCCAATTTTTAAATGTTTGCATCATATTGCCCATGCAACATGCTAACAAGAAGAACAATAACTTCTGAACCTTAACTATTTTACTATTTTACTATTTTACTTGAAGGTTGGAGAACATGAACATGAACTAGAGAACAATTTCGAATTCTAGAGAGAAACTAAAGTAGAGAGAGAAAAAACTAAAATAGTTATGATAAGTTATGATAAAGTTTTTGGGATATCTTCCCTTACATAGCCAAAAAATAATAATATAACAAAAGGTAAGTCTCAATCAAGTCATGTTTTTCTTCTTGAGCCTCTCCAAGCATTAATTGCAGCATGGGCGGATTTGACCAGACTGGGTGGAAGCTGATGGGAGCAGTTCGGCTGTGAGAGGAATTCTTGCCAGTCTGGGCGGCTGTGGCAGGAAAAGTATCCTGCAACTATACTATTCTACACCAATCTCTTCACAGCTAGTAGCTCAACCAAAAGATTTCCCTCCAATTTCTTCCAATTGCATTGGGCTGGGCTTCTTCATATCATCAATTAAAACATTTCTTCGGTCCACTTATGCTGGCCTAATTGGGGGGTCCAAATCCTGCCCAGTTCAGTCTAACAATCTGGCCCAAAACTCCTTTTATCATATATTCCATGCATGCAGCTTCAATTACGTACATAGGCAACATTCACCACCTTTTCGCCTTTTATCCACCTCCTACATGCATAAACCCAAGACAAACAAGCATAATATCGGTAATATAAAAGCAACAATTACGTGCTCATCAACCTCCTCACACTTAAGCAATACTTGCCCTCAAGTATGAAGAGAATCTTTAAGCACGAATGTTGCTCGGTATCCACTCCCCCCAATACGACTCACACAAACAGACTCAAAGAAGGACAAGGAAACACAATAAAAGGAAGACACGGACACACATAAAAAACATAAAGACGAAAAGCTGCCAAGCAAACCCAAATTCTGCATATGTAAATAATAGCACCCGACCAAGAATATAAAGCACATCAAAGTGAGATCTCACGCAAGAAACATGCATCAACAAGTTTAGGAAAATCAACTAGGTCAAAAGAGGGCAGACATTGAGTCATTCCCACGTTTCACTCGGCACTCAACTACACTAGTCTGGACAGTCGCTCATTTAAACCTAAATACACGCAATCGTCATATTAAGTCAACCAATTAGCACCATCAAAAAGGTCTTTTTCTCTTGGGTTGTAATGGGGCTAAGGACCATGAAATGATATTGCAAGGTGGGATCCTAAAGGTCCTAGGCTCATTTTATTGTGCATCATTTGTCATGCATATATGCAAAGTACCCTTGACTTGTGCAAGTAAGTGCTGGAATAAAGATTTGATACAGGGCAGGGAGTTAATGATAAGCAGCCTGGGAGGATAAAAAATTTCTTTCTTTTCTTTTCTTCCTTCCCCTTCTTCTTTTTCCTAGGTGCGTCATTTTTCTTTTTCTTTTGTTTTTTCAAGCACCTTTCTTTCTTTTGATTTTTTTCTTTTTACTCTTTTGTTGCTGATTTTTTTTGATTTTTTCTTCCCAATCTCCCTTTCTACAATTTACCTCTCTAAATAGGCAGTTTCAGCTCAAATGTTTGATTTCATCAGTTGTGCAAGGTGTACAAAAGCATATATACATAACAGGGCCAAGAGAAGGTCTAAAATTGGGCAGTGGCTAATATTTAGTGACTGATTGAATGAACAGGCCAAAGCTCAAATTTGTTTACTAGGGGATATTTGGGCAAGGGTTATATAAACTCAGGCCAGAATTAAGGTTATCCCTAGTGCCTTCTATCACATGGTGCACATGGTATGTTAATATGGTGACTTTGTGACATCTATTCTCTCAAAAAGAAGTAAGTGGGGAGTGCCCCACTTTAGGCTCAATCCTGACTATTTAGTGAAGTTTAATTAGACTCAATATATGCCACTACTTCATCGTTCCTAGCATCTTCTAATCCCAAACAGTGAAGAAAACACGCAAACATGCTTGTGATTCACTAAGTTTTGGAAAAAAATTGGGGCAGGGGGCAATCGTAAAACATAGCAAACTTGGAGAAAATTCGCATGCTTACATACAAACAGACAACAAAACTAAAAATACCCCTCACACTTTAGAGCTCTGCTTGTCCTCAAGCAGGCAGAACCGAGTGTTCAGGGCAGAAAAAGACAACACAGAACAATCCCTCCTCACACTTTAAAGCCCTGCTTGCCCTCAAGCAGACAGAGAGTAAAGGAGAAGAGAGGACACACAACAACAAAAACAAACACACCCCCTCCTCACACTGAAGAGGAGGAGGGGGGAAACAAACACAAAGGAACAAAACTAAAAAGATAAAAGAACACATAAACAAAAAGGGGAGAGTGAGTTGAAACCAATTACCGATTGCGCGGCTTAGCCGCGCGCTTTCCTTTCTTCACGGTCAGTTTCTCGTGCTGCCTCTGCATGTCCGCCATCTGCTCTTGAAACATTTCATTTGCCTTGTAAAGAATCTCCAGATCTCCCTGCTCTGCACAAGAAGTTAAAGGTCTTGCATCCACAGGTGTGCTTGGGGTGCTCCTCTACAGAACCGTTTATCTTGTCAGGGACAGAGGGATCTTTAGGTATTGAAGTGCTCAAAAAGCTCAATCCCAATTGGTTTTCCACTTTATATCTTTTTTTAAAGTCATTACTTGACAATAGGACCACTTTCCTTATTGCTCCGTCTTTGTCTCTTTTATGCTCTGGGTTTAACTCCTTAGATCTTGCAGTTTTTGGTTGATCAAAAAGATCCAAGACAGTCTCCTTGACGGGTAGTTGGATCATGGACGATGGGGGCTTTTCTAGAATCTCTTTGACTTTGATATCACTCATCCCATGAGTTTCTATCCCAGTTAGCTTTTGTGTCAGGGTCAGTTCTAGCGTATCCTGCACCAACTCAGTCTCAAGATGATCTTGGACCAGGGGGTTAAACACATCGACAACATAAACATTTTCCATGTCAGCGATTTTTTTCATTGCCTCATTAATGTTATATGTGTAGTGGTCCCCCAACCAAGACATGTCAGTTGTGCCTCCATGCACATCAATTACAGCTTTAATTGTGTCCAGAAAAGGTCTACCTAAAAGCACCCCAGTTGTTCCTTTAGCTTGTTCATCATTTGTTTTAATTACAAAGAAATCAGCTGGGTAAACAAATTCATTGATTTTGACCAAAATATTTTCTAATAATCCAACTGGGCAGATGCATGATCTATCCGCCAATTGCATAATGACTCTTGTTTCAGTTAATTCAACACCAATCAGACTCTTATAAACAGAAAGAGGCATGACATTTATGGATGCACCAAGATCACACATAGCAAGGGGAATTAGTTTTTCACCGATTAAACAAGGAAGAGTAAACGTATCTGGGTCTACGCACTTCTCTGGAAGATTACCTTGAATAATGGCAGATGCGACCTTCTCCATCAACACTTTTTCATTGTCAACCACCTTTCCAGCTATGAATTCCTTGATGAATTTCCTCACTTGGGGGAATTCCAGAGCATCTAACAGGGGTATGTTGATCTCCATTTTTTCAAATAGAGCCTTATAGTCCATGACATCCATCCTAGGCTTCGGTTTCATGCCCAGGGCTTCTGGAAATGGTGGTGGGATGGCAGCTCCAGTTGGTTTTTGCACTTGTGGCCTTGCCTGCATTTCTTGTTCCTCTTCTATAGCTTCTTGATCATCTGTCCAGGTCACATTTTTGTCCTTCTGTGCTAGCTCTTTCAACTCTTTCTCACTTCTCAACATGATTGCACTTGTATTCGCTTTTCCCTTGGGGTTTGCTTTGACTTTGAAGGGCAACTGTACTTGGTCAGGATCTTTTTCAGGTTCCTTGTCCTCTAATTTAGTATCTATCTGGGAGCTCTTTTTATTTAGATCAAAGTGTTCTCTCCAGTCGAATTCCCAAGCAGTTCTCCGCTTCTTTGGTGGCATATCTTTCAAGTCCACGCCAGCCTGCAATGTCACAGCATTTACAAGTATTTGTGGATTAGGTTGAACTGGGGAAGACAACTTCCCATGACCTGGAGCCTTGGTAGTTTTATTCTCCCATGTTAATGCAGCTGGAAAGGGTGGGGGTATCTCCATCTTTTTCGCCTCAGGCAGACGTCCCTTTTGCTTCTTCATTCTTGCCGATTCTTCTCGAGAAAGGATCTTGAAACCAGGCAAGATCAGTGGCTCAGTGGTTGCAGTTGGTTTCACCACTTTGGTTTCATTCTTACTTAGCATGGTAATCTTGCTCACATTCGTCGTGGGATTCATTTGGACTTGCGAAGGCACTGTGCCTTGATTATTCTTCAGCTCTTTCAACGAATTTGCAAGTTGTTCCATTTGTTGTGACAGGGCACTCATACCAGCTTTTTGTTCAAATTGGGTGTTTTGAAATTCTTTCCATAGTTCCTCGTTTGTTTTGGCAGACCTTGGTGAAACAAGTTGGTTTGCAGCTTGTTGTGCAGATGCGAAACTTGGTGGGACTCCAAGGTGTGATGGAGGATAAGTCTGCTCCTCGCAAGGCTGCTGTTGAGGTTGGAAATCTTGGTATTGTGGTTGTTGGTATGACTGCAGTTTATAGATTTGTGGAGGCTGTTGATAGAAAGTCTGCGCAGGCTGTGGGGCATATTGATTTCGATTTTGAAAACTTTGGTGATGAAAGTTTTGTTGATAGTCCTGTGGAGGCTGCTGGAAATTTTGGTTTTGTGGTTGGAGGATTTGCTGAGGTTGGGTTTGGAGACTTTGGTTTTGGAAATTCTGTTGAGGTTCTTTGGTAGAAAGTTTGGGCGGAGCGAGGTGTATTTTGGTGAGGAAAGCTTTGATGTTGGAAACTCGATTGGGTTTGTTGCAGAGGTTGGTAACTTGATTGTACTTGATGTGGTGGGTCTCCTTGTTGTCTCCACCGAACATTGGGATAGTCCATGTGTTTCATGAAATGGTACCCTCCCACAACGTTCACATCTTCGCAGTCAACACCCATGGTACATCTGATCGAAGAGTGGCCGAGTTTGCCACATGCACCACAAGTCACTTCAACAGGGCCTACTGGTTGTGGTTTCTCCACCATCTGGTTTAATAATTTTTCAATCTTTTCCATCCTCTCTTCGTTTCTTCTTTCATAGTCAGATGAACTTGCCTGGGCAACCTTCTTTACATTCCTAGCATTCTCCTTGTTGTACTCCTTGGTGGAGTCAACTAGCCTTTGGATGTACCGCCGGGCTTCACTAATCTTAAAGTGTGTAAATCCTCCTCCACTTCCGGAATTTACCAAGTCCTTGTATTTCATGGTCATGCCTTGGTAGAAAAACTGGAACAATTCTCCATCTCTATATTTATGATTGGGGCAGTCTCCCACCAATCTGTTAAAATATTCCCAGTACTCACTGAGGTGTTCATCATATTCCTATTGGATACTCGATATTTCTTTCCTCAGGGAGCTTGTCTTTGTTGCGGGAAAATAGTACTCCAGGAAGGTAGTCTCCATCTGTGGCCAATTCTCAATACAATATGTGCGCAGACTAGAGTACCACATGTTGGCTCTGTCGCATAGTGCATAAGGGAATGCAACTAGCTTCACTTGATCGTCAGTCTGCTCGCCAGTTTTCTTCTGGAGCCTACATATCTTCTCGAATTCGTTTAAAAATGAGAAGGGATTTTCATTCGTCTTCCCATAAAACTTGGGCAGGGTATTCAACACCACTGCCTTAAGTTCCACAGGATTTTCACCATAAGCAGCAATCTGCACAGGATCCTTCCGCTTCCTAGCAGTGTGTTCATTGACCTCGAGGACCCTTGGATCATCTTCTTCCATGACTGTTTCGGATTCTGTTTTTGATTCAGAATTAGATTCTTCCTTGTCAGTTTGGTCCTTCTCAGCTTGGTCCTTCTCAGCTTGAGCAGTTTGGTCCTTCTCAGTTTGGTCCTTCTCAGCTTGGGAAGTTTGGTCCTTCTCAGCTTGGTCCTCTGTCCGGACAAACTGAGTATCTCGGTCTTCTGGGTGGCTGGCTTCAGTACCAGCCTCACTCGCAGTCTCTGTATGCAGAGTTCTTTCGCCCTGCGACTCTAGTTCGGTTTGTTGCTTACGCAACCGTGTCTCCTTCCTGAGTCTCCTGGCAGTCTTCTCAATTTCAGAGTCTAGCCAGAAATTTGGGTTGAACGAGCCACTCATAAACAACTAAAAGAAACACTTGGGTAGAACAAAAATAAAAAGGTCAGTAGAAAAGGTTAGTTTAAATCAAAACGCCATTCCCCGGCAACGGCGCCATTTTGGTCGGCACGATTCCGTCGTTAAAACCGTGTACCAAAAACAATTTATAACACCTGCGACAGACAACTAAACTAATACAAGCACATTTAGCAAGCAGGGATCGAATCCACAGGGAATGGGTAGATTTAGGCAATTTATCTCCAATGACCGAAAAAGGGTTTGGTTAGTAACCACCATTAACTTTGGGTTTAATTAAAACTAGGCAATAATCATAAACTGCGCAATTAAAAACAGGGGATGAGAACAAATATTAAAGGCGACTCGGCTTTGTGCAGATCCACACTAATCGACCTCCAATCCTCGATTCTAATATTAATCGGTTTCCTAAGGTTGCCCGGTTAAGGTGCCGTGTTGAGCACGGACGCACCTAAATCTTATTCTTGATATGGAGAAGGAATGTTGAGCATTAACCTACTCCCTACCCTAGTGTCGATCTACCATGTTGAGCATTGCATAGACCTACAACTAAGGAGCATTAATATCCAAGAACCGAACTAGCAAAGCTACCCATGTTGAGCATGAAAGTAACTGTACCATCTCCCCTGTCTGTTCAATACCAGCCCAGTTAACCTCGGTTGATCAGTCCTAAGTTATCTTAAACAGACATCTACACAGATCTGGACAGAAACACTTAGCTAACCAATTTTTAGCACATTAAGATCTCATGGAAGGCAAGGATCGGGTGTTTCACTGCCCTAACCGAATCTAGGGCTTAGCTACACATGTTTAAACTACGAAAGCAAGAAAACATGTAAGAGAAAAACATCATAAATGCAGAAAGCTAATAAGAAGAACAATAACTTCTGAACCTTAAATAAACAGAAATAAGTGCAGAATTAAATGAACGAAATAGGGCAGAAAACAGAAAACATA
This sequence comes from Lavandula angustifolia, assembly GCA_028984105.1. Taxonomy (NCBI): domain Eukaryota; kingdom Viridiplantae; phylum Streptophyta; class Magnoliopsida; order Lamiales; family Lamiaceae; genus Lavandula; species Lavandula angustifolia. The sequence goes on along the minus strand of CM054804.1, from coordinate 15,269,794 downwards.
CTGAGGCAGATCTTCGCGAATTAAATGCTTGAGCAGAGGCGGGAATTAAAGAGCTTTACTATTTTACTTGAAGGTTGGAGAACATGAACATGAACTAGAGAGCAATTTCAAATTCTAGAGAGAAACTAAAGTAGAGAGAGAAAAAACTAAAATATTTATGATAAGTTATGATAAAGTTTTTGGGATATCTTCCCTTACATAGCCAAAAAATAATAATATAACAAAAGGTAAGTCTTAATCAAGTCATGCTTTTCTTCTTGAGCCTCTCCATGCATTAATTGCAGCATGGACGGATTTGACCAGACTGGGTGGAAGCTGATGGGAGCAATTCGGCTGTGAGAGGAATTCTTGTCAGTCTGGGCGGCTGTGGCAGGAAAAGTATCCTGCCACTATACTATTCTACACCAATCTCTTCACAGCTAGTAGCTCAACCAAAAGATTTCCCTCCAATTTCTTCCAATTGCATTGGGTTGGGCTTCTTCATATCATCAATTAAAACATTTCTTCGGCCCACTTATGCTGGCCCAATTGGGGGGTCCAAATCCTGCCAAGTTCAGTCTAACAATCTGGCCCAAAACTCCTTTTATCATATATTCCATGCATGCAGCTTCAATTACGTACATAGGCAACATTCACCACCTTTTCGCCATTTATCCACCTCCTACATGCATAAACCCAAGACAAACACGTATAATATCGGTAATATAAAAGCAACAATTACGTGCTCATCAGCCGGCCTCCGGCAGATGACTGAGGTGGTGGAGGTGGTGCGAATACGGGCCGGAAAAAATTATCCGATCCGTTATCCCTTTCAGAAAAGAGTTCATTGCAATGACGATAAAACTATTGCTGATCAAATCTCTTCTTCCACTCGACAAGTATCTTGTGATCTGCATATTTAATCAAGAAATTAAATAATTAAATAAGATCAAGAATATAAATATTTGACATGCTTTGTGCATGCATATATACGACCTCTTCTTGAAAATAATATTAAGAATTTAAGATATAAATTAATAGATTAACCTACTTCGGAGATTTCTTGCATGGATTCCGGCAATGGCGGCGAAGATTACGACAAAGGAAACTGCTCTAAACACGGACAACATCGTACTTTCGGAACGCTTTGCAATGATTTAAGATTATTGGATCAGATTTATAGTAATAAGATTAATGTATGTTAGGTTGGTTAACTTGGTTTTGCTAATTTAACTATATTACAATGTTGCGTAAATGTTTAAATAGATATTTGTATCCGAACATATAAATGAAAATAAAATAAAACAAACCCCCACCCAGAAAAAAATAAAATAATAATAGTAAAAAATTATGTAGTACTCCCTCCGTCCCGCTATTTGTGGCTCACTTTCCTGAAAGGTGTATTTCGTTATTTGTGGCCACTTTCCTAATTTGGTAAAAAATTATTATCATATATTCTACTCTATCATCTTATCTCTCATACTTTATTATATTTTCTCTCCTACTTTATCATCCTCTCTCATACTCTCTCATTATCTTACTCATCTTCTCTCTCATACTTTAACATCTATTTTTTCTCTCATACTTTATCATCTACTCTCTTAATTCCCGTGCCGAAAAGAACGTGACCACAAATAGCGGGACGGAGGGAGTAATAACTTTTAGTGTTGAAACACTTTTTCTTGAGACCCATATTTTTAACACAAAAAATTGTATGAGCCGGATGTACCTTACATCCAGCCCAATTTGAGATCCAAGTTGCGGCTCATTTATCCGCCTAATCCTGATCATTGTTTTATTTTTATTTTTTTAGTTTTATTTTTTGCTCTTTTTTGCTCTTTTTTTAAATTTATTTTTTCTTTTTTTCTTATACTTTTTTTCAATTGCTGTACGGATAGACATGTAATTGTTGTGAATAAGAGTGTCATTTATTTAGCATTATTTATTTCAAAATAAAAGTATTTATTTCATCTTGAACACTTTCGACCATCACTTATGGAAGTATCATTTGCTTTGGACAAAAATATCATTTGCGTTGAATAAAAGTGTCATTTATAAAGTATCATTTGTTTTCATACAAAAGTTCACTTGTTTTTAAAGAAAAATGTCATTAGTAGAGTATCATTTGCTTCAAACAGAAGTGAATTTGAGTCGAACAAAAATGTCATTTGTGTGGAGAATGCAAATACTTTCTCCATTGGTCTTGCTTCCACTTACCACCTCAAATCCCCTCACATCCACTCCACCCCTACCCAGATCATAACCTAACCCTTCAAACTTGTCCCAAACTCGACTTTATTTATTGTCATATTTGTCGTATCTCCACGAATGGACTCTTCTAGACTTCTACGAGTGCACAAATTGCTTCTTCAATGTAGATGTCAAGTGCGATTGTTTGCCTAACACCATAAAACACAAAACTCACCCACGCCATCATCTCAAGCTTCTCAATGTGGAAACTACAACAGATGACAAATACTGGAAAAATCCTTGCAGTGCATGTGGTGGTTGGGGATTTGGTTATGGTTGTTACGAATGTGATGCCTGCAAAACGATCTTCCACTCTTCTCCACTCTTCTTGTGTTCTACTGCCCGCGTTCGTCTCAAACCGTGGATGGGATAAACACCGTCCAAGTAGCTTCATTTGCGATATCTGGGAGGAAGAGATGAATCCCAAGAGGTGGATGTATTGCTTCCCAACTACATCAAGCGGTTATAGAAACATTAAGTTTGGTCAACAATACGACGTCGCTTCAGTTCACCACCACCCTATTGCATATCAACTTCTCACCAAGAAGCTGCACTGTGACGTGCGCGGTGAGAGAAAGGATTACAATGCGCTTCAGATAAATTAATGTGAGTTCTTCATGTGTTTAGACTTTTCCGCCGAAGATTACGAAGCCGAAATGAAGGCCATTGAGTGAGAAAACCTCTGTGTTTAGATCTTAAATTGGATTTTATGCATATGTTGTCGTTTGTTTTAATTCAAAACATGCACGTTTGCTTGTATATGTATATTTGTAATATTGTGTAATAAAGTGATGATTGTCGTATGTTAGTGAATTAGCTCAGAAATTATCATGCAGACAGACTGCACGTTCGGGGATGTAATCCACTTCTTATTGGATGAGGGTGTGTTGAGGGTGCATCGACAGCTTGATCTCTCGAGGCATCTCCGCGCATTTCTTCGTGTAATATTATTGGCTCATCATAGCCCTCGCGACAAGCGTAGGCCGTCTCTTCGTGTAATATTATAAATAGCCCCTTCTCAATTTTCTTATAGGAAAACAAGTAGGAGATTGAGTTTAGAGCCTACAGTCCATAAATAACACATTTATTTAGAAATAATGTCAACCGTAATAAAAGGTTTTGCATAATCATATTATGAATTATTATCATTATATTTATTTAATTTTATTGTTGTCTTAATATTGCCAAGTTCAGTTAGTCGTAATTAAGATAGTATCATAGTTTAATTCAGATCATAATCAATTAATCATAAACTGATTTTTACATATTGTTGAATTTTAATTAAGAGCATGTATCGAACTCATGATGCACCATATTACTGTTATGGGCATGTAATCATTGATTTTGCTGAGCTCTTAATTACTGTTATTTAATATGCATCATGTATAAACAGGGTAATTGAGGCACAGTTTTTAATATTTGTAATCGACATTTAATAGCAAAAAAATGGATAATCGTATTGGACAGAATGGTTGTAATAATTGGATATTAAAGGGCTATTTTTGGTAGATCACGGAAAAAAAGAGTAGAGCAGCTGACATTGACATTTGTATGTAGGAGATATAATCTTTCTATAAATTAATATATACATGTAATTTTTTAAAATTAGAATAAAGATAAATAATTTATAAATAAATATATATATATATATAATTTAATGAAACATGTATATAATTTTTTCCTAAACTAGAATAAATTATAGAAAAAAGATAGTTTATATTGTAGTAGTACTAAACTTATTAGAACCACTAGTTTTTGGTTATTATTCGGACAGTTACTTTAGTAGGGTATATTATTTATAGATAATAAGAGTATAATAGAACAAATTTAAAAAAAAAGATTGTTCTACCAAAAAAAGAAATTATTCTTAGCTTATCTTCTTCTTATTTAAATGGGATTTTTCAACGTCATTTAGTGGGGTAAATTATTTATAGATAATAAGACTATAAGAGTACAATAGGACAAGTAAAAAAAAAAGATTGTTCTACCAAAAAAAAGAAATTATTCTTAGCTTATCTTCTTCTTATTTAAATGGGATTTTTCAACGTCATTTAGTGGGGTAAATTATTTATAGATAATAAGATTATAAGAGTATAATAGGACAAATTAAAAAAAAAAAGATTGTTCTACCAAAAAAAGAAATTATTCTTAGCTTATCTTCTTATTTAAATGAGATTTTTCAGCGTCATTTTCAATTAAGATTTGGACTTTCAATACTAACTATATCATTCAATGCTTAGCAATGATAAATTATTCAATTTGAATATATTCCCTAGAAGAATTATCCAAAATCATATGCTAATAATTTTTTAATGTGTAGTCGTGTAGATACTCAAAATTGTTGACTTCATCAATTACCTTAAACAGTTCCCAAATCCATATAAATATTAATTGAAAATTAGATCGAACAAATTCGTAATTAATTATATGACATACTCGATCTACATTACTTTTTACATAACATGGTGTTGGTAGGGCGTACAATTTCATGAATGAAATGTGAATTTAAAATTTTGGAAGTCAGAATTAGTAAGATCGTACTTGTAACACAATATATTTATAAGTCTTACGAATTTTTATTTCGATAACTTGTAAGGTATTTTATATTATTTTTAAAGTAACTAAATTATAAAATATGTAAGAAATTAAAATACCCCACTGAGCCGAGCGTTGCACTTTTATTTTACTAGTGCATCCTTTAAAGTGCTATGCACAAATGAGTGATTTTGCCCTATTTAGGTAATAAAGTATGTTTTGTAGAATACAAATTAAGATATTAGTCTATTATGATTGCATACGATAGTAAAATTCATTAATTTACAAAATGAGACAAGGATCTAAATGACGTTCATTCTAGCTATGAATTAAGAATCTCGGTTATTACATGAAATTTCAAAAATTAAAACATGGAAACAAGAGGCAAGTGGATAAGAAGTTAGATAAATGAGGGAAAAAATAGATACAATAAATTAAGTCGGAAAGGTTCAAACCTTTGCATCTACTTCCCAAATAGCCCCTTCTCAATTTCCTTGTAGGAAAACAAGTAGGAGACTGAGTTTAGGGCCTACAATCTATAAAGAACACATTTGTTTTAGAAATAATATCAACCGTAATAAAAGGTTTTGCGTAATCATATTATGAATTATTATCATTATATTTATTTAATTTTATTGTTGTCCTAATATTGACAAATTCAGTTAGTCGTAATTAAGATAGTATCATAGTTTAATTCAGATCATAATCAATTAATCATAAACTGATTTTTACATACTGTTGAATTTTAATTTATAGAACTCATGATGCACCATATCTTTTTTCGGTAGATGGAAAAAGAATAGAGCAGCTGGCATTGACATTTGTATGTATAGGTTAATTAATAGTAAGATGGTGAAGAGGAAATCTGCAGTTTAAAGGCGGCAGTTAGAGCGAAAATATTGCTCCAATACTGTTTCTTTCAAATTGTAAGCTCTCGTTTCCCAAAATCTCATCTTTGATTATTTCCATTTGTTTTTCTCATCGATTTTGCTTGATTCAATCGGAATTACTTCAACATTTGTTCTTGGATCTAGAGTACTGTCTTTCTCTCTACATGCACACTCACGCAATCTTAGCTCTGAAGCTTTTATGGATGCTTGTTTCGTTTTTTTAACTAATTGCATGTATTGTGTTTCATTTAGAGATTTCTGAATTTGATGGTTTCATTCGGTTGCGAAGTTTGTTTTCGTGATTATTTAGACTTGAACTCTGTTTGATGAAGCAGAGTTTGGAGAAAATGGCGGCGCCGCCAGTTCAACAGCCGCAGTTTATGACTAATACAGACCGCCGAACTCATCCAAACGAGACGCTAATTGATAATATTGAATATGATCAGATTGTCGTACCGGAGGTGAGCTTTCATCTTTTTTCGTCATTAATTTGAATTTAGTTTAGTGGCAATTAAGAATTATAATAGTTAGGGTTTTTTATAGTTTCTGTTTCATTTCGGCCTAAATTATTTGATGAATTTTCTGTATTTTTTGTGATTGGTTTTGAAGCTGGTTTACTGTGGACACATCATCTCGTTTCTGTTGTTATGTTGTGGCCCTCTATGATTTAGGGTTGTTGAGTGGTTGCATTTGCGAGTGGTCGAGTGATGGACTTTGAAGTTGGTAAATACTTTCTCTTCAAAATATGATTAGGTGTAACCATGTTATGTAATTTCAGTTGCAAGTTGTTTCAGAGTATGATTAGGTGTAGTATCAGTTCTCTAATTTCGACTGCAAGCTGTTTGTGATAATTTCGATGGAGTTGGAACTTTGTAATGGTTTACCTTAAACAAGTAGTTCGGAATCCAGAAAGCAAACAGTCTTTTGAATGAACTAAGCTAGAGCACTTCTTGATGTAATTGGACCATCGACAAGCACTCTTGATACAGGCTCATGTTCCTTGACTGATCGATATCTATTTGTTTTAATCTTTTGTAGAATAAAAGCTGGAAGAACTTGTTCGCGTATATGGGCCCAGGCTTTCTTGTTTGCATAGCCTATATTGATCCAGGAAATTGTAAGGGCTGCTAAGTCTTGTTTAGAGCCAACAAACTATTTATATGTAGAGATTATGACTTCGTCTATTTTCCGCACCAACAGTTCAGACTGATCTGCAGGCGGGAGCTCAATACAAGTATGGGGTGAGTCTAATGAATCGTACTTTGATGTTATATTTTTATTACTTTGATCAAGGTAGGCTGAAGAATGCTCTAATTTGGACTAACTAAATAGCATATTGACTGTCCTTAAAAAGGAGAAAAAGGATTAAAACCGTTGTAGAAATGTAAGAAAAAGGTTCAGTAGCTTGGTTGCGATGTTGTTTTTTCTTTTCAATTAACGTTCATCTGACCAGAAAGGTCTGTTCTCTGTGCTTTTCGCCAAAGTAAAAACTAAGTTGATGGCTGAATGCAACCATTCTAATGACTTATGTATTCATGTTTGACACGATCAATTATGTAATATAAGTGTTTTCTCTACACAAAATCTTTTTAAATTCTCTGTATCTAACTTATCCGGTGTATATTCTCTGATTACAGCTACTCTGGATCATATTGCTAGCTTCATGTGCTGCACTAATTATCCAATCTCTTGCAGCAAACTTAGGAGTTGTTACAGGTTCAAAATTTCATCAACTATTCCATCTTTATGCTTCCATGAAAGTAAAATACGTTATTCTATAGTGTTTAGCTTTATACGCCTCGGCTTGTAATGTATTTCTTGTTCTGCAGGAAAACATTTAGCTGAGCATTGTCGAAAGGAATACCCAAGGATCCCAAATTTTATTTTGTGGATTCTTGCAGAAACAGCAATAGTTGCATGCGACATTCCTGAAGGTCTCACGATAAAACAAAACATTATTTGCTTATGCTTTAGTTAGAAGTGAAAAATGAGCCCACTGACCTTCAAGCAAAGTCCCTTCAAGATTCCACTTTGGAATCCTGAAAATTAGTTCATCCATTCTTTGAAAGTCCCTTCTTAAAGTTCTTCCCTTATTTTGCTATTTTTTTTATCATGTCAGTTATTGGAACAGCATTTGCTCTAAACATGCTCTTCAAGATTCCACTTTGGTGTGGCGTGCTTGTAACGGGAGTTAGTACATTGATTCTTCTGTTGCTGCAGCAATACGGGGTATGTAGCTGTCTTTTGAACCTTCATATAGTTAGTCCTCTCTAATGTGATTGTTAAACTGATTGAATTGGATAATTAGCAATAGGTTTTCAGGAGAGCATCATATTATTAGATTCGTGTGTTCTATGTGAGTTTTGGCATATTTTATTGCGTTTCTAAGACTTGGCTTGAACTTGACAGGTGCGAAAGCTTGAGATTTTTATTGCTTTCCTTGTCCTTACAATTGCTGGCTGCTTCTTTGCTGAGCTTGGTTATGCAAAGCCCAAGTCGTCTGAAGTTTTGCGTGGCTTGTTTGTTCCCCAACTTGAGGGAAGTGGTGCTACCAAGCTGGCAATTTCATTACTTGGTGCTATGGTCATGCCGTAAGTTCGATTGTGTGCCATCAACCGGCAATGAGTTGACCCACTCTAAATTTTCTGGTTGATATTGTTACCTAATGGCTGCAGGCACAATCTTTTCCTCCATTCAGCCTTGGTGCTTTCTCGGAAAATCCCACGATCTGTCAGTGGTATCAAGGTAATGCTTCTACCCGAAGGATTTCGGGAAAATCTGCTTTCTATTCGAGTATATCTACAATTATCATATAAAATGTGTTTTATGTATCATTTTTTTTCCTGAAGTGTTAATAAGAACATTGAAAACCTCTACTTTTAAGCTAATTTTGCCTTTTAAGAACCAGAGTTTTTTTTTATAACATGTCTACCTTACAGGAAGCGTGCACATTATATATGATGGAAAGTGGCTTCGCTTTACTGGTTGCCTTCTTCATCAACGTCTCAGTTATCTCAGTTAGTGGAGCTGTTTGCAATTCACCGAATCTGAATCCTGCCTATGTCAAGAGCTGCAAGAACTTGGACCTCAATGAAGCTTCATTTTTACTAAAAGTACGACATAATAATTTTTTTGCTTTAACATGTAGTAGATCTTAAATACGATATAACTTATGTTTCCAGACATTATTTGGACTTACCTTTAATGCTGATGATTCGTGGGAATATGTTGTCCACAGAATGTTTTAGGTAGTTGGAGTTCCAAGCTTTTTGCAGTTGCTTTGCTGGCTTCGGGTCAGAGCTCGACTATAACTGGAACATATGCTGGACAATATGTTATGCAGGTTTATCTCCATTTCAATTAGCCCAAAATCACTTCATCCTAATTCGCTAAAATATGCAATTTTTTTCTGTTTTACGTAGGGATTCCTTGACTTACGGCTGAAGCCATGGATTAGGAACTCTTTAACTCGATGTTTAGCAATCGTTCCTAGTCTGATTGTATCTATCATTGGTGGATCTTCCGGGGCTGGAAACTTGATCATCATAGCATCGGTAAGATACTCCCATCATCTTTCATTCCTCGTGTCTAGTAAGACTTTCCCAAATTGGTAAGAAAACGGCTGTTTAGGCACACATGGTAGACATTGAATCATTTTTTATAACATGGTCTTATTGTCTAGTTTCTGAAGTATTAACCAATTAGTTCTGTTGCAGATGTTCTTATCTTTCGAACTTCCTTTTGCGCTAATCCCACTTCTCAAGTTCACTAGCTGCAAGACCAAGATGGGAGTATATGCCAACTCATTTGCTGTAAGAACTCATCTTCCATTATATCTAGCCTTATGTATACATTCATACATGAAATCAACATCCTAGATTACATCAAATGAATGATATTTCACAAACTGTCAATCAATTTCTTGATTTGAACTATTCTTGAAATGTGAAATTTGCCAACATTTTGTGTGACAGATTGCAGCCACTACATGGATGATTGGCTCCTTGATCATGGGGATCAACATCTACTATCTTGCAGAAAAGTTGGTGACTTCGCTTCGTCACAGCAAGATGGGTGTCGTAGGCATCGTATTCTGTGGCTTGTTGGGGTTCTTGGGTATGCTCGTTTATCTGGCCAGCATCATGTATCTGGTGATCCGCAAGAACAAGGAGGGCTCCCACCTCATCGCGTTGTCTGAAAGGCCGGAGGAGAATGCTAGCCTACCTAGAGAAGACATAGCAAAAATGCAACTGCCACAAGGAAGAAATAGTGACGATCTTTGATTGATTTCATCGCCTTGTTGTGCCAAAGAGAAATCAAATGAGAGGTAATAATACTCTATGGCTAGGTTGCAGATGATTTGTTACTTAGGCATGTATGTCAACGTTATTGGGAATCACAGATAATTTATACTTACATTTTTCTTCATCCTTTTCAAATCTATGACCTACCATATTATAAGCATATGGAGTTGTCAAAATTGTCCCGTAATGGCTCAAATTGGCCCGATCCGAACACTTTAAGAGCCCTATATATCGTTCGTATTGAGACAAGATACTTATGAATACCAAGAAAATGTAATGATTACGTCAACATGATGTCATTACGCATTATATAATTAGCATATTTCAAATTGTTTTCCCAAAAAATAAAGAAGAAATTAGACAACTGTTTCCCCAAAATATACTAGAATTGGGCTAAGATTGAATACGAATAGGCTCCTCATTCTGATTTGGGATGGCAAGATGGCCTTTTTCTTGAAGACTTTTTACTGTATCATACAAACTCTGCTTCACTGGTGTGAATTCAAGCCCCAAATCCTTCAGCTTCTGGTTTGAGAAATTGTAAGGTTTCTTTCTTGGGTTTTTCTCATCAGAGCACCTGCATTATTACAAACTATATTATTAAAAAAAGTGTAAATTTACTCTATAACTAGTGGAAAGCAATACCTAAAAGTTTGGATTTTATTCTACACAACAAAGGGTTACCCCTTAATTTGGCCCTTTTCTGACCCACCCCACCATCCATCCCCATCATGATAAATAAAAAGTAACAAAGGTCCCTTGGATGACAAAGTTGGTGAAGGTGGTTGGCCCGGGATCGATAGGTCCTGGGTTCGAATCTCACTGGAAGCAACTTTGTGGAGCTTGTCACCTATGATTAACCTAGGATAGTTGAAGCTCCTCGCTGGTTTGGTTTGCAGGAAGGTAGCGGTTGCGGGTTAACGTCTCAAAAAAAAATAAAAAAGTAACAAAGAATGCATGAAAAGTATGAGGGATTGATTAACAGATGTGGGCTTTGGAGTTGGTTTGGGTCCCTCTTTGATGATGACATGAGAGTTGGTGAAGACTCTTTAGCTCCACAAGTATGGGTTTATCTTTTTGGATTTCTTGAAGTTGAATTTTTGAGTGATCATTATTGCCCACAAGAAACTTCCAATTACTTTAGTTAGATGATTGGATAACCAAGAAAATTAAGATATGTTGGTGTATTTCTTGGATAGATTCATTTGGCTTTAGAATTACTCAACTAAGGAAGTTAGTAAAGATTTAACGTACGAAAGAGGAGGCTATGTTCGGATTTCTAACATTGTCACAATCAACTATGGTGATTAGTAGTTATCTAAGCTACACCAAACATTGAATAAGGCCATTAACTAGACAATGGGTCAAAATCTACACCAATCTCCAATTAGGACAGTTTTGGATTTCATTTCAAGACCATTCTCCTACTTGATTCAAAGATTCTAAGTTAGCAATAACTAACATGTTCAACAATATTCCCAAGGAAAACTCCTATTTTTGACTAATCATGCTTACCTACTGCAAGAAAAAGACTCGGTCAACAAGCAATGAAAGACGAGGAAACTTACTTGGTAGGTATAGGATACTCCGGGAAGAACTTGGCAAGAATCTCCACCACCTCGCCGCGGTGGAGGACGCTCTCCGCGCAGAGGTACCGCCCCGACGCCGCCGGGTTCTCGAACAGGAGAATGTGGGCCAATGCCACATCCTTGACATGGACATAAGCTTGAATGGAGTTGGCATAAGTTTTTGCTGAGCCGGTTAAATATTTAAGTATGTGAAGAACACTAGCATTAATAGTTGGCTGCAGCAATGTGCCAAGAACCAAGACCGGATTCAACACCACCAGTTCTATTCCTAATTCCCTTGCTGTGTCCCACGCAGCTTGCTCTGCTACTGCCTTGCCGTAGCAGTACCAGTTCTGCATACACCATTATTATGAGTACAAGATGATAATGATGATGATCAATGTCATACAACACTAATGATATATACATGCATATACATATATGTATGATAAGAGTTCTTTTTTTTTTTTTTTGGCATATTAGCTTGTAAATACAAACTTTGGACGAATTCAAGTTCTGCATATGACTTTCAAAATGCTCACATAAATGCACGATCTTTCAATTTATTAAAATTTGTACACCAGTTAAAGCTTTGACGATTTAAGTATCAAAGAATGATGTCATTTTGGCACAAAAATAACTATGACTTAAGTAATAAAGAACGTAAGACATTATGGCCCCACGTCGGTTATTTTAGCCTCCAAAATTTATGTCGGTGTGTAAAAGTTAACAAATTGAAAAGTCGTGTATTTATACGAGCATATTGCTAGTCATGTACAAAATCAAAATATGCTAAAAACTCATGTATTTAGAGACGAATAACTTTCTACCCAGCATATAAGGACTTCAAGAAAAGTCACTAAAGAGTCATGCATCATGATCATACAATCAATTAAAGTTGGAAAAGCAAAAGCAAAAGCACTCACGCACGTATTTAATATTTCTAAATGAATTCTTAATTTACTTGGAAAACTACAAAGTACAAACCTTGGTGTTTTTGCAGAACTCAAGATCACTCCAGCAATTCTCGTCCACTACTTGATCTGGGTCTCTGTTGGGGTCCATGTATATCGCACCAATGGAGGAGGTTAGCACCACGCGCCGGACGTTGCCCTCTTTGGCGGCACGTATGACATTCTTGGCACCCTCCACGGCTGGCTCCACCATTTGCTCCTTCATTGATCATAAGTAAAAACAATTAATTAAAAAATAATCCCTCCGTCCCATTCGACTCGTTTCAGCTTTTCTTTGGTACTGCCATTCTCGACTTGCTTAGTTCCAAAAAAGAGCTCTATCATTACACAACCTACCACTTTTTCTTTCATGGGCCTCTACCTCTTTACACACAATCACACACTCATCTACACATGCGACCACCCACTCTTCTTAATCTCCGCGCCCAAAAGAAAACAAAGAAAAATGGGACGGAGGGAGTAATAATTACTATGTGTAAATTCAACTCCCACACCGTATAATTAGGTAATTTTACTAACCACACTTCATTAAAATATTCATACAAAGGTAGGTAGATGATGTGACATTATTGGCGTCATATATTCATCGCAATTGATCATGATAATTGTCTTCGTGATAGGGAAACATAATCTGAATTTACGTTTTGAGAGGCTACAAAATAGAGATCTAAATTGGAATCGTATTTTCCTTTAGGCTTTATATTTTATATATTATATAATCGTGCTAATTCTAGAAAATTTCCCAACTACCAAACAATGGATTTTTTAAAAGAGCATGGATGACTATCCAACATGTCATCAAACGTGTCATTTTGGATGTAAAAAGTATTATCCCAAATCGTTTAAAAATAAGTAACGTATAAATTATAAATTTATAATCTCCGTTTTGAGTATAATTATATGATTACCTTATATAAACAGATTGCGAAACTTTGAAAATCGAAAGAAATTTCAAAATCAAAAAACCCCAAACGTCAATTAACCAGTTGCTTCACCATGAATCTTCGACACACGTCAAATTCAATCATACCCATCGCCAACCACCCACAGTACTAGAACCACTACGACGCGAAATTCTCAACGAGAGAAGTTAATCGGTACAGAAAACTTACTGGATCGTCGGTGACCGGAGACGCCGTGTGGAAGACGCCGTCGCAGCCGTTAATGGCTTCGCGAAGGCTCTCGTAAACGTTGAGATCAGCTCTGCACAGAATTAGCCTCTCATCCGCTCCTTCGAGCTCTCTCAAATGCGAGTTCTTCGGATCGTCTGAGAAGTAATCGAACACATGAATAAAGTAAAATTCGACCGAGGCAAAATGAGTGACGTAAATCGCGCAATTTCTACCTGGATTTCTGACGGTTCCTCTGACGGTGTAGCCTTTCTCGAGGAGGAGCTTAACCAGCCACGAAGCGATGAATCCTCCGGCTCCGGTGACGCAGACGAGTTTCCCTGGTACTGATGGCATGTCTGATGTCTGCGGCGGTGGCTGTGATTTTGTATGTATATATTTGTGTGTGTATTCTGTGGAAGAGAGAGAGAATTGGATGAAAAACTTGTATGAGAGTGTAGTATTTATAAAAGGAAAATGAAATTTCCCGCTTTACCTACCACGCTATTAAAATAAAATAGAAATTATAATTTGGAAATTAAATTAAATTTTGGTTAAGCTTTTTTTATTTGGACATCTGATTTAAACATACACTCCGAATTTCAATTTAGAGAAAACATGTCAATTTTTTACAACTAAAATTCGCAGTTGTTATTCGAGGTACACACCGACTATTTGAAATACTAAAGATAGTTTCAGCCAACTCGATAGATCCGGGCGACCCTCATCCGTACCCGACTACATGTTATTTTCATTAATTAATTTCGTTTCTAAATTAAAATATATTTATTGAGTCTTTCGAAAATCTTTTTTTCAGCAGGTCGGATTTATCCGTACAATTCTAGAGATGGATCTTGAAATTTGGAGCCCCACCCACAAAATCATCATCTCTAGATTAGGAGAATAACACCTTATATTTTGGGTGATCTTCTGTTACAAGTCAATCATCCCGACTAAGCTATATCATTTCTAAATCTACCTTTAATTTCTATGCTCCATTTTAATTTTAAGTTTCAGTTAAAAAAATGGCTGATCCTTCAATTTGATGTGACTAAAACAACTTTATATTTTCTTTTTATCTTATTCCTTTTATATTTTATATTTTCTTTTTGTTATAATTCTATAATTTGTACTTAATCAAAATTGAAAATATTCCAAGAGAAAGGAGCCAAATTGGAAATGTGGAACTCAATCATTAACAGAAGATGCGGGCTTGTCTCATATCCAGTTACAGTGATTAAAATTTGGTAGGTTTCTTCGCTCATTCCGAGTAGATTCCTCAAGATTATATTGATAAAATAAAATATAAATGTCTTAATACGTAGAATCCCATAATTATGCGTACATATTATTCAAATACGTAGAAAAATCAACTTCAAACTATTGTCACTAAAGTCAATGCAAAGCTCAGTTAGCCACAAATTTGGACTGGATCTTGTTCATATGAACATGTTTGATCATGAAATACACACGAGTGATAAATATGTTTAGTAAATTGAGTTAGAATTCGATTCAATAAATAAATAAGTCTGAATTAAAATTTCAATAATTTGACATGACTAATTTTACTTTTTTTACATGACTATTTTTTTTATTTTTAATTGATTATATTAATCATTTTAAGGACTTGGTCTAGTCAATAGTGGATGCCTTTAGGTCCATACCATATTGACCAATTTTCTGAGCTACACAAGCTACGTAAGACTTTTCTTGTCCCTCATTATACTAGTATTTTAGCCACAAGGTAATATTAAGTAGGTGTTTGGAGTAGTTGAAGCTTATTGATAAGTGTTGAAAGATATTGAAAGCTGCTGATTTAAAAAATTTTAGGTGTTTGGAAAGAAATGTTAAAAGCTGCTGAAAGTGGGGAAAATATTATTTCGAAAACTGCTGATATCAATAGCTTATTTTAACTTTTTAAATAAAATGGTTGTCTTACCCTCAATATTATTAAATAATTATAAATTATAATAAATAAATAAATAAAATTGAGAATTTTTACATTACAATTTTAATTTTAGTATTACAAAATATTAAATTAAATTAATTTTATATTATATAAATTTTAGTATATCATATTAGGATAAACATATCATACTATTATATTTTAAATATTAGTACTTATTTGCATATATTCATAGTAATAATAATATTTTTATAAAATTTTAATAATTACGTAGCTAAAAAATAATTATAATTAAATAAAAATAGAAAAATATTAATTTAAAAGTCGAAATCCTCAAAACCTACTATTGTAATTAATTTATATTTAATTATATTTAATTTTAATAATTATTATTTCATTAAACTTGAAGAATTTATAAATAATAATTATAAAATAATTTTTATAAAATTACGAACTAATATATTAAAATATAGTTATAATTAAATTTGTAACTAATAAAAATATAATTTTAAAATTAATGATTTTTTAGAATTATAAAATTATTTAAAGGATAAAATAGTCCAATAAATTAGATAAGTTTATGAACCAAAATGAAAGTGAGTCATAGCAAGCCTTAAGCAGCTTATCTATCTTGACTATATTTGATAGTGAATTTATGCTAAAAGCGGAGTGTTCCAAACACTCCAACTTCAAATTGAAAGCTATAAGGTGCAGCTAAAAGTTGTTTGCAAACACCACCTAAGAGGGAATTCCATGATATCCATTTTTATATTTTTTAATCTATAGATAATATTAATTATTATAGATGACTAGAAGTAAATACATTAATATATATATAGTGAGAACTCATATTTAACGTGAGAATTACGAACCATGTATAATTATTTTATTATTTTATGCATAATCATTATATATTTTATACAAAAAAAAATCCTATGATTTTATATATTTGTCTTTTGCATAAAACATATATAATAATAAGTATTATTCATAATGTAATATTATAATTTTTTTGCATAAAAAATATATGAATTATACATAAAATATATAATGATTATGCATTATTTTTAGCCAATTGGGCTTGAGTCACCCTTTCTAGTTTCTCCTTCATCCCCTTCCTCTACACTTGGGCCTTCGACTTCTTGACTTGTTCGAAACTAGCGATTGTCTAGTATTCTTCTTTAAACCATTTCACTCCAATTGTCCATTCTTTTTTTAATAAAGTATCATTACTCTATATAATTTAATGAACGCTACTAGTTTATTATTCCTCAATACACAACCAATTAAACCATTTCACTCCAATTGTCCATTCTTTTTTAGTAAAGTATCATTATCTAAAATTTAAAAAGCTCTAGTTTATTATTCAATACACAACCAACAATTTTCTTAATCTCCACGCCAAAAATAAACTTGACAATCAAAGTGGGATGGAGGGAATGTAACTAATGAATATCAATTAATAAAATTAATCTCTGTAGATTTCTCTTATTAGAGACACCGGTTATAATATACGGATTTCTTCATCATAAAAAAAATACACTCAAAACTCCATAAGCATGAAAAACTCGAGCCCCTCTATAACTCTCACCAATTAAGACTACAGTCACAAAAAGAATGTGAAGAAGGTGTATATAAAGTGTATAGTCACAACAAATGGAAACCAAGTATCAAGAAGACTGCATAAATCTCATCACTTCTAGACCAAGGCCTACCTATACTTGTAGGAGATTACGTCTAGACCACCCATGAACGGCCGGAGTGGCTCCGAACGGCAACCGTGCCGTCTTCTTGCTGGTAGTTTTCGAGCAAGCAGACGAGCATTCGTGGAACCGCGCATGCTGTGGCGTTGAGCGTGTGAACGAACTCTGTGGTGCCCGTACCACCCTTTCCCTTCTTAGGTGGTGGAGTTGAGAGTTCCGGGCGATAGCGGATGCCCAGCCGCCTGCTTTGGTAGTCGGTACAGTTAGAGGCGCTCGATATCTGTTCAAGAAAATGGATCAAGAGATTGCAAAATGTAGAGTAGAGAATATGGGATTCGTTACACATTACGGTACCTCTCCGTAACGCCCCAAGCCGGGCATCCATGCTTCCACGTCGAATTTACGATACGCGGGTGCACCTAAATCTGCAGTTGCCATGTCCAGAGTTCTACATCATACCAGAAATTGAAACATAAATAGTGGTAGTTTTTGTTTCTGCTTCTGTTTATCTTTGATAGAAAGGATAAGAGAATGTAAAAGCGGATAAAGGAAGAATGTGCACTGACTTAAAATGAAGTCCCAAAGACGAGAAGAGGTCTTCCTCGATCTGAATAAGTTCTTCGTGGAAGGAGTTGCTATCCTCTGGCTTGCATAAGACAAACATCTCTACCTTGCTAAATTGGTGAACTCGGTAAAGGCCCCTATCGATTATCAGAGATCAATCAGTAGATGCAAGAAAAGATTGAAAAAATCCGAAGTTTTGCACAAATGAGGAGCAGATAAAGGGAAGAGTTGCAAGAAAAGCCATAGAAATGGAGAAGGGAGGTAAGAGGGGAACCTAAGTATAAGGATAAGGTGGGAAAAATTGACGATTTACAGAAAATCGTAGCCAGAAAATATCAAGAGGGAGAAGCCAAACTTCAACAGAATCATTTATTATACTACTTCGCCACAAAAGCTTTAGACTTTGCAAGGACTCAAAGAGATTTACCGAGTAGCAGTGCCTGCAGCACCAGCTTCCGTGCGAAAGCAGTGGGAGAAAGCTACATATTTCAAAGGTAAGGATGACTCAGCAAGTATGGAATCCATGTGGATTCCTCCAACTGGAATCTCAGCAGTCCCAATTAGGCACTGATCACTTCCTTCGATGGAATAAACCTGCCCGAGATTGTCACGTTTATCAGCCAAACTAAAATAGCTCTAATCCTTCTCTCAATTCAATAATAGACATAATAGTGCTAATAAGTTGGATTAACTACCTGTGTGTTAGTTCCGCGGGGTTGGAAGCCACATTTCTCTACTAGAGAAGATCGTACAATTTCTGGTGTTGTAAGAGGTGTAAAGCCCTTTTTCATGACTTCTGACACAGCCCAATTAACGAGGGCCATTTCCAACAAAACTGATTCATTCTTCAGATAGTAGAACTTAGACCCACTAACCTATCAAATAGATAGCACATAATCATTACAAGTAAAGCACCCTTTTTTGTCATCCTGCAGTTGTTGTATCAGAGAGCTTAGAAAAGCCACAAGCATATATAAAGCTCTATTTCAGACTTTCTAGACATAAAAGAATTTTCGGCTGATCACTGCAGGCAAATATAAAATCTTCTTTTAGCCCACGGATTTCAAGACTTTTTTAGATCTGCTAGAATAAGAAAGAATACATTATCTATCTTAGACGAACATAATTAGCTTAGTTTGTCACGCTACTTCTGGACTTTGAGGGTCTTCCATTAAGGATATTCTATTTCTTGAAAGGCATCGAAGGTATCAAGATATAGTTATATAACTAGATACTAGTTACTAAAGATCGTTAGATATTAATCATCAACAACCATCTCTTTAGTTCGATAAGTAAATAACTAAAGATATGTGGTTTAACGATTACCTCAGAAGCAGAATCAAAGTCTAATATATCCAAATCTTTTCCAAGCTGGACATGATCCTTTATGGCAAAGCCAAACTCACGAGGTTTACCAACCTATAAATGGTGAGAAAGAAGTGAGAAGAAGACAAAGTAGCGTCCGAGGGGATAGATATGTTTGATGAAAGAGCAAGAAAACATTACCTCTTTTCTCACAGTCGAGCAATCCTCCCCTCCTACAGGGACATCTGGATGTGTCATATTTGGCACGCATTGTGCTTCCTGTTGGAGCTCATCAGTGAGTTTGAGCAGGTCTTCTTCCAACGTAACAAGACTGTCTTTAAGGTTTTTACCTGGATAGAGCCAAATAAGAATGATCATAGATATTCTAGATAAGATATTCAAGTACAACTTAATATCCACAAACATATAGTACCTTCTTCAATGAGTTTCTGACGTTCAGAGGGTTCAAGTTTTGCCTTCATCTTGTTTGCAACTACGTTTCTCTCTGCACGAAGCCTTTCGACTTCCTGCAATCTGTGAGAAACAATTAGCAAACAGAACTAGCCTACCACACTTTTAATCAATGAAAGAACCACTATTCCAATCAAACTCTCATACAGTTATTACTTATTAGCACCAATTTATCACAAGAGAGTGAAGAGACAACAACAAATTGATCTAAATCCTCATAACGTCAACATAAATAGATATTATCTTATTCATCCAACAACCACTAGGGAGAGAGAGGTGCAGAAGAAGAAATAGGAATCTCATGACTTGCTTTTTAGTGAATAGATTACAAATAAATGGCCTACAGAATTAATTGCTTCTAAAATTATGCCTCAATCAGCAGTTAATCTCGCCTGAATTAACTGTTACTATAAAAAATAAAAAATGATGAAGCAGTTACATTACTCTTATAATACTATGACACTGGAAATCTCCAGTACATGAAGCACAGTTACTTCATTACCGTGAGACATAATGGCTGACTTTCTATTTCGTGGTTAATTCCAATACTAATGGATGTAATTCTCAACTTTGGAATCACAGTTTGACTTCAAAAACTAAGTTAAAATCTCATTTTTCCATCCAGCAAGAATATACACCAAAAAATTATTCTATTTCCCGCATGAATTAATCAGCAGATAAATTGAGACTTCCGAGTCAAAATTGACGCGATAAGAATTAAAAAAATGCATAAGAAACTAAGAATTCAAAACTGGAACCTGACCTTCTGAAGAGACAACAATTTATCATAAAGCTCGAGGACGTGTTCCAAATTAGCATTGGAATAGCGATTCTTGATGTTGACAGCAACAGCCTCCTTATTATCCCTCATCCACTTCAAATCTATTGCCGCCTTCCATTGCGTCGCCTTTACAACTATAAAAAAATTAATTCCAAAAAGAGGGGAAATGGAGTTCAGCCATTGGTGACAAAGGAAACAGCAAAAAATCTAATACATCCATAATCAGAAGTTCATAAGGATTACACCTTTGTCCTCATCTCGGCTCGCGGTGGTGGAAGTTTGAGGAGCGACGGTGGCGGCGGAGGAGGAGGAAAGAGCTCTTACCAGTAGCGGCGGCGAGCGACGGTTGTGGAATCGGTACGAGAGACGGCTTAAGGTGGTCGGTAGATTGAGAATAGAAAACGGTGAGAGCTTGAAGGTGCACGATTGCAGTCCCATGGCTGCTCTACTCGTGCTGCTATCCTTGGATTTGTGTGCGATTTTCGAGTGAATAACGAATGTATTTTTATTTAGATTTTGTGTTCGAAAGTATTTATATAAATTGTATAATTCCAATTCAAAAATCCACATCAGCAAATACCGACGTGGACATTACGCACACGTGGCGACCGTTAATATTCAAGCCAACGTATAAAAATGAAATCCACCGTCAATTTTTTTTAATCGTAATTCGTTGGAGAAACCGAAGCGCAATATCCATCCGCCGGAGGTCGCTCCGCCGCCGTGCAGAGGCTCTAACCGTGGCTACCGCTGACCGACCGAAGCACCAAAGCAACCTTACTCGGAGAAGTTCCGCGCCGAACTATTAACAGTGAGATCACCAACACTTTTACAAATCGGATCTGATAATTTGATTTTGGCAGAATTGGTTTACAGTCGTGTTTCCAGTAATGGCGCTCTCGCCTTTCGCGATTGTGACGTTCACGTTACTGATTCTCGAATCAGAATTCGCTTTGATTCCTGTTTCCGCCGCTGCTGAGGGTGTTCAGGCAATTGATCTCATATTCGACTTTTTATTTTTTTTCCTTTTTTTTTTTTACCCAATAGTTCTATGCATAAATGGTTGGTTAATTATGAAACGTTTTGGTGCATTGTATGCGTTTTTAGTATTCCTGATTAATTTATTTTCTAAAATCCTACCTTGGTTAAGAGTCTTTGAATGAATAGTAGATGCTATACTGGGTGGAATTCACCAGGTTCTATTGTTCTTGTTAGTTCGATTATCATAAAGCACTTTGAAGGTGGGATTGATTCACAAAGTTGTTGATCTGAAGCTATTATTGTTCGGGAAAAGTTATTAAACTGAATGTGACAGTCACTGTTTTACAGTTTCTGAAACTAGTTTGGCCTATTTTCTTTGCAGATAATTTTTTGCTTTACTTTTATCATTGCTTTCATGCTTGTATTGTGTACGATTGATTATGTTATTATAGATAAGATAACTCGCAGTTTACATCTTCAATTCACTCTGTAGATAACATATGGCTCTGTCATCAAGCTGAAACATGAGAGGACAAAAGTCCGGCTGCACTCGCAAGATATGTCATATGGCTCCGGTAGTGGGCAGCAGTCCATCACTGGATTCCCCAATGTTGATGATTCTAACAGCTACTGGGTATGTAATGCTACTACTCAATGTAATCTTAGCTTGAATTTGCATTTATATTGGAGGATTTGATTCGAGGAGAGAAGATTTAATGAAGAGTTTTAAGTCCTTGGAGAGTGAACTAATCCAAACAACTATAACTGGATTTGCTGTTCTGGATTTCAAATCTTTTACTTATATCAAATGCAATAATGGACTTAAAAGAATATCTCATACTACACTGGATTGTAGTTTTCTGAGTTGGAGTTTACTTGTTGGATGGTTTTGCAGATTGTGAGGGCTATACCGGATTCTTCTGCAAAACCAAGAGAGGCAATCAAAAGTGGAAGTGTAATTAGGTTGCAACATATGACAACTAGAAAATGGCTGCACAGCCACTTGCACAAATCTCCTATATCTGGCAATTTGGAGGTTAGTAAGAAACCATTTGCCTATAATTCTTGCATTTCTAGAAATGTTTAGCACCTGCAATTATTTGGAGCTGGAGAATAGCAATATATTGTATCATGTTTGAATATTAGTCTCCATAAGATGCATATGTCTGTGTCAATCAAAGAACAAGACCATGAAATCCATCCAAAAGGAAGACTATATCATCTAAGTAGATGAAGAAACAGGACATTAAATTCTCATTCTGCTTGAGGCTAACTGAAGATTGTCCAATCCTAACAGTATGATTGCTCCACATTAACTGTTCTACTTCTTTTTTTGTGGTTTATTTATCAACATATAATATTTATAGCTCATTTTCTGTGCTAATCTGATGTGATCTCATATATAGCTTAATCTATCCAAAAAAAAAAAACAAATAGGTAAGTTGCTTTGGCAGTGACAGCGAGTCTGATACCGGAGATCATTGGAGGTGAGAGTTTCTTTTGATTAATTGTATAATCTTATAACTTTTCCTTTAGTCTCTAAGATTCTTTCATGATGCATCAGACTCGAAGTTGAAGGAAGCAGAAAGACATGGAGGCAAGATCAACGGATCAGACTTCAACACGTAGACACGGGTGGATACCTCCACAGCCATAAAAAGAAATACACCGCGCGTATAGTTGGCGATCAGCAAGAGGTAACAACCAACGCGTAGTGATTACTTTACAACGTCTTGCTTGTTCGTGGTTTACTTGTTTCGTCTTCAATGAGATTACGTGCAGGTCTGTGGGGTTGGAGAAAAGCGTGCTGAGAATGTATGGTTAGCAGCTGAGGGAGTGTATCTTCCTGTTGCTGAAAGCAAATGAAGATAATCAAGATACGTGCTAACTAGTTTATTACATATTACAAGAAATAATTATAGACATATAAAGTTGTCTTGCTGTGTGAAGTCTGAAATGACAGTAGTGAAAATAACTTTCCTTTTAGAGATCCCAAATTTGTTATTTGAGGGGACCGAGTTCGGTTTGGTCAGGCCGGTTTCGCATTTCTGGCCGAAATTACAGCCCTACTTATGTATAGAGGGATAGTCTTTTTCGATTCTAATTTTGTTTTGGAATGTTGCTTGATTTCCCCGTTTTACCCTTAGATAAAATGGCACAAGAATTGAATCGTTTATAGAAACTAGGAGTTTATTACAAGGGCATTCTCGAAAAAGAACTCTTGAAATGTATATTAGTTAATGTTATTGCAAAATTAAACATATTTATAATCTGGGAATGATAGAGCACAAACCGCCTCTATGTTAAAATGTTGGAGTGTGTTATGCATCATTTAAGTGTGAGTATGTGACCTATAATGTAATTACGAGACATAAGATGGCACGAAATACGATCTAAAAGAATTGGGATATGATACAAGTATATAATTAAATGTGAATTCATAATAAGAAATGTGAAAAATAATGAAATCCTAATAGTAGAAGTTGCAAATTGAGCTATATAACAAAATGACAATACACCGTCTTTACTTAGGGTTCGAGCACAATTGTGTCAATAACTACCAAGGTCAATAATACTTAGTCATGAGAGAGGAAGAAGGGTGAGGTTGGAAAAATGTTGATACAATAAGAGTTTCGAATTTTTAATAGTAGAATTTAGTAACAAATTATAAAATTATAAAAAAATGTGTTGATTAGAATTAGTTGTCAACGTGTCCAGAAATGGATCAGACGCCACTAAAAGGGGGAAAAAGTATGTCTACAATTAGGTATGACATAAGGAATAATTTCATTCCAAAAATAATCAGTAAATGGACTTTAAAATAATTACAAAATAATAGAATAAATCGATATTTCTAAACCGTCTAAAAGTATACATGACCGAAAGATGGAATATTCGTCTGTTCCCGCCATAAAACTAGTAACATTTAAAACGACCGAATATCGAAGCCAGTATCAGTTTTACTTCGCAGATTGAACAGAGGAAAAGCGTCTCTCTCTCTCTCTTCATCTTCTTCAATTCGCTTCTAATTCCAAGGCCGAAACTGATGCTTCTGTGTTTGCTTGCTTTCTTTTACTGGATCTTGCCGTTTAAACTCTTAATTTTAAGGTAATTCATATCTGAATCAATCGTATTAGTATGTAATTTGATTAGGATTACTTTTCTCAAGATACAGTACTTGGATTATGATTTGATTTTTGATTGACTGGTGATTGTTCCTTGATTTTTCACTGATCGTGCGTTTCAATGGAACTTTTCTGCAGATCTTGTGTTTCGTTCGTGATTTTCTTAACAGTTATCGTTTGAAGGATCTTCAGAAGTTCAAATCTGGAAGATTTTAAAGTCGCGATTCAGCTGCTTATTCTTAGGGTTTACTTCGATTTCGGCCGATCGCGCACTGAAATTCAGCTGATTAGTGAAGAAGTCGGTCAAATTCATATCGATTTGTGGAAATCAATTTCTAGGTCAAACCGATCTCGTCCTGATTCTACAAATGGCGGTTGTTCATAACCCCAATTTGGTTCGAATCCGAGTTCCCCAGCGCCTTGTTCGAGGTCAGCGATCTGTACGGAACAACCAAGAAGAACGTCGACCACTTGAAGCTCATCCAATTAGGGCTAACCTTCTCCGGCAAACAGGGGAACCAACCAACACTCGGAACTCCTTACTACTACATCTGGCAGTTCAATTTCCGCGAATTCCACCCCGATCAAAACGTCTTCGTCGCTAACTCAATCGAACTCCTCCGCAAAAGCGGCATCAATTTTTAACGGAACAGAACCT
The DNA here is from genome assembly GCA_028984105.1 of Lavandula angustifolia. Classification (NCBI taxonomy): domain Eukaryota; kingdom Viridiplantae; phylum Streptophyta; class Magnoliopsida; order Lamiales; family Lamiaceae; genus Lavandula; species Lavandula angustifolia. Next base: position 15,244,691 of record CM054804.1, on the reverse strand, counting down.
TCCGATTCAGCGAGCTTCTCATGTCCTCACATGCTGTCATGAACGACGCCGTAACGTGGATCAATTTCCAAGGCAACTACAACGTCGCGTACATGACCAAGCTCCTCGCCAACAGGATGCTCCGGAGTTCTACAAACTGGTTAACGCTTACTTCCCTGTTCTTTATGATGTGAAGCACATGATTAGATACCATAATGTGTTGCACGGTGGGTTGGAGGCGGTGGGAAGGATGGTCGGAGTTGGGAGAGTGGGGACTGCGCATCAAGCCGGCTCGGATAGTTTGCTTCTTATGTGTTTAGGACGGTGAAGGACCATTACTTGAATGGAGGGATTGAGCAGTATAGAGGGGTGTTGTGTGTACTGAATTCATTGGGTTGTTACTTGTTGGTAGGGATGATGAATTGATGACTGATGAAACTAGTTGTTCATTAGAATTTCTGGCGTTTAGTTGATGAGGATTGATTGAACTAGTTGTTGTTCATATGATTTGGATGGTGATTAGGTTGTTAATTAGGCTAAATTCCTAGTTCTAGGGTTAAAAGTAGTTGTTTGTTCATAAGATTTGTTCTGCTACACACATTGGTTCAACATACAAGGCTAGTTTCTCCACTTCTCTTTAATTTTGTCGTGTTTTTTATTTATTTATTTATTGTTTCGCTACGATTCTACTCTAAGGTGTTTGTTAATGAGAAACACTTATTAGCATGGGTATGTTGTTTCTTGTGTGTTGGCTAAAATGCAAATATGATTTGCCACAGTTAAAGAAAACTTGCATGTTTCAAAAATCTTAAGTTCGAAACTTGTAGTATACATTTTGATTATATATTTGATAAATACACATGATTTCAATGGATGTTAGACTAAAATCTAAAAAATTAAAGTTATTTTAGTAAATAATAAAATAGGCTTCTTTGTTTTCTTGTTTAATAAAAGGGTATTGTATTGTTTGATCACTCAACTATCATTTCATTTTGATAGTAAAAATTTAATTATCACATAGGTAATCAAAATTTGTTCTAAATATCACATAGATAACAAAAATTCGCTTTAACCATATGATAAAACGACATAAGAATTGGATGTCATTGAAATTTAATTTTTTATAAAGATATTCTCGAAAAACTCATCGATAAAAGTATTTCTAAAATGAAATTATTCATATCAGCATATGAATAATTTCATGATCATGGCATTCTAAAAATAAATTCACTCGAGAAGAATATGCACGTAAAATGAAAATAAAACGTGCATATTTTCTCTTATGCGGACAAAAATAAACTATATATTTATATAAAGCGATATGTATTACGTTGACATAACGAACAAAATTCATATCAGTTAAATTAAAAAAAACATATAAAGGCGAGTTAATAATAAATGGACCTAAAAATATTACGAAACGATATAAATAATAAATCAATATTTTAAATCAATTCACAGAATAATGGATTATTTAATTAAATAGTACGGAGCGTTTGTCTATTCCCGCCACAAAACTAACATTTAAAAAGGATGGAGATTCTGGGTTTTAGTTTGCAGGTTGAGCAGAGGAAAGCGTCTCTCTCTCTCTCTCTCCTCTCCCTCTCTTCATTTTCTCGAGTCTGCTTCTCATTCCAACCCCGAAACTGATGCTTCTGTGTTTCCTTGCTATCTTTCGGTGGATCTTGGCATTCAAACTCGCCTTTTCAAGGTAATCGATATATGAATCAATCGTATTCTTATGTATTTTCATTAGGATTACTTTTTTGTGAAGGATTCAACTCCTAGGATTACGATTTTGTTTTTGATTAAGTGATGCTAGTTCTTCATTTCGTTCCGATCGTGCTTTTCTTTGGAACTCTTCTCCGGATATTTTTTCCGTTCGTGAATTCTTTTTCTCATTTAAAGGAATTTCTGAAGTTCAAATCTGGAATATTCGAGAATCGCGATGCAGCTGTTTGTTTCTAGGGTTTTCTTCTGATTTAGTCCAATCGCGCACTCAAATGCTTCATCAAATCAAGTAAAGAAACGAAGAAGTTGTGCAGATGCAAGTTCAAATTCAGATCGATTTGGTCCAGATTGGGGAAATCAATTTCTCGCTCAAACTGTTCGCATTCTGGTCGTAGAAATGGCTCTTGTTCCACACCGCAACTCCGTCCACACGCGAGAAGTCTGGGCTCACAATCTCGACCAAGAATTCGCACTCATCCGTACAATCGTCGATCGATATCCCTTCATCGCCATGGACACCGAGTTCCCCGGCGTAGTGCTCGAAGCCGTAGGCAATTTCCCGAACCTGAGTGCTAACAGTTACCAAAAAATGAGGCACAACGTTGATCTCTTGAAGCTGGTCCAATTAGGGCTAACCTTCTGCGACAGGCAGGGGAACTTACCATCTTTTGGTACTAATTCCAACCTCATCTGGCAGTTCAATTTCCGTGAATTCGACCCCGACGAAGACCCTTCCGCAGATGATTCAATCAAACTCCTCAAGAACAGTGGCATTGATTTTGTGAGGAACAGAGCAGATGGCGTGAGCGCGTTCCGATTTGTTGAGCTTTTGATGTCTTCGGGGGTCGTTCTGAACCGTGAAGTAACTTGGATCGTGTTCCATGGAGGGTACGACGTCGGGTACTTGATCAAGATATTGACTTGCAAGAAGATGCCGGAGACAAAAGAAGGCTTCTATGCTTTGGTTAGTGTTTTTTTCCCTGTTCTTTATGATGTGAAGCATATGATCAAGTATGTGGGCGGGTTGCACGGTGGGTTGGACCGGTTGGCTGGGGCGTTGAGGGTCGATAGAGTCGGGTTTGCGCATCAAGCCGGGTCGGATAGCTTGCTCACTTCGTGTCTGTTTAGGAGGGTGAAGGAGAGGTACTTCAAGGGAGGGGTGGAGCAGTTTTGTGGAGTGTTGTTTGGTTTGGATGTTGAGTAGGGTTGTTGGTGAGGATGAAGTAGTACTAGTTTGTAGATGTTGATTGGTTAAACTAGCTGTTGTTCATATGATTTTCTTGACATACATTTTCTGCACTATACTAGTTGTTCACATGATTGGTTGATCATTTGTTCATGTGAATAGGTTAAACTAGTTGTTCATATGATTCTTGGGACATACATTTGTGCACTATAAATGTTCATATGATTGGTTAACATTTGTTCATATGATTGGTTGGACAAAGTTGTTCTTCAATGTCTTTTTTTTTTTTATCGTGTTTTTCTCTATTTTATGGCGTGTTTATGTTGTCGGTTGCTATGATTCCCCTTCAAGGATGCTTGTATGTATAACATGGGCCATATTGTTTCTTGTATAAGTTGGAATATAATTTTTTAAATTAGTCAAGAAACCTTTTTCTTAAATTAGTTGACAAATCCTATACTCTCAATAGGATGCACTTTCAAGATGTGTTTGATCGTGAAATAGTAGACACACGAAATACAAAATCTAGTGCTAAAGAGAGTGGACATTCGAATTATCTTCATGGTATAACAAAGAAAATGTTGATTCATTAAGCAATTCAATAAGAGAGAGCTCGATATAGTTACCAAAACGAGTACTATCTAAACAGGTCAATTCAATAATAGACGTAAATTGGGATTCCACCCTATTTCTTTTAGGGCAACTTGAATTCACACTAAAACCCTCAAAAAACCAATTGTCACCAAAATCCCTACAAGAACACATCCCTTCTCCAAAATGGTGAAACCTCAAAGAATATCTTACAATGATTTGTATCCCTACAAACTTGGCTATAAACTTGATGGTGTTATGACAATCACCACATATCCTTAAATTCTTGAAAACCCTAATCGAAGATTCACCTCTCAAATTCAGTATCCCAAAAGCCACAGCCAGCTTCTCACTACGATTGCACAAACTATCCTCTTGCACCTCCCCATCCAAATCTTGCAAAACAAACTCCGTATTCGGATACAACCCGGATAACTTCATCTTAACGCGTACTTCATACAAGAACTTGTAGATTTCGCCCCTCTTATCACTACCCTTATCACCAACAACAAAAATATGCACTTTTTTATCCACTTCAATCCAACTGCAACCAGGGAGTTTACTTATTCCCCTATCTCTCATCAATTTTCTCACCTCAGAAGCCTTTCCCCATTCTTTGGCATTAGCAAGTATGTTAAAGAGTAAAACATAGTTTCCGGGATTATCCGGTTCTATCTCAAACAATCTACGTGCACAAACCCGCCCTAGCTCCACATTCTTGTATATCCGGCATGCTCCAAGAAGAGCTCCCCATGCTGCAGCGCTCGGCTTTACGGGCATTTCGTTGATGAAATTATACGCCTCAAGTAAACGCCCTCCATGGCTTAGAACATCAACCATGCAAGAACAATGCTCTGCATCCGGTTCGATCTTGTGATCTTTAGTCATTGAATTGAAAATTGACAAACCCTCATCCACCATTTGTGAGTGGCTGCAGCCGGATAGAACGGCCGTGAAAGTAACGGAGTTTGGCTTAACTCCAGACCTAATCATCTCTTTGAATAGGGTTATAGCTTCCTCTCCTCTCCCATGCATTGAATTTGCTACTATTACCGTGTTCCACGCAATAGTATCCCTCGAGTCCATCATGGTGAAAACCCGGTTGGAGGCTTCTAAGTCGCCTCCTTTCGCGTATATCAACAGTAAAGCAGTTGAGGTAGCTAGGTCATCAACGAAACAACGGCGGATTGCATGTGCATGGACTTCCTTCCCTCCCCTCCATGCTTCTAAAGCAGTACAAGCAGATAAGGCAGTTGTGATAGTGATTTGATTAGGTTTGCACCCTAAGTTCTGCATTTGTCCGAGAAATTCGAGGGCTTTTCGTGCTTCTCCATTATCTGCACAACCGGATAGAACTGCGTTCCAAGAAATGGTATCTAATTTAACCCCGCGAATTCTCATTTGGTGAAATGTTTCAAATGCTTTCTCACTCTCACCATTAGTGAAGTATGCCGAAATGATCACATTCCAAAGAACAACATCCGGATGTGGAATTTTGAAGAATACTAATTCAGCTTGTTCGACTCTCGAGCAAGATGAATACATATCAACAAGAGTACTATTCACAAACTGATTCTCTCACATCCCATTCTTGACAGCATAGCCATGAATCTCTCGGCCAAAACTCAAACACTTCAAATTGGAACAAGCGGGAATAACCGAAGACAAAGTCATCGCGTTTGGCCTAACGTTACTCACCACCATATCGCGGAGAGCTTGAATCGCAGCCAATGGAAAGCTGCACTTAACACAGCATGAACAAAATGAAGTCCAAGTAATCACATCCTTAATCCGCAAATCTCAAAAAACTTCCTCCCCACCTTCAAACCACTTGCATTTACCATACATATCAATCAGAGCATTTCCTACAAGCAAATCGGAACTAATCTTGAATCTCAAAGCGTCATAATGAATTTCTTTCGCCTTCGACAAATCTACCGAAACAGCACAAGTTTTAGCACCTGCTAAAATAACGAAATTATCTGGATTAATCTTTCCACTGTTCTTCACTTCAGAGTAAAGCTTTATAGCTTCTCTGCATCGACGGTGAGCTGAAATCAGCAACGTCCATGACTTCGCATCTGGTTCGGGTATTTCGTCGAACAGTTGGCGGGCACGAGATATATCCCCCAAATTCAAATACTTTTTTATGAATTGGATATTCAAGTGTGGCGGCAGATTGGTGGGCACCTTTGGGAGCATCTGATTATCAGCATTCAGCAGTAAGATTGCCGAATTAAAAAGATATTAGAAAGCCCCTTTTTCTGCTTAAGCGAAGATAATTATAGAAAATGATACTCATCCAATTAAACGAAAATCTGAAGAATTGGGACGTCAGGTTTCATCTTCAAAAGTTAATCTTGCAAGCTGATTCAGTTCAATAGGAGAGAATTTCAATTTTGCTCCACTAATGTATTTTGTACTAATTTTTTAAGCTGAATAATAGTCCCTTTTTAATTATCACATTCTTTTTTAAATTATGGATAATGTAATAAATTGAACAATTGAAATACTTAATATTCATTTTGCATCATATCATAAAAAACGAACACAAAAACGACTACATTTTAAACCACATTTTTAGATTAGAATTAATATTCATTTTACATCTTGTATATTATTAATTTGAATGACTTTAATAGAAATTGAATATTAAATCAATTATAAATTAAAACGACTACATTTTAAACCAATCCAATCATATTATATATACTTTTTCTTCTCATTTCATTAGTTCACATTAATTTCAATAGTACATTAAGAAAATTATTTATTATATCATATGTAAAGTAATTTAAAATAATGGATCTACTAAAATTTACTTAAAATATTAGTTTAAGTTACAAAAAAAATTACTGGCTGAAAAAATAATAATAATAAAAAGGATTTATGGAATAAGGACGTAGAGAATAATTAAAATCGAAATTTTCATATGTTAAATCAAGATTATAGCTCTATGCACCACAAATTGCGGAGAAAATAATTTGAAAAACTAATTAATACTGCAACTAATTATGTATTAATAATTTTCTTCTCTCTCACCTTAAAAAGGAAATTGAAAACCACAATAAAGAAACCTATCTTCTACATCATTATTTTATTTCATTTTCTTTTCTTTTCGAGGTGAACAGAGGATAAGGGCCCCATGAAACCCCACCCCCGTCCTTGTTCATCTTCTCTCTAGAAAAAAGAAAAAAGTTTTTGTTGTCTCTTTCTCTTTCTAAAAGTTATTTCAGAAAAAATTGAAAATCCGATAATCTTTAGCCCTTCATCTCTTCCTCCTCCCATCGCCGCCCTACGCTCATTATCATTTTCCTCCCTGTCCAAACCCTAATACCCTCTTCTATATATTAACCGATACACATACACACGTATATGCGTGTTTGTGTGTGCAATTTTGGTACTGGATCTTGGCATTTGAGACATCGCCAGATATTTGCGGAGCAATTTTGATTTTGAGGTGAGATTCTTCTTTTGTGAATTGGTTGTTTCGCGGATCTGGTTCTACTTTTCCGTTTGGTTTGGGGGCTGAGGAGTCGTATCTAATCAGCTTATTCGGCAGATTTAGGTCCTTCGAACAGATCTATGTTTTAGGATCGTAGAAAGTCGTAATTATGATTCTCCAGCAGCAATTGGATTGAGATTCTATGGTTGTGCGATTAGGTTTTGCTTTTTTTTTTTTTTGGTTCCGATTCATCAGATTTGGTTTTGAATGTGTTTTATTAGGGTTTTCTCTGATTTGGGGCTGATGAAATATCTTTCGAATTTCCTGCAGTTTCTGGTACATATGTTAAGATCTGGACGCACACGGTGTAGAAAAGCAAACAATTTCGAGAATTCTCCATCAGAAAAGACGAAGAAGATTTTGTCGCGTACCTGCGGGGCTCGCTCCGATTCCGAATGTCGGAGATGTCGCTTCTACCCAAGAGCGATTCAATCACCATCCGAGAGGTCTGGGCCGACAACTTGGAGGAAGAATTCTCCCTAATCCGAGAAATCGTCGACGAGTATCCGTACGTCGCCATGGACACAGAGTTCCCCGGCGTCGTCCTCCGCCCCGTCGGCAATTTCAAGTCCTCCAGCGACTACCACTACCAAACCCTAAAAGACAACGTCGATCTGTTAAAGCTCATCCAATTAGGGCTCACATTCTCCGACGAGAAAGGGAATCTACCGTCCTGCGGGACCGATAAATTCTGCATTTGGCAATTCAATTTCCGCGAATTCAATCCGAACGAAGACGTATTCGCCAACGATTCAATCGAATTGCTACGGCAAAGCGGAATTGATTTCGCGAAGAACACGGAAAGGGGGGAACGACGCGAGGCGATTTGGGGAGCTTCTGATGTCATCCGGCGTAGTCTTGAACGACAATGTATTCTGGGTAACATTCCACAGCGGCTACGATTTCGGATATCTGTTAAAGCTCTTAACGTGCCATAATTTACCAGAAACTCAATCGGCGTTCTTCAACCTGATCAACATCTACTTCCCGGTTCTCTACGATATCAAGCATTTGATGAAGTTCTCGAACAGCCTCCACGGCGGGCTGAACAAGCTGGCGGAGCTGTTGGAGGTGGAGCGGGTTGGAGTTTGTCATCAGGCCGGGTCGGATAGCTTGCTCACGGCGTGTACGTTTCGGAAGTTGAAGGAGAACTTCTTTATCGGGTCGCTTGAGAGGTATTCCGGCGTGTTGTACGGTTTGGGTGGTGAGAATGGGTTGAATACGTAGAAAGGGGGGAAGAGATGTTGGAATAAGGAAAAGGTGGAGAGTTTTTGTAATTGTAATGTGTTGGTAATGTTACGGTTTGGGTTTTACTGTAGTTTATAAAATGAAAAATTTATTTATCTTTCTTGTTCTTGGATTCTCTTACAAAATCTTGATTTTGGTCTGTTAATGTTGTGTGTTTGTTTCTGGTTATTTATTGTGGACTTGTCTCTTTTTTGAGTCGTGTTCGATTTTGGGCTATTCGTTCATTTTTTATCAGTTATTGTGGCATGTGTTTGTTTTTGGTCAATTATTATGGACAGGTCGGTTTTTGGTTGTATAACTAGAAAAATGTAGGGAGAGTTTGCTTTTCTTTCATGGGTTCGTATTTTTTGAGTAGAAAATCTCGATTTTGGTTTTTGTATGACTTCGTTTTTGATTGATTATTGTGACGTGCGTTTGCTGATTGTGGATTGAGTTCTTTTTTGGTCATGTGTTGTCGTGTCCTCTGTTTTGATCCCGTAATTTCAAAAACAAACATAATACCATCCAACCAACCATAGTCAAGAAGTTTATCACTACAAACCATAGTCAAGAAGTTTATCACTACAAAAGGGTTGGGTACATAATAACAACCAAGCATAGTCAAGAAGTCTGCCTAAAACCATAACAGGAGCATGACAAAGGAAATATTCTTGTTCGACAGAGCAAAAGATGGAAGCTTATATTCATCTAAGCAAACACACAAACACCATTACCCCTTGGAGTTCTGAGGCTTCGAGCGCGGTTTCAAGTCGAAACACATGGCGGATGACTTCACCAAGAGCAGCCTTCCTCCCTTCAACAAAATTCCACAGCTCAGGAACCATGTAACACCCACTGGGATTATGTTCCTGCAGATCGGTAAGTGCTTCGACAACTGCATCGTGTATCCCTCGGCCCCACTCTTCCTTGAGGGCGCATAGATATCGATCATCATCTCTCACCAGTCTCTACAAGAGAGGAAACTTGTCACATTTAAAATGGCAGAGCAAGCAAATGAATGGAAATTATGGATCCCAATTCCCACCTTAGGTATACTGGTAGCATCTTCAATAATCCGATAGGGGTGTACCAGTGGGGATCTTTGATCCTTTCCTGCCATAAGGTGCAGAGCTCCACACCTTTGAGCACTATCTCTCCTGGGTGGAAACTTTCGTGCAATTCGCTTATGAAGTCTTCTGGATCAAGTTCGCCGAATTTCTTGATTCCGATCTCACCCCTAGCACGTCTGTCCGGCTGAATTTCACTCAAGCCCTGCAAACAAATAGACCTTTTTCACTTAACTGAAATCACTCAACGGACTGAATGTTAAGGATATATATTGTACCTCGATTAGCTCTTTTCGAACACCTTGCAACTCATCGTTGCTGGACCGATCTTTTGCTATAAGAGCATTTAACTCTTCATTCATCTCATCGATCTTACATTCTAATTGACGAACCTTATCAAGAGCCTCCTTCTCGCGCTATCAATAGCAGAAGCACAATTATGCTAGTATGACACAGATTATAGTGAAATTCTAGTAATGACATGATATGTGTGACTGAAATTGAATAGTACATGAATGGCCAAACCTTTTCAGCCATGACTAACTTATGCATAGTTGCAGAAACCCGTTGTTTTCTTGTAGGCGTCGGAGGTCCTCTGTTACAACGAGGGCACCAAGGGAAAAAAAAAACAAAAAACAAGGCAGCCAAAGTCAACACACGAATGATGAGAAACAATACAAATGAGTGAATTTTGAAGGGAAATGTGATCTTCAACCTTTGAGTTATCTCCGCACGGTTTAGATCTCTTCCGGCTGTTGTCACATATATCACAAAGATTGGATGTAGCAGCTTCGGCTTTGAGTTCGTTGGCTAAGTCGAAAGCCAAGTATCTCGCCATGGCGAAGTGCTTGGCTCTCTGCTTCGGCCACTCGAATAGAGTGTTGAAGAAGATGAGTGTAGTCATGATCATCATCTTCTTCTCGAGCACAGAAGGGGCAGATGAATTCGCCGTTTGAGCCTCTTATCTTGTAATCTCGATGCTGGAAAAGCTTGTAACTCAGTTCTTTGTAATCGTTGAATCCTGCTTCATCGATCTCGTCTGTTTGCTCCTTCGATCTGCTTCCCATCTCAACTCGATTTACCGGCCTTGCATTAGGATTTCGAACACTCATATTGTGTTTTTTCTAAATCAAAATCATCACAAATTAAATCAGAATCAAAATTAAATGCAGACGAATAAATCAAACGATCACACTCGCAGAAACATTTATAGGAACGGATTGAGTCAAAATCCATCATAAAGTACACAAATCGGAACCTCAAACTAAACCAGACTAAACTGAATTCGCTAACTCAATTGAAAAAACAGGAAGGAGAACGAGTCGATGACTCGGAGTCCACAGAGCCAATTTACGTATTCTACGTTGTGTTCACAAAGAAGAAGGCTATACCGAATGAGATCGCGTCAGATTCAACTCAGCATACATGCAAAAAACAACAAAGCCAGTTCAATTTCACTGCATAAAATGCACATATGATATAGTGAAAGGAACATAAACATTCCGAGATATTTCAATAGTTTTGCTTGCCTAAACTATCAACATAATAACTCGGATTCACACTCAGAGAGCTAACTCAGCCATGAAATAGGCGAGTAGAGAGAGAGAGAAAAAAAAAATTGTGCATAGCATCATCATTTACAGTTTCTCCATGAAAAAAGCAAATTGAAAAGATATTCAAACCTTGATCAGAGGTTTTGCGTCGATGTGCACGTTGCTTAACAATGGTGGTGGGGAGTAAAAGGCTGATATATATATATAGTCGCAGTGCAGATTGAAAGACGTGTGGTATACAAGCTACTGGAAACGGTAAAAAATCTTTCGTCTTACTGCAGAAGCAAATGATTTGCTGTGCACATGCAGAGACTTAAAAATCTTTCGTCTTACTGCATAATAAGTAAAATATTTACTGAATCAATCTCGTTCATCTTATCTCACATTTACTAATCAAATCTGTCTCATCATAAGAAGACGAAGCGAATACTGAGTAGTATTCTTTTGATGTGATTATGCAAATTAAATATATGTGTGTGTTTTTTCGTACTTTGATAAAAAAATATGAACATGTTACTGATTCTTAACCCCTTTCACGCTCATGTCACGTCGAGGTACTGCAGAAGAAAAAACAGCAAAATTCGATTCAATTTATCGTAATCGATTAATTAACGTGTTGGTTAACCGTATTCTGAAACATGGAAAAAAATCATTGGCATATTAAATTATCTATCGAGCCATGAAAAAAATTCAAGAAAAGACAGAAACAAATCTACTATCTGTTTTACGTCAAGTAATACGTGGAGTAACTCCCGATATAGCAATAAAAGCAAAACGTGTAAGTGGATGGACTCATCAAGTTCCCATTGAAGTAGGATCTACACAAGGAAAAGTACTTGCCATTCCTTGGTTATTAGCGGAATCCCAAAAACGTCCGAGTCAAAATATAACTTTAAAATTAAATTCTAAATTAGTGGATGCTGCTAAAGGGTGCTCAGGGTCATCTAGCCCAAAAGTGTGAGGATCATTCAGTGGCTCACCAATCATGCGGTGTCACGCGTGTATTGGTGGGCCATGTAGTTAATACTCCCTCCGTCCCATTATTAGTGGCACTTTTCTTTTCGGCACGATAATTAAGAGAATATGTAATAAAGTAGGAGAGAGAAATATATAATAAAGTAGGAGAGAGATATGAGTGTAATAATGAGAGAGTAGGAGAGAGAAGATAATAAAGTAGGAGAGAGAAATGAGTATAATAATGAGAGTAGATATAAAGTAAGAGAAATAAAATGATAAAGTAGGAAAGAGGGTGTTAACTTTTTACTAATTTAGGACGTTGCCACTAATAGCGGGACGTCCAAATTAGAAAAGGTGGCCACTAATAATGGGACGGAGAGAGCATTATATTGTGAGTTTAATTTAAAGAACACACGTGGCACCACATGATTGGTGGGCTACGGAGTGATCCTTGCAATTTGGATCAGAGATTCGGATTGGCCGAAGGGAGTATTTCAAGCCTTAAAGGGCTGAATCTAATCCCACTCAAATAGTTGGGTCATTCTAAATAGGAGGGATTGCCAACATAATTTGCATTGTCCATCAAATTCATCAGATTTAAGTTTGGAATGGAGGGAGTATGTATTATTGTTGACATACAAAGTTGAGAAATTTCCGTGTATTACAATTCTTAAAAGCCAAAATAAAAAATAATCAAATAATATTTGAAATAGTTAGTATAGAGGAAGGTTCGAAATTAAACATTGATATCGCGTTTCATATACGAACAAAATCATATATACAACAGTCTTATAACCAAAAATCTTTGCTACAAAAGTCCTAAAACCTTAATACACACATAATAACATCCAACCAAGCATAAGTTGTTGAGTACAAACATGCCTAAAAAACCTTCAATACATACGTAATCACATTCAACCAAGCATAGTCAAGAAATTCTTCGCCAAAAAAGGGCTAAAATCATAATAAACGAAGCAAAAGAAGTGCAGGAAGCTGGTAACGGATTGTTAATGTTACGGTTTGGGTTCTACTGTAGTTTTTAAAATGAAAATTTTTATTTATCTTGCTTGTTCTCGGCTTCTCGTAGAAAATTTCGATTGTGTGTTTGATTTTGGTCTTTTTATTGTAGCAGGGACAAAAAAAGGGCACAACACAATGTAAATATGAAAAACAAATACAAATCCCATTATAAGGATCAAAACTAAGTTTTCTCTTGCTTCTCCTTGTCATCTGTAGTGTTGTTACTTTGTGGTATACTGAGAAATAAATATGCAAACAAGAAACCATAAATTCTAATACATACATAATGACATTTACATCCAACCAAGCATAGTCAACAAGTTCTTTGGCTACAAAAAGTGCCTAAAAGCATAATGCATAGTACTCCAACCATAGTCAATAACTTATTGGTTACAAAAAGGGACTAAAATACTAGTACATAATAACATCCTACCAAGCATAGTCAAGAAGTTCTTGGCTACAAAAAGTGCCTAAACGCCTAATATATAGTACATAATAACATCTAACCAAGCAATAGTCAAGAAGTTCTTGGCTACAAAAAGTGCCTAAACACACATTCAGGCATGATAACTTACCTTATCTAACATAGCAAAAGATAGAGGCTGTTCATCTAAGCAAACACACACACACAGAGTTACTCCTTTAAGTTCTTCTTTGGCTTAGAACGCGATTTTGGCGTAGCTTTACCAACTCCGAGTCGAAAGATATGGCAGATGACTTCATCAAGTGCGGCCTTCCTTCCTTCCGCAAAGTTCCATAGCTCAGGAACCATGTAGCAGCCGCTCGGATTGTGTTCTTGTAGGTCGGTGAGGGCTTTGACAACCGCAGCATGGATCCCTCGGCCCCATTCTTCCTTGAGGGCGCATAGAGATACGTCATCATCTTTGACCAATCTCTGCAAGAAAGGATAAAAATTGTAAGAAGGATGCACACATAGAGACTAAGCAAATCAAGGGAAATTACATAAACCCACTTTAGGTATGCCAGCAGCATCTTCAGTAATCTGATAAGGGTACCAGTGAGGATCTTTGATCTTTTCTTGCCATAAGGTGCAGAGCTCCACACCTTTGATGTCATTATCACCAGCTGAGGGAAATCTCTCATGCAATTCGCTTATAAAGTCTTCGGGATCAAGTTCCCCGAATCTCTTGATCCCGATCTCACCCTTACCGTTTCTGTTGGGCTGGATATCACTCAAGCCCTGCAAACAGAAAGGCCATTTTTTGCAGGATAAATGAAGTTCACATTCCCCCATCAGGTAACTTAATTGGATATGCGTTCCATGTGCATACCTCGATGAGCTCTCTCCGAACACCTTGCAACTCATCATTGCTTTCGCGATCTTTTGCTATAAGAACATTTAACTGGTCATTCACCTCATCGAGCTTGCTTTCTAATTGACCTACCTTATCAAGAGCCTCCTTCTCCCGCTGCATATCATCAATGAAACAGAGCATTAGTAACAGAGGAGCAATTATGCATGCTAACTTTATTCATAGTACATTCTATATGTCAAAATACAGACTGAAAATGGCCAAACCTTTTCTGCCATGGCTAACTTCTGGGCAACAGAAACCCTTGTTTGTTTCCTTGCAGGCGTTTGTGGTCCTCCGCTACAACCGGTGCACTAGGGAAAACAAGGTAGAAGGTGCCATATGAAAAATGAATAAATGAGTGAATATCAAGGAAATTTGTTTTGCAATCAGTAACATGATCAATTAAAGTCTAAGAATTCATTCAACCTTTGCACTATCAGGTTTAGATCTCTTCCGGCCAGATGTGTCTGGGAGAGGATTGTTAGGCGACTGATCAAGTATATCACAAGGACTGGTTGCAAGAGGTTCACCTTTTACTTCTTTGGCTAAATCAAAAGCCAAGTACCTAGCCATGGCAAAGTGTTTGGCTCTCTGCTTTCGACTTAAGGAGCCCTCGGCCACACGATTAGCATGTTGTAGGAGATGAGTGTAGTCATGATCGTCGTCTTCGTCGTAAGCACAAAAGGGGCATATAAATTTACCATCGGAGCTTATTACTTTGTAATCTCGATGCTTGAAAAACTTGTAACAAAGTTCTTTATAATCGTTAAACCCTGCATCATCAATGTCATCAGACTGCTCCTTCGACTTGCTTCCAATCTCAACACGGTTTCCGTGCCTTGATGCACTCATAGTCTCTTTTCAAGCAGAGAACCCACCTGATAACATCACAAATTAATGAATTCAGGCTGAGAAAAATTAGACAGAAAAGCTAGTTCTCAATTCCAGAAACTAACACACAAAAGAAAATGAATACCAAACGAGCTACTTCTTTATCATTGCAGAAACTTATCTGAATGAATGAGTCATGAAATCTGGATCCACGTACGGATCTAACAGCAAACTAACTATACAAAATAAATTCAATTAAACGATTCAGAATTTCAGTATCTGTTCAGCAAATTGAAGACACATTAAACACGAGTACACGACTACAATCAATTAGCGAACTCGGTTGCAAAATTAGCCAAGGAGATCGAGTTGATGACTCGGAGTCCACACAGTGAATTCAGGTATTCTACGTTGTGATTACTACCGATTGAGATCGGCCAGATCAACAAACACGCAAAAAGTAAAAGAGCGAGTTCAATTTCACTATCATGCAGATGCATGCATGATATTTCAATTGCCGTTTCTGCCTAAACTGTAAACCGCTAAGAAATGGAGTTCAGTAATGAAATAGGCGAGTAGACAGAGACTCACACTGCTAGATCATATCAGCCCGTCGCAGAAGCAGCACTCACACTCTGCGGCGCTTCAATGTGTGCGTATTCTGCGCCGCCGCCGCCAGTAGAGGAGTTGTGTATTTGTAGTTGGAGATCACAGATCGGACGAAGCATATGAGAGAGATGTTTTGGAGACAAAATTGGGGCTTGCCGTGACGCGTGTAGCGCCGGATTCATGCAAGCAACACGTCACACGTTGAGAGGGAGTCTCTCTTTCTCTCTCCCTCTCTCTCATGCACAAATCTCATGTAAATAGTGTGTGAGAGGTTATGCTTTTTAACGCTTCTTAAATTATGTAGATGCAAATAAATGATAAAATTTCATTTATGCATTCAAAATGCCGATAATTATATTATAAAACAAGAATTTATGACTTACTCAATTCCGTTTCAAACTATCCATTTCTTTTTTGCGCAGAATTAAAAAAATAAATAGTAAAGTACGAGAGAGGAATAAATGATAAAGTAAGAGAGAAGAGATAGTGAAATAGTTAAAGAGAAATAGAAAAGAGAAAAATCTTATCTACAAAGAGGGCTAAAATGAGACATACATCAATAATATCGACTAAAAACACACAAGGAAGCATTCATGTCTAACAAAAGAGGCCAAAAACAGCAACAAAAGCGATAATAAGTTACAACACACATGATCCCTGCCAGCTACAGATGACATTTCGATAAAGCTTTATCATCCCGCGGCGTCTCTAGCTTACCTTTACCGACTCCAAGTCGAAAGACATGGCGGATGACTTCACCAAGCCCTGCCTTTCTCCCTTCTGCGAAGTTCCACAGCTCGGGAACCATGTAACACCCGCTCGCATTGTGTTCCTGGAGTTCGGTCAGGGCTCTAACGACTTCATCGTGTAACCAATCGCCCCACCATTCTCTCTTGAGCGCTCGTAGGTTTACATCCTCGTCATTGACCACTCTCTACAAGGGGTAAAGTTGTGATGATGCATTGAACTAAAATGTCGAATCATAACTTTCTAATAACGACAAAAATATCATTAAGGAGGGTAAGCCGGTTCAACCTAACTTTACCAACTTTCTCTTTTCTTTTTTAACTTAATTTTAGAGAAATTATGTAACTTTAAGCTAATCAAATACCAAAATGAACTTATTCTTAAGTTGAGTAATGAGTTAATCATAATCATGTAGACTCTATATAAGCTTAGATAACTCTTCCCCTTATAAAGCCTTTTAAGTGGACTGTGGAACAATTTAACACTAAAAATTGGCACATTTGAAGGGAATTAATAATCCTACCTGAGGTATCCCTGAAGCATCTTCAATAATCCGAAAAGGGTACCAGTGGGGATCTTTGATCTTTTCTTGCCACAATGAGCACAGCTCCACAGCTTTTATCGTAACGTCTGTCTTTCAACAACACCGCACGCAATACACCTACAAACTCATCGAGATTAAGTTCCCCGAGTTTCTTGATCCCGATATCACTCTTATTCTCTCGGTCGAGATGCATTCCCATCAAGCCCTGCAAACAGAGAGGCCAGAGTCGAAACTCTCTCCTCAGACAAGCCATTTGCTCGTAAAAGCATGCAAACTTAATTTATGGTGTTCAATGATTTCACCGCGATGAGCTCTCTGTGAACGATTTGTAACTCATAGTTGCTTACGCGGTCTTTTGTTATTAGAGCGTTCATCTCGTCATTCAAGTCATCGATCTCACTTTCTAATTCACGAATCCTGTCAAGACCTACCTTCTCATGCTGCACATTGTCAATGCAAAGAGTTAGTACAATGGCATACCAAAAAATTATTAGAGACAATAAAAATGAGTGAATTTCAAGGAAATTTTGTTTTTCCAAATGTGGTCAGTTAAACATGATATTCAACCTTTGTGCCATAACCAGAGGGTTTTGATCTCTTCCGGCCGGATGTAATCTGAAGTGGATTTTTTTGACAGTGGTCACCTTCAATGGAGAGATCGGTAGCTAAGTATCTAGCCATGGCTAAATGCTTTGCTCTCTGCTTCCGACTTAAGGAGCTCTCAGCCACACAAATGGCATGTTGGAGAAGATGAGTGTAGTCATGATGGGCGTCTTTTTCACAAGAGCAGAAGGGGCATATGAATTCACCATAGGAGCTTTTAACTTTATAATCTCGAAGCTGGAAGAGTCTGTAACTAAGTCCTTTATATTCATCAAATAATGAATCACCAATATCATCAGATTGCTCTGTCGAAGTGCCTCCCATCTCAACACGGTTTGCCAGCCTTGATTCACTAGGTTTAGGTACATTCATACTTTTTTCCCTGAAAGAAAACCAACCTGAAAAGGTATACCATCAACATGAAATCTAGCCTAAAAGACGAAAGAGTTACTACAAAAAATCTCCCAAAAACTCGGACACGAATGCATATGAACTAACACCAAAAGGAGCTACTTCTTTACCATCACGGAAACTTTAACTGCACACCAGACAGTAACCAAATCCGGATCAATGTTGCACTTCACAAACAATTGAATGAATGCACGTATTAAGATTCAAATCCGGGTAAGGATCCATATCTAATGGATCTAATAGCAGGATAATCTTTTACCATTGTTCTATACAACATAATTTCTACTGGAAGATTCATAATTTCTCAAATGTGAGAATCTCAATACCTATTCAGCCAATTGAAATACTATTAAAAAAGTCTACAATCAACCGCTAAGCATGAGCTAACTCGCTTGAGAAAACAAGCAAGGAGAACGAGTTAATGACTCGGAGTCCACACAGCCAATCTACAACTGGAAGTTGATGGCCTTACCGAGTGAGACCGGGTCAGCTCAACAGATATGCGCAAAATTAGAACAGCGAGTTCAATTTTACTACCTAAAAATGCACATAAATGACATATCAACAGGAAAATTCCAAAATATTTCAATTGTTTTTACTGCTAAACTACAAACCTAAGAAATGGAGTTCACACTCAAATAGGTGAGAATAAAGAAACTCAGACTGCTCGTCTATTCACGATCTACGCGACGATAATCGAACTTCGAAATATAACGGAGAAAATGAGTAACGGCACCAACAATTTCTCAAATTGACCGTACAAAGCAACATTTTCTGCATGGAGAAAGAAATTGAAACCATCTTCTGACCTCGGTCGGAGATTTTACGTCGACCTCCAGTCTGCGGTTTCACAACAAAGCTGATAGTAAAATGAAGAAGACAGACAGCAGGGAACTGTAAGAAGTCATTTGTCTTATCTTACGGCAGTAAAAGTAAAATAATTTACTTTGCGGGTGAATGAGGGGTTAATTGGGCTAATGGGCCGATGAGTCGTAGTCCACTCTAGTTGTTGGGCCATTCCAAATAGGATAGATATTACCCATAATAATTTAAACTGTCCATCAAATTCATATTTAAATTGATATATTAACATCAATTAAAAAAAATCAAGAAATTCCTCATAGACTCCAAGTAGGAGTATATGTTTTTTTTAAACACAAAAATATTTAATTTTCCGAAGAGGATACGAAAATAAATCTTGAGATCGCGTTTTGTACGTAAAAATCATATAATCCATTCGTTATATCATAAGTGTCTCCTTTCTTTTCTCCACAAATATTGTATATGTTTTTTTAAACACAAAAATATCTAATTTTCCGAAGAGGATTCGAAAATAAACCTTGATATCGCGTTTCTTACGTAAAAAATCATATACTCCCTCCGTCATATAGAAAGTGTGCTCATTTCTTTTCCACACAAATATTGTAAAATTATAGATACTTCAAATAAAGTGTTCGTAATAATTTCTTAAAATAGAAGAAAAGACACTTTACAAGCGTGAGGGGCTATGTCCCAAAATTTGATATAAAATTGCATAGTTTTAATAATAATTTTATCATTTTATCCTTTATTTTTATCAAAACTACATACATGTAGTTTAACTAGGACAAGAATAGGACATAGGTTTTCTGGGACAATAAATTTCATCGGGAAAGAATGATTTGAGTAAATTAATATCCAAGTTTTATTTGAGATATCAATATCATCAATTAAGACGAAACAAAAAAAATTCAATTTAAATGGTGTGTAAGATTATACTTTGAAATTTATTTAAAATTGTGTAGATGCAAATTTATGATAATTTCATTTAACAAAAAGAGTATGAATTTTTATGTACAAAATGTTGATTATGTTGGATATAAAGTTATAAACTGAGGAGACGGCCTAATTAGAGCGTCTGGGAACTGCAAAAATTCTTGTCTTTACTGCAGTAAAAGTAAAATGATTTTACTGGGGAAGAGGAGGGTTAATAAAGGATTTCTACTTTATGTCATGATACAAATTAGCTAAAATGAAGTCATTTATGGTTTATTCTTATTTTCTTTCAAGTCTTATTGGGTTAGTAGGGCTTATTTTTTGGGCTAATGAATCCTAGTCCAGTCAAGCTGTTGGGGTCATTCATTAATAGGATTTATAATACCCACAATAATTTGAATTGCCCATCAGATTCATATTTAAATTGGTATAATAGCGTCATCAACTAAAAAATAATTCAAGAAATTTCCATATATTTACACTTTTTAAACGCTAAAATATTTTCTCTTCGTGTTTTTCTAATTGTTCACTTTTTTCTTTTCGAGCTGCCGTCTCATTTTAATTGTCTATTTTCATTTTTAATTTAAAATAATATTCTACTATAATCTAGTGGACTCGACAACTTACTCTCCATGTAAAAAAGAAGTTGGAAAATTGAAGAAGGATGAAGAGAGTATACTTTTCTTGAACATAAATTCAAAGTAATATTGTAGAAGTAAAGATGAGGGTACGAAATTAAAACAATATCGCATTCCATAAACAAAAAATATAATATTCTTAATTTCTTATAACGAAAATTGCATGCAACATGAACATCACGTGCTCAAGATTGTTTATATATATCACTTAAATAGGTTATCTTAATATATTTTGCTTTGTGTTGTCTATTCACCTATTGTAGGAGGTTTATAACTTATTCTCAATTTGAGAATATTTCGTGTTTGATATAAGCCTTCCACTAGAGTGAGTCACAAGTCAAATGGAGTGAGTATCCACTTGATTATGAAAAAAAAAAGAGAATTTGGTCCACCTCATATTTATTACAATTAAAATCCCAAATCTTTTCTCTAAACCTACTACTCACTCGGTCCCATTAAAGTTAGTCTAATTCGTTTCTTCACGGAAAATCAAGAAGTGGATAATTATGTGTTAAAGTGGTGAGATTCAATTATTTTCATTGAGAATTATTTATATATTAAGAAATGAACCAACATTATCGAGATAGCTCGGAAAGAAAGTAGACTAATAATAATGAAATATAACGTTACAGGTTTTCCTTGTTTTTTAAAGAGACTATTCAAGTTGAGGGCTATCGTAGATTGTACTTGGTTTCAATTGCTCATTGTGTTACAACTTTATTTAAATATGCCACTTCAAAACAGTACTAGTACTGCCTGCAGTTCTTAAATTTGTCAAAAATGCATCTATATTATATTATTTGACTTTTTAATATTTAATTTTTGTCCATACGTTTTTACTTTATTTAGAAATTGAATATTTGTAATAGAACACCAATCAGAAAAGCGTGGCATTACAAATGGGAAAGATGGAGTATTTCCTACAAAATAGGTAAAAAAATCTTGGGGCAAACAGGGGCAAGTGACATTACAAGCATGAAACTCATTCACTTGACACATATACGTCGTGAAAGAGGCGTAGATGCATGGTTCATTTCATGGATTTCTATCAATAGCTGTTGTACACGTACCCACAAAAACCCACCCCCCAAATTCCTATGATTACAACTTCTTCCTCCGTTTCGTTATTAACATTCATCTAAATTATGATTTTTTTTTGTTGGTTTTCTTCTCATATTGTAATCAAAAAAGTTTTCAAAAGTTTTCAGGTGTTGAAATCACAAATTTTGAAAACGAAACAAAATCATTTGATAGCGGAAAAATATAAGAATGTTGGGTAAATAATAACCAAAGAAAACCCCACTTCATGAAGAGTAATTTTTTATCATTTTAAAAAACAAAACAATAATGCTAAACTGCCCAAAAAAAATAGAAGACATTATACGGAGGAAATACATTAAATAAAAAGAGCATAAATACTTGATCACTTTCCAAACTAAGCAAAAACAAGATTCCAAAAAATAACACCCAATCAAGCACAGAGAAGAAGTTGGTGACTACAAAAAGTGCTTAAAACCTTAATACATTACATACTATTAGAGAATAACATCCAACCAAGCATAGTGAAGAGGCGACACTGAAAATTCTTACATGTTGGCGGGAAGACGAAAGAGATCTCCCTTGTTCAAAGTTCCACACCACAAGAACAACGTAACACCCACCCGGATTGAGATCCCGAAGTTGAGTCAGAGCTTTGACGACTGCATCGCGTATTCCATCCCCCAATTCTTCCATGAGCTCTACCAGAGTTACATTATCACCATTGAGAATTCTCTACAAGCACAAATTAAGTTGTGATGATGCAAAGACACATTCGAAAGGAAATCCGGTAAATCAATCCACCTCAGGAATCCCAGAAGCATCTTCAACAATCCGAAAAGGGGACCACTGGGGATCTAGCATCTTTTCTTCCAACAAGCTGCACATCTCCTCACCCATTATAACAGCATCTTTTGCCCCGAGGCCGTACACTACGCTTATAAAAGTAGCCGGAAAAAAATATTCCCAGCCCGATATCACACTTGCACGCTTTGTCGAGCTGCGTTGCCAACAACCCCTGAAAGCCCTCACTCACATACCAGACAAGACTTCAATTGAAAGGGTCGTTGAAATCTATAATACTCCCTCCGTCTCATATATATATATATATATATATATATATATATAGAGAGAGTTGTACTCCCTCCGTCCCACATAAAACGTCTTGTATTCTATTTCGGGCTGTCCCACACAAATGTCTTGTTTCCTAAAAAGGAAATAAACCTCTCTCACAAAAAGTTACTTTTTGTGGGCTCCATTCACACCACTCTCTCTCTTAACACACAAAAGTCAATCGCATAAATTACCGTGCCGAAAAGAAACCAAACGTTTCATATGGGACGGAGGAAGTATAAAATTATGGATTCTTAAAAAAAAAATTATAATAATTTGACAAAAAATGAAACTGGACTATTTAAATGGACTAAATCTATCGACCTCCTTTATAATTGTAATACATAAAGCAAAAATAATTAAAAATTGAAATGTACAACGATCTATTCTGATGAGTATACCTGAACGAGCTCTCTTTTAACTCTTTGCAACTCATTAGTGCATAGGCGTTGTTTCGTTATTAGAGCATCTAACTTGTCTGTTTCTAATTCAAGAACCTTATCAACACCCTCTTTCTCCCCCTGCATATCATCAATGTCACAGCAAACCTCAAAATACAGTAGAGTTTCTGCAAACGAGATACTGTACATAACTAGGCCAAGTAAGGACAGCAAATAGATTTATATACATCAATGGCCACATCAAAGAATGAGTAAGGACAATATATAATCATAATTTCAAATTAGTTGATTTCATAATAATGATAAAAAAGCCTCTATGTTATCTCCAACAGCTTCGGCTAAATCAACGGCCAAGTACTTAGCCATGGCCAAATGCTTGGCTCTTAACTTTCGACTGAAGGCGCCCTCAGCCACTCTGATAGCATGTTGAAGAAGACGAGTGTAGTCATGATCAGATTCTCCCTCACAAGCACAAAAGGGGCATTTGAATCTACCGTTGGAGCCCCAGACGTTGTCGTCTTGTAGCTAGAAAAGCTTATAACTGGTTTGTTTAAAATCGTCGAATAAGGAATCGTCGATATCATCAGATTGCTGCGTCCAAGTGCTTCCCATCTCAGAGCATCCGCATTCCTATTGTATTTAAACACTCATCCATCACATTCTCTCTCCGCCACGTCAGTTTTTTTTAAAACACTCAATTTTTAAACACTCAACCACATTCATTCATCCATCCATATAAATATTTTTTACTTTATTGAGTTTCACTATTTTAATTTTTTCAAATATTATATTTTAATAACAACAACAAATATATAATAATATTTTTATTATTCTTCGAATAAATAAATAATTATAAAAAAATCTTAATTAATTTTGATAAATTAAAATAAATATTTAGAAAGGAAAAAAAATTAATTTAAAAACTTAGCATAAAATGGAAAATTAAACAATACAACAGTTAAAATAAAAATTACGAACTAGTACATAATATTGTTGTTGTAGATTTAAGGTCATGATTGCAACTTTGCCATAGCTTCTTTGCATTCTATGTCATGAAAATAACGTTGTTCAGGTGTCATGTTGCTTGTATCGCGTTGGATGATTTCAAATAGCTTGGACCGTCTCTCTCTCTTCTTCTGTCTCTTCTCCTCTTTAGTTCGTTCTCTTTGCAACTCAATCTCGGCCTGGCGCAATTCAATCTCGATTTTTTTGATGCACTTCAACTCAGCTATACTCTTGATAACTGTGGCTTGCATCTGCTTTAGATCATTGTTGTCATCGTCGTGATTGTGGCTTGCATATGATCTTTTCTTCGCCTTTCTCTTTGCAGCCTTTTGTCCGATTGGACGTGTTTCTTCATTTAAATCAAAATCAAAACTTACGTTTTGCGTGGAAGATGTGTTGCTCGCCCCCGATTCAGAGGTCCTTGACTTCTTCGTTGCAATATCAGCATAGTCAGACTGGGATCGAAAGGCTGGATGATCTTTCATGATTTCCCACACGTGATCATGTGCAAAACACGAGCCCTTTTCTTCGCGGTACTTTTCCAGTGCCATTTTGTAGACGTCTTCGCTACTTGATCCGCTTCTATATAGACTTGATATGAGATTGTAGCACTCGTTGAATTTTATTGCAAGCGCCCTAATGTAATGCCAGTGAGATCTCAAGACCGCCGGCGTACGAGTAGGAAGGCTATCAGGTTTATTTTCATTGTAGTAGCTTGCAACACGATTCCAAAAGGCCGCTTTCTTTTGGCAATTACCGGTGATTGGATCTTCAGATACCGTGTACCATGCGTTTGTTAGACGCACGTCCTCTTCTTTTTTCCGAACCAGTCTCTTATTCTTACCAGTCGCACCAGTAGTTGCTTGCTCCATAGAGCCAACTGAAATGGGAGACTCTTCCTCTTCGAATTGAGTTTCTGGAACCGACGATGGAGAACCTATTTCAACTGCTTGAGAAGATCGAGACTGTTTATTTGTTGATGTCGGAGTCGAAAATCCAAACATATTAGCCGAAAAATTGAGAATATTTGTTGGATTCTGAGTGAAATATGGATAATTATCCGGCATCCCATAACTCCCAAAATTTGGGGTATATGGATAATTAGGTGGAAAAAAATGTGGTGGATGGTTGAATTGAGGATACAAAAAATTTGGAGGAACTTGAGAATTTGGAGGAATTTGAGAATTTGGAGGAATTTGAGAATTCGGAGTTAATTTATCATCATCTAAATTGTAATAATTCGGCAAATTGAAATTGCTATTTTTATCCATTGAAGATAAAAATACACTAAAAAGGATAATAAAAATTTACTAAAAAGATTATTGTAAAAGGATGATATAGAGAGATAATAATATGATTGTGTGGTTTTTGTTGTAACTTATTTGCATATATATAGAAATGTGCAAAAGCAACTTCAACGGATATAAAAAAAGTGCAACGGCTATAAACGCCTAGTTTTTAACGATCGGAAAATCACCCCGATATATAATCTTTTCTCTCCTCCCCCCTCCTCCCCCTCCCCTGCCCGTAGCCTGCCTCTCTCTCCCCCTCCGCGAGCTCCTCTCTCCCCCTCCTGCCTCCCTCCACCGCTCTCTCTCCTGCCTCATGCCTCCTGCCTCCCCGCTCCACCGCTGCCCACGCTCTCTCTCCTGCCTCACAGGGAAGATTGCTCTCTCTAGATCTCTCCCTCCTCCATCTCTCTCTCTTTCAATTGATGAAATTAAGAGTTTAAATCTTCAATTGTGATCGATTAATTTGTGTTCCAATTGAATCGTTTGTTTTTTGGTGAAAAAAATTGAATCGTTTGTTTGGTGTAAAAAATTGGGCAAATCAATTTTTTTGTATGAATCATTTGTGTTCCAATTGAATCGTTTGTTTTTTGGTGGAAAAAATTGAATCGATTAATTTGTGTTCCAATTGGTGTGCCGATTCGAAGAAAATTGGTCTGCAAAATTGAATCTGTGGTGGAAAAATTTGCAGGCTTCTCTTTCAATTGAAGAAAGAGTTTTCCAATTAATTGGTATGAGAATTCTTCGCTACTTTGCCGACAATAATTTGATGAAGGTCCCACAAGTACACTCTCTCTCATCGTCCAATGCTTTAAACGTTGAAATTTCTCTTTTCATCTAATCTTCTTCTGCAACGCGTAAAACCATACATCCATAATTATGGATGGATAATTCAGTAGCAGTGTGGATGCTCTCAACGCGGTTTTCCAGCCCTAATTCCCTAAGTTTAGGAACATTCATATTGTCCTTTTATCAAAAGCAAAATCACATTAAATAACATAGGAAAAAAAACAAAAACCCACCCAACCTATATAAAATGTCCTATTTCCCCCCAACCTATTAATTTAAGGAGAAACACTCCCAACCTATGATAATAAGTAAAGTTATTTCCCTATTAAATTTTTACATCCAAAACTCCATCTAAATCAGGGACAAAATTGGAAAATATGTTTAAATCTCAAATTTCCTTCAAAATAACAGAACTCTAAATCTATTCGTCTACTTCTTTCTATTTCCTTCAAGTTTCCTTCACCATTCTTCTTCTTTCTTTTTCTTTTTCTACTACTTCATCGAGTCGCTTCTTCTCAAGAAATCTACCAAAGGTCATCTACAAAGTACTCAATAAAATCTATTCGTCTTTTTCGATGTTTGAGGTCATACATACTATATTTTTTTCAGGACTGATAATAGGTGGTTTTGATTTCGATCTCAATCAAATAAAATGTTGTAATTTAGAATTCCTGATGCTGAATCACTAATTTAGGGCTTCTGTGAGAAGACATTCAATGATACATGAAAGAGAGTTAAACTGGCCAAAGAATGATAGAAAAAAGATCCAGGTTATAAATGTATAAAACCAAATTGTCAGTGGTACATTTATGCATCTTTATACAAAGGAGAGTTGTATGATACAATGCAAGTGAAAAGATTTGTAGGACCTCACATTGTTGAAGCTATGAATATTCTGAATCAGGTATAAATTCCAAATTTAATTAATTAGTTGTGATATTTAACTCTTGCCAAATAATTTCTTAATACTTTCTACTTTGTTATAGGATAATTATGGACAAGTGATCACGTCTTCTATTCAAGGAGCATATCCTGTAGCTACATCGAGACTTGATAAATTGCCGACCAGAGGTGGTGGTAAGAAGAAATAATTATTTATTGAAGAATCTTGTGTTGGAGTAGATGATAGAGGGACGACGAAGAAGAAGAAACCATAGAGATCTTAGTTTATTTATGATGACTTAATGATGTTAATCATGAATTAAGAATTAAGCCTTCTGATCTATACCTTCTTTTTCTGGACTTATACTTTCTGTTTATGGACCTATACCTTCTTTTTCTGCACCTATAGTTATAGTTGTAGACATCTGATCTGTTAGAGGTCTGAATTTCATGCTTTTGTTGTTTTTCTTTTGTATGTTTGGATATTGAACGATTACTACTGTCGTCTTGAACTAGTTTTGGATATATGGTAGTACTACTACTCTTATTTTATGTGTGGATCTATATGGTTGAGATGTTTCTTTTTCTAATATGAACATGTCTTTTTCGTCCATTCTGTAAAGCCCCAGACGCGGTCGCGTCTGGGTCGTGTCCTGCTTTCTTTAATCTCCACTGTGATGACCCTCACGTAGTCGCATATGGGTCGTCACAGCTTACAGCTCCAACTTCTTTTGACTCGTTCTCACTCGTTTCAAATCCAAATCTCGAGCCGTCTTCGTCCATTTACTCGTATCGAGCTGCACTTTAACTCCATATGTTCAAACACCATGATTTTTACCCATCACTATACTATCATATCCATTACTATTGTCATTCCTGAATTCGTACCAAACGGGCCTTTAGTATATAAAGATAAATTTGAAGGAAATTTGAGATTTAAACATTATCATAGGTGGGGAGTGGAATCACACGTTTTTCATTAGGTTGTGAGTGATATTGCACATTTTAATGAAATTAATATTTCTTTTCCAATTTTGTCTCTAATTTGGATGGAGTTTTGGATGGAAAATTTTAATAGAGAGGTAACTGTACTTAATATCATAGGTTGAGAGTGTTTCTCCTGAAATTAATAGGTTTTGGCGGGGGGGGAATTTTTCTATCCTAGACCCGGTCCACAACTTAAGTTGTGGACCCGGTGGTTATAAAACATGCCACATGGGATGTTCTTAAAATAAAAAAATTCAAAAAATACACAACTTCAATCCTAGACCACAAGTCTTGTAGATCGGGTCTAGGATAGAAAAATTCTGGGGGGGAAGAGGACATTTTAAATAGGTTGGGTGAGTTTTTTTTTTTCCAATAACATATCATCAAACTTATACTCCCTCCATCCCATTATTAGTGGTCACCTTTCCTAATTCGGATGTCACGATATTAGTGGCGACGTCCCAAATTGGTAAAAAATTACCACTCTCTTTCATACTTTATCATCTTATATCTCTCTTACTTTATCATCTACTTTCATTATTATACTCATTTCTCTCTCCTACACTCTCATTATCACACTCATCTCTCTCTCATACTTTATTATCTACTCATCTCTCATACTTTATTACATATTTCCTTAATTCCCATGTAGAAAAGAAAGGCGCTACTAATAATGGGATGAAGGGAGTAATTTCAAAGGGAAAAATTGCAGGCGAACAAACGGGTAAGAAAATTATTTCTTTCTGGGAACTGTAAAAAGTCTTGGCTAAAAGTAAAATGATGGTTTGAGACGGGTTCTTTCTGGGAACTGTAAAAAGTCTTGGCAGGCAGTAAAAGAAAAATGATGGTTTTGCAGGTGAAGAGATGGGACACGAAATTGCAATCTTTCATATAAATTATTACGTTTAGATTACTACTCCGTCCTATTATTTCAACTCATTTTATTTCGACATGTAAAAAATAGATTAGATAATAAAGTATAACAGATTGTTAGATAATAAAATATAATAAAGAAAATGAATAATAATAAAAGATAAAATAATAGAGAGTAGATAATAAAATAAAATAAAATAATAATTATTTACCAAATTTTAAACAAGCTAGAAATAGCAAGGCGGATGTAGTATTTTGCAATTTCGTGATTTTATTATGTTGTCTCATTAATGTTGCATTGTTTTAAAGAAGAATTAATTTATGAACCACACTCAATTTAATTAATAGATTCTTTAATGAACCACCATTTTAACACATTTTCACATACTTTCTAAATTTTTTTTGAAGCCAATACGATCGCAACCAATTTCTTGAAGCAACTGTTTTCAACTTTGTTGAATTCAATTGATTCGTCTCTAGACAATCAATTCTTTTAATCATTATGCATATTTTTTTATTTGGAAAAATGAAACTAACAACTAAAAAAATATCTATTTTTCTCAGCAAAAGACATAAATCCCACTTAATCTTCTTTTACTATAACCTTTAAAATTAGAAGAACAGAAAAGGAAATTTTCATTTGCAATCATAATACTCCCTCCGTCCCATTGGAAGCGTCTTGTTTTTCATTTCGGGCGTTCCATTGAAAGCGTCCTGTTTCCATAAAAGGAAATAATTAACCAAACTAATAACTCTAATAACTACTCTAATTAAAAACGTGGCCCCACTTGTATCACACTTCCCATCAAACTCAACCCTCCACCACAACTCTCATTTTCATCTTATCCCTCCTCAATAACTCTCTCGTTCTCTCTCCAAGAGAGAAACCATCACCAGATCTCATCATCGCCGCAGCTCTTCCACCTAGATCTCCGACTTCATCTTCTCCATGCGCATCGGTCCTTCCATATCCTCCGCTTGAGGTTGGCGTTGCTGATGCCTTTGTCCTCTCTCAGCTCCTCGATATCCGAAATGGTGTTGGGGCTCGTCGGCTCCTCCTCGCAATCGAAGATCTCCAGCTTTTTATTTTGCCTTCTGCAATTCGTGGTGGACAAAAGATTATCTAAACATATGCCTTTTCGAGAATTTGTTATACGACTCCTCCTCGCAGTCAGTTTGAATTTGTGTTTGTTTGACTAAACGTCCGGTTTGCAACTTTTTTACAGATTTCAAATATATCTAAATTCGTGTTTGTTTTTCTCCTCCTCGCAGTCGAATTGAATTTGTGTTTATTTTTCTTCTCAAATCCCAATAGCAGTGATTCACATTGAGTTTGTGTTGGTTTTAATTGATTTGATTTAATTTTTCTATATTTACATGCTCAACTAGAAACTTCAAAATCTCAACTGGGAAAAAATTGGACAAAAATTTCATCGTAAAAGAATTGGATTACATGAAAAAAATTGGACGAAAATTTTATTGTGAAATTGAATTTCGACTATGTTAGAATAAAAATGAAAAGGAAGGATTAGAAAGAGAAATAAATAGACTATGCAATTAAATAAGTGGGCCATGGTACTTAATCAAACAAAAGTAATACTCCTTAATCTCCGTGCCCATTGGAAATAAGACGTTTCCAATGGACGGAGGGAGTACTTAAAGCTGTATTCTTAAAACCGGCCCGGTCATTGACCCGGAAAAATATTTTTTACCGGTTGAACCGGTCGAACCGGTTCAACCGGTGGGTTGACCCGGTGTGACGTCATAAATATATGATTATTAAATTATATAAATACATAGGTATTTTAATAATACTAATAAATATTAAAAATGACTTACGAATATATAAAATAAATATAAGCATATTTACGACTCTCAACCGATGTGGGATGAGTGTAAGTAGTTAGATGGAAAAAAAGTTGATGAAAAAGAAGAAGAAACCATCCCACATCGAATAGAGAAGAAAACCAAACAGAAAATTAACCTATAAATTCCTCCCTCCTTATTTTAACAACCTGTCAACAGTTGGTAATAATAATTAGTCTACCAACATTAACATAAATGCAGTTTAAATTTATTAAGCATTTCTCATTTATGAAAATAGGGTTTTGCTTTCGGTTATCATACTAATTGAAATCGAATATGGATCGGTTATCGGCCAATAGAAAAATCGATCGGTTTTGAATTTATGAAATCGAACCGATTTGCAACCCTATTTTTTTCAATTTTGTTTTTTCTACATTCAAACCGAATTACCGGCTCACATGTAGTGTAGTTGGTATTCCCACTTCTGCGCAAGTGGTTGATCTTGTGTAAGGTCTTGAGTTCGATTCCCGTTAGGGTCGATTTCTAATAAAAATTTTCTTAAAAAAAAAAAAAAAATCAAACCGAAGTTGACCCGGTTCGGTACCGGTTCAACCGGTCAAACCGGCCGGGTCGATAGCCAAAATGAGCCAGTACGTAACCCGGCCCAGATTTTTGACCGAGTCCGGGTCAAACCGGTTGAACCGACCGAGCCGGGCCGGATTTCAAAACATAGACTTAAAGCATCCACATTTGTTCATCTCTTTTCAATTAAAGTAAATATAAAATGTGTTGAGCCACTCAACTGCTCATGGACTAATTCAGGATGGCACCGGCACGTCGTGTATCAAGGCTGATCTCCTTTTCATTCATCACGTCTTGCTTTTTTCGAATTGTCTCATTGTAAAAATGGCAACTTACTTACACACAACTAGAAACTCTTCTTTTGTGAAATCCACTCATTTGCGCACAACTTTGAAATTTTCTAATTAACGGTCGTACCGAAAATAAATAAGACAACTTTAACAGAACGGAGGGAGTATAATTTTCTTAATAATGTAGTAAAGATGAGGGTTAGAAATTAAAACATTGATATGGCATTCCATAAACAAAACCATCAGAGCTTAAGAACTCAACCTTTTCAAGCAACAACAACGAATCATCAAAGACTAGTGTGTTTTCATGCAGCTTATGCAACTATAAGACTATATTTATCAATGAACACTCAAAACACCCAAGCACCCACCATCTTAATATTTTATTAATTTTTCTCTTTTCCATATACTCTATTTTATTATTAAAAATACCATCTCTACTTTTTATAGTTTATCCGTGACCGCCCAACCAAAGCAACCACCCAACTAAAATATTATCTATTCATATTATTTTTTAGAATTATTTATTTCAACATATTATTAATTTGAATAAAAAATATTAAAATTAATTTTCGGTTAATGGAAAACACGAAAAAAACTCAATATCAATACAACTCATATTAATAAAACAAAGGCGCAGCACAAATTGATAAAGTAAAAAATTGAAACAACGAAAAACACACAACTACAAATACAAAGTAGGAGATTTATTTAGCTATCATGGCCGAATTTTTGTCATATATGCTCGATCAAGTCGTTTTGAAGCTCTTTATGCCCTTCTCTGTTCCGAAGTTGTGAATTATAGAAGTTGTTATAGGGATCGATAGTGAAAGAGTGAGGAGTAATTAAAAATGTGGAGAGAAAATGAGATAATTGTAAAATGTGGAGAAATATATCAATATTGATGTCTATTTATAGAGGATTAAAAATCATGAATTTTGGTATAATTTTTATTTTTTTGTAATATATATTATAAAAGATATAATCAAATTAAATTTATAATAAAATTAATATCATGTGACCAATGGGATAGTGACAAGTGTCACCATCCCAATGGCCACAGCAAAGACAAATGTTCGTCTGCATTGTGGGATGGAGGAGAACGAGGTTGCCCATTTCTCTCTCCTATCAATTATTTTTTTTAATTGATGAAATACAAAAAAAAAAGGTCGAACGCTTGTAAATGTATGCCGATAAACGCAGTCTAAATTCTACATCTCCCAAGCTCTTGGTGGCCACCAAAACGACCGCAAGCGTGAGCAAACGGTTTTGACTGTGGTCACGCTTGTGGTCGTTTTGAGTGAATTACAAGTTTTATTTTGAGGTACCAATATCATCAATAAAGACGAGTCTAACAAAAAATTCAATACAAATTGTGCGAGATTATACTTAAAATTTATTTAAATTGTGTAGATGCAAATATATGATAATTTCATTTAACAAAAAGAGTGTGAGTTTATACGTACAAAATGTTGATATGTTGGATATAAACTGAATCACATAATTTTGTCTCATGTTTCGCCATTCAAAGTACAGCACTATTTACCTAATTAATCATTATGTTATACTTATTTTCTTACTAAATCTTAATGGGCTATTGAGCTAATGAATCTGAGCCCACTCAATTTTTTGGGTCATTCCATAATTTGCGATTTTGCTATGGCCGTCAAGTTCATATTTAAATTAATATATTGGCATCACCAATTAAAAAAATTAAGAATTTCAGTAAATTTATACTATAAAGACTTTAAACGCCAAGATATAATTTTCTTGAAAAAAGTCAAATACTATAATGAGGATTGCTCGAAACTAAACATTGATATCGCGTTTCCACAGACAAGTAATGAAAATTGCTTACAACATGCATATCACGTGCTCGAGAATCAACTTTTGTAATATCTATTTACCTATAGTACTTGGTTTATAGCAACAAATGGAGATCTTGGATAAAATATGTGCCAAAAACAATACTTCATATATACTCCTTTTGTCCCCGAGTGAAAACTTGTTTTCTAAAAGGAAAATAAAATAGAAACATAAAAATAACTTTTTTATGGAACTCATTTACACCACTATCTATCGTAACACATAAAAGTCAAGCTCATAAATTAAGGAAAAGAAACAAGACGGTTCATTTGAAACGGTGGGAGCACATAATAACATCCAACGAAGATGCCTAGAAGTTGTTGGGTGCCTAGAAAGACATTCAGAACATTATGTCTTAACAAAGATGCCAAATACAGCAACAAGAGCGATAACAAGGTGCTAACACACACAATCCTTGTGAGCTATAGACGATCCGAAAAGCCTTTCTGTTGATCTATAAGATTTATAACTTACCTTTTTCCCACTCCAAGTCAAAAGATGTAACACCTACTCGATCGGATTGTGTTCCTGGAGACTCTCTCAGTAGAGATGCATTTCCATCAACCACTGCAAACAAAGAGGCCAAAAGTAGTCCAAGCTCCCCATGAGACAAGCCGTTATTTACTTGTTAAAACCATGCTTATCTTACTTAATTGTTAACGAGTCTACCTTTGCAAACTCATCGTTCTTTTGTTATTAGAGCATTCATTCATCTGGTCTTTTTAAGTCATCAATCTCGCTTTCTAATTCACGAATCATGTCATACAATCAATGCAAAGAGTTAGGATGTTGGCATATCAATAAATGATGATTAGAGATATCTGAACGTGATTCATTAGGATTAGGAACGCTCATATTGCCTATTTCCTAAGAGAAGATCATATAACATCACGCGTAAAGACCAAAAAGGTACAGGAAAAAATCTCCCAAAAACTCACGCACCAAAGCATATGTAAATTCTATGAAAAATCAGGGTATGTATGTATGCTTATAGCAGGGCACCCTTTTATCATTGTTCTATAGAATCTATACAAATAAGTTCTAGAATTTCTCAGATGTGAGGGAATCTTAATATCGATTCACCAAATAGAAACAATACTAAACACGACTACAATCAACTCGCTACGCATGAGCTAGCAAGCTTGATAAAACAGGCAAGGAGAACGAGTTGATGACTCGGGTCAGCTCAACAAACATGCACAAAATTAAAACAGCGAGATCAATTTCACTATATAAAATGCAGATATATGTCACACCAACAAGATCATTCCAAGATATTTCAATTGTTTTTATTGCTTACTATAAACCTAAGAAATGGAGTTCACAATCAAAGAGCTGACTCAGTCGTGGAATAGGCGAGTCGACAGAGACTCAGACTGCTCGGCCATTCCCGATCTACGATACGTACGATTAACCAAACTTTGAAATATAACGGAGAAAATGTGTAACGGCATCAACAATTTCTCAAATTGACCGTACAAAGCTACATTTTTTGCATGAAGAAACCAATTGAAACCATCTTCTCACCTCGGTCAGAGATTTTACGTCGATCTCCAGTCTGCGGTTTCACAACAACTCTGTAAACTAAAAAGAAATCAAATAGAACTCCACTCATTATTTCCTTAATGAAATCTACTCATTATTTCAAACTCTACTCATAATAGAACTCTACTCATTATTTCCAACTTCGGCTTAACCAAAGCCTTTGTGAATATATCAGCTGCTTGATCATTAGTGCGAACCTCAACGTGTTTTGTTCGAGCATGAAATATAGGATTTGCTGCAAGTTTGCAAGCACTTTCATTGTCACACTTGATTTCAACTGGATAAGCAACCTCACACAACATGTCTCCAATAAGCCTTTTCAACCAAATACATTCTTGTGCAGCTATAGTAGCTGCTACATATTCAGCTTCGGTACTAGACAAAGTAACAATGTTTTGCTTCTTAGTACTCCAAGAAACCACCGCTGAACTAAAACTAAAACAATAACCCGAAGTTGAGTGACGATCATTTGCATCTCCAGCCCAATCTGCATTAGTAAATCCACTCAACAAAAAATTACCACATTTATAGTATAACAGACCATAACCCGGAGTTCCTTTCACATTAGGCATAATCCTTTTTGCAGCATCTAAATGAGAAGTTCGAGAATTTTGCATAAACTGTGAAACCACACTAACAGAGTATGAAAATTCTGGCCTTGTAATTGTGAGGTAAATCAAGCTTCCAACAAGTTGCCGGAACTTCCTCGCGTCCTTCAATGGTTTTCCTTCATCCTTTTTTAATTTGATATTTGCCTCCATTGGAGTAGCCTTTGATTTTGACTCTCCCATGCCAAAACGCTCCAAGAGATTCCTTGCATAGGATTTTTGAGAGACAAAATAGCCTTGGTCTGACTTCCTCACTTCTAGACCAAGAAAATATCCAACTTCTCCCAAATTCTTTATCTCAAAGCATGCCGATAAATCTTTTCTCAAATTAGAGATTTCTGATTCATTATCCTCACTAATTATCATATCATCAATATATAACAAAACTAAGAGATGCATGCCTAACTCTATTTTTATGAATAAACTAGAATCTGAATCAAAGACTCTAAAACCACAAAAGACGAGATATTGAGCAACTTTACCGTACCAAGCACCTGGTACTTGCTTCAAGCCATACAAGGCTTTCTTTAGAAGACAAACATGATTCAGAAACTGTCTTGAAACAAATCCATAAGCTTGCTCCATAAAAACTTCATGATCTAGCTCTCCGTAAAAAAATACATTCTTTACATCAAGCTGCCACAACTTCCAATCTTTAAAAGCCGCAAGCGCAATAAGAGATCTTACAGTCACCATCTTTGCTACTGGGCTGAAGGTCTCCTCATAATCTAATCCATAGCTTTGAGAAAATCCACGAGCTACAAGACGAGGTTTATACCTTTCTACAGAGCCATCCAACCTTTTCTTCAAGCGGAACACCCATTTGCAAGAAACTGGCTCACAGTTTTCTGGTTTCGATACGAGCTCTCATATCTCATTTTTGTGAAGAGCATCAATCTCCTCCTGCATTGCTCTCTCCCAGTTTGGACAGCCACGAGCCTCTTCATAATTTGTTGGTTCCCCAACAACTAATCCTCCTATGAAGAACATGAAGTTACACAACTAATGTTAAGTTCTACATCATAATCTTTCAGATAATCAGGTTGTCGCTTCTCTCTTGTAGACCTTCTGATAGCTTGTTGCTCATCACTTTCTGTTCTGTAACAACCTGAGTTGGCATTTCAACTTCAGACTCTTCAACACAATATTCCTGCTCGTTTACTTCGGGAAATAGAAATTCCAAACCACTTTGATTATCACGAGGAGCAACAAATGTTTGTGCTGAAGATAACGACGATACCTCATCAAATACCACATCTCTAGAAGTCGTATACTTCTTCGTCTCTAGATCCATGCACCTCCAACCTTTCCTATAAGGATCATAGCCAACAAACACACATTTCTTCGCTTTCGAGTCAAGTTTGGTTCTATTAGATTTTGGAATGTGAACATAGAAAATAGAACCAAATACTCGAAAA
The DNA here is from genome assembly GCA_028984105.1 of Lavandula angustifolia. Taxonomy (NCBI): domain Eukaryota; kingdom Viridiplantae; phylum Streptophyta; class Magnoliopsida; order Lamiales; family Lamiaceae; genus Lavandula; species Lavandula angustifolia. Next base: position 15,207,929 of record CM054804.1, on the reverse strand, counting down.
TAAATCACATTGGGTTTCTCACCATATAAAATTTCAAAGGGAGATTTTTGTGTACCCGGCCAAGGAGGTAATATGTTCAACACATGGCTTGCACATTGCATAGCTTCTGCCCAAAGCTCCTTGGGAAGACCTTTATCATGCATCCAAGAGAGACAAATCGAGGTAAGATGGCTAAGCTTTCTTTCAGCAACACCATTCTGTTGAGGCGTTTTAGGACACGTCATCTGACGAAAAATGCCATTGTTGGAGCAATATTGGAAGAAGTCATCTGACATGTATTCACCACCATTGTCATTTCAGATGGCTTTAATCTTCTTATTGAACTCTTTCTCTACGACATCTTTGAACTACATGAACTTCGAAAGTGCTTCACTCTTTTCCTTCAAAAATTTTACCCAAGTGAACCTTGAGTGGTCATCAACCAACACCATAACATAACGATGTTCACTATAGCTTAGTGTTCTTATTGGTCCAATCAAGTCGGTATGGACCAATTCGAACACCGTGCACCTCTAGCTTGATGACCTTTTGAAGGGAAGTCGGTGAGATTTGCCATATTGACATCCTTGACAAATCACATCTTCACGTATGTTCTTCAAAGGTGGAATCCCAATCACCAACCTCTTAGAAGAAATCTGCTGAAGCATTTGATAACCTACATGACCCAACCGAGCATGCCAGGTACCAACATTATTTGTTTGACTCGTCTTTCTCACAAATGCTTCACCTACTGACAATACAAATAAAGAACCTTTCTTTTTGCCAGTAAGAATAACATCACCAACAATTTCTTTAATATTGCCAAATACTTTCACACTTTTTGGACCGAAAAGAACATACTTTCCAAAATCAGTAATTTGAGGAACTGAAACTAGATTTTTGGTCAAACCTAGAACATGATAAACGTCATCTAGCATGATACTCCCAGCTGAACCATCAGCATCATGGATTGTTACAACACCTTCCTTTGCTACTGGATGTGTGGAGTCATCTGCCATCACAATGACTCGATTCCCAAGGTGTTCATGCACTTCTGAAAATAAAGTGTCATCTCTAGTTACATGGTGAGAGCAACCTGAATCAACAATCCATTCTTTCTTTATGCCCTTGGTGACAGAATTAACAAGAGTTTGGTCCGGCTTTTTCTCTATTGTTTCAATGCTGAAACAATTATCCTAGTTGACTTGATCATTCTCGCCTTCTATGCATGCAACATTTGCTTTGTCTATCTTGACACAACAATTTCTTATGATGTGACCAACCTTACCACACCTATAGCACGAAAAAGGTTTCTTGTTTTGTGAGTTGCTTCCTTTTTCGTTAGGAGAATCTTCTTTTTTGTTCTTGTTCCAAGAAGCCTTCTTTTTCTCTTTTGAAAAGAGAACATCACCCATTTCAAAACTCTTTGCCATATGTTTTGCAAGGGCTTCCTGATTAGAGAGTAAGTTCTTCAATTCTTCAACAGTAGGTTGGTTAGCTCACCCTTGAATAGATGTGACGAATGACCCATACTCCTTCTTCAATCCACGAACTAGGTAGCGACGTAGACAAGCTTCACTATTTTTCTCATCCACATCTATCTCTGAAATCTCAGAAAAAATACTTTTAATTCGTAAAAAGTATTTCGAAATAGACATACTTCCCTGTTGTAACGCATCCAACTCGTTCTCCAACAACTGCAATCTTGCAGTATTCTTTTTGGTAAACAACCGTTCAAGCGTTTCCCATACTTCCTTTGGAGAGCTAAGATCACGGATGTGATCAATAAGCTCTTTGCTCATAGATGTCCTCAAGCCAAAGAGAGCCTTCCCGCATTTGATCTTCCACTTCCTCCGTGACTCGGCATTCTCGGCACTTTCTGGAGGAATTTCATCACCACCCGCAACTAATTCCCATAAATCATGGCCTTGAAGGTATGCCTCCATACACATTCTCCAATACTTGTAGTTGGTTCCTACAAGCTTTTCCATTCCATTTTGAGTTTTTCCTCTATTTGATAACTCCATTGCACCAACAATAAAAAAGTATATAACGAGATTCTAACCTTGCTTTGATACCATAAAACAAAAAGAAATCAAATAGAAATATAACTCAAATGAAATATTCTTATGGAGAATCCGTATGATTTAAATTTTTTGATGATTACATATCACTATTTATAATAGAACTCTACTCATTATTTCCTTAATGAAATCTACCCACTAGCCTCCCCACTCTCACGACTAACATGAGCAATTAAACAACAAAATAAACACAAATAACATCCCACTCTTTTGTAACATAAGTCATTAATCTCCCATACTAATAGCCCACTACAACTTGATATTTATTGCAAGATTAAATATTAAGAAGTGTGCACTAATTTTTAACACGCTAATACTGCAGAAGTAAAATGAATGAAGAAGACGGTCATAGCGGTGAAGGTGGGTGGCCCGGGACCAAAAGTTCATGGATTCAAATCCCACTGGAGTGGGTTCCTCGTCATTAAAAAAATGAAGAAGACGGTCTAATTAAAGCGCCTGGGAACTGTAAAAAGTATCTTAAAAAGTAAAATGATTTACTTTGCAGGTGAGGTAAAATATCAGTTTTGATCCGTTATCGCTTTGAATTATTATTTTGATCGAGTCCGATTATAATCTATTAATTTGACAAATGATTGATTTTTAATTTGTTTTATAAAATTGGGTAAATTTATCTAATTTTGATATATTTGGTAAACAAAAAATATTTAAAAATCACTTTTTTTATATTAGAACAATCTTATAATATTAATTTTTAATTTTTTATATTTTAAATATCCAATTTTAATCCATCATATTTAGGTAGTGTTTGGAAGAGCTTTTATAAGCAACTTTTAGTTGCTTATGCTTAAAGTTGCTTAAAATTGTTGTTAAGCAAAAGTTATTAGTGTTTGGGACAGTAGAAAAAAAGCAGCTTAATTTTAGAAAAAGCAGTTTTGCAAACATTGTTATAAGCTGCTTTTCAGTTTCTTTTGACTTCTGCTTTTAAAAAGGCACCCTCGACCAGAACATGAACTTCAACTTATTCCGACTTATTTTAAGCACAAAAAAGCGAAAGCACTTATTCCAAACATTAAAAATTGTCTTTTGCGGTCAAAAGCCTGGAAGCGACTTTATTTAAGGCTGCTCCAAACACTACCTTAAAGAAAATGACTACAGGTGAAGAAACGGCTTAATAAATGATTTTTTTAAAATTATTTTCTTTTAAAGTCCTAATGGGCTAGTGGGCTTTTCTTTGGGCTGACGATACGTAGTCCACTCAAGTTGTTAGGATTATTATTCCAAATACTTCCTCAGTCCTATTAGTAATATCTAATTTCTTTCGGAGACGGAGATTAAGAAAGTAATATTGTATGGTGTATGTTGTTTGACTTTTGAGTAATTAATTAGTGATCACCAATTCTTTGCCCTTTTTATAAAGGATAGTGACCAAATAAAACACAAACTTTTTCAATTTTGCAATTTTAACACGAACTTGTAAACTTAGCGAATTAAAGCACGAAGTTCAAATTTTTCGCAATTTGAGACAAACTTCGATCCCCAAAATTTTTCGGTCGCCTAAAAGCTGAGGTCGATGCCTATATGGACTTTACTAAACAAGAGTACGAAGAAGAAGGTGAAGATAATAAGGATTTTCTATTAAACTCTTTATCTTTTTTATAAGTGTTTCAATTAGTTGATTATGTTGTGAATTTTCTGAAATCATATTTATATTATCCAAAAAAGATGTCGTTCGATATTAATGATCTGGCAAAATGGTCCAGCTTGGCGACCACATGTGCAAAGCGATGCCGTTTTCATATTTTCTGGCACCCGAAAAAATATAGGGATCAAAGTGTGTCTCGAATTGCAAAAAAAAATAAAATTTCGTGTTCTAATTCGCCAAGTTATAAGTTCATGTTAAAATTGGAAAAGTTCATATTTTATTTGGTTATTATCCTTTTTATAAATAAGACATTACTAATGAGACACACTTTTCGAGAATACTAAACACTACTAATAGGACGAAGGGAGTAAGAGAGATACTACACACAATAATTTAAACTTATCCATCAAATTCATATTTAAATTAATATATTAACGTCAATTTAAAAATCAAGAAATTTCCGTGTATATGATTTTGTTTAACACCAAATTATTTAATTTCTGAAGAGGGTTCGAAATTAGACATTGATATCGTGTTCCATACACAAAACTCATAGGCCCTGTTTGGTTGGCAAGGATTCTGCCTCAGGAAATTAATCTGATTCCAAATTGTTAAAATCCTGTGTTTGGTAGTATACGGAAAGTAATTTGATTCCAAGATTTTAAAATTCTGTGTTTGGTTCAATTTTAGCAAAATACTAGGAAAGTAATGAGAATCCTATAAATAAGAAAAATTGTGTAATAATTGTGGATTTCTTTTTCCGTGTTTAGAATAGGTATTCTTTTTTCCTTGGTACAAGGAAAGTAATTATTATTATTATTATTATTATTATTATTATTATTATTATTATTATTATTATAATAATAATAATAATAATAATTATTATTATTATTATTATTATTATTATTATTATTATTATTATTATTGAATAACAATATTATTAATTTATAGGTAATATATTTTTATAAATTAATCGAATAGTTTACTTATTTATATTTTTATTATTTTTTTATTTATGAAAAATAATAACTATTTGTCTTAAATAATTTTTTTATTATTTTAAAAAATATTATTATTAAAATAAGTGATTATTTTAATAAGTTTATTATTTTTATTAGTAAAGATGTTATTAATATTAAAAAAGATGTTTTTAACTAATATTTATTATTATTATTATTATTATTAAAAAATATGTTACTGATATTAAAAAAGATATTTTTAACTAAATATTTTGAATATTTTATTATAAATTATATAATAAAAAAATTATCAATAATAATATTTTTTGTGATTTTATATATTTATGAAATAATAATATGACAATTAACAAATAATTGATGATAAATATATTTTATTCATATTATTAATAACATGATTTTACATTTCCTAGTATCAACCAAACAAGTGCAAGTAATCTGTTTTCTTTAGAATCATATTCCACGGAATCAAATTTCTCAATAAGTTTACTTTCCTTAATCATTTTCCTCGCAATCATATTTCACGGAATCATATTCACTGACAACATTATTTTCCTGGCAACCAGACGGTGCCATATAATATTCTTATAATGAAAATTGCATACAACATGCATATCACGTGCTCGAATTTCCCTTAATATATTAATTAGATTTTGCTATCTATTCATTTATAGTACTAGGTTTATAAGTATTCTCAATTTGACAATATTTAATGGTTGGTATCAAGTTATCAACAATCAAGCCTTCCACTATCGTGACAAGTCAAATGGAGTGAGTATCCACTTGATTATCAAATATAGCTCTTCTTCGAGTATAATTTGGTCCATCTTATACTAAGGCCCCGATTAAAAAAAACAATTTAAATAAATGTTTGTGATATAAGGACTTATGTCATAAGTATTTCAACTGAATAAATTGTTTGCATTTATATATAAACACTTAATAGAAAAAAAAATTGTAAAAAAATTGTACTGAATTTCATATGATGATCTGTTTTGTTTTTGTATTATTTTAATAAGTTATTCCTAATAGCTTAGGTAAATAAACCAAAAAATTTTTTAGAAAAAATTAAAATAAGTTGCTGATAAGCTCTCCCACCTAATTTTTTTTATCTGAACGTACTATATAGCATTACATGTTTTCTTTTATTATTTAAAGAGACTATAGTAGAATTTACTTGGTTTCAATTGTTCACTGTGTTACAACTTTAACTGAATACGCCACTTCAAAATAGTACTATTAATGCATGCACTACTTAAATCTGTCAAAAAAAAAATGCATCCATGACTGAGTAGAACGGTACGAGGATCGATAAATGAGTACTAAATAATTTGTCCTAAAAAATAGGTGAAAATATCTTGGGACAAACACGGCTTAAAAGTGACACCACAATTTACAAGCATGAAAGACTTTCACTTGGCACATCAATATCTTTTCTACACGTACAAAAACACCTCCTAACCCCCACCCACCCTACCCACCTCCAAAATTCCTATGGGCAGTCTGTCACATTTATTTCCTAATCAATTAACATTACAACTCCCCTAATTAGTAGTACTAGTCATAAATATCAAGGACCAAATATACTTCATCACATTCCAAACTAAGCAAAAACAAGATTGCAACCCTAACACTCCAAAAATGGAACCTCCTTCTCCATGCATCAATTCCCAAGAACCCAACCCTAAAATCAAGAATTCATATAATTCCGTGTCCGATTTCTTGCTCTCAATGAAAAATTACGGTCATGGTCCGAATCAAGAACTCAACCTCTTCGAACAAAACTACAGTAACAACAACAGTAGTAACAACAACAACGACAACGAATCATCAGAGCCTCGTGTGTTTTCTTGCAGCTTCTGCAGCCGGAAATTCTACAGCTCCCAAGCTCTCGGCGGCCACCAGAACGGCCACAAGCGTGAGCGGAGGATGGCCAAGAGGGCCGTTGGAGCCACCTCATTCAACGCGACGGTGCATGGCTACCCTAGCATGTCTTCTCTACCGCTAGATGGGTCTTCCTTCAACCGGTCTTTAGGGGTTCAGATTCACTCCATGATTCATAAACCGGATTTTTCGATCTCATCGTCTGTGGTTGGGAGCTCGGGGTGGGCTAGAAAGCCTCTCGATCAGCAGCCGGAGATCGGAGGAGCAGCTAGGTTTGACGGCGGTAGGAGGTTTACTACGGCGGTGGATGAGATTGGTGGAGGATTTAGATGGGATGGTGATTCTTATTTGAAGACTAACAATCAAGAAGAGTCCAAAACGTTGGATTTGTCTCTCAAACTCTAAGAATTTTATTTTATTTTTAATTTCTTGTTGCTTAGAATTTATTTGGCCCCGCCTCATAAGATTATGTATTATTTTCCACGAATTTCTCTAGGATGAAAAATACTATTTTTTTCTCTTTAATTGTTTTTTTTGTAATTTCGTATATGCTACTCCCTTTATCCCGTTATTGTTATCTTCCTTTTTAAATAAAATTATTTCATTATTGTTGTCATGTTCCGAACAAGGATACAACACCGCTTTATCAAACCTCCACCCATTTTCTTAATCTTAGTGCTGAACAATAACAAATCAAGAATAACGGGACGGATGAAGTAAAATTTTATTATAATGACCATGACAATGGCTAGAAATGGTGGAATTTTAGTTACATAAAATATGGTGCTATGGTTCTCTAAGAGACCTCAAGAATCTTAATTATGACAAGATTGTTTCATTTATTTAAGTTTTTTATCAATTAAAGTTTGTAAATGTTTCGATAGTGAACAACAAACTTTCATAGAGTTGTGATCCGTACATATTTTTAAAAATTTGATCATACATTATTGTATGGTGTACAAGAAATGGACGGTTGAGATCTGGCTTAATCGGAGAGTGATATAACCCCACCTGCAGTTGGGAGACATCGACTATCTATTAATTATTAAGCTGTCTTGATCAATAGGTTGTAGCAACTAGAAAGTATTCAAATTGGTCTTAATAAATATTTACAACGTAGGACTTTTATTAGCATTACTTTAAAATTAAAATGGTTAAAATACTAACTTGTAAGAAATGAAGCCTCAACTTTGTAGTGGCCCCTTTAAGCTACGAAACAACATTAAAAAAATAAATGAAATCTTTGATTGCATTGATTTTTTACCTAAGAGATCTTTAAAAACAGGATACCTTATTTAATGGTGGACCAAATTATACTCATGATTCATGTTAAACTAACATACTAATCATGTCATTGTCCAATAATGTAACTGAAATCTAAGTTACTAACCATGCTCTCTCTCTCTCGCTCGCACACACACACTAATATACATTATTCCTAACCAGACAGCAAGAATAGGACAAACATAAATATTTTCACTATGCCAACCCAAAAGCTTGAATTCTTGTTCCTCTGTCCCATCAATGTGCACCAAAGCGGTGAAGATCATCTATCCGGCCTCATTTCATTTCCCACCAATGGAATTATTACACGTATTTTTTTAATAATTAATACTCCCTCCGTCCCAATTATATTTTCCACTTTCTTTTCGGTGCGATTTTTAAGAAGAGTTGTTCACTGTGTAAAAAGTTGTGGGTAGTTATATAAAGTTGCGTGTAGGCCAAAAAAGTTATTTGTAAAGTTGTGTAAAGTGGTATAAAGTTGTGGATCCCTCAATAAAGTTGTACTCCCTTTGCCCCACTCCATTGGTACCATTTCTTTTCGGTACGGAAATTAAGAAAATTATTTTTTATGTATAAAGTAAGATAAAGTTGTGAGGTCCATAAAATATGTTAGAAGAGTATTTTAATTAAAAAAGCAAATAGAACCAATGAAGTGAGACAACCAAAATAGGGAAACGAGACTAATGGAGTGAGATTGAGAGAATATATAATAATTTACTAAAGAGGAAAGTGGACAATATCTATAGGACAATTCGAAATGGTATAGTGGACAATATCTTTGGGAGAGAGGGAGTACTCTATTTGGATTTGTTAACCTAAATAAAGACGTGTCACCATTCCATTGGTGAGATATGCAATGAGACACAAGAAATAAGAAAGAGGATTTTGCACCCGGTGTACAAGTGTGTGTAGATAGATCAATGGTGAAGTGCACGTAGATCCAACGATCATAAACAAACCACAATCATTTTGGATTCAAGAACAAAGACTATGCAACTCAAATCTCAAATGGGAATTTGAAAACAGCAACATAAAAGAGTATTGAATGGGGCTCATCTACCTTGTAATTATCTTAAATCAATGACATTTGGGGACCTCATTAGGCCAACTCCTACTGCTATAATTGACTACCAACATAATCTTGTCTTGTAGATATCATATTTAATATCCTCATCGACAAAATTAAATATCCACAAACCTCACATTGCATGAATTAAGCACTGATAGTGGTTCCCACAAATTCAGTTCAAACTAACGGTATATATTTCCTAGGCAGAATAACTCACATTAGTTATATAACTAACAGAAGAGGAGAAGAAGATTATCTTTTGACTGAGGCTTACTTAAGTCCATAAGTGGATGCGCCTTAAATTTCCTGAAACTTGCACTTACAGCATATCAATACCAGCAGGGGAAAAAGGCACATGGCTTTTAGGAGACTGATATAAGACAAGGTTAATAATGGTGAGGTAGAAAGGTCGAGTGATGTTATTATGAGTTTATATTTAAGTCTTTCTACCAATATGTGTACGGATATAACCTTAATATTTTGCATCATAAAAGATACTTTTGGACCTCAGCCTATTTCGCACCTACTACTACAGAATAAATGATAATGTTGCAGGAGTAAGCATGGAGTCTTATGATATATAATCCGGAAAGCAGAGAGATGAGAGGCTAAACCTTCTTTAATTTTTATAACCGAAAGATTTTCTGTAATTAACCAGTAAGTACTCATCATCTTCATCCTTCTTCTTTATAGATAGATTTGGACATTGTATATTGTAGCTTATATCATCTATAAAGAAATAAAAATGAAGTTAATGTGAACATTATGCTAAAAAAGTAAGTAGAAAAATATTATGAAATTAATGAAAGCTAAAGAAGAAAATATCGAAAAGGGAGCATCCGTTTCCAAAATTGGTTATTCATCAGAACCCAAATTCCATCATAGAGAGACAAGTCAATGGAAGTAACTTTTCTTAGGTATGGTCATATTAAATAAATGAAACCTGCTTTGGAAGGCTGTTTATTTGTATCTTAATGAGTTAGTGAAAGCTTTCTTAAACAAAATATCGTCAAGTGGTTTTCGTTTCTTCACTTCTTTGAGGGCCCATCATTTTTTATTGTCCTTTTGATTGCTATGAGAGGCATGAGCATCCGATGCAAGTAAACTCATCATAAATCCAACCAAAAACCAAGCCGAATTCAAGAGCTGCACCAGATGGAAATCCAACCTAAAAACCATCAAACAAGCTCAAAATCAGCTGAAACAACAAATTGACACCAATTTAAAACATGTGCTTCCAGTGATTAAAAACTAATAACTGCACGCCAAGTGATCGAAGAAATGCCGCAATGGAAAAGTGAGTGAAGCAAGATTCACCCAAACTTCTGCTTCTTCGTAAGATCGGAGAAGAGGATTTTTGCGGCGCCCGTGAAATCCAGATTCTCAAGAGCTTTGTATTGCTCACTGTAACTACTCGACGAAGGAGAAGAAGAAGAAGAAGAAGAAGAAGAAGAAGATCCACCGTCGCCGGTGGGTTTGTTACCGCCGGTACCGGAGCAAAAGGACCGGGAGTTCGGTTCGACCCGATTCAAAATCATCCTCCCCGCTAGAATTTTTCTCATGTTCCAATTACCATTACAGAATCTGGAGCGTAGAATACTAAAATGTGAAAAGTTTGAATTCACTTCGATTGCAGCAACTTTCTTTGCTGCCCAATTAGAGGTCCGATAGAATAAACGGTGGCCGGATCTGGATTGACCCGTTTCATGAACCGACTCGTTGTGATTTTGGTATGGAGATTTGGCGCGAAACGAGGTAGGAATTCAATTAATCATTTGCAATTTGCTTAATTTAATTACGATAATTTGAGTTCATATTTACTTCATATAGATCAGATCGTGTTTGAAGATTTTGTTAATTAAAAATTTAATAATGTATTGATTATTCATAATTAAGACTTAAGTAGTGGTTTTATGACTTAACAAATATTGGTAATGTATGTTTATAGTCGTGCGTTATAACAAAAGAAACATAATATAAGTCACTGTGAAAGAAATATACTTATTTTACTATATTATCAAATTTGATGAAGTACATATTTTAACACTACAAAAAAGTATTGAAAATTGATATAGGTCTCAACCTGATAATATGACCAATCCATTACTTCTAACACACGACTCATGTTCGATTGTTGTTTCTTGTTCTTTATTGCGACTAAATCTTAATTTTGTGATTTGGGTCCATAGAAACTTATGACCTATGAGATATCACTCTATAATTATTTTATTTGATGCGAAACAATCAGAATAAGTGAAGAAATGATTTAGACCTACATTAAATGTCTTTTTAATGAAAATGACTATTTTTATGATTTATATCATAAATGACTATTATAGTATTATAAAAATACAACCTATTTAAAAGACTATTTTCATGGAAGTTATTACTAAAGTATATACAAATATAAGTAATACTCAATTAAATCATTCCACTTTAATCATGGTGTTTTTTTAATTTTCACTGGAGTTTCAATTTTTTAGTTTAATTTAAAGTAAATTGAATTTTGTTGCAAATGTAAAATTAGAAACCGATATAATTAAATCTATTTAAGGTAATAACTTTAGAACTGACAAAATATATGTTTACCGAAGTTATTGTTTTATTAAATTTTATTTTAATTCATTAGTTAAAGTCAGGACTGCAATAAATTATTATCTATACAAAATTGTTGTTATATGGAATATTTTCTATCGAGATTTAACTGTAATTATTAAATAGATTAATCTATCGAGATTATTATTATATGAAATATTACTCTATCGATATAATTGCTGCGAATTAAATTATCTTAAGAAAAAATAAAAATAAAAATTTAAATCTAATCCCCGCAATATTTATAATAGATAGAATATTATATCTATTGCGCTCTAAGTGCATCTCATAATGAGTGTACGTTACTTTCTACGAGGAGAGAATTATTTTTTTGAAAATTTAAAAAGGGAGAATTGGATCATACCAGCTCACATTCCAACCATTCTCTTTCCCCCATTTCCCTCAATTTAATTTAACCCCCCAATAAATCTCCTTAGGCATCTCCAAGGATTCCCGTATATTAAGGGAGCCCTATCCGTATTTTTGTGCGAAAACAGTGTTTCATTTCCAACGATTTTCTCCTATCCCTCCCTAAAAAAAGAATATTCCATTATATTTTCATTTTTTAATTTTATATAATTAAATTAAACATGAGTATTATATTTAAATTAAACATGATATTATATGATATTTATTAAAAATACATAATTAAAATTAAAAATACTTAAATTAAATTAAACATGATATTATATTATGTTTAAACATAAAATTATGCAGCTCCATATTATGTTTAAACAATTATAAAACAATACATTTTATAAAATAATAAAAATAAAATAATAAAACAATTAGATTTTATCCATTCAATTGCATCTCTCTCGCTCCTCTTCTCTCTGGTACGCTTTTCTCCTCTCTCATTCCATCGTCCAGAGCTCTTCTCTTCGCACTTCTCTTCTCTCTCAGACGGCAAGCACCAGATCTACAGACGGCGAGCACCGATCGGTAGAGCTCTACAGACGGCGAGCACCAGCGGTAGAATTCTAGACGGCGGCGGTAGAGCTCTGGTCGGAGCGCCGCCCATCTCTCGTCTCCGGCGGGAACGCGATTTTCCCGTCTCCAGCAGCGGTCCTCTTCTTCTGTGTGTGTAGGGGAGCGATAATTTTCGAAAGGGGAAGCGATAGGGGAGAGCGGATTTTCCCGTATGTGTAGGGGAGAATTTTCGCCTCCCTCATTTTTGTGCAAGGGATACGGGACCGTTGGAGGTGAAAAATAGGGGATTCCTCTAATATACGGGACCGTTGGAGACGCTCTTAAGAATCTCCAAATCCCCACATCACTCTAGGATTGTTGATTGATCAACTAGTCTTCGCTCTTTTTGTTTTTGTGCTTGGATTGGATTTTGCGATGTTATTATGCGGGAAAAGTCCAGTTAAAGGCGGCGGCGAATCGCAGGCGGTGTATCTGAATGTGTACGATCTCACCTCCGCCAATGGCTACGCTTACTGGCTTGGCCTCGGCGTCTACCACTCCGGCGTACAAGGTCCGTTTTCTGAACTCTCTCTCTCTCTCTCTCTCTCTCTCTCTCTCTCTCTCTCTCTCTCTCTCTCTCTCTCTCTCTCTCTGTGATCGCGTGCTGAAGCTAATCGGAGTAGCCGATGAACCATTAGTGATATAAATCAGATCTAAACTCGAGCATTTTTGTTGGTGGATTTACCAAATCTGAGAAATTATTGGATGAAAATCTGGCAGTTAATGGAGTAGAGTATGCATTTGGAGCACACGAGCATCCAACGACGGGGATTTTCGAAGGCGAACCGAAGAAGTGCGAGGGATTCACATTTAGAAAGTCGATTTTGATTGGATGGAGTGATATGAACGGTGAACAAGTGAGAGATTTGATGGAGCAGCTTGCGGAGAAATACAGAGGAAACGCATACAATTTGATCACGAAGAACTGCAACCGTTTCTGCAACGACGCCTGCATTAAACTCACCGGCAATCCCATACCCAATTGGGTCAATCGTCTCGCTAGGATCGGTGAGTTATTCGTAATTGGATTTAATTGGTATTTTGTGATAATTGAATTTGAAATATCAGATTCGCGAAATGGAGTTGTTTCCGGCTAAGGATGATTCGATTTCTAGGTTTTCTGTGCAAATGTGTGATTCCGGTGAATCTGAACTCGAAGAAAGTTAGCCGGAACAAAATACGAGACAACGCCGGCGAAGCGGTGAAGAGGAAACTTAACAGCAGCTCAGACTCATCCTTCACTACACCTTCCCTCTACTCTCCTCCTCCTCCGGCGGAGACCACCAGCTGACAGTCGTTGCTCGCGTCGTAGCGGCGCGCGAGCAAACACTTTGTAGCAGTAACAAATGTTGATTCTTTCCTTCTCTCTTTGTTGTGTAAAAGATGCTGACCCTCAGCTGTGTAATCTTTTCTTCTCACAGTGAAATTTACGATAAAATCCCGATTTTGATCATATCATCTAAAATGACCACATTCTTTTTTTGTCATATAACTTTTAAAAGCATATTGTTTTTTTTTTTATCGTCGAGAGTGTATTTCAATTTTAAAGCCCCCATTTTCCATAGCCTAATTTACCCACTAACCAACCGTCAGGAAAAACTGAAAAAGAATGACTAAAATGGACCAAGTATTCACCTAACAAGGCCAAAAACCGACATAAGACATATTATAAGATCAAAACCGAAATTTTCTAACTCAATACTTATACTAGTACAATGATGAAAGTTGATGAAATGAAACACAATCCAAAAACCAAAACAAGCTACTAATCTTGATAAGGATATATCCAACTCTACTTTCATCTTAGGACAAGAAAATTTCTTAGGAGAAAATGTATGAAAATAAAATATAAATAAATAATAATCCTTTGTGCAAGATCAGAAAGTTGTCAAATCTCAATCAAGAATACTGTACTATATAGTCTATATACATGTATATAACTAACTGCATGAAATAAAACACCAACTATCGCTTCATTTTCAATTTATTTGCCTTATTTGAAGTAAGAAAGACAGAGAGGTAAGCTAGCTTACGCTTCCCCAACGTAGATCCAATCGCGATACAAGCAAGGCAACGGTCCGACTCACCCTCAGTTCGATCTGAACCAGTCGACGAAATTGTCCAAAATCAACGGCCACGCATGATCGGGATCATAGTTTCTGAAATCTGGGAAGCCAACCTATTACAGTATCATCAATGAAGAGACTTAGGACAACTGCAAGTCATTACAACAAAAATTGGTTGGTAGGGATAAAAATCGAAAATCAAATTACCTCGTTGCAGAACCGATAGAGTCCCATCCACTGATCCATGTTAATGACCTTGTAATCGGTTTGTACCTGCAGTCGATCATCCGTAGAGTGAACAAAAAAGGCGAAGAAAGGAATCTAGATCGTGAATTTACGAGCGATGGGGTTAAAATGCAAACCTTGAGGTACTGACAAAGGGAGTCGACTTGAGGGCGATATTGTGACCCTAGAACGAGGTCCAGTAGGAGACAAATGCTTTCGATGTCTATGCTTTTCTGCTTCTCCTCTGGAGAAACAGAGAATACAAAGAGCTTAAGAAGAAGAATTACAGCCTCTGAAAAGTTAACTCGAGAAATTAGTAAGAGAAGCATACCGGTTAGGGAATATCTAAAGGTGAAGGCGTAGAAGTCTGAGAAGTGCGATCTTCTGACCTTTTTGACATGAAAAGAAAGCCAATCGACTATAAGCAACAGAACATCATTGTAAGGCCCTTAAAATTAAAATATCAAATGCGACTATAATTCGTACCCCTTTCTCAATGTCGACAAGAGCCTTCTTCAGCTTGACTAAGGTGTCAGCTCTTAGTGCTTTAAGGCCCGTTCGCCACTCATCCTACAAAATTTATCGGTCTCATGAGATTTGCAAATCGACAGTTATTTAAACATGTTCGAACAAGATAAGGTGGGTGCAGTAAAGTGAAAAGAAACTTATTCATACCAGGGTGAAATATCCTTGTTTCTCTGCTTGCATTTTCCTAAGACGAAAATAAGTAGATTTAAATTTCTCATATAGAATATTTGAACTGTAGATCAGATAAATACAACAATGACTCACCAAGCAAGCATTAGTATCCTCACATCCGTGTGGTCAATTTCTAAATCCGAGCACAGGGACTCAATTCCTTCTGGCCTGTTAATATATTCCAAATTACACACGACCATGCAATAGAAAGAAAATAAGATAATAATTTAAAATAGCTATTAAGAAAATGAGAAAAACCATTGATTATAGTTGACGACTCTATATAATGGCCACTTGAATTTAATGCTTTAAATTCTAGATAAATTTGTAATATTGGAGCCATGTGTTATGCGTGAGAGATACAAAATTTTCTTCCTTCCAGACCTAAATCAACTTATTTAGACCTTATAAGGAGAACTTAGGAGACGACCTTGTCAAGCCCTTGTAAAACTTCTACATGCCATAAGAGAAACGGATAGAAAGATGGAAGGAAAAAGTAAAGCGGCAGGGAGTTGAGAAGACAAAAGAAATGGGAGTGAGTATCTAGAAAATGCGAAAACAAAGTGAGATGAAAGAAAAATAGAAAAGAATTAAGAAGAGCATAGAAGACAACAACAATTATTCACCATTCAGTTGACGATACTTACTCAATCAAACCAGAGGAACTGTTTGCGTATGCATAGAAGAGCTGGTCAATTCGCTCCAGCTCTTTGGAAGCTGCTTTGCCGGAAGCTGAACCAAAAAGATATTTGACAGTAAGGAAATGAAACAGAGCTCAAAAGAAAACGAAGAATCATAAAATAGAAAAATACTCTTAACATGCTTTTCTAATTTATTTTGCTCATTATTTTACTTATTCGAGGTAGCTTGTACACATCTACATACCAAAAACACAATAAAAGACTCAGAACTCTCTTCATGCTAAAAGTAGATACATAATAAGTTCCGAAATGAGTCCTTATCTTTTGCTTTTGCAATCTTACTGTGTAGAAAACCAAAACACATAACATCATTCTTGGACAAAGTTTTACATATTATTCAACTATATGTTCACTTCCACCTCGTAAACATATAAAACTTGATAACTCACAGATCAGTTTATCCCATAAAGCAACATAAACATATCGTGCATCCCTTCCTAATATTTCTTTCACATCCTCATTTCAAAGTCTAAACGAAATATTCAAACCGCCAATTCTGCAAGTTAAGACTGACTAAAATAATTCATTGTTCATCTATCCTTCTTTAATTTCTTGTTTTCGTCACATTCGCCTATCATACAAGAACTGGCTCCCCATCCCCAACTATAAGACTTCATTAACTCCCATCGAAAAACACATGTTTATCGCTTCTAACTGACTATTACTTCACCTTTCACTGATCTATGATGGAGCACATGAGCTCCTTTTGAGAGTTCTAGTGACCAGATAGGAGTATAGGACAAAAAATAGTATGCATTCTTCTGTTTGGACTTCATCCCTAAATAAAAAAGACAATAAAACCAATAGAGCAGCAGGCAATAGACAATGCTCATCTTATGGGAATCTGACTTTACCAGCATCTAAAAACAAAAACCTTGAATCGCACATCCAAATTAACTATCAATTCAACTCCCAATTCTGTAAAATCTTAAATGTTTTACTTTTGGTATTAATCTCAACATGATCATAATATAAAGAGGCAAAATCAATTCTCCCAAACATACTCCTCACATCAGGATGCAGATGAATACAACATAACCTAAGAGTGTATGTCACACCCCGTTCTGGAAGGAACGGGTACAAAAAAGGAATGATATCTCCGAGATATAAAATCGGCATCGGATAGGAATGTTTTCGGGCTACAGAACGGGAAAGTGGGAAAGTGTGGATCCACTTCCTTAATTATTATGTTTTCCTTAATTATTATATTTTATATTTAAATATGTTTATTATATTTTATATTTAAATATGTTTATGGTAATATGTGTAGCCTATAAAAGGCATGTTTGCATAACGTTATGAAATCAATCAAGGAATGAAATTATTCTCTAAACTTATTTTCTCTCCCAACTCTCGCACTCTCACTTCTCTTTCTCTCAACTTAGTCTCTCTCTCCAATTACTCAAACATCATTCAATCATCTCTCCCGCTCAATCATATTCATCTCTTATTCACGGTTATTCCCCTCCCAATTTCAGTTGCAAATCTTCTTTTATAATAAAATATGTTTAACAATCCGGTGTATAGACACCGGGTTGTTACAGTGTACATATTTATATATATATATATATATATATATATGCGTCATGATCGCAATTTTTATAATCAATCAAAAGAATTAAACTAGAAAATTGACGGGAAAATATCAAGCACTCCCAAAATCAAAATCAAAATCAAAGAGAAGGACGAAAATACCTGCGCGAACGACATCCACGGCGGACGAATTGCCGGAACCCATCGAATTTGCGGCGCCTTTCTTCGATGATGTACGAGGCATGCTTTTACAGAATTGTCTTAAGAAAAATCAGAATAATCACACCGAATTGCCCTTTCCCTTACTTAAACGAGGAAAGGCGTAAGCGAGGAGACGAATCTACAATTCGGAGAACAAAAATTGAACGAAATACCAAATAAAATTGAGAAAGAAGATTTATGAGAACATTCCTTTTGTGGAAGAGATAATTGAGTCGAGGAAGAATTCTGAATATCTAAGAATTAGATTTAGATAGATTAATACGAATTAATCTAAAATCTTTGTTTTCTTATCTCATATACGCTTAAACAGAAATTATTTATTCGTCCTTAAATATTGTGAACAAAAAAGGAAAAATAATGATGTTTATGGAAATAGGATTTTTTATGGAAATAAGACCTCTTTTAGATGATCTTATAACCACATTATTCGAATTTACAGTAAAGATTGATAGAGTAATAATATTGTTTAGATAATACTAGTATATTTTTCGATTCCAACTTAGTCATAATACTAAATTAATATTTACATAAGCAGCAAAAAACTGGTTATTTTTTAAAATAAATTGTTTTCATAAGCGCTCTCATGTAAGCTTTTCCAAACGGAGTCATAGTCTATTATACATTTTCGGATTGTTTTCTAGAAGTTGTTCAATTTTCTTTTTTGACAAATTATTACAAACATTTTTTTAAGTCCCACAACTTACACACATCAATTACTCTCCTTAAGAATCGCGTCAAAAAGAAATTAAACTATTTCAATGGGACAGAAGGAATATTAAGGATCTTTTTTCTAACATATGACAAAGATGTTGATTCTGAAGTACCTACAGTTAAACTTCGATAAAGTAATATTCGATAAAGTAATAATCTCGTTAAGATAATAATTTATTCCGGTCCCGATATGGGTCAATGCATTAAAATAATGTTTGGTAAAGTAATAACCTCATTAAATGAATATTTTTTCTCGTTCCCAAATTATTACTTTATCGAGGTTTAAGTATAATTAAAACACTTTATCTAAAGTTTATATTAATTTTAGATTCATATTCCAAAACTCTTTTACCAAACGCATGTTTAAATTCGTAATAACGAACACTGACTTCACAAAAGAAATATTACAAAAAACAATGTATTGCAGAAATAGTGATTACCATTAATTGAAAAAGAAAGAATGCATCCCTGTTGGCTCAAACACTCAAGCACGCAGTCTTTATTCATTCAAAATTTGCAAAACTACGCTAAACTGGAAAAAGATTGCAGTGTGCATCCACAACATATTAAGAACAGCTTGCAAGCAAAACAATTACTCAAATCTAGCTTTAAACTTCTACTACCTTCTATTGTTTACTCTCCCTTTATTCCAGCATCTGCAGAGCTCCACCCCACATTCTCTCCCTTCCTTCTCACACTGTGTAGTTCTGCTGAATCGTCTCGATGTCGAGCCCCTTCAGCTTCACAACAGACTCAACGTGCCCCTTCAGTGTGTGCAGCTCCCTCAGTCTGATATTTCAGCCCAATCAAGATTATTCTTTCTGTCAAAGTTTAGTTCATGTGAACATGATTGAGAAGTAATGAGAAGCTTACCTTGCAACTTCAGCGCGTTTCTTGGCTTGCTCGGCTATCTCCGATAGGTCTCTGTAGTTGTTGTCTTTTGGCTCTGCATTATCCGGTGCTTGGAGGCCGTGGAGGGTTCGTTGCGCCATTGCCCACTGCGCTTCTCTTTCTCCCCGTCCGTAATCTTTCTTAGACGTGAAGGCCGTCTGTGGAAGCAAAAATGCATTAGTTCACACCAATGAGTGTTTCGTTTCGATATGAGAAGGTGAGGGAGTTTGTTTACCTTGTTCTCAATCATGTTGTTCCAAGCCCTGCCGCTGAGAGCATACTTGATGATGAACTTGAAGATGTCGAGAGGGATGTAGAAGACGACGCTATAGAGCCAGATAACGCCCGCCCAGCCCCAACCGATGCCACGGATTCTTGCGAAGCCCCAGTTTGCATATACAGCAATTATAGTTGCAACCTGATGCATCAGAACAAGCAGCACCATCAATGTTGTTGAATGGGCAACAAGAAGTGCCTTGATGTTTAACTTACCATCTGAGCTGCTAGGAAAGCGAATACGAGGAGGAGACCGGGGCGTTCAATGTACGACCAGCTCCTCGATCGAGTCACAAAGATGAGAGCTTGGCTCACAATGCTTACTTGAAGATAGACGGCCGAGTTGAGTTCGTGGTAGTGGTTCTTGATCGGTCTCACACCGAATTTATCCTGAAGTTATATAACCACAAAATGTCTTGAACTTATGACATTACATAATAGTTAAGAGAATAATTAATAGAAATGCATTACCGTGAAGAAGTTGGATTCTTGAACAGCCCAGAAGAAGACTACAGTCATGACAGCAAGGTAAGTGCCAAAGACGATACCCGTGGCGAAAATCTCCTTCAGCTTCCATGAGTCCGGCATTGGAGACGGCTTCACTTTATCCTTAGAGATGGTCATGATGGTCCCGTCGTTGAGGATTGCGATAATCAGAACCATGAAGGGTGAGAAGTCGAACTTCCAGATGAGCGCAAGGAGCATGAAACCAAGCACGACGCGGATAGTGATGGAGACTGCATAGATTGTGTAGTTCTTCATCCTTTGGAAGATGGCTCTACTTGTCAATACAGCACTCACAATCACACTCAAGCCCGGCTCGGTCAAGACTATATCCGATGCACTGCGTGCAGCATCAGTAGCATCAGCAACAGCTATGCCGATATCCGCCTTCTTCAAAGCTGGGGCGTCGTTCACACCATCTCCAGTCATTCCGCATATATGCTTCCTCTCTTGCAACTTCTTCACAATCTCGTATTTATGCTCTGCATCCATGATTATTAAAAATTAGTGCATTGTCCAGAACTCGAAATTCAACGTAGTACGAGAGTAACCTGGAAAGACTCCAGCAAAGCCATCAGCCCTCTCAATCAACTCTTCAACGGGGAGGTTAGCGATGCTTTCATCCTTGTGCTGCCCGAGAAGCGAGGAAGAAGGATACATGTTCGTCCCCATTCCAAGCCTTCTTCCAGTCTCCTTAGCAATAGCTAGCTGATCACCGGTAATCATCTTAACATTGACACCGAGATGGAGTGCACGTTTGATCGTCTCTCCACTGTCATGCCTTGGAGGATCAAAGAGAGGCAAGAGGCCTACAAAAACCCATGGACTTCCTACACCATTCTTTGTCTTCTCGGGAACGGTCTGCGTAGTTCAACATAAGCATTGGCAATTTGATCATAGTTCCATATTTATAAACTTCATACCAAAGCATGCTGTAAAATAAGATTTGCTTGATGTTTAATTACCTGTTCTGCAACAGCAAGAGAGCGAAGTCCACGGTCAGCAAACTTGTCAATGATCGAGAGGCATTTCTTCTTCACGTCGTCTCTAAGGTTACATAGCTCAATGATCTAGACAAACAAATAATAATTAGTCAAGGCTAAACCTTTCAATTTATACTAAATGATAAGATTACCTGTTCAGGAGCACCTTTGCTGACTCTGTGCCAATTCCCACTGCTGTCAATGTAAGTAATAGCAGTCCGCTTCTCCACCGGATTGAATGGGAGAAAATGCACCTCGGTAATCCCCGCTCTTGCCTAAAACAACAACATGGTAAACAACTAAATATCCAAGAAACTGTTGCCTTTTGAAACTAATAAGGTATACCTCTTTGGGATCAGCCAACATATTGACAATGCAAGTATCAATTGCATCTTGATTCTCCACTCTTGAAGCTCTAGCCCCTTGAAGCATTACATGGTCCCTGTCGAAATCTTTTGAAAAGACCTGCAATGAGAGTTGAACAATTAGAGTGTTTGCATGTTAATCCGAGTCATTTGTTAGATTTAGTTATCTGCATACCTCAATTAGATTTTTGTCCACTGTAAGCTTGTTTAGAGTGAGGGTTCCGGTTTTGTCACTGCAAAGAACATCCATCCCAGCCATTTCTTCAATGGCCGTCATCCTCTTAGTGATGGCACCCTGCTCCGAGAGTCTGTGGGATCCGATCGCCATGGTTACGGATAAAACAGTTGGCATGGCAATCGGAATCCCTCCGATGAGAAGGACCAACAGATTATCAATTCCACTCCTGTACTTCCTGTGCTGGATTGGATACATGACTACTACCTCACTGATGATCCCCACTGCTATGGAGCAGATGCAGAAGTTACCAATGGCGGTTAACACCTGTACATTTTTTCACTCAATAGTTAGATACGTTATACTCATCATATTCATATACATATGCAAGATGAAGGCTAAGACAAAGAATGTTGACAACCTGTTGGAAATGGCCGACGTTCTGAGTGCTGTCGACAAGATGTGCTGCTTTACCGAAGAAAGTGTTGATACCAGTGGCAATGATAACAGCTTCAATCTCACCTTGCTTGCAGGTGGAACCAGAAAACACTTCACTCCCCGGGTTCTTAGTCACTGGTAATGACTCACCGGTGAGTGCAGATTGGTCGATTTTTAAAGGGTCGCCTTCAAGGAGACGAGCATCAGCTGGGACGATATCTCCCAGCTTGATGCTAACTATATCTCCGGGAACAAGGATTGAGGCTTCCTGCTCACTCCACTTCCCATCTCTCAGCACCTTCAATTCAACAAACACAAATGGACTATAACTTTACTAATTGTCAACTTTTCGAGTTATTAATCTATGAATTTGATTTTACATTACCTTAGTCTTTGGAGCAAGGCCAGCCATGAGAGCTGCTGCAGCGTTTCCCGCACTGTTCTCCTCCAAGAAACTAATGGTGGAGTTGATGATTAACAACGTAACAATCCCAACGAAATCTTGCCAATCTGGTGGTTTACCCTGAAATTATTTGTGAGAATAACACAACATCAGTCAACCAGTCACCTCACATTTTTTTAAAAATCAATATATTCTAGATTGGGATTACATCTCCATTGGCCAAAGCAATGGCCATTATAGCAGCAATCTCCATCACCCATGAAAGGGGATTCCACATAAAGCCCAAGAACTTCAGCAACATGCTTTCCGTCTTCTCTTCGAGTTTGTTTTGCCCGAAAATTTGGAGCCTCTTTTCGGCCTCAGTTGTTGATAATCCCTCTCTCGAACATTGTAGTTGAGCAAACACTTCCTCCAATGGTATGTGTTCCTGAAATTCCCCATTTTCACCAATACGAACAGAAATTCCAACACATTTAGACTTTAGAAATCGATTAGGGCAAAATTTGAGTGGGATCAACAATTAAGGTGCTTGCAGTGATCCAAAAAGGAGAATAAAAAAGTGCCAAAATTCATCTTCAGCTTGTAGCAACACACCAACACTTCCATTATCTAAGCAAAATTCAAATAGCTGCAACAATTTCCAATTTTAAACAAAACCATCAACGTGAGAATTGAAAAGCAATTACATTATCTTCAGAGAAAGCTTCGTGATCCAAAAAAATTGAAACAAAGAGTACGAACTTCTGAATCCAAACAAACATGCAATGCACACTATCTCTCACAAACAACCGAACCAAGCTGATCTAAACCTAATATCAATTTTTCGCTGAATATTTCTGAAATAACAAAATTATGAAGAAGAAAACATTACCAGATCAATATTCTCCTTCTTTATGTCCTCCAAACTAAGCCCCGCCATTTTTCGATCTTTTTTTCCCGCGCTACTCTGCTTCTCTATGTATATAATACACACACTCTCTCTCTAGATTACAACTAACCAGAGAATCAAATTCGCGGCAACGGCGATCCTACTACACATACATAATCAGAAACACGGAATTATTCATACAGTTATGTACAATTTACTCCTAATTTATTCCTGTTTTTTGTTTTGTTTTGTTTTTTTATTTTATTTTATTGAGTGAGTGTTTGAATTCTTATGAATGGGCGCTCTTCTTGGTGCCGTGCTATTTTATACTAGTCCGTGATCCACTTATTGAATTAGATTTACTATATTTGAGATTCTCTATTATTCATTGAACTATATTTAGGATTTAGTATTGACCACAAAGTCCACAACAATACCGTCTTGTACGTTGTGACCTCGTTGTGTACAACTAATTCGGTCTTAATGTGTCTACTTTTGTTAGAAATATAGTTGAACGGTGTAATATACGTCTAATGAATGAATGATCGTCAATTTCAATTCCATACACATCTTCGATCGAGTTATATACGCTCGGATATATGATAATATTAAGCAACAAAGTGGTTATGCGTGACTTGGTAGTTGATATAAATGAGGAAGATGATTAGAATAATTAATAACGTTTAGAGGAATAATATAATAATTTAGTCCACTCCTTACATATAGTAATTCCTAGCTTATTATTCAAAAATCTTAAATATTAGGAGCTTTGGAATATTAATTCCAAAATAAGTATAAGCATTTTGTTTTGATTAGTTTTTATAGTATAAATTTTGTGATTTTTAGGCGTCTATTCAAGCGAAAGGTATTACTATTAACTTATGAAAATAAGTTGAAATGAGTTTGTGAAAAACATATAATACTATTTAGATAAGTATTAAAAAGAACTAGTTCGTGGGCCATTTTGTATTTTTCTGTCATATAAATTGAAAAATAAAAATAAAAAGCAATATTATTTAATTATACATATTTTTCACGAAACGACCAATATGAAGCGGCACACAAATCTTTATTTATTTGAAAATCCATCTTATTTACACTTTTTTTTATATATTAAAATACTAAAAATAGTTTCCTAGTACAACTCGGGATTATAGAAAAGTGGAAATGTGGAATGCGTGCATGAACTGAATTAATTATTTAATCTTACACGAATGCAGTACAACTAAGCGGTTTTGGTAGTATTTAAAGGGTAAATTATTAATTGCGCGAGTCAAACGGAGGAAATAATATGTCAGTGACATCAAGTCACGTATTTGCATGCGACGACCATGACTACGACTAGGACTATATTCCTAATAATAAACTTGTATAACAAACACGATCTGTAATACTAATAAATTGAAGACAATACATATCGAGGGAGCTCGTTAGTTATGGCGTGTTACTCAGAAGCAGCACCTCGTCTCCAAGAAGCACGGCCTTCCAAAGATCCAAATCACTCACACAATGAAAATAGCTAGCCCTAGCACTACACGTATTTATACGCACATCATTTGCTTCGACAAATTACTCCAAATTCTGCTCGATCGAAGAAGTATGTTTGCAGCAGAGACTGTTCGCGCCAATCCGCCACTCTCCGCACGAATTCGTGCTTTTAGAGACAGAATCATTCACACACGACTGTACAGATAGAGAGAGGCGTCTCGAAGATGACGTAGAGGATATCAAAAACGAGAATGTTGATCTGGTAATCGCGCGAGCGCTCTTCCCCAATCCGATCAATTTGAATTTCGATTCAACTTCGTCTCTGTTTCCGTACACACATTGCTTGATGTTCGAGTTTCAGCGTGTGAAATAGTAACTTTTTGACCGAATCTGTTTAATTTCTGCTGCGAATTATTGATTCGATCCTAACGAATACATAATGAACAATTCGTGTTTTTAGAGAGAGAATCATTCACACACTACTTACGCTGTTAGTAGAGAGAGAGAGCTTAGGATATAAAAAAATGAGAATGTTGATATGGTAATTGCGCGCGCTCATCCCCAATCCAATCAAATTTGAATTTCAATTTAATTTTGCTCTGTACGTCACTTGCAGAGTGTGAATGGTGTAAATATCTGCGTCGAGTTTCAGTGTCTTCGTATTATCGATTCGATTGTAATGTATTTGAATTGAATTGAAGGAACATATACCTCTGGAGGAAGTGTTTACCCAATTACAATGTACGAGAGATGGATTATCAACAACAGAGGCGGAAAAGAGGCTTCAGATATTTGGGCAGAACAAGCTGGAAGAGAAGAAGGAGAGCAAGTTTCTGAAGTTCTTAGGCTTCATGTGGAATCCCCTTTCATGGGTGATGGAGATCGCTGCAGTCATGGCCATTGCTTTAGCCAACGGAGGAGTAATTAATCCCAATCTAAAATTATCAATTCATAAAAAATGTGAAGTGATTTGCTGATTAATGATCTTCAATTTCAGGGTTTACCACCGGATTGGTAAGACTTCGTCGGAATTGCTACGTTGATATTCATCAACTCCACCATTAGTTGCATAGAGGAGAATAGTGCAGGCAATGCTGCAGCAGCTTTAATGGCTGGACTTGCTCCAAAGACTAAGGTAACTCGAATCAAATTCATAGCTCGAAAAGGTTAAACGATAAGTTGAATTATATATACTGCATTGTGTTTGTTGAAGGTGTTGAGAGATGGGAAATGGAGTGAGCAAGAAGCTGCAATCCTCGTTCCCGGAGACATAGTTAGCATCAAGCTGGGAGATATCGTCCCAACTGATGCTCGTCTCTTTGAAGGCGATCCTTTAAAAATCGACCAATCTGCACTCACTGGTGAGTCACTGCCGGTCACTAAGAACCCCGGGAGCGAGGTGTTTTCCAGTTCCACCTACAAGCAAGGTGAGATTGAAGCTGTTATTATTGCTACCGGGATCAATACTTTCTTTGGTAAAGCAGCACATCTTGTCGACAGTACTCAGAACGTCGGCCATTTCCAAAAGGTTGTTCATTTGTACTAATCATATGTATATGAATTTGATGAGTATAATGTAAATAATTATAGAGTGAAAAAAATGTCATAGGTGCTAACCGCAATCGGTAACTTCTGCATCTGCTCAATAGCGGTCGGAATCGTCATTCAGATAGTAGTAATGTATATGTATATGTTGGCTGATCCCAAAGAGGTATATGTATATACCTCTATGCCTTTTTTTTAAAGCCACAATTTCTTGATTCTTTAGTCTTTACCACGTTGTTGTTTTAGGCAAGAGCGGGGATTACCGAGGTGCATTTCCTCCCATTCAATCCGGTGGATAAGCGTACCGCTATTACTTACATAGACAACAGTGGGAACTGGCATAAAGTCAGCAAAGGTGCTCCTGAACAGGTCAGAATTGCAAGATTTCACCATTCTTTTCCATGGAAGCATAATGTTTTAATCATCCGCTTGTCTAGATTATTGAGCTATGTAACCTAAGGGAAGATGTGAAGAGGAAATACCTCTCGATCATCGATAAGTTTGCAGACCGTGGACTTCGCTCTCTTGCTGTAGCAGAACAGGTCACTCAGCAAGCACATTTATGACCCTTTTTTACATTCTTGATGTGAATTGGGATGTAATAATGTAATAGATAATGTTTATGGTTAATAACACAGACCGTACCGGAGAAGACGAAGGAGAGTGCAGGAAACCCATGGTTTTTTTAGGTCTATTGCCTCTCTTTGATCCTCCAAGGCATGACAGTGGAGAGACAATCAAACGAGCACTAAATCTTGGAGTCAATGTTAAGATGATTACTGGTGATCAGTTGGCTATAGCCAAAGAGACTGGCCGGAGGCTCGGAATGGGAACGAATATGTATCATTCGACCTCACTCCTCGGCCAGCACAAGGACGAAAGCATCGCTAACCGCCCTGTTGAGGAGCTGATCGAGAAGGCTGATGGCTTTGCGGGAGTCTTCCCAAGTTACTCTCGTACTAAGTTGAATTTCGGAGTTCTGGACAATGGTACTGAGTTTTACTCATCATGGATACAGAGCATAAGTATGAGATTGTGAAGAAGTTGCAAGAGAGAAAGCATATATGTGGAATGACCGGAGACGGTGTGAACGATGCTCAGACTTTAAAGAAGGCGGATATCGGCATAGCAGTGGCGGATGCTAGAGATGCTGCACGGAGCGCATCGGATATAGTCTTGACCGAGCCGAGTTTGAGTGTGATTGTAAGTGTTGTGTTGACGAGTAGAGCTATCTTCCAGATGATGAAGAACTACGCGATCTATGCAGTCTCCATTACAATCCGTATCGTGCTTGGCTTCCTGCTCCTTGCACTCACATGGAAGTTCGACTTCTCGTCGTTCATGGTTCTGATTATTGCAATCCTCAACGACGGGACCATTATGACCATCTCTAAAGACAAGGTGAGGCCATCTCCAATGCCGGATTCATGGAAGTTGAGGGAGATTTTCGCCACCGGTGTCGTTTTTGGGACTTATCTTGTTGTCATGACTGTAGTCTTCTTCTGGATGGTTCAAGAATCCACTTTCTTCACGGTAATTCGTCGCGTCCCCTTTCTTGTTCTCTTTACGGTTACGTAATGTCGTAAGTTTAAGACACTTCAAGATAAATTCGGTGTGAGACCGATTAAGAACCACTACCACTAACTCAACTCGGTTGTATCTTCAAGTGAGCATTGTGAGCCAATGCTCATCTTTGTCACTCGATCGAGGGGCTGGTCGTACATCGAACGCCCCGGTCTCCTCCTCGTATTCGCTTTTCTCGTAGCTCAGTTGGTAAGTAAAACGTCAAACCAATTTCTGAACCACCACCCAAATTTGTGGCTACTTAACATTAACAACATTGATGCACAGATTGCAACTGTGATTGCTGTATACGCAAACTGGGAATTGTGCCAAACGACTTCTCGTCGTTCATGGTTCTGATTATCGCAATCCTCAACGACGGGACCATTATGACCATCTCTAAAGACAAGGTGAGGCCATCTCCAATGCCGGATTCATGTAAGTTGAGGGAGATTTTCGCCACCGGTGTCGTTTTTGGGACTTATCTTGTTGTCATGACTGTAGTCTTCTTCTGGATGGTTCAAGAATCCACTTTCTTCACGATAATTCGTCGCGTCCCCTTTCTTGTTCTCTTTACGGTTATGTAATGTCGTAAGTTTAAGACACTTCAGGATAAATTCGGTGTGAGACCGATTAAGAACCACTACCACGAATTCAACTCGGTTGTATCTTCAAGTGAGCATTGTGAGCCAACGCTCATCTTTGTCACTCGATCGAGGGGCTGGTCGTACATCGAACGCCCCGGTCTCCTCCTCGTATTCGCTTTTCTCGTAGCTCAGTTGGTAAGTAAAACGTCAAACCAATTTCTGAACCACCACCCAAATTTGTGGCTACTTAACATTAACAACATTGATGCACAGATTGCAACTGTGATTGCTGTATACGCAAACTGGGAATTTGCGAGAATCGAAGGCATCGGGTGGGGCTGGGCGGGCGTGATCTGAGTTTACAGATGTTTACAGTAATAGAGCATAAAAGTAGAGGCAAAAGTAATTTATTTCATTCGTTATATTTTTTGTGTCTTTAACAAATGATACAAGAGGGCCTTATATAGTACAAAGAATAAGCTAATTATGGTAGAAATATGTACACCATAAGTAGAAGATTTCTTCCATAATTAGAAGATACTGCAATCCGTAATTAAATGATAAGATTTCTACCATACTTAGAAGATACTAGAATCCTCTAATTATCTTCCGTAATTAAAGGATAAGATTTCTACCATAATTAGAAGATCCTAGAATCCTCTAATTATTTTCATTCCTATCTTTCACACTCCCCCTCAAGTTGGTAGTTAAAGGGTCGGACATACCCAACTTGTCAAGTATCTGATGAAACGATCTTCCAGATATAGCTTTTGTAAGGATGTCTGCCAGCTGATCTTCTGATCGAACAAATGGCAGAGAGATATGGTCATTATCTAGTTTTTCCTTGATAAAGTGTTTGTCGATCTCCACATGCTTGGTTCTGTCATGTTGTACTGGGTTGTGTGAGATACTCACAGCTGCTTTATTGTCACAATAAAGTTTGATATCTTTCGTATCTAAAAAATCGATCTCAGTCATCAACCTTTTTATCCACAACAACTCGGTTATTCCCTTCACAATTCCTCTATACTCAGCTTCTGCACTTGAAAGCGCTACTACACTTTGCTTTTTGTTTCTCCAAGTCACAAGGTTACCTCCTACAAAGGTTAAGTACCTACGCAAAGAGATCTCCCGTCTCGTTATATTTTCGGCCCAATCAGAGATCGGTGTACCCGCAAACTGCTAAGTGATTATTTTTCCTGAAAAAAATCCCTTTTTCAGGAGAAGACTTTAAGTATCGTATAATTCTGATAGCAGCATTCAAGTGTTCTTCTAGTGGTTGATGCATAAACTGACTTATTACCCCAACAGCGTATGCTATATCTGGCCTTGTATGAGATAAGTAGATGAGCTTACCAACAATCCTTTGGTATTGATCTTTGTTAGTCAACTTCCCACTTGAGTCACTCCGAAGACCATGGTTTGTAGTCATTGGTGTGTCTGCTGATTTACTGATCCGTGGCCCTGGTTTTCGTAAGAAGATCAAGCACATATTTTCTCTGAGATAAAAATATCCCTTCCTTTGACCTCATTACTTCTATTCCGAGAAAATATTTTAAGCCTCCAAGGTTCTTCATCTCGAATTCTGAGAATAAGTTTTGTTGTAGCACCTTGATCTCTTCGTTATCATCGCCGGTAATGATCATATCATCTACATATATAATCAAACATGTAATTTTGCCATGCTGTTTCTTCAAGAATAGTGGGTGGTCTGAGTTGCTCTGGGTGTATCCGTACTTCTTCATGACAGATGTAAATCTGTCAAACCATGCTCGAGGTGATTGTTTTAGCCCATACAAAGATCTTTTCAATTTGCATACTTCTCCCTCTTTAAAGTCATCTTCAAATCCTGGTGGTACCTCCATATAAATTTCTGTAGTTAAGTCTCCATGGAGGAAGGCATTCTTTACATCAAATCGATGTAATGGCCAGTCACGATTAGCTGCTATAGATAAAAGGACTCTGACAGTATCTAGCTTTGCCACGGGAGAGAATGTTTCAGCATAATCAATTCCATACACTTGAGTATATCCTTTTGCCACAAGACGTGCTTTATACCTTTCCACTTCTCCATCTTGGTTGTATTTGATAGTGAATACCCATCTATAACTAACAGGTTTTTCTGCTCTTATCCCATGTTTCATTCTTACTGAGTGCTGCCATTTCTATATTCATTGCATCTCGCCATTCTTGATGTTCTTTAGCTTCCTCTGCACTTCTAGGGATCCATGTTTTGGCCAGTTTCTCTCTGAACTTTTGGATTTTCTCGGGTACACATGTTACAAAATTGGCAATGGGGTATTTTGCTTGTTTTGGTTTGTATTCCGGACTATATCTTCGAGGAGGAATGCCTCTGTTATGTCTGGGAGGAAGAGAATATACCCGCTCATTCTCATTCCGCTCATTGTGACCTGCAGTGTTAGTGTGTGAAGAAACACAACTAGGAGAAGCACACATAGAGTCAGAATTTTGTACCTTTGAATTATTCGATGAGGAAGATATGGGGTTTGGGTTCATTGGCATGGACTGTACATCTTCAATAGTTACTTCTGCAGTCGGTGCAGGATCCCAGTTTTCATGGAATAATCACTCGGAGTCGGAATGTAGGTTTTGATTCTCCCCCTCAACAGAGGATGACGGAGTGTCATAAAAATATTCAGTCTCGAGAAAATGACAGTCCATAGTGACATACAGCTTTTGGGTTACAGGATCAAAACAACGATAACCTTTTTTATGAACGCCATATCCAAGAAAAACACATTTTACAGCACAAGGATCAAGTTTGGTCCGATGGGTTTTCTGGATGTGAACAAAGACAGAACAGTTGTATCATAAGAACAGAGGGCAAGGGGGATTTGTTAGATAAGGCTTGAAGAGGGGTAGTCATATGTAATGCTTTAGTAGGAAGACGATTAAGAAGATAGACAGCAGATGCCACAACTTCAAACCAAAAACGAGAAGGTACCTTTGATTCCAAAAGGAGGGCTCTAGTGGTTTCCAAGAGATGTCTATTCTTGCGTTCGGCAACCCCATTTTGTTGGGGTGTATAGGGACATGTAGTTTGATGAATGATTCCACTTGTCTATAGAAACGACTTTAAATCGTGGTTAACATATTCCCCCCCATTGTCAGATCGTAAGATCTGAATGGTACTTTGAAATTGGGTTTTGACCATTTGAACGAACTCCATAAAACGGTTACAGACTTCGGATTTTTGCTTCAGAAAATACACCCACGTCATACGTGTGCAGTCATCAATAAACAATACAAATCAACGAAAATTAGTGTACATCGATTTCGGGGCCGGACCCCACACATCAGAATGGACAAGAGAGAAAGGCACATAGTTATTATTCTCAACAGAAGCAAAGGAAGTACGATGACTTTTAGCAAAATGGCATGTGTCACAAGAAATCTTATAGTTATTAGGACACTAAAGACGGAAAAAGATGTTTAAGGTAATCATCAGATGGATGTCCCAACCTCCGATGCCACAACCAGAGTTGTCTGTCTTGTGATCCATGAGCCAAATACGATATGCCGCTCTTGGATATGTCATCAACATAGTACAGTCCATCCTTCTCAGAACCACGCCCAATTATCTCCCTCGAACGAATATCCTGTAAAATACAGAACGTGGGATATAAGATAACCAAACAATTGAGTTGCTTTGTAACTTGACTGACAGATAACAATTTGCATGATAGTGAAGGAATATAGAGACACTTGTCCAGTTTAATTGTTGAAGAAATTTCAACAGATCCGCTCCCAAGTACAGGAAAAGTTCCGCCATTGGCATTTTTAATAGAAGTCCGGTGTGGTATTATGGGATCTATAATATCATTTTGATCATACGTCATGGTATCTGTTGCTCCACAATCGAAAATCCACTCGGAATTCAATTTGGATGTCGGAGAGTTAGCACAACTATTGAAACAAAATGAGGGTGAAGGCAAATCGGAAATTTCCATACCATTTAATAACCTACCCTCTCCATCATTTCTTTTACCTTGCGCCGCCGATCCCTTTTTTTCCTTGATTATATTTGACTTCAATTGTTTGCCGTCGGCGGAAGCAAAGGCAGCGACGCCGCTGGTAGAGGACAGGTCGATGGTCTCGCCGCCGCTGATAGCCACATTTGCGCTGCCGTGAGGAGTGGATCCAGTCGTTCGGCTGTCGTGGTTCCGCTGTCTATGCCGATTCTCATCCCACCACTCCGGGTACCCATGTAATTGGAAGCATGTGTCCTTAGTGTGCTTGTTTCCGCCGCAGTGAGAGCAGCGAAGCTTTTCTTTGTCTCAAGGGGCGGGGTGATGACTTCCCGTAACTGTCTGACTACCATTTTCCTCTTTGGACACCTTTTGCGACATGAGCTTCGCCGGGGTGGTGATGTTGGTCGTCCGGTGTCATCATAACGTCGATTCGGAGTGATTCACGGCGTATGGTGGCGTATGCGGCGAGAGATGGAAGGGGATCGTGATTCAGGATTTCCCTTCGTACTGGGTCAAATCGATCATTAACGCCAGCTAAAAATTGGTACATTCTCCCTTCTTGTGTGAGTTTATTATAGAGGTGTATATTGGCTTCTCCTGAAAATCTGTTTGGTTGTCTCTGATCGATTTCTGCCCATATGGCCTGTAATTGACTATAGTATTGTTCGAGAGTTTGATTACCTTGTTTGGTTTGGCTTGCCCGAGTCATCAACTCAAAGATTTGCTGGTAATTCGTCCCATCGTTGTAGGTTGCTTTGCAATACCATCCCACAATGTGTGGGTCATCGGATCATCGTAGAAAATTAGGAACCAAACTTGGTTCGATGGAGTTGATGATCCATCCTTTCACGGCATTATCAATCATATCCCAATTGTGAAATTTGGGATCATTGATTGGAGGGGCTGGAGGCTCGCCGGTGATATGATTGCCTCGGCCTCGTCCTTTGATAAACATGGCCATCAATTTGGACCATATGAGGTAATTTCGGTCATTTAACTTCACGTTTACCATTAACGGTGAAGTTTCGGTAGTCGGATTCTGATTCATGGTTGAATTCTGGAGGTATTGGAGGATGGATAGAATGTTGGGATCAGATGATTGGGACAGAGAAGTGTCGGTTTGTTCGGTATGTTCGGCCATGGTAGATGATGATGGCAGGGTTTTGAATCAATTATGAGGATCGGAACTCTGCTCTGATACCATGTTTACAGTAATAGAGCATAAAAGTAGAGGCAAAAGGAATTTATTTTATTCGTTATGTTTTTTGTGTCTTTAACAAATGATACAAGATGGCCTTATATAGTACAAAGAATAAGCTAATTATGGTAGAAATATGTACACCATAATTAGAAGATTTCTACCATAATTAGAATATACTGCAATCCGTAATTAAATGATAAGATTTCTACCATACTTAGAAGATACTAGAATCCTCTAATTATCTTCCGTAATTAAAGAATAAGATTTCTACCATAATTAGAAGATACTAGAATCCTCTAATTATTTTCATTCCTATCTTTCACAACAGATACGCTCTCAGCGGCAAGGCATGGAACAACATGATTGAGAAAAGAGTAAAAAAAATTCCAACCTTTGGCACCTCATACCGAAACGAAACACTCATCGGTGTGAACTAACACCATTTCTGCTTCCACAGACGGCCTTCACGTCTAGAAAGACTACGGTCGGGGAGAGAGGGAAGCGCAGTGGGCAATGGCTCAACAAACCCTTCACGGCCTCCAAGCATCGGACAACGCGGACCCGTTCAAGGACAGCAACAACAACTACAGGGAGCTGTCCGAGATTGCCGAGCAGGCGAAGAAACGCGCGGAAGTCGCGAGGTAGGCTTCCTCACAACTTACACAACCATGCTAACTTTTTCAACTTATTTGAACTAATCTTTGACGAAGATGATTATCCTCTACTGGGGCTGAACTATAATCAGACTGAGGGAGCTGCACACGCTCAAGGGCCACGTCGAGTCCGTCGTGAAACTGAAGGGGCACGATATCGAGACGATTCAGCAGAACTACACTGTGAGGAGAGACGTGCAGAAAATGGTGGAATAAAGGGGGACTGAACGATAGAGAAGTAGAGAGAGAGATTTGATTCATTGTTTGTAGAGTGAATAAATTCCATATTGTTGAGCGTTTCGGCCAGCTTTTATGTATTCATTATTCTGTTAATGAGAATCAGTATTTTTGCCATTCTTTCTGCCTTTTATATCGAAAAAACCAAAAAAAAAAAAAAAAAAAAAGTGTTCACATAATTTATCAAACACTTCATAGCCTTTCAACTCCATTAATTTATCAATAAAATTATGTTTTTCTTACCTTGTATTTGTACATCAGAAAAAAACAAAAAAAAATTTGACAATGGATGGGAACGGGAGCTATTTTCTTTTAACATTTACCAAAAACACGGGTGTTTTCAAAAATAAAAATAAAAAATTTGGTAGCTTGAAATTATTCTACGTAATTTCAAACCAATATTTTTTTCCTTTTTCCATCATATTTATATATAATTATGAAAATGTAATAAATGTATATGATGGAAATCAAACTTCATAAACAAAGATAGTAATAAAACTGACATATCTTATAATGTACAAAACAGTTAATATTCCTCACAAATACAAATCCGGCTGCCAAGTATCCATAGACACAAGCGATATTCTTCCCGGAGAAGACGACCCCACATCTCCACCCCTCCTCCCGCCGCCGCCGTTCTCTCTCCTAATCATCACCTCGACCGTCTCATCGCCGGAGCTCTCACTACTCGCAGCTCTAATCTTCGTCCCCAAACCGCCACCTCGGCCATCACTCTTCTCCCTCATCTCCCCCTTCTTCCCATTACCAAACAACCAACAAACTGATGACGATGAATCCCGATCGCGATCCAAGTCACGATCTCCATAGCTTTTCCGGTCAACTCTCACTCTCACGGTGGCGCGAGCCCCACCATGACGGTGCTTGAGCTGAAGCTTCTTGATCGTACGGAGCGGCACGACGTAGTACTTCCGGCCGAGGAGGAGGGTGGTCTCCGGGGAGACGACGTCATGCGGGTGCTGGAAGACGGTGGGGAGGGCGACGCAGCATTTAGGGTTGCGGCCGAGGAGTTCCGACGCGGGTATCGGCCGGTCGTGGAGCTCCACGTGGCCGCCGGGATGTACGATCTTCACGTAGAGGCGTTTGCTGCCGTTGGAGCAAAACCAGCTCATGTTTGGGAAAAAAATATGAGTGGAAGTAATTGTTTGGTTATATAGAAAGTTTTGCTTTTGTGGATTTATTTGGAATTTTTTATGTAGCATGATTCTTGTTTGTGGACAGTCTATACAAACTTTGGTGATTTCTTGATGATTACTATGTCTTTAGATTTGATCAGTTGGGATATAGACAGATTGTCCATATGTTGGTTCTGACAACTATATTTGGGATTTTTTTGGCAGCATTTGGTACTCATAAATGCGTTTGATCGATTTTATCAAGATTTATTTAATACTACTAAGAATTTGGAGTATCGTTCACCCAGAATTTGGAATGGAAAGCCTAAACGGACCAAATTATTCTGAAATCCTCTTATCAGTAAAATATAGGAGTAGTATTTAATATGGAAAGTACGGAAAACTTGATGCTAAGGGGAGATCCAGTTATACTCCTATCCAAAATACCTAAATTAACCATTACTTATAGGGTTTAGAAATCAAACCTAGTATAGAAAGTATAATCATCAAAATACTTATACAACTGTAATGGGAGAACTACTGCTCCTACCACTAATAGAAGCATTGATATGATTCAAATTCGTGACCACAAACTCAGTAAAAGAAAAGCAAAAATAGAAACTGAAAAGCATTTTTACATTATTGGATGAGCAAAAATTTCCAAATTTTGGAACTTACTCCCATCTCCATGCAGTTTCATATTATTATATTACCTATATATATAAAAGTAACCTCAGGTTCCAAAAAGAAGAAGTGGGAAAGGCACATTTCTACTGTCCCACCGGAAAACAAAGCTAAAGCAATCACTGCAGAACATGAATTTTACTACAGAAAATCCCTCACCTGAAACCCAGACATTGCCTAAGCTTTGATATCAGGGTTGTCACGGAGGCCAAGCTTCGAAAGAACGAGGCAGTAGGAGTCCCAGTCAGTCCGTCGGAGATATTTCAACAGCTTCTTCCTCCTTTGAACCATTTCATGAAGGCCCTTTCGAGAATGCTTATCCTAGAAAATCAAAAGAGTAGAACACGGTCATGAAACCACCAAATCAGAAATCGAGGACATTTTATTTCCACTCATATGGCGTCTTAGATGCACTAACTTTCTTATGCAAAGCAGTTGACAGATGTTTGATCTTCGTTGTCAGTTGAGCAACTGCAAAGGGATGTATCAAAATAAGCATGACAATAATGAATACTGTTGGCAGGGAATGTTAACACGAAAATGTGAATAAAAGGATTAAGGAGTCAAGCATTTCTTCATACATCCATTGTCAATGCCTTATAAGTTCTATCTATGAAAGTAAACTTGCGGTCATTCGATCAAGTTTTTGGGGAAAAGGAAATTTTACAATATTTTTCTAGTGAAATGGAAGTTCTTTATCAAGAAAACTGAGATGATCAGTGAAATAATCAGCAAATTCAATATCCATAAGAGATGAAGCAGTTTTACCTTGTACACGGGCAGAACCACAATCTGACTCCGACATTTTAAATTCGTCTCTTACTTTTTGAAGCTCCAACTTCAGTTTCTCAGCAGATGACATATTGTCAGGATGAAAATACTGTGCAATAAAAAAACATTATATCAGACAGCTTAGATGTGGCAGTGATGAAATTAACTGGCTAACTGCAGGAGTGATAAAAACAGTAACAAGCTATATACGAACAACACGTTCAGTTTCAAGACTTAAAGAGTCATTGTTGAAGAAAATAATAATAAAGCTTACCAAATGCTTATCAAAAACCTATTCTTCATAAAGCCGTTTTCACTTTACATGAAAGTAAAATAAAATTTACCATAAAGGAGCTCATATTGCGACCCGGATTTAGCAAGTAACAACACATAATGCCATAAGGGGGAAGCTTTGTTATTGCAACACAAGATTCGGATTGCTAGTTTGCTACAAACGAGCAGCTTGTATAACCGAAATAATATATGTTCAGAGAAAAAAATATAGTAATGATTATAAGAACAAATCGGACATCATTGTTTTCTAGCCTGCCGGAAAATATTCTCATCGAAATTAAAAAGAAAAGAAAAATAATATT
The DNA here is from genome assembly GCA_028984105.1 of Lavandula angustifolia. Taxonomy (NCBI): domain Eukaryota; kingdom Viridiplantae; phylum Streptophyta; class Magnoliopsida; order Lamiales; family Lamiaceae; genus Lavandula; species Lavandula angustifolia. The sequence continues at coordinate 15,169,975 of CM054804.1, read as the reverse complement.
GTGAGTAACCTGTGGTTAACTTGTAGAAAATATAAAGTTGGGATACCAACTTAACAAGGATTATGGAAAGAAAAACACACCAAGGCTGGTTAGAAACTCATTCAACTGATTTTGGAACGACAAAGCTTTCAAATAACTTCTCTCTTATATTGAAGTTAAACTTGACTCAAGCACTCTAAATGAATGTTCATGGGTTTGCTTAACTAAAAGGCCGAACAAGCAGTGGATTACCATAGGAAAATATATTAGCCTGTACAGCACTTACCCTCTCAACTAAATGATCTTTAGGGGGTCCTGTCTTCTCATCTAGGGCCACACCCATGGAACCTAAAATACTGATATTCATCCCTGCAATAGTTCAACCGTTTACAAGATATTAATTAGATAAGATTCGCATTTCGCGGTAGCACTATATATGATATTGCATGTAACTATATATGGTATTGCTCTGTAATGCAACTTTACTTTGGAAATATTCAAGTCTAGCATGACTGATAAGAGAAAACATCTTGAGCCAGATAACTTAGACGCCACACTATATTATCTCACTTTATGTTCCTTACTATTCTAAATGTGAGTTATCCACTGTCTACCATACCCATATCCGCTTACAGCATTTTATTTTATTTTCCCAGGTGACTAAGTCGGAAATCCAGATCATGTCTGGGAGGTTTCCGTCAAAACTATCTTTACCCCCAAATTATCCTCCCAGAACTACAATGAAACTCCCGAACATTTTCAATGCATTCTCCTGATTGAATTATTTCTTCTCCCCGAAACAAGCAAAAAACAGCCAATTGCTCCCTCACTTATTTACCAACTCCAATAGCTATTAGCCCTCTAATTTTCTATAGATACACAAGTCCCTTCTCAAATACTACTACTCATCTTCTTTCTGTTTGTCACATAGTAACTTACATGCAAAATGCCTGCTTCTTTGCACCATATTTGCCTACACCAATCCTACAGATGATCAACCTAACTTTTCTAAACATCAAAATGCATAATTGTTGATTGCTGGCATAATGATTATACGAGAGGTACTACAAATAAACATGCGAAAAATTAACCATTTCCCAAGTTCTAAAAGATTTATCTAAGCCTGAAACTCCAACTCCCACGAGTCTCTAGTAGTTTAAAATTGCCTTTTTCAGTTAGGCTAGTAACTTCAACTCTGAATACCAGCACTAACTAACAAACCAATTAAATCTACCAATATCAAGCATGCTTTACTCAGTTGAAGAAAATATGCAAAACCAAAAGAAATTAATAGAGAAACTGATTGCTACTCCGACCTTTGTTTTTCGGTTGCTCAGAGTTCTTCTTTATATAAAAAAGACTTTGTTTAATTGCCTCGACCGGGAGTCCTGACTTCTCAAGCTCCATCTCCTCGGTCTGCTTCACCTTAGCAAGTCTGTCATTCAATTCCTGCAGAGAGAACCAATTCCCCTTCCGCTTGGCAGGCCTCAACGTCTTCAGCTTATCCCCCAAACTTTTGCGAGCATCCATCTTCCCGAATCCCATATTCTTTGATCCCATTCCAACATCGCCTTTTCCCTTTGCATCCTTCGTTAAAAACGGTGAAGTCAAATTACCACTTCCCCTGCCGAGGTTTGCATTTGGATTAGCTTTAATCTTCATACCCTCCGTAAAGCGCGAAAGACACCACGATTCAGGGGGATTTCTTCCAGAATCCACGGCTCCACTGGACTGGAGCCTATTCAAGCTCTGCCGAATGGGGTCGAACGAATTACCTCCGCCACCATCCAGACCAGAGGGAGCAGCAGAGCCTTCTCCCTTGGGTTGTACTCTCTTCTCGAAGAGCTCTTGAAGTGAGGTGTATTGACCGGCAGAATGCTGCGGATTCGGAGGCGGCGGCGCGGAGCGAGAGCGAAATTCCGCAAGCCGAGAATGGATGTTTTCGCTCGGCGATCCGGATCGGGGCGGACGAGGGATCTGTGAGGACGGACTGCGTGGAGGCTGGCGGCGGTCCGGCGGAGGAGGTTGGTTTTGAAGGCTAGCCCTGACATCATTGAGGGCCGATATGATTGAGGAATCCGTATCAGGCTGCTCGGATTGGGGTTTATCGTCGCGGTCGGAGGAGGAGGAGAAATGGTGGTGGGTGGACGGATAGGGCCTAGCTTGGGCGTGAAATGTGGGACGGAGCTGGAGGAGGCGTTTGGTTATCGCCGCCATGAGTGACGACGGCGGCGGGTCGGCGGTTCTGAGGTTTTAGAGAAATTTTAGGGGTTAGTGTTCTGGGCCTTCTGGCAATTCAGCCACGAATGCAAACACCGATTAATGGATGTCGTTATAATTTTAGCCGGTTTACAATTTCAACTTCCATTTCTAATTTCTATTGCTAAGCTTTCTCTCCTTCTTTTAAAGAAATTATTCGAAATAAAACAATATTGGACTCTATAACTTCATATATCGAGGATGTATAATCTACATTGTAATTATTTGAGTACATTTGTTTTCGATTTAAGATGTGTTTGTAAGAGCTTATATTAAACATTTATCTATATAAGCAGGTTTTTATAATAATATTTATAAGATTGTTATTTATTTTTTAATTAGGCAGCTGCTTAATTAAACCAATTTTTAAACGTATTGAGATGCTTTTGTTATTTGCACCATAATTTACGAATCTACACAAAAAGTATTTATTTTTTATTTAATTCTAAAAACTTTATATACTTAAAATTAATTGTTTTCAATTTCAAGCAAAAACAAATAAAAATTACTTATAATAATTAGTGACAAATATACCATAATAGTTTAAAGACATTGACGTAATTCTAATTCTAATTTCCTAGTTAACTAATAATTCGAGACACGAAGATTTTATGTACCAATATTTGTACTTTGGCATATTATACACTTTTCATATCAAATTCATAATAATTTTGTGTTTGTTATAGTTATTTATCTAAAATATGTGACACCTATGATACACAATTTGAGAGACTATTCTCATCGAAAGTGAGAAACTCGAATTTTTGTTTTGAATAATGGATTTTAATTTGAGAAAACAATTTGAAGTAATTTAGATTAATATTCGATTTATGTGCATATTAACGAGCTTCAAATAGAATAGGCCCCTTATAATTGGACTAATTCCACACGGGCTTACGTGACAAGCTAGTAAAGAAGACATAATTTCAAAATATAGTTTGTTGTATTTATACTTGGCCCAATGGCACGTGTAATTATTAGCATTTTTTCTTTTTTTTACAATATGTGTCAATTTACTTATGAGTTATGGATGACTAAGTAGTTTGGGTAATATGCTTTTCTATATATTTTTAAAAATAAATATTATTTCATTTTTAAATTTCTTTCGAGATTGTAAGTTTCGCCTCTCTTAATTAGTGATCCTCTATTTGCTCCTCGGCATAATTTCATGTTAAATATTCATATAGATCTATATATATGAGTATATATATAGTCTTTCATTTGCTATAATAGAATGAGATATCTACGTATCGCCTTTTTATTTTACGCTCCCTCCGTCTCAATAGTAGTATTTTTGTTTTTGTTTTATTCATGAAGATTAAGTGGGTGTTTGGAACAGCTTATTAAAAGCTGCTTTCAACTTTAAATTGGTGCGGGGGTGTTTGGGACACGCAGCTTAAAACTGAGATTCTTTAAAATTGAGTCAAAAATAGAGAAGCAGCTGAAGCTGCTCCACCCCAGCTTTCAGCTTCAGCTTCTTGCTTATGATTTTTCCGGACCAAACTACCCTAATAAAATTTTAAAAATATCTCTAACCCTAATATTTATTAGAATTCTTTTTTTTCAACATACTACCCGTGTCTCTTCCTCTCTCTATCAATTATAGTATTATATAATATTTATATTAATTTAATATTTTATAATATTAGATTAAATTATAAAGCAAAAAATAAATATAGAATAAGAACCATTTTTTAATTTTATTTATTTATTATAAATTATTATTATTTAATAACACTAAGGGAAAAATAGATATTTCTTCTAAAAAGTAACAATAAGCTACTTCTATCCGCAGTATTCCAAACACTATTTTTTTCCACTTTCAGCTGCTTTCAACACTTATTTCTAACACTAACTGATTTTCAAATAAGCTGTTTTCAGCACTTATCAATAAACTTCAGGTACTCCAAACACCCCCTAAGAAAATGATATTGTGTGGTGCATGTTGTTTGATTTTCGGGTAATTAATTTGTGGCCACATTTTCCTTGTCATTTTTAAAAACAGGACGTTACTAACGGGATATCTCTTTTGGAAATACAAGACAATACTAACGGGTCAGTGAAATACTTATGAGTTAAGATAAATATAGTACAAAATAGATTAATGGGCAAATAATCCCTAAACTTTGATTGGAGAAAATATCAATTGTGATACTTTAATGTGGCTTCTGTCCGATTTTGGTCCAGTAATTTTATATAACGTTCAATTTTGGTCATCTAATGTAGCAGTGTTTGATTTTGGTCCTACAGCTTTATAATGTGTTCACTTTTGGTCATATAACTTTACAAAGTATAGAATTTCGCTTCTCCGATAAAAATTGCCAAACAGAAAAAGACACATGAACTGCACTATTCGTTGCATGACTATGATAAGACATTTTTTATAGTTTCGGGATAAAAAAATAAATAATTTTAAAATTACAAGACCAAAAACAGTTAGAAACTACATTGCAAAACCAAAAAATTGAACTCGTTTTAATAATAAAAATATTACATTTTTTTCATGAAACATTATGAAATGGTTTATTTTAGTCATTTGAGAAGTGTGAAATTTACGCGCGTTTTTATGTTTGACAATTTTTATCGGAATACCAAAATCGAACACTTTGTAAAGTTATAGGATCAAATTCCAACACATTATAAAGTTATAGGACCAAAATCGATCACTACTACATTAAATGACCAAAATTGGACACTATACAGAATTAAAGGACTAAAGTCAGTCACCTCTACATTAGAGGACCAAAATCGGACAGAGGGCACATTAAAGAACCAAAATCGATTTTTTCTCACTTTGATTGAGTAGCTTATTTAATTAAACACTAATAAAACTTTCAAAAGGGAAAAAAGGAAGCAAGTTTCAAAATATTTACCGCCGTTAGTCTTTAATGCGAAAATAAATGTAAATGTAATAGTGGCCATAAAGTTTATAGTAATTAATTTGTTGATATTACAAGCCTCGTGGCAATTAATCGGACCAATTAGACTAGAGTATAACGTTATCTGCTGTCAAATTTTTTCTAGTTCAATTGGTTTTTAAGTTTTGCCTGTAAATGAAATAATGAGATTTGTTCGCATTTAATTCAATATATTTAAAATACCCTCATTTACATGATTAATAATCTTTTGATTCAATAATGATGTTTGTTCATAAACCTCATTTATATGATGTATAATATCATATCACATCAAAAAAATACTTGGATTCAATAAAGACATAGTTCAGATACAACAATATATCGATGAATATAAACTCGTATACATCACCATACGTTGTAACCGAAGGATATCGAAAGTTCGTATTCATTGCAATATGCAATACTGTTGGTATATTAATATAATAATGAATTCAGCATACCGTAAAAGTACGGTATTTTAATTTTTGGCACTTGGCAGGATACACCATAAATCATGTCTAGTGAAACGCAAACCAGTCATATTAAGTTAAAAAATATATTGTATTGATATACTCTCTCCGTTCCATTCTATTATTTCAATTTTTCTTTTCGAATTATCGTACTCCATTAGTTTATTTTTATTTTTTTAAATATTACTATAATACTCCCCCAAACACTTTCTATGGGGCATGTTTTCATGTTTGAATTGTTAATTTTTGTCCACACATCTTTGTTTTCTTTAGAAACACGACACTTTTTATGGGACGACAAGAAAATGAAAGTAGGACACTTTCTATGAGACGAATAGAGTATATAGTGAACCCCAATATTTTATACACAACTAATAATTTTCTTTATTTTCGTGCCTAAAAGAAACTGTACTAATGGAGGAGTAAAACCTCGTTTGGAAGAGCTTAAAATAACTTATTGCAATTTATTCTAAATAATAAGTCATTTTGCGTGCGTTTGATAAAGCTTATCGAAATAACTTATTATACTCTATAAGCTACTTTTGACTTATTTTCATAAGTTAATATTTATAACTTATTGATAATTTATAAGAAATTATGCAGAGATTTCACCATCGAATCTTGACAATTACAATTTTTTACACTTGAGTTTTATTTTTTTTATATTATATAAGTTTGTTATAACGTGTGCATCCAAATGCAAACAACTTATTAAATTTAATAACTTTTGTCATAATTCCTTATACAATAAGTCTTTTTGCCATAATGAATTATTTAAGTTGTTTTTCCAAACGGGGCCTAAATATACTACAGTTAAACCTCGATAAAGTAATAATCTTGGGACCGAGAAAAAATATTTATTTAACGAAGTTATTACTTTATCGATCATTATTTTAGTGCATTGACCCATATTGGAACCGGAAAAAAATATTATCTTAACGAAATTATTACTTTATCGAATATTACTTTATCGAGGTTTAATTGTATCTATGTCCCATTAGTAACTTCATGCTTCTTTTGGGCATAAAGATTAAGAAAGTGACATTTTGTGGGGTATATTGTATGACGTTTTGGGTAATTAACTCTTGTCCACACATTTTTTATCGTTTATAAAATAAGATATTTATAATGAAACACCCCGATAAGAAATACAAGATGTTACTAATGGAACATAGAGTATTTTCATATCAAAAGGTATACAAAAAGTATACTTTCTATACCGTAGATCTAGAGTATACGGGCCATCCTAAATGGGTCCTGCAAAAAAATTCAAAATTATATAATAATGAAAAAAGAAAGAAAGAAAAAGAACAAAATAGGAAAAATCAAAAGTCCATCCATCCATTTAACCGATAGGGATTTTTTATCCACAATTGGTGGACCACTTAGGGGGTGTTTGGGATAATTTATCTAAAACAGCTTATAGCTGAAAGCTGTCTTGGAAAATGAATAGGGTATTTTGGGAAATCCAGCTTATAGAGCTGCTGAAAGCTATTTGGGCTCAAGATAGAGAATTTTCGTAAGCTGGTATCGGGCAGCTGAAGCTGATAACTTATAGCTTTTATAATTTTATCATTTTTAATTAATACATTATATTATAATTTTATAATTATTTTTAATTAATACAGTATATTATAATTTATAATTTTTTTCATTCTTGATTTTAATTAATAATATTAATTATACTTAATTTTTTCTAATTTTAATTTTAGTATTTATTTAATTAAAATACTATTATACATGAGTGAAAATAAATCTTAAATTTTATTTGTGTAAAAGTTCTAAATTTGTTTAATAAGTGAGAAATAAATAATATTTTCATTTTATAAAATATCACTTCATTAATTTTTTCAAATATTAATTTTTGACTTTCAGCACTTTTTGCAAACACTTACAAATTATCAAAATCAACAGCTTTCAGTTACTTTCAGCCACTTTCAGCAGCTTTCAACAACTTTCAGCACTTATCGATAAGTTTCAGCTATCCCAAACACCCCCTTAGTGGTCTACCAATCACGCGGCGTTACGCGTGTATTGGTGGGCTACATTTTTAACACTCTAATATTAATTTATTGGTTTAGGAGTCATCAAGTATATGCGACGTGTGTGCATGATGGTATCTTGTAAAGTGGTCCATCAATTGTGGGCTATAAGATCCGAATCGCCATTTAATTCCCCACTCACCCACACAGTCACACACTAAGAGCTTAGCTGTCAATAAACACCTTCTCCATCTGTATGTATACGTACATATAATTAACACGCACACACTCATGTCATGTCACTGCTCCTCACCTATATAAATATACTCCATCCTTCCCGTTATTTGTGGTTTAATTAATTTTAACACGAGAATTAAGAGAGTAGATAATAAAGTATGAGTGAGGTGGTAGATGATAAAGTATGAATAAGATAATGAGAGAGTATGAGAGAAAGAATGATAAAGTAGGAGATATAATGTAATAAAGTAGAAGAGAGAAGATGATAGAGTAGAAGATATGATAATAATTTTTTACCAAATTAAAAAAATGATCACAAATAAAGAATACCCTTTTCGAAAAAATGAGCCACAAATAGCGGGAAAGAGCGAGTATTTAATTAGGATATATATATAAACCTCGCCCTCAGATTTTCCTTGCCACCACCATTCCATATTTCCACTCTTTCTCTCTCTCTTCCTCTCTTTCTCTCTCTCTCAAGGGAAAGAACAAAATATACAAAAGCAACACAGCATGGGTGGCGCCGAGGAGGAGTGGGTGAAAGCGGCCATGACCGACGACACCATGGTGGTGGAGCTTCTGGTGCGTCTCCACGGCGCGTCGCAGTCGCAGTCGCCGTCGCCGCCCCGACCTACCCTGCCGCTGGAGTGGACCGTCCGTCAACGCCGGTCGAGACCGGTCACCGTCAACGCGAAGAAGCTAGCTCAGAGAGCCAGCCCTAGCACGCCGCTGTCGTGGAGCGGCGCCGCCTCCTTGAGCGGTGGATCGGGCGGCGGTGGCTCCGAAGAGTCCAGCCGGCCGCACATCGAGAATCTCTCCGCCGCGGCGAGATCTAAGGTCTGTATACGTAACGAAAATACCTCTAACTCATCTACGAATATATATGCATCTCCGCCGCGCCGACTTTCATTACGGTGGTGGAAGTTCGAACTCGCTTTATCCATCCGTGAACACATTGCTAAACGATTTGAAATCTCAATAAATTGAGTAGTTCTTTTCTGTGTGTGTTTGTGTGAGTCCACGTCACGTGTGTGATATTAATATATCCGGTCTCCGGCTGCCGTCGTCGTCGGCGGTGGGCCAGAAACCGCTGCGCTTTCAGTATTATCCTAGGAGGAGGGGTCAGTTGTCATTTGGTGGATTACATAAATTTACCATACTATCCCTGCCTGCTACGGATATTTACTGCCAGGCTTCTGGAAGAAGTCAGAAACACTCTCATTCCATTGTTGGCTTCTTCTCCCTCATCCTCACCTGTCACCGTTTTTTCCGTTTCCACATACTGACAAATATAGTCATCTCGATCTACCTCCGGCGCCGGAGTCTGACCGAAATGCCTTCCCCAGTTCCGCTTCCACCATTGGCCACTTGATTGTCTTTTTTCCATTTAATCTATTATGATTGTATAGCGTTTGGATTTTTGCAAACTGTTAAAATACCGGCAGACTTTGCGAAAATCCCAATTTCGACGCGTGTTGGTCAGACGACCACACGAAGATTGAATTTCTTCACCACTTTTTCATCTCTTCTGAGGGCAGTTTCGGCAATTGATTGATTGTACACATGACATTTAATGCTAGTGTTCGATGAATTTGATATCCAGGTAAGATTCAAATATATGTGGAATTATATTATTAGATCGAAAATTCTATCCTTGGGATAGAAGCCGTAGTCGAGTCAGCAGTTTCTTTCCGGTCAAAACTGTTATCTACGTTCCATATTCCACATTATCGATCATAGTTCGAGCTTTAGTCAGCAGTTTCTTTCCGGTCAATACTGTTATCTACTTTCCATATTCCACATTATCGATCATAGTTCGAGCTTTAGAGTCAGCAGTTTCTTTCCGGTCAAAAACTGTTATCTACTACTCCCTCCGTCCCATTAGTGGCGCATTTTTTTTCGGCACGGGAATTAAGAGAATATTTAATAAAGTTATGAGAGATGAGTAGATAATAAAGTAGGAGAGAGAAATGAGTATAATAATGAGAGAGTAGGAAAGAGAAGATGATAAAGTAGGAGAGAGAAATAAATATAATAATAAAGTAGATGATAAAGTAGGAGAGATAAGATGATAAAGTAGGAAAGAGAGTGGTAATTTTTTATCAATTTGGGACGTCGTCATTAATAGCGGGACATCCGAATTAGGAAAGGTGGTCATTAATAATGGGAAATTAGGCCTCTAATTATTTCTTCGTGGGCAGTGGAGGGGTGTATTAGTCAATTCGCATAGCTCGTTAAGCGGTGGCGTGTTTTCGTGGCAAATAGGTCTGCGTTTTTAAGTTTGGTGGGGGCGTTGTGAGTGGTTGTGTGCACTTTATTTAAAACCCCTTCTTTTATCCGGTGCGGTGGGAGCATTGTGAGTACCTTCTAGCCCTTGTCACCCAATCATTTTACGCCATTTGTACACCATGAAAGCGTACATTCCGAGGCATCCTCACCTCACAACTGTACTTTGTTTCCTTCCCTTTTAGTTGCCTCAATATAAATAAAGTTAAAATTAAAAAATATTTTCTTGAAAACTATCTTGATATTCTGTCTTTATGGATGCACCCATGTTGTGTTATGGATTTGAATTCAACTGTGACTTTTTAATGTAAGGATAACTGGATAATTCAGTAACCACAGATTTTCGAAATTAATAAAAAAAAAAGTTTAGGTCTAAGCGTTTTTGGCTGTAGCATCATTGTTGGACTAGTAGGACAAAAGAATCAGTTGAGTGGGTATAGGAGTGTGACAGCCTCATTACAACCTCTAATTTTGTTTTTGTAGAGATGGATGAGTCCAGGTTGTAATAAGTTGGTTAAATTTTACCATTTTATGTGCAGTCAAAAGTTCTGGGACCAGCTTTTTTGATTCTTTATCTTAGAATTGGTAAAAGGGTTAAAAAGATGGTGATTCCCATGATTGACAGAGTGTGAACTTGGGTATTTTTATATTTTATTTTTCTAAATTTGGATCTCCTTTATGTGGGTCCAAGAAATGTTGATTCTTGTTTAAATTGCATGTATACGGTATCTGAATTAACCTGGAAAAAACTCAAGATGGATGATTTGGATGGATTTAGGTTTGTGGTTGGAGGTGGGGATAATAACACTGTGTGTTGAATAAGTAAGAATTTGTTCACTAATTTAACTTTTTTCATAGCTTACAATGTAATGACAAACCAAATTCTTGAACTGGGTTGTTGGATGTTAGGGTGTTTCAAGTTGAACACATTCAACATATGCATTAGCTTTTCTATCTGTATTCACTCTTATTTTGCACTGATTGCATAATGTTCTAATTTTCTGCTGCAGCTTAATGGCGACAGCGACAAAGCCGGCTCAAAGAGGTCAAGAAAAAAGAAGGTGAATATATTTGGTTTCTTAATGGACATCATGTTGAAAAACAGAGCAAATCAAGAAAACTGCATTTCCTCTAACCAAAATACTTTGTACCTCAACTGTTTACAGACCTTACCGCAACTAAAAGACGAAGAGAACTCATTGCTAAAGGAGAGAAGAGAGTTGAAAAGGGTATATTACTTTTATCCTATGCTAGTTTTTACTTCATATACTTTTTGCTGTTGGTCTTTGCTCACTTTTCTGAGTAATTCCACAATTTTTGCTTTTAGGAAATTGCTACCTTACGCTTAAATTTGGAGAAACAAAGAGCTAAAAATGAAAAGTTGAAGAGAATAAAGGTTCACTTACCTCCCCTATTCTTCTTCATCTCCTTTAGCTCCTAATTAGCACATCCCATTGGATTCACAATTTACTGGGGATTTGTGTCTGATTGAGTTGAGTTTTGAACTTTTTCATATTTTCTTGTTGGGGTATATCATATTTGTATTTTCATTCTCCGAGTTAAATTTGTTTCCTGTATGCTCTAAATAAAAGGCTTAGATATTCCTTCTTGTCATATTATCCAGAAACTGAACTTCATCATCTCTTCAGGGTGAGTTCCAACCCCTACCAAACAGAGAAGCAACATCTGCAATGGAGGAATCAGTTTCAAGTCAACTACACCCGGAGACAACCGCGCCAACCATAATCTCATGCAATGCACCAAATGCCTACCCTACACCTCTGGATTCAGATACCGCGTCCAATCCCATTTTCATTCTCCCCGATCTCAATATGCCCTTCGAGGACCCCAGCTAAATCCATCCGGTTAGACTCTAACTCCCCCTGCTAAGCCAGACCAAAACATAACAAGTCACACCTACACTTGATAAGGGCTAATCTTGGTTTAGGTCAATGTGTAATGTTAACTGTATGATAGTGTCAATCACCCAACACATTCTTTTTGTTTACTTATGAATGAAGAAAAGGGCAGGGGATTAGTCTGTACCTAATTCTTTGTTTATGTCATCACTCTTTCTGGTGATTAGATCTCTCCTCAACTTCCTCGTCGATTAACGCCCCGTCGATGAGAAGATAGTTAGGTATACGTAGGTTGTGTCTTTCAAAGGAAAGGCTTTGGAGACAGATTAATCCCTTTTGTTGGCTGCTGGCTTAACTATGAGATTTGAAGCCTTCTTGAAGCAAAGTTGAGATCTAAGAGAGAGATGGCTAGAGAAGATCTTTCGAAAGTGTAGCTCTTTTTTCTTCTTCTCTTCTTTTACAGGCTCTAGTTTATGTGCTGTGATTGACAAATTAGCAACAGAACTAGATTCGGCCAAGACCTCACCTTCTCTATATTTTGCAAATATATATATATTTGTTCTTTTTTTAAAAATTGTATTATTATCATTGTCAAGATATTAAGAAATGTGCTAGAAAGCATCGTACACTTCCACAAATCTCAACTTATTGTACATTTTCATTGCCGTGACAGCGACTTTTATATTTTATAAAATAATTGTTGTAAACTATTATAGGTTTATTTTATAAATGTGCAATTTCTTATTTTCATGTGTAGTGTTGAGATTTCACTATTATTTAACTTATTTTTAATTTGTGTTCAAATTTATTTTTTTAATAAAATAGTGTCCTAATTTTTCTCGAAAATATCTCAGTCCCGTGTCAGAAATGTGATGGATTAGAGTGTTGTTCAAAATTTCCAGATTATACTAGAACTTATGAATGAGAAAAAGGGGATTTCAAAATCTTGAAATGATGTGCAAAGACTATACAAGCTTCACATTTATTCATAAGAATAGGATTAAGGGCAAGTCATAGATGAACATCTTACAATGATACAAGCATACGACAACTCCAAACCAAATATCCCACATCTAACCTAGGAGAAGTCGAAGGAATCAATTTCTTTACCACCTTATCACTTACTAGCCTGATCAAGTACATGAAAACACTTCTTCAAGATCTCAGCAGCTTCATCCAACTCCTCCTTCGATATAACCAACGGCGGGACTATCCTAACGGCGTTCCCCTTACCCGCAGTCAGGACGAGCAGACCGGCTTCCTGGCACGCTTCGACCAAGGGTGAGGCGGATACGTCCAGCTCTATCCCGATAATCAACCCAAAACCTCGGATTTCCTTCACGTGCGAGTTCCCTCCAAAGATCGAGCTCAATAAACCCTTGAAATACTGACCTTTATCGACGACACTGGCCAAGAAGCTCGGGTTCGCAATCTTATCATAAACAGCAATTCCAGCACTGCAGACGAGAGGGTTGCCTGCGAATGTACTGCCGTGATCTCCGTAGCTAATGGCTGCGTTGACTCTTTCGGTCACTAGTGCTGCTCCGATGGGAAGACCTCCAGCTAGAGGTTTGGCTAGAGTCATTATGTCCGGGTATACACCGTAAGCTTCGTGAGCCCAAAGGTAGCCCGTTCGACCCAAGCCACATTGTACCTAAGTGAATTGACGAGTATTTTAAGTAAAATCCGGGAAAACAAAAATAAAACCCGAGCAAAGCTCGGATTTTGTAAATAATTATGAAGGATAAAAGTGAAGTACAAACCTCTACTAGGTAATCTCTATTTATAGGCAGTACTAGCAAATATAAAGATGACTACTCAAACTAATTATAATCCTACTAAATTAGGAACAAGACTCCTACATAGGATAAGAACTCATACTAAATCAAGGACTTTTAATACTACTAAATTACAAATAAGACTCCTAATATGATAAGAACTCCTACTAAATCAAGGACTTTCAATCCTACTAAATTACGTATAAGACTCCTAATATGATAAGAACTCCTACAACACAAGGAATCTTTATACAACTAAATTACTTAATGATCTCGTAACTTCTTTTGATTCCTATCATCTACTGTCCGAAAAATGAACAGAAAGTTGAGATTGAATCGTTACCTCGTCAAATACAAGAAGAGATCCGGCTTCATCACAAGCAGTTCGTAGGGATTGGAGAAATCCCTTCGTAGAGCTATATATGCCACCTTCGCCTTGAATTGGTTCCACGAAAACTGCAGCAATCTTGCCACTTTGAATCAACTCAACTGCTGCTTGAGTATCACCGTATTCTAAGAAATTAACACCGGGCATAACGGGCTCAAATGGAGTTCGGTAGTGCTCTTTGCTCGTTAGTGCAAGAGCCCCCATTGTTCTACCATGGAAGCAGTTCGAGAAGGCAATGAACTCCACCGGATGGTCCTTTTGATCCGGATGTGTGTGTTTCTGGAACTTCCTGGAGAACTTAATGGCTGCTTCGTTAGCCTCGGTGCCAGAGTTGCAGAAGAATACACGATCAGCGAATGAGCTGGCAACAAGACGCTTTGCAAGCTCCACCTGCAGAAGCAAAACGACTTACATCTACCAACTTAACTTCGTTACATGATATAAAGTTATAAAACATACTCCAACAACATCAAGTTCTATGTTCTTGCCACTTTCGCAACACTTTGAAGTTAGATTCTGATGTTATAACCTAGACTCATTATGCCGACAATCCGAGTCTTCATACTTCAATTACTTCAGCTTAAGCTTCAAACGTAACTCGAATCTCATGCTAGCACTGGAGAAGCAATTCAATACAACACGCAAAGGAAATGGAAAGTCTTGATTAACTTTCTTGGTAGACATTACATTAAGCTTCTTCTATGACATTCATATTAATGAAACTTTTTGATGCAGCAGAACCGTTCGAAGCAAACATGTACGAACACAGTATAACCTTTGATGGAATACAGCAAAGCTAGTTGAGTTTTCTTAATATCTAAAGGTTGTTTGAAATCCACATTAGGCTTGAAGCAGAGACTGAAAAACTGATGTTTACCATTCAAAAAATCATAATGTTTCCCAAATTATACAACTTTCAGATAAAGCTCCAAACTACAACACCAATTCATATAATCTTCATTTGCAATTAACTACAAAATAATTATAAATTCGATAGTAAAAGTATCAGAATCTCTAATGATACACTCATTTCCCCCACAAAACAAAATTGAAAAGTAAATCATTCAACCAGAAAAGGGCAAAAGTGGCGAAACAGAAGGAAAGTTCTTCACCTGAGGAAGAGAGTAGTATACGTTGCTGACGTGAGCAAGCATCTCAGCTTGCTGCGCGAAGGCGCGCAGCCAATCAGGATCGCCATGGCCGAGGGCATTTACAGCGATTCCCGAGGTCAGGTCGAGGTACTCCCGCCCATCCACATCGTACACTCTACACCCTTTCCCACTCTCCAACACCACCGGCGCCCTAGCGTACGTCCCCACGATGAATTTCTTCTCGTCGGCGATTACTTCCGCGCTTCTCTTCGCGTGGAGCGACGGAATCCGGTCAGAATCGGGCGCGCGCACGTCCACGTTGAGGCATGCCGAGGGCGAGGAGTGATTTGTCGGTTTTAGGGTTAGAGAGCGGCAGAAGGCGGCGGCGTGAGCGTTGTGGAGAGGAAGGTGTAGCGACAAGCTCATTCTTGGTGAAGGAGAATTACAATTGAGTAATTGTTCGGTTTGATGAAAATGGAGCGAGGAGGTGGCGGCGGAAGAGGCGGCGGCAGCGTGGAGAAAGGTTGAGTCAAGGTTTGGAGGTGCGGCGGCTGATATACGAGAGATTAGGACTGTAAGTAAATTGTTAGTATGTCCGAAAATTCTTGTCCAATTTGTTTTTTGCACAGTTTTTAAGGAGAGTTGTTAGTTGTGTAGATTGGTATAAAGTTGTGGGTCCCACAAAAAAGTTGTGTGTAATAATTTATTAAAAAAAAGAAAATAGACAAGAATTTTGAAACAATCCAAAATGAAATAGCGGATAAGAATTTTGGGACGAGTAATAAAGATTCCAATTGTACACTTGGAAAATGATATAAACTGGCTTTCCTTTTTTGGAAAAAGTTTTGTATGTTTATATAGTAATGGTGTGGATTTACTCGTTTGCAAAAACAAAAACAATATATTTATATTGTTTTACTTTTGACTTGTTAATTTTGGTCTATATATTATTTGTCTTTTTAAGAAACAAGACACTTTCTATAAAATTATTCGAAAAGGAAAACAAGACACTTTCTATAAGATGAAGAGTGTAGTTAAATTTGATTACATTATGGAATTTATCAAAAGCATATTCCTGTCATCCATTTCATTAGTCCAAGTGAGAAAATAGGGACAATTAGTAATTTGACTATATTGTGAAAATGTCTATTTTTTTATATTTTGATATTCAAATTGACTATTTAAGAAATGGACCCTTTTATCTTATGCATGTTTAAATGTATAAGTGTTATATTAATTATATCATAATCTATCAAAGGTCCATCACATAAACATTAGATTCAAATTCTTGTATTAGTGCGAAAAAAACTTATCAATCATCTAGATCAATGAACGACTTAGATCAATTAAACTCCTATCAATCCGTGATCAATCAATCAATCACATATCAATCATATTAATCACCTACATCTTTTCATATTAATATAGTTTTATCTACACATCTAGAATCTTCTACAAATATTTTTTTATCTACATATTAATATTTTTTATCTACACATCTAGAAGCTTCTAATAAAACTCGACCCACTTAACCCAAATCTCCGCGACATACCCGATATCCCCTCTCGAACAAGCGGCTCGTGACATAGTTTTCGGACCTACTCGTTAAGCCCATGTTCTGAGTTGGACATATCAATTTTATATATAAAGTTTTATTCTTTAATTTAAAAAGTAATAGTATGTCATTGATGATATCTATATTTGTCTAGATATATTTCTTTTGCGATATAATGTATCGAGCCGAGATGTATCTCCTAAAATTTATTCAAATTCCACTCATGAACATAGTCCACCAACTTTAACTAAATCAAATCATGCTTAAAAGACATTCAATTTTGTCTCATCACTCATTAGATTAATCTTAACTCAAATTATGATTTTTGTGAGTTTTGCGAAATTAAAAACAGCTAATAAATTAATTAATCAGATTCCAACTAATTAGACTTACAAATATAGTTAGCAGTCACGTGTATTTATATTCCAGTCAGCGATAATAATAAAAAAGTAAAATAATTAGATAACGGCTTAAGCGGGGGTTTGAAGTTTGAAACGAATTCGAACAATCGAACCCTTGAAATTTCGTAGGCGAAAGAGGTACGTGGAATTTGAGTTTTTTTTATGTAATCATCGAATATTTTCATTTGAATATCCAGATTCATTGCCTAATCCGCGGTGAATTTCTATTCCCTTTCTGGTTACTGTTTGCTTCATGGAAACGTTATACGACTATGTCGCGCGATTTGCCTCGAATTAGAATGTTTAGATTATCATTGTTATTGTATGAATGACATGAAAAGAAGAATCGCTTATGAAGATGACATAATGTTTAGATTATGTTCCCTAGTTGCCGAACTGGATACGAATGGAGGAAATGAAGTGGTCCAAAAATGACGCACGATAGCTATTTCAAGCCAAAACTAGTTCATGTGTGATGCTTTTTCCTTTTCTTTCTCTGCTTGGTTATTTGAACAAGGGCAAATGTTTCTGTTTGAGTAATGTTTGTGGAATTACGCATGAAATTCTAGGGCACTCGTGTTGTTTGGTTTTTTATCCCTTTTTTTGTGTGTGTACGGTGTACGTAAACACGTCTTTCGTATTTAGTTTTTTTTTCTAGAATTAGGTTATCAGTGTGATTCCTGGAAGTGCCTGAGTTGAATATATCAACAAATTGTAATTGGCCGGTTATTTGTATACAGAGACTGATTGTTGTATACTAAGAGTGCTTGCGAGTGCCTGCATGTATCAACAGATATTCACCAAGTGGATGCAGTTCCTAAACTATTGACAATATCAATGGACTTATTGGATTTGTTTTATTGTAGCATAATTGTTTATCTCATATGGATAATAATTCGATTGTGTTTCATATGGAATGAAACGACAACGGGATAAAGGGAATAAGAGAAGACAAAAATCATGGCATCTTTCTCAGCAACAAACCAGTTAACTCAATAAGACACTTGATTACTTATTCATGCTTAGGCCAATTCACTGCCGGGATCATCATTAAGCTCTCTCAAGCTAGGATAAGGACTGTTCAGCTGCATGTCAGTAAGCATTTGACGAAGCTCTGAAGCTTCTTCTTTGAGTTGCACATTTTCCTGAAGTACTTGGTCATGGCGCTCGGATGCGTGGTTCAGTTTGTCTATGAGCTGGTGGTTCTCATTGCGGAGCCAAACTACTTGTGACCAAAGCTCATCCAGGTGTTTCTGTTTGCGCATGCGCGATCTTCTTGCAGATTCTCTATTTGAAATCATTCTTCTTTGCTTCCTCTCATTTATTATGCTTAATTGTTGCTCATCTGCTTCATCAGATGTTGAGTTACTGCTGAAAGATGTTGCCTGAGGATTGAATTCTTGAACTTGGGGCGTGGTATGGAGTCCATATAAAGTGTTTGGGAATCTGTTAAACTGATAAGCTAATGAGTGGTTACTAGTTAAACCAAAATGGGGAGGATATTGTGTCGAGTTTGAAGGAAGTAAAAAATGAAGCTCAGCAATCTCATTGGGTTGCATTGCTCTAATGGACCTAGGAAGATTTTCTGTGATGAGATTGTGGGTTGAGTTTCTGGGAGTTGTCAGGGAGAAGTCAGCTGGTGGTTGAAGGCAAAGGAAACTAGTGGAAAAGGATGAATTTATAGAACGCCAAAAAGGCGTTTGGTCCCATCTAAAGAAATTAGACTACAGTAAAATTCCTCAAAAATGAGAAAGCAGGACTGTGACACCAACACTGTGTTTGTGCATTTATGAAACATGATGTATAAGTCTATACATCAGGGGTTAATCATGTCCATGTACACAGTGGTTGTGTGAGTATTTAGATGAGATTTGGATAATCTTATGAAGATCAAAAGAAATTAGACTACAGTAAAATTCCTCAAAAATGAGAAAGCAGGACTGTGACACCAACACTGTGTTTGTGCATTTATGAAACATGATGTATAAGTCTATACATCAGGGGTTAATCATGTCCATGTACACAGTGGTTGTGTGAGTAGTTAGATAAGATTTGGATAATCTTATGAAGATCAAAAGAAAAAAATGCTAACATGTGGGGGAGTTTATTATTGGGGGTTGTAATAATTGAGTTATGTGATGTTGTTTGTGGAAGGAATGGGCGAGTAACAAATGGATGAGAAGTCAATTTTTAGAAACGTTTTAGCTGTCAGCCAAAACAAGAATTTTGTACTGAGCATGGGTTTGTAGCTAGCAATATTTAGTGACGCAAGTGAATAGAATGAAACCAGGAAAGAGATTGGGGCAGGACAATCCCTTTTCTAAAAGTGGAAAACTTGCACGAAAGAAATTGGTGACTCAACAACCACTTTTCTGGAAGCATATATAAGTAATTAAGATACATTATAATCTCTACTTTGACGAAATTTAAATATCAGGTGAAACCCCTTCTGTGAGATTTGCATGAAGCATCAGTAACTTACTTTGGTAGAATGGAATGTTTTAGACGTAATATTTGTCACTTATTAGCACGCTTCTTATCTCCTATGCCATCTGGACACTTAAACCACATTTGCTATATTATTGGTAAGGTATAAAGCCGGTTAAGTACCTAGTGTATGACAGTAATTGGCCAGACCTTTTAGCATTTTTTTATTTTTTTTGCATTGTGGAAATTACTAACTGTCTACATTTCATCTGACTGCTGAAAAGTATATTAATTTGATTATAGTGATTCTTTAATCTTTCTAAATTTAATGTTGACCTGCTTCTGTTTTTCCAGTTGATGGTGGACAGAGTTCTCCATTATTTACTAATTTCTCCGTTATTTACTAATTTGACTTGAACTGCTATAGTGCAAAGTTTTCCACCTACATGTATGAGGCATGGATTTCTGGGAATTCTCAGGTTAACTGAATAGTATCAGGAAATTAAAAATTCGAGGTACAAGTATTCTCACTATTATGGCAGATTGTACTGTTGCAACTTTTGTTAAACATTAGGTAGACTTATGTGTGGTGAATATTTCATTGCTTTAAAAGTAGTTGTGGTGATTTACTCTGTACCAAGATAATGTGAAAAGTCCTTAGTTGATGTCTCATGTGTTTATCCATGATAAACTACATATTGAGTCTAATGCTGCAACCATTCAGTGTTTACAGAGAGATTTCTTTTTTGTTTTGGAGCATTTCAGTGTTGATCTGAAATATCAGGTTCGATTTTGACCACACAACCTATTCATTATTATGCATTTTGGAAAATCATGTACGGTTTGTGGTGGGGATGGGAAGGTGATTAATGTATGTGGGTACTTTGAAATGTATTCTTCCACTGAAAAAAGAAGTGTGCAATGCCTCAAGTAGATGAAATTCGTATGGAGTTAATTGCTTTCTTCTGCATATTGGGTTGAGTGGCCTTAGTAGTCAACAATGCCATTAAACAAAATTGGACTCCTCTTTCTTTTCTTGTCTCTTTTGCTCCCCTGTTTTATTTGTTTGCTCTTCGTGTATTTCATTTTCCCTTCCAGGTGAAAGTCTTTTCCGGTATTGGTGATTGATAGGCTGAAGATGATTAATATGGTTGAATACGTACATCTGCCCAACTTTTTTGTCTACTATACTTGTATTTAATATCTTTTGAAAGTGCCTATTTCCTCCATAGGTAGTCCACCGTAATTAACATCACCAACACATCCGTTTTGCTATCCTTGTACATTTCATTCTTTTCTTTTTTCCTTTCCTTTTTTTTTTTTCGTGCATTGCTTCATTTTTTTGTTAGACATACATCCATACACATATTCTTCATCAAATCAAGGTGCATTACTATAAAATTGGTGTCTAAGTTTATGAATTTATCTTGACAATAAGGTAATGCTGCTTTCAGGATGCCTCCAAACATGAAAGGAATCTTCTCCGTATTTTCATCCCCTTTGTTAAAGTTTTTTTCTTGACCAAGTGATGAAATCTAGTTTAATGGTAGACTAATTTGTATACTCTAATAATATGCTTGTCATTTCATTTGCCTTTTTCTTTTATTTTTAGTCCCGAAAGGAACATAAGCATATTAACCTGTCCTAACTGTGATGTATTTGAACCTTTGGGAGTTCTAAATACTCTAATAGATACATTGTTTACACCGCTTGATTTTCATAATTATGATGGCTTATGTGTTGGGTTTGCTTTGTAGGTTGATGGATTGCCAAGCAGTTGATATCAAGCAAGCAATAGTTGGAAAATGGTCGAACTCCGAATGAGTTTATTTTAGTTGCAGGTAAATATCTCAAACACCTAATAATAATTCGATATGTTGCAAGTAATTGATTTCTTCTTATATATCAGGATTCTTATAGGGACGATTTCTGGCAACAAGTTAGCTAAAACATATTTGCAAATTAAAAATGAAGATTTGGAGACGTAAGATTTCCTTTTCTTCTTCCTATCTTTCTCTCCCGCACCCACAAAAAAGATAATACCAGTAATAAAGGGAGGAAAAAAAAAGGAAAAGATGGGGTTGGCTGAAAACAATGGCCTTTTTTGATGTGAAAGAAATGATTAAATACCAATTACCCACTTGAGGCACAATCCCCGTCAGCATATCTTATCTATCTTTCAAAAAATATTGCTAGTATCCCGTGATTTTTACTATTGTAACCTCTTTATTGCCACTTTATTTTGTTAGAAATCATAAAAGATTAGCTGTAAGAGGGTTAGGCAGAGTTGTACCGAGCAGGGGAATCCACTATTTTAGGGACAGCATCCTAAACCAACGGTCAGGGTATTGCACGAAGGGGTGCTGGATTTAACATCTGACTTTGCTCCTTTTTAGAATCTAAAACACACATCTTTTTTTCCAAATGTGAATAGAGACTGTGAAGAGAAAGTGCAGGTGCATGATGATCTCCCCCGGGCCGTAGGTAGCAAGCCCGCGTGGGGTGTTGGGTTCACCAACTTCCCGCCCCAGTGGCTCCATCTTACTTTTGAACCACATGTGTCGACCACACGTCTCGACTTTTTGTTACATAAATGGGGATGGAGATTTAAGGATTGGACGTATAAAAAGAATCAAATACGTAGTTAGATGGAACTCTTCATTTACACAAAGGTTTAGGTGTACCACAATTGTATACCCTTGTGTGTATCACATCATAAGGGTGTCGACACATACGCCACATGTCGACATCTTGTGGTGTGGTACACACAATGGTATACAATTGTAGTACACACAAGCCACTCTACTTCATTTAATTTAAACTCAAAATGAAAATGATGGTGACACTGTGAATGATGATTGGAGATGGAATTTGTGAACAAGATTTGTGAGTAGAGAAAAGTGGATCTTTATGATTTATTTGATAGGAGCAGGGGGTTTTGTTCAGGTGCTCCAGTCCATGATGGGGTTGTCAAATTTGTGGTACTGTCATTTTTTTCCCATATGCAAGCCATTTGTGCACCCCACTATATTCTAAAGTTTTTCTTTCAGGTATTCAAAGCAATTCATTTCTATACAACAATCATGTGTTGATCCCAATCAGTTTTTTGTTTGGACTCGTAGGTGCCCTTTAGCCTTATTTTAGCTTCTTCTCTCTCTTAGCTAATTTTGCGGAGAATAAAACTTTTTTAGATATATTATAAGATTTGAAGATTGAATATGACAACAATATTTCTTAAAATTTTGCTCATATTTTGCATTCCAGTTGTGTTGCATCTTTTATTTAAATGTTGTCTGTATGCTTTATTTACATAGACATGTGTTTAAATTTTTTTATAACGAGGAAAATCCATTGACAAAATCTCAGGTCGACATAGAAATATTGGTGTAGAATCGAATTTGATACCTTTTTGGCACAAGCCCTCCGTGTTCCACTAGTAGGCCACCAATACATGAAAGGTAAACCACAAAAATTATGTGCCATGGTTAGTCATTTTTGTTATCAATTTTAGTTATATTAAAGCTGATGAGAAATTCATTCTATAGGTTGAGGATCATTTAAAATTAGTTTGATTCTCATTTTGATCTTATATATGCCATTTTTATATAGTTGGGTTGTATAAGATCTTATTTTCGGTGAGGGTCGGTGTTCGTGCCTAGACTCTAAACTAGTTATATTGTTGCAAAATTTTATGCAAATCTATTCTTGTCACTTTTCTTTTGTTCTGTAACATATATTGACAAATTACCTTTGTTAAAAGAAAGGTAGTTTAACACCAAAATCCTTTTATATGCGAGCAACTTTAGACACTAAATTTGTTTTTATTCCTTTTCTAAATCATATAGCTGTATTACAATTATTAGAATTTGTTACAATTTTATGGTTTGAATCCTTCATGCTATTGCTAGGTTCAGGCGGCCTGACAAAATCCTATTTCTTCCTTATCATGCAGATATGATAGAGTATTATTGAAGGCTTTTACCTATAATCAAATATACATGATAATGATAAGGTAGCACCTTTTCTTTTGTGAAGGAAATATAAATTTAAGGAGAATTGTTAGTTGTTAGTGAAAAAGTGAGCCCAATAAAAAGTGAGTTGTTAGTTGTTTGTCGAAAATTTGTCATTTTTGAAATGAGATAAGATGAATGGGACAATTCGAAAAGGAAAGCAAGACAAGACGAATGAGACGGATGAAGTATTTCTTAATTGGGTTCTCCTTACAAATAATATTTGATCTTCTTTTTCTTAATACATTAAGACACATGAAATGACATCTTGTTGATCTATGGAACAATATTTAGTTATAGATTTCACTTCTGTCCTTCCTCAAACAACTCACTTTAGCTATTTCCTTGCAGCAGAAAAATTGTAGAAAGACTTGTCCGTATATAACAGCAGGGGCGGATGTAGGGGTGGGCTAGACTGGGCTCCAACCCAGTGCAACCCTAGCTCATAAATTATATTTATTCAGCCCAAATTTATTTTTTAGATATTTCAGTCCATCCCAGTCCAGCCCAAATAATTTGCAAATTTATTATAATTGAAACCCATTTCAACACAAATTTTAATTTGCTAGCCCAAATCCCAAAATCTAATTTTGACAATTTAAAATTTACAAGCCCAAATCCTCACATATTAGAATGAGAAGTTGGTCTTTTATGCTTTTTGGCATTTCACTCATCCTCACAATTCACAAATTGATTTCTAGATCTCACAATTCATAAAATTTAATGTATCTAAGTTTTACTGCTCAGACCCCCGTGGCGGTAATAGGGGGGTGCGTGTGGGTGCGACCGCATCCCCCATTTTTCGTGTCGATGCCGATTTTTATGTGTAAATTTTACGAAAAAATTACTTTCGCACCCCGTATTTTATGAAAATTTAATATATTGAAGCGAATTTAAAAATATATTAGTTTAATGGCCCAACAACAACTAAATTAAATGGTCTAACAATAACAATTAAATTAAATGGTCCAACAAGTCAACAACAATAATCCTATACAGCGAGAATTAAGATATAATTTAGAGGATAGTGAATTAACGACACTTCAGAGGACAGAGGAGGGATCAGGGAGCGAGAGTTAAGCAGACCGCATACTAGGCGTCCGGAGTCCTTACTATTGACTTCCTTATACTCATTGTTACATTATCTTTTGTCTAAAAAAAAATTTCGGGTCTCACACTCCCATCTATAAATCCTAGTTCCGCCCTACAGACCCCCCACTATAGATTTCTAGATCCGCCCCAATATAACAGTTATGATTGCATTAAAAATCTCCATAAATAGTGTTGTTTTAAATATATAAAAATTGGCAGATAAATGAGGTCAGGTCAGCACATCTGTAGAGCAATTAGGAAGAGGATAAGATCATATAATGCCGACGCCTACATGAATCATCTTCTTAAACTTTTGTTCCCACTTTCTAACCTTCGTATCAAATTATTCATAATTTAATACCCATTTTTCGAATATAGTATATTAAAAGATCGATATTTTTTAAGCTAATTTTTCCAAATTGGTGCAGTAATGAGGATTGTGCATATGCATATAGATGGGATTATTAAAATTTTTAATTATTAAGAAGTAGTGTTTTGGAGTTATTGGTAGAAAGAAATGCGCTTACGTAG
The DNA here is from genome assembly GCA_028984105.1 of Lavandula angustifolia. NCBI lineage: Eukaryota > Viridiplantae > Streptophyta > Magnoliopsida > Lamiales > Lamiaceae > Lavandula > Lavandula angustifolia. The sequence continues at coordinate 15,144,733 of CM054804.1, read as the reverse complement.
TTGCTATAAGTTATTTTCTCCACTAACGATGTGGATTCGAAAAGGTGTTTAGCTATTAATAGCAAATGGCAACTGCTTTTCTTCACTAATTCTGGTGTTAACAAAACATTTTGCTGATGTTGATGGTTTTTTCCTTTCCCACTTTCTAATGTTGTTATAAAGTTTAAATCAGATGACGTGTCGCCACGAGCATGCTAGTTTGTCCAGATATTAAAATATTGGAAATTGAAATTCATTGAGTTAATTATTTTTCCCATACATAGTCATAGTTCTTGATTTCTTTGCTCATTTTTGTTTGTTTTTTTAATCTCTAAAACGTGTGAGGTACAAATAGATATATCTTAGGGATCACAATGATGAAATTAAACTATAAGTTGTAGGGTGCTAAATTTCGATTAGGGTTGATATGCACCCTTTTGCTTGGACAGATTTAATGTTGTGGTGGCTTAGACATACTTATTTTCCCTTCCATATATTTTCTTGACATGATAAGAATAAAATCATTTTATGATAAATGAAATAATTAAGAATATCTTTTGAAATCGACAATCGGTTTGGAGTTTCTTTTCATCTAGTAGAAAAACAAAATTAAATTTCTTAATGACAAGAAAAATTTACAATCTCTAACTAAGATGCACACTGGATAATTGAATCCTACTCGTGCAATAGTTTTTAACCACACATAATGCTTTAAGTGACAAATAGTGCATGCAACTGTCGTGTCGTGTTTATAAAATCATGGCAGGTCTGATCCATTAGATATTGTTAATAAGAAAGAAAAAGAAGTAAATTGCTTTAGATATATATTGTAAATCTGATTGATTAAACAGTTGGAGCCATCTAGACTTTTCCATTCCATAAATTAAAATAATGGTGCATCCTATCCGAAATAATCACTTTAAACAAGATATATAGTGCAATTAGATTTTTTTTTATATTTTATTTTAAAAAAATAGATTTACTTTAGGTGGGTGTTTCTTTATTAGCTTCATCTTCATTAGAACGGGAAGAAGTCAAAACATAATTACATATTTAATACTAGAATGATTGAGGCAATAATCTTGAGCCCCCACCTCTTAAAAATATCTTAGTGGTATTAAAATGGCGGGTTGAAATGCCATTTCAATAATCATGGCTTTCTAGAGGGACTAGGACTAATAAAGTGTTTTTTTTTTTCTGACTAGGAGGTGTTTTAGTCTGGAAAATCATGGCTTTCTTTCGCTACAATCTGTTACACTTTGGGCTCCCACTTTGAAAATTGGACCATACTCACCCAAATACTAATCATTCCTGTAGAATCTTGTAAACCTCCAACATTATTACCCCTCGTGTGTCGATTTGATGTATTATACAAGCAAATTGAAATCGGCCTTTTTCGCCCTACTATCAATGAAAAATACAAACTAAGCTTCATGTTTGTTTTTCTGTTCAAATTAGGTATAATCCATAATGGTTCGGATTTACAAGGTATTGATATGTGGAACATGTTGCCCACATTTTTTAATAAAAAAGGTCACATGTCAATAATCTTGCAATACTAATCACCCAAACCGCGAACATGAGTTGGGTTCACAAAACAACTTGGTCACGAATATTTTGATGCTACTATTAGGGCACTTCCTCCAGGCTCCAAGGGACATTTTAGGCAAATGTGTAGGAGTTTGTAGTTGCCCAAGTTTATAAATAAACTATTTATACTCAAATATCATACCTGTCTACACTTAAATGTCATATTTACCCACAACAAAATTTCCCTTGGTTAGTGCTTCAGACAAGCTAAGGTGTAGATAACCAAATTTGGTCAGCCCACAAGAAACTGAGCAGATCTACGGTAGATCACCAAATTAGCATATGCAAGATCTGGTCTTATGTTAATTTTCAACTAGTACAAAACAGCCCTACTAAAAATTTCGTGTTGAAATGTGTATTTGGCAAATGAAATTGAATTTATTAAAGAGGATGCTTTCCATATCATACACAAAGAAAGAGAATTACTAGATATGTAACATTCATAGAAAAACTAAATGAATCCAACTCAACGTAACCATGCACCAAATGATATATGTCCTCAAACTTCTAAGTTTCAACCCAAGGCACAAGATGCGATTTACTGAATTATCACAATTGTCTTGAATAAAGAATGTGAAGTCATCAGCATCCAGAAGAAAGTTCATGTGTAATGTGTATAATCAAGTAACTGAAATCTTCTTCCATATTCGCCGAAAGTTCTGCAAACAAGTCCTACACTACTTTCCAGACTAAAACACCTCCAAAGTCCAGAACCCATATAATTCCAGAAGCTACCAATCTGGTTCTATATCCTGATCACTAATAGGCAATTAGCATACTGAACAATTTTTCAAAAGTTCAATACCAGCACAAACAAAAGAATGCCAAAAGCACCAAGAAGAACCCACACCATCATGCTTCTCACTATCTCTATGATTTTTTAAGAGCTTGTAGCTATATCCTAATGCTGAACCATAATAGAAGGTTCATGTTCAGTCGTTGGATCCATATATGATATAACTTCTAATGTAATATCCAGAACTCACCACTTTTAATATGTACAAGCCAGGAAAGGAGATACATGGTTTATCTAACCATATTCTAGAGGACTGTAAAGCTTTTCAAGGCAGAAGTTCAAAATTGTACCTGACCTCAAAATCATCAAACACGGTACCACCACTTCCACTGCGAATTCTCCCATTCTTCCTCTTCTCATAGTCAGCATCATCTGTTGGCAACTCATGTCTACACACCGGGCATGTATTCCTTATACCGAGCCATGGCAAGATACACTCCCCATGGTACAGATGGGTACAAGGCATCTTTGTCACCTTCTCCCCCACTGCAAACTCATCCTTACAAACAGCACAAGCAACACTGCTACTATTCTCATCAACATCCTCCTTTGTCAACACCAAGGAAAGCAGATTCTCCACCACGGACTTTGAAGCCGGAGGACTACCTTTTGATGCATTTTCATTATCAGCCAACTGCCCAAAAAGGGCATCATATTCCATGGTCAGAATATAATCTTCGGGACGATTGATATGCATAATTTCACCCCCATTGATGCTATCTTCTTCCTCATTATCAAAATCAAGATTCCTCTCTAGGTTATTCACTGCCAATAGAACTTCCCATTCTATGTTACGCCCTACCTCCGCCCCTTCACCATCATCACCCAAGCTGGAATTCTCAATATCCGAGGAAACTGAAATTTCTTCAATTCGATTAATCACTAAATTGAGATTTTCCCTCTCATCATATTGAACTCTCTCACTAACCTCCTCCCATTCAAACTCTTCTCTCTCATTCTCACCTGTGTGATACCTATGATTCCGAACTCCGAAAACGTTATAGTTATCATCTTCATCATTAATAAACCCTGCATTTACCTCGAATTGCTCGGAATCAGACTCCGAATCCATGCTGACCACCCGAAGTCCCATACTTGACCCGAGGCCTGGCCCGAACCCCAACTCCATGTCTGGCCCCTCCACTCGGCGCGAATCCATCTCCCAAACTAGATCCTCCGTTGCGTGCGAATACCGAGGCTCGAACAGATCTGTGACGTAATTCATCTCGTCGTCTTCTTCGCCGCCGATGAAGAAGCAATTAGGGTCCTCGTACTCGCACCCCAGGTTTTCGGTTTCTGAGTTCAAGTCAAACCCTAGATCAAAAGACGTCGCGTAATCGTCGAAGAAAGAGGGATTTGAGGAATTGTTCGGCGGGGAGAACGAATTGAATTCGAAAACGACAGGACGAGGTTGGTTGTAGAATTCTTCTTCCTCGTGCACGGATTCTTCCTGGCCGGACCCACTCGTACTCGGGACTTGCCGCTGGGACTGCGGCGGCGACCGGCGGTGCCGGTGGAGATTGGAGACTTCTGCCATCGTAGCAATTTTGCTGTTGGGAAAGTGATGCGGTGGTTCTTGTTTCTTAATTAATTTTTTCTGGAATTTAATTTATTTTGATGGTACTTTATTAACCATTTTTTAAATTTTCTTGACTGTTTCTCTGATAATTATTACTATTAAAAATTAATTGTGTATACAAATAGTAATTTTTCTTATTAGCTCTAAATTAGGTTTGCACTGAATTCGAACTAATGATCTCGACTAATTTTGTTTACATATTTCAAAATTATTATAGTAATTTTCCGAATTTTAATCAACTACACGTAAATCTTAATACAATAATTCAAAAGAAAAAGAAAATTCCCATAAAATTTTATTCACGTGTCTTCATCTTCATCATTTCGTTTTGTTATTTAAAACAGAAACCATTCTTCATTCAAAAACTTTCAATCAAAATAGTCGGAAGCACAGACACCAAATCGCGCCCTCTCATGTTTTTGGAGGTTACCGCTCTCTCGTGAAAACGAAGGTGACCCCCAAAAAGCAAAACATCCACTGGAAAAGACACATTTGATCGTCGTTCCATCGGTAAGAAATTGTTGCTGTTCGTTTACTGCTTGCAGACAAATTTAGGTTTGATTTTTATTCGAATTGATATGTTTTAACACTTCATTGTTATATCCATGTACACATTCGTGAAAAATTTGCCTCAGAATTCTCCTTTTCTTCTCTACATTCTATCTCTAATTGCATTCCTCTGTTTATGCGATTTTGCTAATCGAGTTTACGTTGTTAATTATTTGTGGTGGATTATCCTGTTGCTGGTTTTGACTGCTTTGTTTTTCTGATTTTTTGGGCTGCTGGGTTTTATTTGTTTTGTGAGAATCAGCCGAATTTCCGGTTTGAAGAAAATTGATTTAAGTTTATTTCTGAATTCCATGGACAGATCTTTTATAACCTACAAGGAGTCAACAGTTTGTCGATTGATTGACAAAATTAAGTCTGAAAATGACGATTGTGAATCTTAATCATACCAAAGTGTCAAGGAATAGCAAGCAATCAATTGTTGACGAGAGATCCCCATTGCTGCCCTTCAAGCATGGGGAAGATAGTTTCGATGAGTTCAATGGAGCTTCTTTCAGCGGGGCAGTGTTCAATCTATCCACCACAATTGTTGGTGCCGGGATCATGGCTTTGCCTGCAACCATGAAGGTGTTGGGACTTATCCCGGGGATAGCTGCAATCATCTTTACGGCATTCTTGACAGATGCCTCCATTAAGTTCCTGCTTAGGTTTAGTAGGACAGCAAAGTCGGTTTCTTATGCAGGACTCATGGAGAATGCTTTTGGAAATACTGGCAGAATATTGATTCAACTCTGTGTGTTGGTTAACAACATTGGCGTGCTTGTAGTGTACATGATTATTATAGGTATGCGTCTTCATTGATTTTGAGTCGTTTGTGTGTGCATATTATTATCTTTAATTTGAGCCAATCTGAATCTTTAAGGATGTTTTATTTGTTGAAGGTGACGTGCTTTCTGGAACAACATCGAATGGAATTCACCATACTGGTGTTCTGGAAGGTTGGTATGGAGAACACTGGTGGACTGGACGATTTTTCGTCCTCCTTGTAACCACACTTGCCATATTTGCACCACTGGCCAGCTTAAAAAGAATTGGTGAGTCCTTTCTTGTTAAGTCTGCATATTGATTGGTAGTTGATACTCACTGCAATCTTCAATTATTTGATGAAACTATAGTATGGCAGAGTTGATGAACACATCTGCCAGTACATTTGATTAATGGAGTACACACATAAGTGAGATTCCATCATAGCATGCTTTTAAGAAATCCATACTTATTCTTGTTGATTGTTTTATTAATTTATTGCTCATAGTTTTTCGAAATATCATTTAATCTGAGTGTTTCCCATTAATGTGAAACTATGAAGCATGTGTGATCTTGAGTCTCAGAAGAAACTAGCTAAATTCTTGTATTTTTTCATCATCCATATGTTTGCAATTAGATTGTATTTTCCTTTTATATCTACTACTCAGCTATATTATTCTTACGTTTATGTTTGCAGATTCATTAAGATACACATCTGCATTATCGGTTGCACTTGCTGTTGTCTTCCTTGTCATTACTGTGGGGATTACCCTCTTCAAGTTGATAAATGGAACCGTCCTAATGCCTAGATTGTTTCCGGAAGTTACAAATCTGACCTCAATCATCAATCTTTTTACTGTAGTTCCTGTTCTTGTCACTGCATACATCTGCCACTACAACAGTAAGTGATGAACGTTCAACTGTCTTGCATTCTGCTGCCTTTCCATGTAGGAGGCCCATAAGATGCTTGTTTTGACAACATGCTTGTTTTGTAGTTCATTCAATAGACAACGAGCTTGAGGATAACATGAAGATAAAGGCAGTAGTCAGAGCTTCCCTTGCCCTCTGCTCGGGTGTGTACGTAATGACCAGCATCTTCGGATTCCTCTTATTTGGTGATGGAACTTTAGATGATGTATTGGCCAACTTCACCACTGACCTTGGAATCCCATTTGGATCCGTGCTTAATGATGCTGTGCGCGTTAGCTATGCAGCACAGTTGATGCTCGTCTTCCCTATTGTGTTTTACCCACTGCGGATCAACTTAGATGGCCTCCTTTTTCCATCTGCCAAGCCTCTGACTTCAGATAATGGGAGGTTTGCATCACTCAGTGCTGGCCTCATTGCTGTTGTCTTTGTCGCTGCAAACTTCATAGCGAGCATTTGGGACGTGTTCCAGTTCACGGGAGCAACTGCTGCCGTTCTCATCGGTTTCATCTTTCCAGCTGCCATTACTCTCCGGTTAGTCAATAATTTTGATTCTCTTGGATTCATCAGATTATATATTTCATCAAAATGTTGTTGTTGTTGTTTGTGCAGAGATCGATATGGCATATCGATGAAGAGGGATAGGGTGTTGGGTATTATCATGATCATCCTTGCTGTCTTCTCTAACATGATAGCGATATATAGTGATGCATATGCATTGATCAAGAAAGGCCATCATCGGGATTGAAGAATTAGCTTCATCAATCTGCTTAGATTAGATGTTGAGGAGTCTTTTCTTGAAATGTACAGGAGTTCGTTATTTGTAGAACCCCTACCCCAGTGTGTTGCGTTTTTGATTTGCTGGGCTTCTAATGCGTATAATATAGATGGTGTATATCATTATTTCTGGCTGTAGTCGAACTACAGTCTCCTTTTCTAAGACTAGCGATATTGAAATTTGGAACCCTAATTTAAATGGTTTTCTTCTACTTTGGTTACCATTTATACAAATAACCAAAAATAAGTTTGTTGGTGTTATTTAATTATTAATTTAAAAACATAAAAAAGGTTAATATTTTTATTAAGGTAATTATCACTTTCCAAAAATAATTGCCCTTCTTGATTTATTATTTTTATACTAGTATATTTGTTTGAAAAAAATTTAGAACTTGCGATGAAAGCAAATTGCGAGGGTTGTTAATTCGTAGGCCACATTTGGTCGGTCCCAATTCACAGGTCCGATCCCTGCACGGTTGCACCGCCATCAACATCCGAATCAATGGACGTTCCTAGAAACCCGAATACCGACGAACCGGAACGCGGCTGCCGATCCATCTGAAGTAGAAGCCGAATTAAAGCCTCCAATTAGTGATACAGAAAATCTTGGTCAAGATTCTAGTTCTGGCGACAATCCGAGTAATGGCGTCTCTGGTAACAGAGAAAGGACAAAGGAGCAGCCGAGTAGTGAGTTGGCAAGATTTAATATGTGGTTTGGATAATAGAAGAAAAACACGAAGTATTCAATTTTGAAATGTTTTACATTCTTACTAAGGAGAGGTGATCTTTTTATTTGTGTTTTTCTTGTTGCTTAACCTAATTTAAGTTCCTAATGAGATTATCATGAGGATTTTCTTTGAATTACATTACATCTCTATTGTGATATTTGCGATGTTGTGCTAGAGCATCCTACTATTTCTCGATTTATTTGCCTTGAACAAACCTCAAGTTGAAGCTTTTAGATGATTTATTTGGCTGAAATATATAGCTATTTTCATCTGTTTACTTTTCTCAGTGTCCTCATGAGCAATCTATTTTCAATCGTTAATGTTGTCATTTGATGGATGGATGGATGGATGGTTACTTGTGCTTGGATGATCGATCTAACGTTATGTAGTAGTAGTTAGTTTCTTCTACTCACCTGTGATTTTTTAATTTGAGGTTGATTATGGTCCTGTAAGAATGTATCCATACACCATTTTTAACTGCTTTCCAGTTCTTCAGAGTTCAAGAGCAGCACACATAAACAAGAACCAGGTACAATTTTCTTAACTCTCAACATCCATTACAATTTTGACATCATGTCCTTTGAATTTGTATCCGATTCGGTTAATGGAGACGATGATCGGCTCTACGCGATGGTAATCGGGTTTTGCAGACAAGTTTCGCCTAAAGTCGGAGAATGTTGATTTGCTTAACGAATCTGCTCATTTGTTGGATTTTTTGTGCAATTTGACAGTTTTGGGATTTCAACGGTCTGAATTAACACTGGATAACGACGAACAGAGCAGGAATAAGAATAACGACGGCGTTTCAATAGAAACGACGCTGTGCAGTTTGATGAAGAGGATAGTGTTTTCAAAGCCTATCAAGCTCCTCCTCACGCTACCATGGAAGATAATCTCAAATCTCCCCGGCGTGATAATATTGAGGCAGATCGAGTACTCGTGTTTTTCGCGAGAAAAAAACGAGAATAACAACGACAACAACGAGGTTAGAATACATCCATTAATGGAGGAAATACTCCGTAACCGAACTCACCTCCACCGGAGTGAAGTCTTTCCGACGGAATCCGGAATCTCCGGCATAAACTTCGACGGCGAAACAGCTATTTTACACCTTCCAGTAATCTCAATCGACGTGAACACGGAGGTCGTGATGGGGAACCTCGTCGCCTACGATGCCTGCGGCGGCGGATCACGGCCGTTGATCTGCCCGCGCTACACGGAGCTGATGAACGAGATCATCGACAGCGAGGAGGACGCGAAGATTCTGAGGGAAAACGGCGTTGTTTTGAACCATTTGAAGAGCGATCGAGAAGTGGCTGATCTGTGGAACGGCATAAGCAAATCAGTTAGATTGACGAGAGTGCCCTTCCTGGATTGAGTCATTGAAGATGTGAATGGTTACTATGATGGGACATGGAAGGTTAGAATTGGAAAGTTTTTTAATAGATATATTTATGGGTCTTGGCAGTCTATGGCTTCCTTGTGGGTTTGCAAGCCTTCTGCTCGCTCTTCGGCTGCGCTCGTCTGTTTTTCCGACGTAATAGAACAAATTGATTGTTTTTCATTAAGATGATATAGCGGTTTTTAAAATTTAAAAAAAAAAAAAAAGAAGAAAAATTGCACTGAAGGTGTTTCTCGAGTGATCGAATCACACCAACATGGACAACAATTAGGATTGTCTGTTTATACAGGATGATAACGCAGAAGACAAACGTTCTTTGTATACAAGGGAAATATGAAAAGTTTATCATTGATACAATCCGCAAGTACAATACAACCGCACGATTCATTTAACGACCTAAAATATACTTTTCTGAAAGAACTCAAATATGAAAAACTCTGGATTGTGGATCACTTATGCCATCGCAATGAATGCAATGCTTGCTCGATTTTTCTACCAACCACCACCCTTTGTTTGGTCGTTAGTTGCCAAATACTCCTTCTCTCCCGTTATTTGTGGCTTATTTTTTCGATTGAGATGTCCCATTAAAAGTGGTTCGGACCCAATTTGGCAAAAAATTATTATCTTCTCTATAACTTTATCAATTTTATTTCCAATTTTATCATTCACTCTCATTATATAATTCATTTTCTCTCTCCTACTTTAACATCCACTTTCTCACTATCTTACTTATATCTTCTCTCTCCTACTTTATCACTTACTCATCTCTCATATTTTATTATTTATTTTCTTAATAACCGTGCCGAAAAGTTTTAATGCGCTTATAGTGGGACGGAGGAAGTAGGTATTATTAATAGCTTTCGGTAAGCAAAAACGATGAAACAATTTGTTTGAATCTCGCCGTTGTGCGTGAGTTTGGTACGTATAATTAGTTTAGGGTGTTGTATATTTTCTGGATTACAATCTACTATTGCATAGAATCAATGTTATCTAATGAGCACCTCGAATAATAGCTATGGATTTCTCTCGTCATTAAAAAAATAACTTCTTATTCTAATACTACGAGACAATTGATCTACAAATGTAACAAGTGAGTGTATATATAAACTTAGATCTTTCTTATTACAAGAAAAGCAAATGGGAATGTATGAGAAGAATATCAATTTATTACTCCCAAAGCTTGATCCTAAAGGAGAAGTATAGAAGGGTAAACCTTACATTCATGTAGGCTTCATATTCTTGAACATCAAATCCCACTTGATCTCATCAGCATTACTAGACCAACACTCCTTATCCGGAGAACGAACCGAACCTATTTCAAAGCGGCCATTCCACGCGTTCGCCACACGCCCAGCCTCCAACTCAACCCAAACCAAGCTTCCGCTCGAGCACGAGCTCCGAGAGGGACTCCCGTTTGTCAGCATCAAGATCCGATGATCCGACACAAATCTATCGGCACCGTTCCCCACCATCCACCATTCTGTCTTAGCCGGTGGCACCACCCTCAGGCGCGTGTTCCTCTGCAGCATCGCCACCTTCCACCTCAAACTACTGCTCCGTGCTGGCACGACGGAGAGAGGAAGCTGTGATGTTGCACCAAGGATCTCACATTCTTCACTATATAGTTCTTGGTTAGCTTGATTGCAAACAAGAACCAAAGAACCGGAATTACACTTCTACCCTTCTTCCTTCTTGCTAGTTTGAGTATCTCTAACCTGTGTTTGGCTATGGAGACACCCATGCTCTGCAGAAACTCATGGCTGAAGAAGGCGATATCCTCTTGGCTGAGCTCGTTGTGGGTGTAGGTGAGGGCGTATTCGTAAACAAGAGACGGATCAAGGTGGGTTTTCGACAGCCAAGTGAACCAGTCCATCTTTACCTGGTCTTTAAGAGATGACTGTTTAATCTACAAATGTTGAAGGAAATGTAGGAGAGGGAGGAAAATGGCAAGTTTGAGGCCATTTTGGAGTTATGGGTCCAAATTTATTATTGGGTGGTAGTTGAACTTGAGAGTGACAAAAGACTAAAAAGTGGTCTTGCCCTATTTAAGGCCGTGTTCCTCTCAAAAGTTAGGGAAAGTTAGTAGTCACACTTTCCTTTTGCCTTAGGAGTGTATGCTAAGGCATTCTTTGGAGAAAAATCTTGCTTTGTAGGGCCACGCCTTCACAAGCATTTCAATCCATACTTGTAGATGACTACTCCCTCCGTCCCGTTATTTGTGGCTCAATTGGTTTCGGCACGGGAATTAAGAGAGTAGATGATAAAGTATGAGAGAGAGAGAGTAGATGATAAAGTATGACAGAGAAGATGAGTAAGATAATGAGAGAGTATGAGAGAAAGATGATAAAGTAGGAGAGAGAATGTAATAAAGTAGGAGAGAGAAGATGATAGAGTAGGAGTAATTTTTTATCAAATTAGGAAAGTGGGCACAAATAATGGGACACACCTTTCGGAAAAGTGAGCCACAAATAGCGGGATGGAGGGAGTATATACTAAAATAGGCGACGAATAACGCGTTTAGATCATAAAAACCTGAAGTAAGCATTTCAATCCATACTTGTAGATGACTATATACAAGGTAGATGGTTGGCCTAATTTGCTAGCTAGTTTTGTGCTGGCAAAAGGATCACATGATCAACTACCAATTTGTAGTTAGGTTCTCAACATGGAGTGTGTGTTTATAGATAAAAATCAAATCAAATTATTCTCAACAAGTTATATCATAAGCATATTACAACAACTCATTTAAGGACAAGAAAACTTAAAGAACTCATGAATATTGAATTTCATTTAGATATAAGTGACAAAGAAGTAAGATGAGGCATCCTGGACATATAATTGCAGTAAATGAATGCATCTAATGGGACTAGCAGTCTAGTATACAGACAACAAATCAAAAACAAGAAATAATCAAGTTTTCTATAAGGAGGAAAAGGATTATAGAAGGTACGAACTCATGTTGTCCGGTCCTGTTTTGCAGCATCGTGTCAAGAACAGTCTTTGGAGAAGAGCAGATAAACCAAGCTTCTTCTTCTCGAATGCTAATTCTCAACAGTATTAGGCCGTATGAAGGCGAAAACTTCATGATGGGAGTCATCAAGAATCGCTATTTAAGGTGTAGATATTGCCAATGACTCCAGCGATACTGACTATAATAGCCAATGTCAACATGAACCAACACACGAGCCTCTCCAAACGGCTTAGTTTGTTCCCTTCTTTGCTCAACCTTAATGCAACCAGAGATGGAAAGGTGAAACCTAAAGAGACTGCTGTTGTTGCTCCGGTGAATTTAAAGGCTGTCCAAATATTTGGGATCATAGTCGAGCCCAAATATATAAGCGCTAAGAGAACGAAAGTTAAGACTAAGCATCTCTTCCTGCTCTCGGATAGAGGATTCAATCCATCGAAAATCAATGTATCAACCGTTTGTCTGAAGGAGAAGTGAATCACTGGGAAGACTAGAACCAAATGGAAAATGTAACCTATACGAACAAAGTAGTTCAAAGCAGTGCTAAATTGAATTCCAAGATCCTTATCGAAGTTAGTAAGCACATCAGATTCGGTATCTTTCCCGAAGAGTAAGTAGCCAGCTACAGCAGTAGAAGCATACACAGCCACACATATTGCAGTTGTGATCCTCCCCACTAGGTACATTTTACTAGGAGAGCGTTCCCCAAGCTCGTTATAGATTGGTTGCACGTTAAAGTGGCAAACATAAGCATTCGACATGATGGGAATCACTACAAGTAAATCAAGAATCGCCTTCTTGGACCCGAAATCAGGTGCCATCCTAGGGGGCTCGATTTTACCCTCAACAAGCTTGATCAGAGCAACGATAAACACAACGACTACAAAGACGATTGCAAGAGCAACGGAAGCTGCTGAAGTCGTGCTTAACGAATCAATCTTATCCAAAGTGCATAATGGTGCAAGAAATAGCACAAGAACAATTAGAATCACCATCTTTCTATGATCCCAAAAGCCATTACCCCACCATTGATCCAAAACGCCCATGTGATGAAGCGATCCAGACATTACGTCCCCTATGATGATCAAATACACAACCAAAACACCAGCATTGTTGACAATTATGCAGATTTCGGATAAAGTTCTAGCAGTCTTACCCAATGCAGCTTGAACAACTTCACCATATGAGGTTGCTTTACATTGAACTGCAAACCTAACCAACAACTCCACGCTGATTTCAGAAATAATACCCATTAAGAATATCAAGATTAGACCCAAGTAAAGGCCCAGAACTTTCATTGTGGCTGGTAAAGCCATAATGCCAGCACCAATAATAGAAGTGGTGAGATTGAAAACAGCACCATAAATCCCAGAATCAGATTTTCTTTCACCGAAAATTAGGGGTAAATCATCCAAATCAATCCCATCTTCTTCATCCAAAGGGTCCCCATTTTGGGAATTTAAATACCCATTTCCATTCTCGGGATGGATCAATCTGAAAGCTTGGGTTTTTAATTGAAAACTCTCATCTTTAGCCTCTAATTTCGAGTAATTGCTATCCATCTCTGTTTCTCTCTCAACATATACACAAAATCTCTCTCTCTCTCTCTCTCTCTCCCCCTTCTAATTGTAATGCGAAAAAGAAAAGCAAAGAAACCGTGAAACTTACGGAAGATTTCGAGGTGGGGATTGTTGAGATTCAACAATGGACTGATTTTGGTAGATGAGGTTTGCAGATCTCAGCGCGAGTCAACGAAGAGCCAATGGGATGAGCAGGAACAGAAGATTTAGCCAATTTATCGTTCTTGAATCTTTATTTCTGCTGCTTTTCTATTGGAGGGGGATTTCGCTCTTTTTCAACTTCTTTTCTTTCCATAGTTTTATGGGAAGGGCTTGTTAAATTCATAATCCCATTTTCCGCCTTCTATTTTTCAGGAGAATTTCACTTTGCCCCCCTTCAAAGTTTGATTTGGTCAGTTTTTTCTTTAAATATTACAAATTGAGAACTTTAAGAATACTATACTCAATTGAACTTATATATTTATTTTTACGTATAAATCAATTTTAAGAATATAAAATTCAGGGTAAGACTATAATGAAAACTGCAAGCAGTATACGATTTCTTTCTAAACGATCTTATTCCATATTCACAAAAATATACTCCCTCCGTCCTAATATATGTAGTTCAATTGATTTTGGGACGAAAATTTAGGAATTAGTGTTATGTAGTGTATTGTTTGATTTTTTGATAATTAATTTTGGACCATATAATTTTTATCTTTTTTATAAGTGAGCCGACATTCATTTCGGAAAAGCCAATCAATAACATTTGAAAAACTTCATTCTATCCGTGTAACAATTAAGTGTGCCTTGATTGTATCTTAATATGATTGGAGTAGAGTAGGCCAATCAATAACATTTTGTTAGGTCTAATTCTTAACATTACGCTTATCTACGGAAAAAGACGAAATAAAATAACCTTCATTATAAATAATAAAGAAAAATTATGGACCCAAGAGATCCATGATGGCTGACCAAAACTAATCCCATACAAGAAACTTAAAAAAAAAAAAAAAAAAAAACTAGAAAGCTAGCTAGCTGTCTTTAAGACAAACAAAACCATACATGTTTGAACTATGACAAGGATCACCTCCATTACAATTATCAGCTGATGAAAATAAGCAAAATCTAACTACGGCTTAACTTAGAAATTCCCCATAGGCGAAGCAAGTCAGATAAAATAGATTATCTCAAGATGATGGTTTAGAGTTTAAAGAGCAGACCGCCATGAGTGGCAAAGAAGGGAGCAAACACAAGTGACTCAACTGCCATCAACTTGATGAGGATGTTCAGAGATGGACCTGAAGTGTCTTTCAGTGGGTCTCCGATGGTGTCGCCGATTACAGCTGCCTTGTGCGGTTCGGATCCCTTCGGTCCTAGTGTTCTTGCATGCCTCGATGTACTTTCTTTGCGTTGTCCCAGGCACCACCCGTGTTGGATGCCGATATCGCGATCTGTACAAGGCAAACGATAAGTTACAATGTCAGTATGTTGTGTTTGATGTGTACGACCCGTAGACGACCTATGACTAGACCCGGCCAATCCGGTTTCCGGTTCTAATCGTCGGTATTGGACCGTTGATTTATTATTATGATAATTATAATTAAGGTTACGGGTCCGAGAACCTTGGAACCAGAACTGAACCGTCTGCACACGGCGCACAGTTCCAATTCAAACCGCCGATTAGTTTTTTGTCCTGGTCGACCTGACCTATTGGGCTTCGCTTAGTCATCGAGTCTAGTATATGAATACTCGTGTAATTGCAAATCCTAATTGGTGTCAATCTAGTGGCGTCATGCAGATCACACTGGCCGAACCACGTAAATTTGTGTCTTTTATTCTTGTGATTGCTCGTGTGTGCGATTCAATTCTTAATAGCATGCAAAAACCTTTAGATTAATAACGAACTTCAACGAGGAAAGAAGGTCATACCTGAACGCCGGAAACGAGCGAGCCGGCGAGAACACCGGAGAGGGTCTCGACGCCGAAAAACGTGCCAACGATGAGAGGGGTGAGTATGACAGACTAGGGCACCAGGGGGGAATCATTTCCTTGATAGAAGCATCGGTAGAGATCTTCACACACGTGGCGTAGTCCGGCTTGGCAAGACCCTCCATGAGACCAGGAATGGTGTTGAATTGCCTTCTTACTTCCTCAACCATCTTCAAAGCTGCACTTCCCACACTCTTCATTGTCATGGCGGAGAACCAGTACGGAAGCATGGCTCCGACGATTAGTCCGATAAAGACTTTTGGGGTCAAAGTACATCAACGGAAGAAATTGATGCACGGCTCACAAAGGCACCGAAAAGGGCTAATGAGACAAGTGCAGCCGATCCGACCGCAAAACCCTAATAACAATTTCAAATGGTTATGGTTATGATTACGATTATTAACCTAATCATATATGATATTCTTGAATTCCTTTCCGATAGCAGCAGTAGTGTTCCCGACAGCATCAAGGGCGTCGGTTCTCTCACGGATCCGGTGGCTCATGCCGGCCATTTCAGCCATGCCTCCGGCGTTGTCACTGATGGGGCCATAAGCATCAATGGCTAAACCGGTAGCTATTGTGCTTAGCATTCCCAGAGCTGCTACTGCAATACCATACATAGCAGCGAATGTGAAACTGACGAAAATGCTAATTGCAATGGCGAAGATGGGAATGATAACTGATTTGTATCCCAAAGCAAGGCCGAATATGACATTTGTTGCAGCACCGGTTCTGCATGAATCAGCGACGTCTTGTACAGGGCTGCACGTAAAGATAACATAAAACGAGCATAGTATTAGTTAACAAACAAACTAGTATAAAAAAGAAAGTTGAAGATAAGGCAGGAAGTCATATGCACCTGTAGGCATTGCTGGTGTAGTATTTCAGTCACAAAACCAATTATAAGTCCAGCCCATAGACCAACACAGTACAAACACAAAGGAATAGCTGCCTGTAATATACTATTGAGTGAGTTCTAATGTAAAAACATACAACTAATTTCAGACAGATCCAAGATGTAATAACTGAACACGTAGAGCCTAGAATGATCTTTAATCACAGTATAAGTAGCATATTTTACCAGTTTCTGAACACCGAAATTGAAAATTTCGGTGTTCAGAAACCGGAGAGGACAGAGGTGATAGCACCAAGCAAGAAGGAAATTGTACTGAAGACAGCAGTTGCAAGAGCCGGCTTGCAACCCTTCTCCTTATCATAAGTGCAAGGCCTGCTACTTGTGCTGAAACCCTCAAATGAACCCAGGAACAGGAAGATGAGGATTGCAAAAGCAACCATGAAAATTCCGACATACTGGTATTCCGTAAACAGGAAAGATGTTGCACCTATAAAACCAGAAATAACATTAGTTTCAACTAAGCCTAAAGTGAACTCATCATGTTTAACTCGACAACATAAACAAAACAGAAGTTAAAACATAATCAGAGCACTGAATAGAAACACTTGCCACTAAATAAAGAATGAGTGCCTCCAAAACCATCTAACAAAGCAAAAATGCTCAGTCACATCAGCATCTAATCTTACATTATGCACGGGTCCCAGATCTCATATCACCGTATAGAATATAATACTATCACTTATGTTATGTAAGACCCTTTATTCTTCAAACAAAATCTTTTCTGAAACAGTCAATATTTTTTTCCTGCAGCAGGTAATGAATATACTCTTCTGTTTTTTAATTTACAATATCTTCCCAGACAAAAAAAGAGTATTACAGACAAAATCGCATAAAATAGACCAGAGAGCACAAGTACCCCACATGCTTTATAAAAAAGCAAATGAATACTGACTTTTTTATTCATGCAAGACAGTAGAAACCAACTCCCCTAGTTAGTTATCCCTGGAGTATGGGTGCAGCAATAAGAAATTCATAGAATCTTCCCAAGATCTAGGTAACATGGAAAATTAAATATAGCACAGCGGCAATCACCGAAACGTAACGTAAGACAATAAGATCCGTTTCAATTCCTCAATTAGTGCAAAATACTAAACCACAACATCAGAAACCGGAGTTCATGAAACCCTAAGCTTTGCATCTGCCGCCACGATAATGTTACGGGAAACAATCCGATTTTCCCAAGCCACCGATTAAAACAGGATGAACCAATTCACAAATAAAAATAATATGCGGAAATTAAATGCACAAGAACACCAAGAATTTTTACGTGGAAAACCCAATTGGGAAAAACCACGGGACCTAGTCCGACAAAATAACTCCACTATGATAATAAAGAGTTACACAAAATCAATCCGGTGACTCCGGACGATATAAGTACCAATCTATCTACCAACCAAAACGCCACAAGTATATCCAACCTACAATCTATAGAATTGGAAATACGATACCAATTGGAGATCCCAAATTGAACCGGTAGATGAATAGAGATCACAAAGATGAACTCACGAATTGCGGAGAAGGCCAGCGACAATTCCAGACGAAGGAAAAAAAACTGAACGAAATATTTCCTGTCTCACGCCGTCTCTTGTCTCACGCTTCTGCTTGTTTCTCACGCTGTCTGCGTGTTTTTCCAATCTCTCAAGCAACCAAAACAAAACTTATATTATATATATATATATATTGGTTGGTGGGCCAATTAATTAAATGGGCTGACCCACCTAAGCCCAACAATCTCCCCCGTCAGCTCATTTGGGGAGACTCGACCAATCCAGCCTCTTGCCTGCAAAAAATAAACTTCTCTCTTGGCAATGCCTTGGTCAACATATCTGCACCATTATCATCTGTGTGTACCTTCTCGAGTGTCAACAACTTAGAATCCAAAACATCTCGAATCCAATGATATCTCACATCAATATGCTTAGATCGAGAGTGGAAGGTAGAATTCTTGCACAAATGAATAGCGCTCTGACTATCACAATGAAGACTGTACTTCTCTTGCTTCATACCCAATTCCTGTAGGAATTTCTGCAACCAAAGAACTTCTTTGCAAGCTTCAGTCACCGCAATATATTCTGCTTCAGTGCTCGAAAGAGCAACACACTTTTGTAGTCTGCTTTGCCATGAAACTGCACAACCTGCAAATTTCATCAAGTATCCAGATGTGGACTTTCTACTATCAAAATCACCGCCATATCTCGCATCGGTGAATCCGTCTCAGCATTGTTTTACCATTGCCAAAACACAAACACACATTAGAAGTCCCCTTGAGATACCTGAGAATCCACTTGACAACATTCCAATGCTCTCTACCTGGGTTAGAGAGAAACCGACTAACAACACCAACTGCATGAGCTATGTCTGGTCTAGTGCACACCATAGCGTACATCAAACTGCCAACGGCTGATGCATAAGGAACTTTCTTCATACATTCTTCATCTTTCTCACTTTTAGGACAACTGCTTGAATGCTCAACTTAAAGTGGCCTCGCAAGTGGAGTAGACACTTCCTTAGCACTTGCTCATGTTAAATCGATCAAGTACTTTCTTAATGTACTTTTCTTGAGACAACCAAAGTCTTCCATTTTGCCTGTCTCGTGAGATCTTCATCCCAAGAATCTGCTTTAGCCGGTCCCAAATCCTTCATTGCAAAGGACTTGCTCAAATCTTTCTTCAAGCTGTCAATTTTCCTGACGTCGTGACCTACAATCAACATGTCATCGACATAAAGCAAGAGAATAATAAAATCACCATCTGAATAATTCTTCACATAAACACAATGATCAGATGTAGTCCTCTTATACTCTTGGTCTGTCATGAAGGAGTCAAACTTTTTATACCACTGTCTCGGTGCCTGCTTCAGACCATACAAGCTCTTCCTGAGACGACAAACATGACTCTCTTTACCAACTTCCTTAAACCCCTCTGGTTGCTCCATGTAAATTTCTTCTTCCAAATCACCATGTAGGAAGGCTGTCTTCACATCAAGTTGTTCAATCTCTAAATTCAAGCTAGCTGCAATACCAAGAACAGTACGAATGGAAGACATCTTTACCACAGGAGAAAAAATCTCCTCAAAATCTACACCCTTTTTCTGACCAAATCCCTTCACAACTAGTCTTGCCTTGTACTTCGGTTGAGAAGATTGTTCTTGAGTCTTCAGCTTGTAGACCCATTTATTCTTTAGAGCTCTCTTACCCTTAGGCAACTTCACTAAGTCATAGGTGTGATTTTCATGCAAGGATACCATCTCTTCTTGCATGGCCTGCAACCATTCTTCTTTCTTTTCATGTTCAAGAGCCTCACTATAACACTCTGGCTCTCCTCCATCTGTCAACAAAACATAATCGTTAGGATTGTACCTGTTTGAAGGTCTCTTCTCTCTGGTAGATCTCCTAACTTCATCCTGAACTGGTGGTGGAGTTTGCGCTTCACTTCCCTCGGGTTCATCAGAAACAATTTCATCACCATCTATGTTCTCTTCTTGCTCCGATTCAGCTCCCCCGTGATCAGAATCGACTGGTTCTGGGTCTGAATCTGCAATAGGAATCTCATCTGGCAACTTCTGATTCTTTTCTTTTTCAATATCTTCAATAGTCTGGTCTTCAAGGAAGACAACATCTCTGCTTCTGATAACCTTCTTTGTAACCGGATCATACAATCTGTAGCCAAACTCTTCATTTCCATAACCCAAGAAGATACAGTTGTTTTGATTTCACATCAAGTTTTGCTCTTTCATCTTTAGGAATATGGACAAACGCCCGACAACCAAAGACTCTCAAATGCTTGAAAGAGACTTCTTTCCCTTTCCAAACCCTCTCTCGCAATATCACCATCCAAAGGAACCGATGGAGAAAGATTAATTAGATCAACAAGGAGTCCTCAAAGCCTCGACTTCAAAAAGACTTAGGCAACTTCGCATTAGATAGCATGCTTCTAATACGTTCAGTAATTGATCTATTCATCCTCTCTGCAATACCATTTTCTTGAGGAGTCTTAGGAACTGTCTTCTCAAGTATGATCCCATTTGATTTGCAATAACTTTCAAACGGTCCTCTATATTCACCACCGTTATCTGCCCGAACACGTATCAGTTTCTTGCCAGTCTCTCTTTCAACTCTGCTGTGAAAGTCTTTGAACATCTCAAGGACCTGATCTTTAGATTTCAAAGGAAAACACCAAACTTTCCGTGCAAAATCATCAATAAAACTTACAAAATAAATTGCACCACCAAGAGACTTATCTTTCATGTAGCATACATCAGTATGTACTAATTGTAACGGGCTCGACATCCTAGATGGAGGTTTACTCTTAAATGCAACCCTATGTTGTTTTCCATAGATGCAATCAATACAAGGTTTAAGAGTAGTACCTTGTACTTCGGGTAGGAGCTTCTTTCGAACAAGTGTCTCGAATCCCCTTCTCACTCATATGTCCAAGTCTTACGTGCCCAAGATCTATAGAGCAATCACGAACTGAATTTACCTCTCCCTTGCTTAACCTCGCACGAGTCCAGTAGAGAGTGTTTCTTTTCTTTCCTCTGGCAACAATGAGATTTCCTCTCGTAAGCTTCCATCTGCCTCCACCTTCTGTGCTAGTAAAACCATCATCATCAAGTCTTCCTGTAGCAATAAGATTCAAACGCATACTAGGAATATGTCTGGCATTCTTCAAAACCAGTTGACAACCAGTATCCATATCTAGATATATATCACCAATGCCAACAACTTTGCATTTGGACTCATTTCCCATCTTGGCGTAGCCAAAATCACCGCTGGTATAGGTAGAGAAGAAATGCCTGTGTATAGAAACATGATAGGAAGCACCAGAATCTACTAGCCAATCAGTGTTGTGGCAAGTAGCATTCACGGTACCATCATCACATGGTACAAACAAATCATCGTCATCTGCGGCCCACTACTCCCGTAGTATCATCTTCTTCTTCTTTTTTTCACTGTCTTAACTTTGCCCTTTTGCTCACCGACTTTGCCTTCAAAATTCTACAGTCACTCTTATAGTGACCCATCTTATGACAGTGGTAGCACTCAATATTTTTCTTCGACTCGGACTTTCCCCTGGATTTATTCTGCTTGTTGTGGGGTCCTCTGCTGCTGCTTCTCCCCCTTCGTTCTTTCTTTTCAGAAACCAAGGCTTGGGGTTCATGGCTCAATCCTTGTTCTCTCCTTCTAAATTCTTCATTCATCACGGCCTCTTTTGCTAAGGCCATAGTCAAAATACCATTTGGAGCTGAATTAGTAACAGAGACAACCATCGTGTCCCAACTATCTGGCAATGAATTGAATAAGAACAAAGCCGTCGTTTCATCATCCAAATTTAGCTTCAAATTGGTTGCTTGATTTATCAAGCCCTGGAAAGTACTCAAATGCTCAGTCATATCTGAGCCATCAGTATATCTTATACGAGCAATTTGCTTCAAACACGAAGCCTTGTTCAAACCAGATTTCCGCTCATACATATTTTCCAGCTTCTTCCACAACTCATCAGCTTTGGTTTCATTAGCAAAGTGTTGGAATATACTCTGTCCAATCCACTTTCTAATATTTCCAACTGTTTTCCTGTGCATAGTGGTCCATTTTTCATCAGCCATATCTTTCGGCTTTCTTTGAATCTCCCGAAACAGGTCATACAAATCTCTACAATATAAGTAGTCCTCCATTCTAGACTTCCAAGTTGAATAGTTAGTTGCATTCAACTTAATCATACAACCACTATCTGAATCCTCCATTTTAATCAGTATTCAACCTCGCTCTGATACCAGTTACGGGAAACAATCCGATTTTCCCAAGCCACCGATTAAAACAGGATGAACCAATTCACAAATAAAAATAATATGCGGAAATTAAATGCACAAGAACACCAAGAATTTTTACGTGGAAAACCCAATTGGGAAAAACCACGGGACCTAGTCCAGACAAAATAACTCCACTATGATAATAAAGAGTTACACAAAATCAATCCGGTGACTCCGGACGATATAAGTATCAATCTATCTACCAACCAAAACGCCACAAGTATATCCAACCTACAATCTATAGAATTGGAAATACGATACCAATTGGAGATCCCAAATTGAACCGGTAGATGAATAGAGATCACAAAGATGAACTCACGAATTGCGGAGAAGGCCAGCGACAATTCCAGACGAAGGAAAAAAAACTGAACGAAATATTTCCTGTCTCACGCCGTCTCTTGTCTCACGCTTCTGCTTGTTTCTCACGCTGTCTGCGTGTTTTTCCAATCTCCCAAGCAACCAAAACAAAACTTATATTATATATATATATATATATATTGGTTGGTGGACCAATTAATTAAATGGGCTGACCCACCTAAGCCCAACAGATAATACATCAAAATGAATTAGAAAGAACAGGAAAAGTATATAATCTCTCTGTCGGTGATTATACATTTTAATCCAAAATTTTCAATCCAAATATGAAACCTATGATTCACGAAAAAAAATACTCCGTTTCTTAATTACTTAGTAACTCAGCGAATCTGCTGAAAGCGATAGTGAATACAATTTCGCGTTGCCAAAACGAATCACATAAACACGAAAAAGCAGTACTAAACCACAGCTACCCTCTCTCACTCATCTAGTAAGCACTAAGTACAGTTCAGAAAATCCGACTTCGTTCATAAATCAAATAAGTTTGAACTTCTAAAATAAATTCGTCAGCACCTCAGCAGCAAAAAACAGAGCTCAAGTCAACAAGCAAGCAACCGAGCAAAATTAACCACACTCACACACGAAGACACACAAAACCACAAAATGAATGCGCTACTTAGATCTGGTGAGTTCTACGGAGATTTTAAGAAGCTCTAACCTTCAGAAATGGCGTTCTGGATCTCGGCGCACTTCGCAACAACGTTCTGATCATTAATGCCTTCCTCCTCCTCAATCAAGTAGTCTCCGTCTCCATTCTTCCCGTTCTTCGACCCAGCATCCTCACCGCGCTCCGGGGTGAGCTTCACCTGCGAGACGAAGAACCACTGAACCAGCAAGAAGATGATTCCGATAACAGCGCACATCGGAATCACAATCTCCGTCCCCAGATCTGACTGCAATGCCATCCCCACCGGTACGTTACCTAACTCGCCGGAATATACCGGGAAACCAAAATTTAAACGAAAAGGAGAAAATGAAGAGAAGAATCTCACGAATTTGAGGAGGTTTTCCAGCAAGGCGGGTGTAACGTTTTTATAGCTAATAGAATTAATAAATTGTTGGAGAAACGGTTATGGTTAGTCTGCATGAAGGTGCACCTTCACCATCATATTCTTCCCAAATAATAATAGGATTATTGGTAAGTAAATACACACATTTTAGGCCGATCTTATGGTAAAATTCATATATAAGCAATAAATTCAGAAGCTAAAATATCCAATGCAGATGCCAAAATATCATACATTATTTACTAACTGCTTAAATAATTGACATCATTTTATAAAAACATAATTTTGCCCAAAGTTTATATATTAGGTAAAAATGCATAATTACAGTTAACAACGATTTCCTCCTAGTATCATTTCTACATTTATAAAAGAATTTTAATTATTTTTTATCGACACGTCAGCTATGAATATGAAAGACTTTTTAATTTTATCATATTCCGACTTATCATGTTTAACTAATAAATCCGTGTTTCAATTCCTTATTTTAGGAATTTTATAGTTTCTATCGTAAATAAAATTCAAAGTAATAGCCATTAACTTGATTAGTGTAAGGTTAGGACTTTCGGAGGAAATGGAAAAGAGACGTAATATAAAGTGTTAGAAAGTTGCGGACTACGCTTTGGTGGCAAGACAGGGTAAAACTTGCTCTCCGCGCTGTGAAGAGTTAAACCACTCTTAATGTGACAGGGTAACAGACTCACACATAGCGTATCCAATGGAAATTGAACCCATGATCTATTGGTCCCGGGCCACCCACCTTCACCGCTATGCTATCTCATGGGGACAACTAGAAAGTTGGGACTATTGTATTACTTCTCCCACGTCAACGTTAGGTTGTTTTTGGAAACTTATCCACTAGACTTTTGATTCTAACCGACTATTTTTCTTTCTCTAACAAAGAGAAATTTACAGTATTATTCCATTGAGAGAGAGAGTCAGTAAAATTCCACTACCACAATTATATGTTTGCATTTAATTTTATAATATTTGTTAGTCATCTTTATTGTGTGTTGAATGGCGCGCAATCCTATCCCACCGCCACCGGATAATTCTTAAAATATATATATATTCCACTCTTATCGCGTCTACATGTTTCCAAAAGTTGCCGTTTTGACATCTAAGTGGCATATATATATATATATATTTTTTTCATTATTTGAACAAACACAACGAGCCCAATAATTCAGACTATGTGGGCCCATTGGGCCGATATTCATTTTATTTTCATATATTACAAAGAAATGTCACGTTTGTAAAATAATATGATAATACCCCTAATTTAAACGAAAAATTGTCATTGTCGATTTTTTAAAACCAGAAAAATAATACAGTAATTTATAGAAGGTTTATAAATTGCATCAATACGCTTTCTAAGCGCGCGTACTACGTATAAAGGTTGTTTAATACCTATTAATATTTAATAAGTTATCCTAAATCAAGCCTTAATTAATGAATTTAATTTTTCGGTTTTTTGCAAGTAGTAACTAGTAAAGATAATCCTTATCGAGTACATATGAAGTATTTGATTTTCTAATATTTTCCTAAATCAAAATAATCTCAAATATCATTCAACCCTTCTCATGACGTTACAATGTCATGAAAATCTTCAATTATATATTTTCCTTTTCCAAATGAAATCTTAATTCTACAACAAATTTCAAATCTCATCCTCACAATTATAAATATCTTATCCATTTTGTAAAAATGATTTTAAAAAAAGATAATTACTAATCACTGTTACTAACGTGGGTTGCACAAGAATACCATGATGCACCCTATAAAGACAAAAAGAAACACGTTGCGGGAAAATTTTGGTCACGATAAGGTGGGCCCACTTAATTATTTTAAATAACTATTTTTTTATGATTTTATATGAATGAAAGTATGGGAGTTTATTTATTTTTCATTAATAATGGGAACGTCATTGGTTGATACTGAGGATTGAGTGGTGTTTGAATTAAGTTGATAGAAAGTTCAAAATGATTATCTAAAAAATATGTTAAATTTCTAATATTTTTTTAAAACTCAACTTTGAATTTCTATTCTAATCTTTCGTAAATAATTTCGAGTCTAATTTCTATTCGAAACTGCGAACTAAATTTCTCCTTAGTCTATAGAGTTGGAAGTATTGGTTGAACTGATTTTCTCACAATTGAATAACTCGTATACAAAATATAGTTGGTTATCAAATCCCAACTATATGAATTAAATGCTGTCATTATCCGAAATACAATGACAAGATAATATGGAAAATATAATCATCGTCACAACCCAAGAAATTCACAGATGTTTGAATTTTTCCACCAATACTTTAATTGACTTCACGATTCACAATTACACATCTCATCCTCTCTCTCTCTCTCTCTCTCTCTCACACACACACACACAGCTGCTTATATAGTTTTCATCTATTTCAGAAACCAATTTCGAAAATATCGAAGAAACGAATCAAGAAAAATGTCGGGGCAAGAAGTGTTTATCGGTTCGATCGATCAAGGCACGACCAGCACAAGATTCCTCATCTATGATCGCTCTGGTCATTCCGTTGGATCCCACCAAGTTGAATTCACTCAGTTCTATCCTCAATCGGGGTATCGATCAAACCCAATTTATGATTTTTAGTTCGTGATCATTATATTTTCTGGGCATTATGTGCTTGTTTATGGAATGATTAAATCTTTTCGTGGGTTTTACTGTCTTGAATTGGAGTGTGAAGAGTGAATATTTTTTTTTTACTTTTTTTGTGGGCTTTTTGTTATTGCAACTTTATGGCTCTATCCCCTCTCTCTTTCTCTCTCTCTCTCTCATCAATTTTTTGTTGTGGGTATTTGAGATTATATGTGACTGAATAAGTATATTCGTTTTATTGTTAGATGGGTGGAGCATGATCCAATGGAGATTCTTGAGAGTGTGAGATTGTGTGTTGCAAAGGCTGTTGACAAAGCCACTGCTGCTGGACATAATGTTGATAGTGGATTGAAAGCAATTGGTTTGACCAATCAGAGAGAAACTACTGTTGTTTGGAGCAAATCCACTGGCTTGCCTCTTTACAATGCTATTGTTTGGATGGATGCTCGGACCAGTTCAATCTGCAGGTCTCTCTCTCTCCCCTCTCTCTCTCTCATCATATTTGTTCTTGGAGGTTGATATGTAGAAAGATCATCCCTTTTTTGATTTATTTGCTTATGAATTATTGATAATTCTTGAATTTGCAATAACTGAATTGGGTTCTGAGTATACTGTGATTTACCTATATATTTTGAAAGTTGATATGATTTTGATAGTATGAATGTTTACATAAACCTTTGTTTTACAATATTTTTTGCTGGCTTTTGTTATACAAGTGCTCAATTCATTAAATTTGTATGATTCTTGTTGCTGAATTTGATGTTTTTGTTGAGTTTTACTGTGACTTTACCAATATATTTTGAAAGTTGTTATGATTGATAGTATGAACGAATGTTAACATAACTTTTGTGTTATAATGTATTCGCTTGCTTTCGTTTTCATTAAATTTGTATGATTCTTTTTTGCTGAGGTTGATGTTTTTGTTCAGAAAACTAGAGAAGGAGTTGTCTTCAGGAAGGACTCATTTTGTTGAGGCATGTGGTTTGCCAATAAGCACATATTTCAGTGCATTGAAGCTCTTGTGGTTGCTAGAAAATGTAGATTCCGTCAAGCAAGCCGTGAAGAAAGGAGATGCCTTATTCGGAACAATAGACACTTGGTTGATATGGAACTTAACCGGAGGGAAAGAAGGCGGTCTGCACATCACCGATGTGTCCAACGCTTCAAGAACTATGTTGATGAACCTCAAAACGCTCGAATGGGACAAAACCATTCTCGATACCCTCAAGATTCCCTCGGAAATCTTGCCTAAAATCATAAGCAATGCGGAGATCATAGGTAATATCGCGAAGGGATGGCCTATTACCGGAATCCCGATTGCCGGCTGCCTCGGTGATCAGCACGCCGCAATGTTAGGGCAAGCGTGTCGAAAAGGTGAAGCCAAGAGCACGTATGGAACGGGAGCATTCATATTGCTAAACACGGGCGAGGAAGTGATAAAATTGACTCACGGCCTATTGAGTACCATAGCTTACAAACTCGGGCCTAAGGCTCCGACGAATTATGCGTTAGAAGGCTCGATTGCAATTGCGGGTGCGGCCGTGCAGTGGCTGAGGGATAGCCTCGGAATAATCAAGAGTGCCGGTGAGATTGAGGAGCTGGCGATGCAAGTTGATTCGTCGGGAGGGGTCTACTTCGTGCCGGCCTTTAACGGGCTGTTCGCCCCGTGGTGGAGAGATGATGCTAGAGGAGTTTTGATTGGGATTACTAGGTTTACTAACAAGTCCCACATTGCTAGAGCTGTTCTTGAGAGCATGTGCTTTCAGGTTAAGGACGTGCTCGACTCGATGCACAAGGATGCGGGCGAGAAGGGCGAGGTCAAGAACGAGAAAGGCGAGTTTTTGCTCCGGGTTGATGGTGGTGCCACTGTTAACAACTTGTTGATGCAGATTCAGGTATACTCTTTCTTGATCTTCCGTAAATGTGTTGTCATGCTATATGGTATATAGAACGTCGTCTTATGTGTTTATAGTCGTTTGGTATTACGAAAAATACGAAAGATCGTCGCTCTTATAGAAACATTCACTGTATAGTCAAGTTTGGATGAACTACTGATTTTATGCGTGGAAAGTGATGTAGATCTAGCACATTTTTTAATGAACGGGATTTATAGTGGTATTGAAAAGTGATGTAGATCTAACTAGTTCTCTTATGATCGAGATTTCTGACCTATCTCTTAAAAAGTCTTGTAGACCTACCTAATTTTTCCATAGTTTTGTGACCAGGACCCATCGGGACTTCTGACTTATCAGACTTGTTCGACAGTTGTTCTTTTAGCATGCGAAAATTTGTCATTAAATTGTAACAAATACGGGTATTTTGGTCGTTTTAGCTGAATGTTATTATGAAAGTGACAATTTTTTTAGGAACTCATGATTTTCGTATTCGTATCGTCATGAAAGTGACTTTGCTCGTGCTCGTGCCCTCGTTGTATCGACGAGCATAGAAACACACAACTAGATTGGCCTACATTTACACTACAACACTTCACATTTTGGTAATTTTGCAGGCTGATTTGTTAGGCAATCCTGTTATAAGGCCGGCTGATATCGAGACAACGGCGCTTGGGGCAGCGTACGCGGCTGGATTGGCCGTGGGCGTGTGGACGGAGGACCAGATATTTTCTTCGGCCGATAAGATGAAGAAGGCTACCACCTTTCATCCAGTTATGGGGGAAGAAGTAAAAAAGAAGAAAGTGGAGTCATGGTGCAAGGCTGTTACCAGAACCTTTGACTTGGCTGATCTTTCTCTGTAAGCAGTTCACAGATTTCATATTTTTCCAGAGAATGCAATAAAACTCTTGAATTTGATATCCATACATTTCTGTCTTTGTGCAAACATACATTACTAAAGATGGATCAAATTTTAGAATGTGTGAAACTGTGAATTATAAGCTAGTTTTTTTATTTTACTGGTGAATAATTACTGGATCTTTTTTCACTTGGAGCAAAACTTCAGATCGGGAATCGGAATCCTCTATTTCATATCGTGCTTTTAGTATGCTATCCTCATTATCTAAAAAGACTAATGGTGCACTTGCATAAATAAAATATTTTATTAGATTCGATATTCATTTCTTTTAGGTCTGGAAATGTAGTGAGGTGTACATTTTTTTTATTTTTTAATAATTAATTTATACTCATATATTTTTGCTTTTACAAAGGGAATATAATAATATAAAATGTTAATATAACAAACTTTCTTAAATTCATCGAATAATCGAATAATTAGTCTTAAATATGAATCGATTACCAAACAACAAATCGAATAATTCAAATATAAATAAGAATCGAGTACGAATATTCCAGAAGTAGATGAGGCAACTATTCTTATCTACTGTATACTTTAAAGTTCTTGCCTTCTACGTGCTTCCCGCGAAATGTCGAGAATGCCTTTACTTTTCCGAATATTTACAATTCAGTTACAGTGGCAGCGGCGTAAAAAATTGGCCCTATATTACATCCGCCAGACATTTAGCCACGTGCGCTATACGGTTGTTCACACCGCGGCTCCACACTAGACTCAATCACCTTCTTCCTCAACATCTCTTCCACGCCCACTACCTCCTCATCGCCACCCTCAACCGCCGCGCCCTCTACAAGCCGCCGCTGGAGAAGTCGCCGGACTCCGCCACCCGTATTTGATGCGTTGAAAAGTAGACGATTCATCAAAGACGACGGCTACGCCCAATTTCAAGATTTTTCATTCGAAGCTCCGATATTATTCGAGGCTTCAACATTATTCGAAGCTTCAACATAAGAATTGTTGTTGCCGCACCTCCAATTTCTCTTTCCCCAATCTCAACTCTTAAATCCTCCACAGATCAACACAATGTTGCTCTAATTATCTACTTTAGGATTTGAATTTAGGATTCTCATCGTTTGTTTTATTGATTGTGGCAGGTACCTCCATCGCCAACCACCTGGGCTTCACTTCGTTTCGATTCTCCCACTCAAATCTCGGGCGGTGCGGCTTTGAAGAACAAGTTGCAGATTGGAGACGTTTTTCCTTCGGTGTTGAAACGTTGTGATTAATGCAGCTGAATAGTGACAATTTGTATGCCTAGATGGAGTATTTTATGTAAAGTGTGTCATATAATTGCATATTCTCTTCTGATGTGCAACAGTGAGAGGCTGCATTGATTATGCATATGTTCGTCTTTGATGATGTGTTGAAAAATAATTGCAGAGAGATAAGGCTCGAGAGCATGTTAGAAGCTTATAATTTTGTTTATACTTTTGCCTTTCATCTGTTGATAAAACTATGCCAGATTACAGGAATTGTTTTTGTTGAGCTTCGTGCAGTAGTTACAGGCATAGTTTTCTTCCTGTCTGCAGAAATTATCTACTTGCATATGGTTTTGTTTATACTAGTCTTTAAGAATTTATGCATTTATAGAGTTGTGCCTAATTATGCTCATCGTATTGATGGCTCCTCTTGCTGTTGATGTTGAAAGAAGAGAGATAAGATGCCACCGTTTCCAACTAGAATTTAGTTATAGCCAAAAAAATTCCTTCCCAGAGTTGTAAACCCATATATGATTAAGCCTCTATTGGGCTCGATATTCAATGTTCTTAAATTGCTATTCAAAATTCTTAAATTGTTGCGAGCTATTGCCTATTAATTTACTTCATGATATGGCTGCTAGTTTGTATAGATTGAGTTTTTTGTGTAATGCTGCCTACGTTTTTTTACAGCAAAGAGCAAAGAACGTTATACTTGCTGGTGTTAAATCTGTCACCCTGCATGATGAGGGTATTGTCGAGTTATGGGATTTGTCAAGCAACTTTATTTTCTCCGAAGAAGATGTAGGAAAGAATAGGCCTCTAGCTTCTGTCACAAAATTAAAGGAACTCAACAAAGTCAGTTGACTAAAGAGCAGCTGTCCGATTTTCAGGTAAATCAATTACACTTGCTCACTCATTCTATTGCTTGAAATGCTCAACTACTTTTGATTTCTAAGCTTGTAATTCCCTTTCATATGTTTGGATTGTCAGTTCATGCCTAGTAATACATCAAGTCAACAATGTTTGGCCTGTTTCTGATAACCATTAACGTGTTCCAGTTGCAACTGACACACTCTTCTGCATCCCACCATTTGTGCTTATATATTGGTCTTGTTACTGTAAAGGGCACGCCAGATTGGATACTACATAATATATTAGAACTTCGGCCAAATTGTTTTCTGTAACTGCTACTCTTACTTCATGGAAACTCATTTTTAATCCAAAATATCTGGTTATGGGATATCTGTTTTTATCACCACGTGCTAATTTATATGTGTTTCCTTGTGGGTAAATTGATGCTTGCCTGAGTCATACTTAAATATTTGCTTTGCTATCTAGATGCTGGCCCAAAATGTATTCTCGTATTCTTATTTGGATTTGTTTCTCCAGGTCGTTGTGTTTACTGATATTAGCTTAGAAAAAGCCATAGAATTTGACGAGTATTGCCACCAGCACAACCCCCCATTGCTTTCATCAAATCTAAAGTTCGAGGTCTTTTTGGTAGTGTGTTCTGTAATTTTGATCCCCGATTTACAGTCTTTGATGTTGATGGTGAGGATCCCCACTCTGGCATTATTGCTTCTATTAGCAATGATAATACAGCTCTTGTGGCTTGTGTTGATGATGAGAGGCTAGAGTTCAGTGATGGAGATCTAGTTGTGTTTTCTGAAGTGCGAGGGATGGCCGAACTCAATGATGGAAAGATGAGAAAGATAAAGAGCGCAAGGCCTTATTCATTTACCATTGAAAAGGATACCACAAATTATGCTCAGTATGAGAGAGGTGGCATTGTAACATAAGTAAAGGAAACTAAAGTGTTGGAACTTCAAGCCTTTACACCATGCTCTTAAGGACCCTGGTGATATTCTTCTTAGCGACTTCTCCAAAATTGATCGCCCACCTCTCCTTCACTTAGCTTTTCAAGCGCTGGATAAATTTAGAGTCGAAATGGGTCGCTTTCCTCTTGCTGGATCAGAAGAAGACACCCAAAAATTAGTAGCCATTGCTGCTAATATAAATAATAGCATTTCTGTTGGTAGATTGGAAGAAATTGACCAAAAGTTGGTTAGGAATTTTGCTTTTGGTGCTAGGCCAGTACTAAACCCCATGGCTGCCATGCTTGGTGGTCTTGTTGGGCAAGAAGTTATGAAGGCTTGCTCTGGGAAGTTCCACCCACTTTTTCAGGTTAGTACTTAGCATGAATCTGCTTAAGATGTAGTTTTGAGCTTCATTTATATGAAATGGGTGTGCTAAATTGAAATATTTAAGAAGTGCATCTTACGTAGATTAACAAAATGACTAAATGATACTATTTAATTGGTCATGATTTAGTTTTCTGCAACCATACAATTCTCGTTGTCCATGGGTACCTACTTCCATTTATGAGTATTGATCCACAAAGTTGTTTTCTTGACAGTTCTTCTATTTCGATTCTGTTGAATCTCTTCCAACGGAACCCTTGGATCCCAATGACTTGAGTCCTTTGAATTCACATTACGAAAATAGTAGAGTTGACACCGTTAGATGTTTGGTTCGATTTTTCTTTCTATTTCCAGATTCCACCAATCAAACGGCACCATATAATTTTAATTATTTGGACGTTAGGTTTTTACGTGACGGGATATCCTACTGAGCATTACTACTTACATTAAATATATTTTTAAGTTACGTATCTTCAAATATTTTTATTAATATTTTCAAATATTTAAAAACATACTTTAATATACTATCGAAACAAAAACAACTGAGCATTACTCTTTTTTTTTTCCGACTTCTCCTCAACTATGGTTAAATAACCATTCATCAAGATGTGCGGTTGACAAACATGTTTTTCATCGTACAAGTGCAGTGTCATTATAAATGCATTTTTATTAACAAATATCATACTACAGACCTTGCGGGACCATTTGGAATTTCTACACCTAATTAGTTTATAATCATCCTACATCTAATTAGTTTATAATTATCCACTAACTATTGACGGTTCATTCCAAAGTGTATCACAACATTCACAATTATTCCACTCAAACAACAACCAACATTAATCGGGGCATAATCACAACACCGTGCGAAGCCGGTTGAATAATGCGCTAGTTTATATTAAAACTAAAATTAACAAAGAATAATAGCCTATATCCTATTAAAAAACCAAAATTTCTCTACAAAAAATGAATGTGCAGCGACAAAAAAAAAAAAAAAAAAGTCACAACTCTGTTTTAACACTATCTAGTTCAGATGGAGATTCAGTGGGAGATACCATAGTAGATGGATGCTGAAGCCAATCCTTTGCACAGACAAGAGCCTGAAGTGTTTTAGGTCTCAAAGAACTCATATAGCCATCCATCTTCCTCTCCCCCGACTCGAAAACCGACTCCGGCAGCACACTCGACACCGGAATAGACAGCACATCAGAAGCCAGCTTGGCCAACGTAGGAAACCTTGATCTGTTCACTCTCCACCAACCCAACACATCGAAATCTTGCACGCGGGGGATAACAGATTCCTCTAGATACTGGTCTAACTCGGTCTTCACGTGTGTATCCCCCACGATATCGGATATATCCACGTCGAAATCGAAGCCATCGTCGTCCGTGATGAGACTGTCTTGTTGAGACACCTCCTCTGTTTTAGCCATATTATGCTCACTGTCTTCTTCCATCATGGGGGTTGAGAGGGATTGCATCACGTAGTCGAGGAAAAGATCGTGCAAACCCTGATCGACTACCTTGATCCATGAATCAGCATCCTCACCATATATCCTCAAGAAGCTAAACTCGACGAACTTCATCTTGAACCTCGGGTCCATCACTACAGCAATTGCTAAAACAAGATTGCAATCTTCCCAGTATAGGGTGAACTTTTCGAGCAATGATCTCGTAAGCGTGCTAACAAAGAAATCGAGACTCCCGGCACCGTGCAGTAGTTCGAAATAGATTTTCCAAACAACATCGAAGAACGAGTTTGTGGTTGGATATACCGGTGATATTAGTAAGCTGGCCGCCTCGTAAAATATCTTCAAGTATGAACACAGAGTTTCCACATGTTCCCATTCTTCCATGGAGAGTATAGACTTATAATCTGGATCACAAGTATCCAAGCAATAAAACACTTCCTTCAGTTCGGAAGCAGCCACCAACATCTGGTATGTTGTATTCCACTGCATCAAGTCATCGATGGCCAAGTTCTTCGTACTCGGAACTTGAAGCTGCTGTTTCAGTTTCAAGAAACTCTTTTCGTTAGCATCCGAGGTTTTTACGTACTTCACACTCTGTCGTACTTTCTGAACAGTCTCCCTCATGCAACCTATTGCATCCTGTGCTAAACTCCTCAACGTACGAGCATAGCAGCTGTTAATTAATAGCTGACCTTTGAGAAAATCGGAGTTCTTGATCGCAAGTAGATTTCTGAGATTTTCTCTAGCACTTTGATCAGTAAGGTCAAGATTAACAGTAAATAGCTTGTCCTCAATGCCCCAATCGCCTAAGCAAGCAGTAATCGCATGTGTGAAAGCTGTATTTGAATCTGGAAATTGTTCGACTATAACATTGAAGACGCGTCTTTGCAGTTTCCAATCATGGTCAATAAAGTGACCGGTTAGGAATACATAAGCCAAGCTCTGATCTGAAATAGATAAATCCACAGTAAGGCTTACCCGTCCCGGGATTCCACTAACAAGGTCCAAAAGCCTCTGCTTCTCTCTCAAGTAAATGCCCATAATTTGCTCGTGCAATATGCTCTCACTAGGAATGTTATACTGAGGTTGAAGACTCCGAGAAAAATCTACAAAACCAGAGTGTTCAACCATGCCAAGAGGATAATTATGCTGAATTACCATTTTTGCAAGATCGTAGCTGCAGCTATCACTATCAAAATACGTGCTCGTGACTCCATTCGAAGCATGGCAGCGCTTTCTAGGTATGTTAGTGCCATTCACAGGCGGTGCTACATGCGGAATCACTTGGTTTTTTTCCTGCTTGGTCCGGCCAACAGGGCAGATTCCCAAAGCAATATGACGCTTTAGATGACTCGTTCCAGCAGCTTTCGAACCTGATATATAAGCAAAAGATTTTCTACATTGGTTACAGAACGCCCTGACACAATCAGGATTAACAGTCTCGATTGTGAAGTGTTCCCAGACCATGGACTTTTTTCTCCTCCGTTTATTTGGCTGAGCATCTGATTCAGGGGAACCACTTTGATTAATAGATATGTCCATTTTATACATCCTGTTATCATATAAAAGAAACCAAGATCATTAGTGAACGACATGGTTAACTACATGAAAGAAATATCTATCTACAATACTACTTTGAAGTTTAATAAAGAACATATGATACCATACAGTACAAGGAAAAATAGACACAAATATTTAGTTAAAGAAAACTATTGAAATGTAAAGAAACGAAACAAGTATAAGAGATCATTAGTGAAATACATGTTTATTTAGACGAAGGAAATGTCTACAATACTACTTCGAAGGTTACTAAAGAAAATATACCAAACAGTGCAAGAAAAACAGCGCACTGATACTTGATTAAAGAAAACTATTGAACTGTAAAGAAACGACAAGATGGAGCTTAATCCTAACACAACAGTATCCATTAAGGCACTCCTTTCTAAATCTCCAGAAATAAAGTCTAATCATGGTATTCGGAATATACAGCTTAGATATATGCATAAACGCAAATACCTGAATTCCAGATAAACCAGCCAATAGTAGAAACGACATCCCTCATTTAGACAAGCACATTAAGAAAGTAGCATTCATTGATATAAGAACACAAAACACAAAGAGATTACTCTCTGCACAAAAAATGCAAGCTTTCCACCAAAATAATTACACCAATTTATGCGCTAACTCCAGATAAACAACAGCCAAATACACAGAAAACATAAAAGAATGCGTTCTTTACGGATAATAATACAACCTTTGCCCACAATATACACCGCCTATGGCGTATAATCAATAAATTGTTTAAATACGCATATGATCATCAAACGGAAGAACATCAGTATACAAAAAGAAGCAAAGTTGAATGAAAAAGATTTAACACAAACGCCAGAATCACCAACTCCTCCATCATTGCTCGAAAGGGGGGATGAGAACAACCAAAACAATAAAACCGCGAAAAACCTCATTCTAGGTCGAGATTGTGAAAAACAGAATCGAATAACGCAACAACAAAAGCCGATAAACGCTTACTTCAGCGACGAAGCGATAATCTCCGCCACCGGAAACCCCCGGGGGTTTAAGGTTTTTTACGAATTCCGATAGGCTCTTTTACAGAGAGAGAAGAGAGAATGGATGGGCTGCTAAACCCTAGTGGACTTTCTGATGGCGGCCTATTAGGAGATGGACTCCTTTTATGTATACCTAATTTCAGGTCCATGATATTAGGAAAAAGTTGTGGATCTATCGTAGTCGTCCGATCAGATAATCACTTTCTTTAGATTAGATTTCAGCCGTTCATCTCGTACGGCCGCGTTTGCTTCTCTGTATTTATCTTGAGAAGGCGCTGTTTGGTTAATTTTGATTAAAATAATTAAATTATGAGTTAAATGGAATTAGTAATCAGAAAAATTACGTTAAACCTCCCGCTACGGTCTGTGAATCATTTTTAGTTATTAAAAATTGTGTTGTGACCTAGATTGCATTGACATGTATACGGTATACGATACGATACGTACATGCAATCGATATATATTACTATAGAATTACATGTAAAATAAATTAATTTTTTTGTATATTTTTATTAAAATTATATATCGTGTACTAAAATATATGACACAGTAATTTAAATTATTATCGTGTCGGAATGTTACATGATACATTGAGATTTATCGAAGTGTTAGTGTAGCATAGGTTGTGATTTTCACAACTATTTTTTAAGTTGCGAATTGTCCCTCCAACTAGTTTTATCGAATAAAACATTAAAGATTTCAGCATCCATGGTCAATCCACGATAAATTAAATTTTGTAACTAGACTTGGTAATTTTTTTTTTTATGTTATAGTGATTTTTACATCATTTGGCATAGGTTTAAACAGAAAAACGGCGTGCCTGGATTCTGGAATTCCATTTTGCCACGTTGTACAAATTTATAAAAAATTAAAAAAGTCTTCCAACTTTTTCATAATATTCAAATTAGTCATCTACCTCTAAATCAAGTCATATAAACTTAAATATCATAATTTTGTTTGTCATATTTATTTTATTCTTTGCCGCACCTTTTCTTTCTATTGACATGGCTACCTTGTAGCATTAACCTCATCACAACATCTTAATATTGATGTTTATTTGATTAACAAAATTATGACTGATTTACAATTTAAAAATTATGGGAAAGTGAAGTATAGGAGGAAGAATGTGTCGGACGAAGATGACCCAATTGAAAGATGGATAACCAATTTGAACGT
Source organism: Lavandula angustifolia (assembly GCA_028984105.1). Classification (NCBI taxonomy): domain Eukaryota; kingdom Viridiplantae; phylum Streptophyta; class Magnoliopsida; order Lamiales; family Lamiaceae; genus Lavandula; species Lavandula angustifolia. The sequence continues at coordinate 15,106,968 of CM054804.1, read as the reverse complement.
TATGGGAAAAGTGAAGGGACGAATGTGGTAACATAATTTGGACGTCTAGATTTACATAACTCCATTGAGAAATAAAAGACCAAAAGTTGAGATTCAATTTAGCTGTTTACTCAAATTAAAAAGGGGTACGAACAATTTGATGAAGAACTAGAATCCACAAAATTCTTGTATTTAACGGCTAATGTTAGAAAATAATCTACTTCATAGGCTGATTTTTCCATTATGATATTTCTACTTCAACGTCGAACTCAATTAGAAATTACTTTTAAAACGTAAATAAATTTTAAGAAATTTTAAAATCGTGTACTTAGTTTTGAAAATCAGCGAAATTAGATTCTTTCTATATTTGCAAGCTAATAACCCAAAAAGAAACGTGGTTCCATTTGTATACACGTTTGTAAGTTAATAACCCTACCGAAAGGACTCATTTAGCCAAAAAATTGAATTACGGACCAATTTAACCAAAAATCACAAAATTTAAAACAAGAGAACAATTTTGCAAGGAGAAATAATTTCTCGAAATCTCAAACCGGACGAAGATTGATTTGAAATACAACTATGGACCCAAAATTCCTTCTCAACAGGGTAATCATAAACATATAGCTCTGTGTTGAACAAGTAGTGCACAAAATCAGAATATATCAGGATGGAAATGACCAGGAATGGAGCTACGCTGCAAATGCATTGCCAAAGCATAGCTGTTAACCTGCGGGGGGACGGGTGGGGTGATAGTGTGAGCATTCATTGTTATAACAAGAGTTTTGATCTTTTATGAGTTAAGTGTGTTAGCCTGAACACTGATGGATTTCACCAAACTGTCTAATATATGTGCTGCCCGAGATTTAGCATCATCTACGCCATCTCCTTCATGATTATGTCCACTGCTGCATCTAGATCTAGTGCCACATCGCCTACCAACAATGCATACAAATATCTGTTATATTTTTGAGAAATCGAATAGTAACACCAAAAACTATCAAAACCAAGTCCAGCTGTAAACAAAATGCAAACACGTTCATCTTTAGAACATCACGTGTTGTGATTAAAGAAAGAGGAAATCATAGAGACATGCCTTTACCTATAATTATTTTCTCTTCAGCACTTAAGGCCGCCGTCTGCTTCTCACCTGCAATACGGAGCTCATTGAGACTATTGATAGCTGAATTTAAATCATTGCCAGCCTCTTCCAATGCCTTGTCAAGTAGCTGAAAAGTTGAAAAAACGAAACGATCAATGGCTGCTCACATTCAAGAAAGTTAATCGAATGAAACTAATAAAACTCCACCAATTAGATACAGGAACAAATTCTACAACAAAAACAGAGCTTCCAAGGTCGAAATCCAAGAAAGTAACATACTAACATGAACGATCATATATGTGTTCATCCCTAATGGATAGAGATTAATACAGAACAGAAGTAAAATTATGCCAACGATCATAGATTTGGCCTACATTAACATGTTAGATTTTAGATTATTAAATTAGTTAATACATTATTAAATCATGAAACGTGGCATAGATTCATGTTGGAAGGGACATGTTGGTTGGCATGATTTAATTCATGAAACATTGAGGAGACACGTTGGTTGTCAAATGGTTTCAATGAATATATGATTTCATGCTAATGGACACGAGATGCATGGTTTCATCAATAGTTGTATCCATTACGAATGGGTTCGTGGAGTCTATAAATAAGATGTTCTCTTGCCAAAGAAAAACACAACAACATCACCACCAACATTATTCATCTTCCAATTTCTTTGATGTTTCATTCACTCCATACATATAAATTAATATCTCCTTAGTCCCGAGATATCAAGTAGTTCGCCGGAATTACGAGAAGTAGTGCAACTACTCGTAATTGAGAAACCGTTGTATCTTGGAGACGAGTGCTATAGACCGCTTGCACCGAGTAGCGGAGCATTATCGTCTTGCGGAGAAAGAGTCTAACTCTTGCTTCGGTTTGCATTTCGTTATTTTCGCTATTCAATTTTTCATATGTTGTTATAGTATTTATACTAACATTTGGTGTTATTGTCGCTACATTTCTACACACCTAATTTTTTTTTTAATAACATAACAAAACGCAGATATAAAATCATAACCCTTAACTTCATCAATCAGAAAAATTCTAAAAAACGACCTGAATTTCGAAATCAGGAAACAAAGACTTGAGTTGATTAACGAAAGTCGGCTGGAACGGCGGTGAGTACGTTAATCGGCCCGGCGAAGAGCATCTGAACTTCTTGTGAGGCGGCGTAGAAGATAACGTCGGCGACGCTGCCGCTGATCTTAGATCCTCGAAGAACGATCGCTTCCCGCAAACCATTGCCGACATTCTTACGGATAGAATTTCCCTGTTTCCTCTTCACCCAATTCGCTCGTTCAATAGATAAAAGATGATTTTTATTCTCTCTTGCCTCGGCGGTGGTGGGATATTTATAGAGGCGCGGATTAGATGATGTCGGCGAACAAGAATTTTTAAAATTGGATAATAACGGCACGCGACCTCGTTGCGCGTCAAACAAGTTTTAAATTATTTAAAAAAATTAAAAAAAAAGAAATAATTGTTAAATAATTAATCCTTTAATTTTCAATTAATGCTTAAAAGTAATTATTCTCCTTGTATATTATCAACTCTAATTAGAATTTGTAATTGTATTATTAAATAAAAGTTGATAAGCTAAAATTGAAGGGAAAGGTGGAAAATAAAATAAAATGAATAAATATGATACGACACACAATAATTATTGAATAGACGCTCTTGCACAAATTTACATGAAAACACATAATTATGAGTTTATAGTGCTTTTAGATAAGAAAAATCGTCCCTCTAGACAAAAAGCATCAAAACATACTCGAGTTTGAGTGAATTTTTGAATTTACACTAAGGTATTGAAAATGGTCAGAATTCAGTTATTGTTATAAACTAAATAGAATGAGAGAATAATAGAGAGAATTGGAGAATTGATGTGTATTATTATGAGGATGGAGACCTCTATTTATAGAGTAAAAGATGGGCTTTTGGGCCAACACAAGATGAGTTAATGGGTTGCTAGGGTTTACATATGGTCAATCTATATACGGTAAATATTATTTTCAACACTCCCCCTTAATTGACCATCCTTAAACAGAAATTGCTGCCTCGTTAAAATCTTGCCAGAAAAACCCAATGGGATAAAAACTGGTCGAAGGAAAAAGAGTACAGTTGCTCCCCCTCAAAATAATCATTGTAAATCCTTGAATCGCCGCATGCCGATCTTGTGTACCAACTTCTTGAATGTTGACGTCGGTAGTGCCTTCGTAAATAAGTCTGCTAGATTATCACTCGAACGTATCTGTTGAAAGTCGATATCGCCATTTTTTTGAAGTTCATGTGTGAAGAAAAACTTGGGAGAAATATGCTTTGTCCGATCGCCTTTGATGTAACCTCCCTTCAATTGCGTGATACAAGCGGCATTGTCTTCATATAACGTCGTTGGATTGTCCTTTGAAGAAGCTAATCTGCACGACTTTTGGATATGACTTGTCATATTCCGTAACCACACGCATTCTCGACTTGCTTCATGGATTGCAATTATTTCAGAATGATTTGAGGATGTTGCAGTCAAGGTTTGCTTAACGGACTTCCAAGATATAGCAGTTCCTCCACGTGTAAAAACATAGCCAGTTTGTGACTTGGCTTTATATGGATCGGATAAATAACCAGCATCTGCATACCCTACTAGAGAATAACCAGAACCTTTTGAGTAATATAATTCAAGGTCAATGGTACCCTTTAGATAACGTAGAATGTGTTTAACAACATTCCAATGCCTTAAAGTGGGTGCAGAGCTATATCTTGCAAGAAGATTTACAGAAAAAGCTATATCCGGTCTTGTGCAATTAGCTAAATAAGTCAATGCTCCGATTGCACTAAGATATGGTACTTCAGGACCAAGTATCATTTCGCCATCTTCAATAGGTCGAAATGGATCTTTATGCACATCAAGTGTTCTAACGACCATTGGTGATGATAATGGATGCGCTTTATCCATATGAAATCTCTTTAAGACTTTTTTTGTATATGAGGATTGATGAACAAATAGTCCTTCAGGGACATGTTCAATTTGCAAACCAAGACAGAATTTTGTCTTTCCTAAATCCTTCATCTCAAATTCATTTTTCAAGTATTCAGCAGTTTTATTGAGCTCTTCAAGAGTCCCAATTAAATTCAAATCATCTACATAAACTGCTATGATTGCAAATCCATTTTTTGTTTTCTTAATGAAAACACAAGGGCAAACATCATCGTTTTTGTACCCTTCTTTCAAGAGATACTCGCTAAGTCTATTATACCACATATAGCCAGACTGCTTCAACCCATACAACGACCTTTGCAGTTTAATTGAAAACATGCTTTTGGGTTTTGACTTATATGCTTCAGGCAATTTAAATCCTTCTGGGATTTTCATGTATGTGTCACTATCTAGTGAACCATATAGATATGCAGTTACTACATCCATTAGGCCATATCAAGTCTTTTTGACACAACTATACTCATCAAAAATCTAAATGCAATTGCGTCCATTACCGGAGAGTATGTTTCTTCATAATTAATTCCCAATCTTTGAGAAAAACCTTGTGCTACGAGTCTGGCTTTGTATCTCGTAATTTCATGGTTTTCGTTTCTCTTTCGAACAAAGACTCATTTGTATCCTACAGGGATAACATTTTCCGGAGTTTGAACTACAGGTCCAAATGTTTTCCAATTTTTAAGAGAATTTAGTTCACCTTGTATGGCTTCTTTCCACTTTGGCCAATCATGTCTAGTTTGGCAGTCTTTAACAGACCGCAGTTCATGATCTCATTTAGAACTTCAAGAGTCATATTAAAGGTGAATTTATCGTCCACGACGATATTTTCTCTCTCCAATATCTTATTAGAAGATAAGTAATTTATTGAGATCTCATGATTTTCGGACGCTTGTGGTTCTTCAGGAATTACATTATTTTGATCAATAATTTCCGTCGTTGTTTGGTTCGTGTCTTGTGCCTTTCTCTTTCTAGGCACATAATCTTTGGAACCAATTGGTCGACCACGTTTTTTACGGACGTTAGATTCATTTGCTACCATTGTTGTTTGTCCTTCAGGGACACTAATTCTAGCAGGTGTATTGACAGCTGGTATGTGAGATAGTGTCACTTTTCTTATATCTATGAAAGCATCAGGAATTTGATTTGTAATCTTTTGCAAATGAATTATTTTTTCAACTTCTTGTTCACATTGATTACTTCTTGAATCAAAATGTGATAAGTTTTTTCATTCCAAGAGATTTCCTTTTGCTTTTCTGAATGTAGGTTGGTTCCACCTAATGTTGGAAATGTCATTTCATCAAAATGACAATCTGCAAAACGTGCAGATCGCCCGTTAAAGGTTCAAGATATCTAATGATCGAGGGCGAATTAAATCAAACATATATCCCAAGTCTTCGTTGGGGACCCATTTTTGTACGTTGTGGGGGTGCAATTGGGACTTGAACAACACAACCAAAAATTCGTAAGTGAGAAACATCAGGTTCTCTACCAAAAACAATTTGCATTGGGGAATGTTGTTGGTTGGCTATTGGCCGAATCCGAATTAATGATGCAGCATGCAAAATGGCCTGACCCCAAGCCGAAATTGAGAGTTTTGATTTAATAAGTAATGGTCTAGCAATAAGTTGAAGACGTTTAATGAACGCTTCTGCTAAACCATTTTGCGTGTGAACATGAGCAACCGAGTGTTCAATCTCAATCCCAATAGCCATATAATAACTATTAAATGCTTGAGACTGAAACTCACTAGCATTATCGAGGCGAATCCTCTTAATCGGATTGTATGGGAATTGAGCTCTCAATTTTATTATTTGAGCAAGTAGTTTAGCAAAAGCTGCATTTCTACTAGAAAGCAAGCATACATGGGACCATCTAGAAGAAGCATCAATCAATACCATAAAGTATCGAAATGATCCACATGGTGGATGTATAGGTCCACAAATATCTCCTTGAATTCTTTCCAAGAAAGATGGAGATTCTATATTGACCTTTGTGTAGGATGGTCTAATGACTAACTTGTCTTGCGCACAAGCACCACATGATAATTCATTTTTATTAGAATCTTCAGGTTCTTTATATTGTGTCCACATGAGTTTTCAATGATGCGGCGCATCATAGTTGCTCCCGGATGTCCAAATCTATCATGCCAAAACAAATAGCTTTTTGAGTCATTGAACTTCGGTTTCATGACATGGTTCGTCTCAATTGCCTTGATAAATGTGTAATACATTCCGGATGGTAGTGTTGATAATTTTTCTTTGATCTGCTTCTGGCCAGATACAAAAGAATTTATACATAGATATTCGTTACTACCTTCTGACATTGTTTCAATGTGGTAGCCATTGCAGCGAATATCCTTAAAGCTTAATAAGTTTCTTCTGGACTTACTAGAATATAAGGCATGCTCTATAATTAATTTAGTATCATTTGGTAGAATGATACAAGCTCTTCCAGAGCCTTCGATGATGTTCGATGCACCAGATATAGTATTAACATTATCTTCAGCTAATGTTAATTTTTTAAAATACTTTTTATCTTGGAGAATGGTGTGTGTGGTGACACTATCAGCTAAACGTATATCACAATGATTCATTTGCATTTTCTGAGACATTGTTTTTCAAGAAACTAATTTCATAATCAGTAAAAGGCAATCAACAATAATTCGAAGAAGAATAATAAGTTTCAAAAACAATAACAATACTAAGATAGAGTTGTGTAAGCAAATGAAATGAATTGTGTAACAAAGGTTAACGATAAAAGCTAAATATGTAAAAAGCTTCATCAATTGTCTTCTAAAACACCACCACCAATCAAGCCATCGACGTTGTCGTTTTGGTCATTAAAGAAATCAGAGACATCTAAGTGAGTTGTTGGATTACTCGAACCGTCATAGTCGAGGACATTGGTCTCCTTCTTTACTTTTCCCTTGATTGAACTCTGATACAGATCCACAAGGTATTTTGCCGTACGACAGGTACGCGACCAATGTCCATTCATGCCACATCGATGACATATTTCCTTATTGTTAGATGAATTGTGATCTTTGAATGTCTTAGACCTTTTGTTGCTCGAGGTTGTATGGTCGGGATTACTATGACGGCGTCCATGCCCATGACCACGCCCACGACCAAGACCACGACCGCGCCCACGTCCATGTTGGTTTCCACGACCATATCCATGTGTCGCATTGGCTTCAGGCAATGCAGAGGAACCGGTGGGTTTTAACTCGTGGTTTTTCATTAGCAATTCATTATTTTGCTCGGCAACTAATAAACAAGATATTAGTTCGGAGTACTTTTTGAAACCTCGCTCCCTATATTGTTGTTGTAGGAGAACATTAGAAGCATGAAATGTGGAGAATGTTTTCTCAAGTATCATTTCACCAGTCATTGTTTCTCCACATAGTTTGTGGAGCTAATTCTGAATAATTCAGAATTATAAGTACTCACAGATTTGAAGTCTTGCAGTCTAAGATGCAACCAATCGTATCGAGCTTTAGGAAGGATAACAGTCCTTTGGTGATCAAACCTTTCTTTAAGGTTGTTCCACAATTCATATGGATCTTTGACGGTGAGATACTCATTTTTTAGGTCACCATGAAGATGGTGATGAAGGAAAATCAGTGCCTTTGCACGATCCTGCGGGGATGTGGTGTTTCCTTCTTGTATAGTCTCTCCTAGACCCCTTGAGATCAAATGAATCTCGGCATCAACAATCCATGACATATAATTTTTGCCGGATATGTCAAGTGCAATGAACTCAAGTTTGGTGATATTTGCCATTCGTGCAACTCTGCACAAGTAAAATAATTTTTATTAATGTCTATAAAGACTTATGTTTTTCCTTCAGGGATAAACATATATCACCTATATCATAAAGTGTTCTACATGACCATTAATATTCTTTAGGAATATTAATTATTTGCTACTTCGGGAGCAATAATTTAAGATTATATATATATATATATATAATTATTATAATATGCAGAGAAAAAATAAATAAATTATAAATACATAAATAATAACTCTTCAAGAGTGTGAAATATTCTTCAAGAATATTAAATTTATGCTACTTCTGGAGCAATAATTAAATCATTTCAATGAATAGGTTTGATTTGCTCTTTAAGATCAAATGATATTCTTCAGGAATATGGATCGTGCTACTTCAGGAGCAACAATTGTAATTTAACATTAAATAAATAAACAAACAAACAATCAAACAAACGAATAAATAAATAAATAAAAGTGTAGAGTAAATGCTCTTCAAGAGCATGTAATATTCTTTAGGAATATTGATTGTGCTACTTCTGGAGCACCAAATCAAGTTGAAAATATGTTTTTCAAATGTTCTTCAGGAGCATGTCATATTCTTCAAGAATATTAGTATATTGTGCTACTTCTGGAGGGACAATAAATATAATGATTTTCTCGAAGGAAGTGCATGATTCAAAATAAGTGATTGATTTACTTATCTAAACCATGCACAATAATATAACTATCATAATTATTACCAATATAAATATTTTAGAAAAATAATTACATCATTTTTTTTTAAATTTAAAAGAAAAACGAGAGGTGTTGGAAAAAGAATGGTTTTAAATTTTACATTTAAAATATAATACCACTTGTAAAAGTGGTTTGACGAAAACAAAACAAAAAAAATTGAAAGGTGTTGGTAAAAATTATACCTCCCACGACGTGTTTTTTTTTTCTTGAGAGTTCCTTCGTGCTGATAACGTGTTATAAACTAAATAGAATGAGAGAATAATAGAGAGAATGTGAGAATTGATGTGTATTATTATGAGGTTGGAGACCTCTATTTATAGAGTACAAGATGAGCTTTTGGGCCAACACAAGATGGGTTAATGGGTTGTTAGGGTTTACATATGGTCAATCTATATACGGTAAATATTATTTACAACAGTTATAACTTATTGATTGAAATTTCTAACATGTGGTCGAGACTTCTAAGTTATCTAATAAATAACTAATTTTAACATGAAAAAAAATTATAAAAAATGAAAAATTAAGAATATTTTACCCATTTCGACTATACAACGAATGGCGCCTAATTTTTGTACTCTATTTATTTATCTTACACAAACATGTAATTTAGTCGATAGTAATAGATCTAAGGTTCAATTTATCATCCAATCACCTCAACCAAAACCACAAGCGCAAGCCAAGCCACGTAGCTAGGGCTGCATAGAAGTTAAGGCCAAGCTAGAGGGAGTCACGTCATCATAGAAGTGCAATCAGAGCTCAATAAAAAAAGGGAAAAAATTAAAAATAGGCAAATTTTGTAACTTAAATGCAAAAATAGGCAAACCATGCCAAATATGCATGAAATAGACATTTCTCACTTTTTTTCCTGATTTTCATGTTTTTTTTTCAATCAAGATCCACAGATCTTATTCTTTACTTCTTTGTTAATGGATACATGTAGATATATATTACATAAATTTATTTATTATAATGTAATGATAATGAATCTTAAACTATTATAATTTTTTACTAATTTGACATTATTTATAATAATGGTGAGAGTGTTTATAATAATGGAGAGAGTATTTTCCCAATTTTTTACTAATTTATTTGACATGAAAAAGATACATCATACATTGCCTATGTGATGCATATTTGGCATAGAATGCCTATTTTTGCATTTAAGAGACAAAATTTACCTATATTTACCCATTTCACCTAATAAAAAAGGAAGTAGCGTCTTTCACCAAACTGAATACAATGTGAGATGAAAAAATAGAGAGTGAATACTAGGCAGAAGTAAAAATCTGATAGATAGCCATAAAGAAACTCTTCCATTGCTGGGCAGCAATGGATATGCAGTATGCCGAAAGGCCGGCCGTGCAACGACTCCTCGTTGCAACACCGGCTCTCAAGTGCATCGCGATCCAAAACATACGCCATCTCGTTAAGATATGTCCGTACAACAACTAAAATCCACCTCTGATCAAAGACAAGCAGCAAGTTGCAGTTAGTGAGCTGGAATGATTCTTTGCATAGTCTACATGTGTTCAGAGAGAAAGCTCGGGGGAAAGTCTGAAAAATCTACCCCTATTTAGGTGAAAATGCGTAAAACTATCATATGTTCATTTTTTCTTTCACCAAATACCATGTGTTCTTTACAATATTGCACGAAATATTATGAGCAAAAAAATTACATTTTTGCCCTTTTTGTATAACAATTTTAAACAAATGGTGTATTTTGTCCAATATTGTTTAACAACACATAATATTTCATGCAACATTATTTAAGAACACATTGGTATTTCATGCAGCATTGTTTAAGAGCACGGGGTATTTCGTGCAAAAAAACGAACACAGTGTATTCCGCACAAAAAAACGAAACAAGGTATTTCGTACAACATTGTTAAGAACATGAGGTATTATATGCAAAAATCACAAGGTTGGTTTACGTAATTTCACTTGAACACATGTTCTACGTAGTTTTTCCGAGAAAACTCCATAAACTAGATGTATAGAGGGTTTTCGTGCATTCGCATAAATATGAAAACTAGCAAGCAAACATGAATGTAACAATGCATGCTAGTCAAACAAAAGGGAGTAAGGACCAAAGAAGTAGAGACAAATGAAATTTCAAGTACCATGTAATGCAATTCTATTGACGAGGTTCAACCAGTATGTATAGCGGTTTTCCGTCCAACCTTTTTCGTCCCTATAAAAAAGAAAAACAACGAGATTAATTAATGCCCGGTTGAAGTTATATCAGAAGGAGGGATTATGAAATGGTATTCATATTAATATCTCACAATGAAATACTTAATAGTTAAGTATAAAACTTCATTCATTTGAAGTCGGAGTTTCAGAATTACCTCTACTTCCGGTAGTCCAATAACGCATGCACACTCAACCACCTCGGCCCCAGCCCGTTCTAGACAATGGAAAAGCATTGATGTAAGAATTTTTGAAGTAAGGAATATAACTATGAAATGGAAATGCAAAACTCCCACCCAGAAGCCTTATGGCTGCAGAGAGTGTCCCTCCTGTGGCTACTAAGTCGTCAATAACTAATGCGCGTTCACCATTTTTCACAGCTCCCACGTGCATTTCAAGACGATCATTGCCATACTCAAGCTCGTAAGATTCAGAAATGACCACACCTGAATTATAAAGATTCTGTTAAAACTCGATACAAGAAATTAAAATTCATGAGCATATTTCACCTATTTGAACTCCATTTTCGGTTGAATCAGTTTCTTACAAGAACATTTGAAATAAGAATAGTAAAATAAGACTTGATACAAGAAATTTCATCACCATTTCACCTATTTGAACTCTATTTCCAGTTAAAACAATTTCTTACACGAACATTTGAATACTTATGAATAGTGAAACAAGGCTTTAAATAGAGCGTGAAGATGGATTAGTTATCTAAATCCTAACTAAAAAGGATCTTATAGGCTTTAGTCTGCCTATATCGTGTTGAAACTTGATCTTCAAATCGGGACTAATAGACGCTCAAGAAAAACCGGCCCTTGATTATATTTGAGTTCTTGTATCGTATTAACTATTAGCCCATCAAATTACCCTAATTTAGGCTGTAATTTGACAAACATTAGATCCCTTTTGACAGTTTTACCTGGAAGCTTCCCTGGTTTCCTTAGAGGAATAAATCTAGCGCCAATTTCCAATGCAATAGCAGGAGCAAATATAAACCCTCTTGCTTCAACTCCTACAGGGGGGGGAATAGAGAGATTTAGTTTGCAATTTCAGAAAAGCATTATCATTTTTCTGATCATTCTACACATTTGAATAATTAAAAACCAAAACTATTATCACAAATAATCTCCAAATGAATCCATAACATTAGCCAAACCTTCTCTAGCTCTTTAATAAGGGGTTTACCAATTTATGAATGAATTTTAATCACAAGAATTTCATCTCAGAACTTCAATATAACTAGAAATGTAATAAAATTGCAGAGAAAATTCAAAATCATACATTACCAGCAACAACTGAAATACCCATGTTTTTGTATCTGTCCACAAATATATCAATAGTGTCCCTAAAAACTCTGTGATTGGAGACAAGTGATGTTATGTCTTGAAACATAATTCCTGAATATAAAGAAAAAAAAAATTACACACATTAGTACTATTACATTTCAACTAAAGAATACAAATTTCCTTAAAAATTCAAGAAAATTCACAAAAGTTTTTGTTCTCAGTTCAAGTGAGATGGAATGTCAACAAGATTTAATCTTTACATGAGACAATAAAATTTAAAAAAGAATACTCAACTAAAGAATACAAATTTCCTTAAAAATTCAAGAAAATTCACAAAAGTTTTTGTTCTCAGTTTAAGCGAGATGGAATGTGAACAAGATTTAATCTTTACACTAGACAATAGATTGTGAAAGAGAAAATGAAACAGACACCTTGTTTTGGAAAGTTTGGCACAACACTAATTGCTTCAGAAATGCCTTGCAATCTTGGGTCGCCCATTAATCCATTTTCTGCTGCAAACATCTCTCTCTCTCTCTCTCTCTCTCTCTTGTGGGGTGGGTGTTTAGAACAACTATTTTGCTTCTTTAGTGACAAAAACTCAAGAACGTTGTTAGAGAGAGAGTGAAATTTTTAAAGACTGCATCTTTGGTTGGACAAAAGCTCCACTGAGGAAGATACAACTCTTCAATGGTGCTATTATTTATGCACCAACTAATTTATTCGAGTTATAAAAAAAAAAAAAAAAATCTGCAGCTTCCCACTTTATAATTTCGATTTTTTATGATTTAAAGAAATATTTGGGGTGGATTTTTTCATGTTTTTTATAGAGAATTCATCGTGGTGCCCTCCGTTCTTTGTCATCACTCGTGTCGGATGTTTTATCCACTTGGAATTTTATAACTAATCTTGATTAACACCCTACGACAAGAACAAATCAATTCTAATCCGTTAGTTTGGCTTATGATTAACTTTGTCTATTATTTTAATCAGCATCAAATTTAATTTACAAAGTCATAGAAGTGTCCGTTGTTAGTCTATTTGATAAAATCGACTAAATTTGTTTAGTTTAGTTAAGCATGTGATAATATAATAAATTCGTAACACGCACTTGTAAAGTTTTGGATTAAATTTGTTTTTAACCCCTCAATAATTGATCTTGGTTAAACTAACAAGTAAAAGTCGAACAAATACCTACTTAACATATTGAAAATAGCTTTTTTTTACTTCCCCTCCGTTTTAGTTATAAATTTATAATGGAATGTATTGTGTGTAATGTACTACATTTTTTATAAATACATTGTAAATTAATATATTTATAATAGAAATAAAAAAGTAAATAAATGAGAATCATGGATGGTCTAGATCAATTCTATAATTCTATTTTAAGAAGTCTTTTTTATTCGATTTCCTTTATATATACGTATTTATAATTTTTTAAGTTTTTTTGCTATATAAATAATAAATTGACATAATCCTAAATAAAACTTGAAAACATCAAGAATTTTTATATTTTATAAGTATTTTATGAATATCTAACGATCTGAAACGTATATATTGGGCTAGATGACGTGTCAGCGTCACGATATATTTCTGTCTAGTGTTCAGTATACGAGTCAGGAAACGTAGAACAGTAGTTTCACAATCTGGGTTGCTGATTGGTAGTACAAGATTAAGCTGTGGGTGGCAGCAGATCCGGGATTATTGGGTGGTCCCGTGCGCACCTACGCCAGGTGACGTGGCTAAGTGTCATTTGCCGTATGGTCCTGCAGCTAAATGGACCCAATGTAATGTAAATTTCGGTGTTGGCTTAATAAGATGTAGAGTATTTTGTGAAAAATAATATTTGTGAGAAAATTTTGATTTTGATTATATAATTTAGACGTGTTCCATTATTATTGATATTATATGGTAGGATCCACTTTTAGTTTAAGAACTTTAAAGAATGTGTTACTTTTTTACAGTATTCCATTAATCCTATTAATAAAATTCTACTATTATATTTTTTTATTGGATATCCAGTTAGAAATGTAATGTTTCTAAAAAATACAAAGAATGTGTTGACAAAAATTAACTACTCAAAAGTGAGTTAGGTGCAATTTAACCCCTTATGATTTCGACAATGTGTAATTTACCTCCCTATAATTTAAAAAAGTGCAGTACACCTCCTTATAGTTTTTATTTCAGTGCACACTGCCCTCTACATGTTATTTTGCCCGATTTTCGGCTTGTTTGGACAAATATACCTCAATCATATAATATATATGTTAAGATGATACCATAAATATTAAGATAAAAATTTATTAAACAATGACGTGATCTTGTAATTGTATTTTACCATATTTAAGCGGAGGGGGTGGATTGCACCAATTTACAAATCACAAGGATGCTTAGCGCACCTACAAGAAATGGATAGGGAGGAATTTGTATCTATGTAAAACCACATAAAGGTGAATAGCACTTCTGTATAAACCATAAGGGGGCTTGTTATACCTTTTGAAATGATAAGGGGGAATTTGCACATAAGTAAAACAATAGGGAGGTTAGCTGCTATTAACCCACTCAAAAGTCAAACAATATGCACTACTTTTTTTAATTTTCGTGTATAGTAGAAACATGACGTTACTAATAAGACGGATAAAATATAATCAAATTTACTGATAATTTATTATATTATTGGTCGGTAACACGTGCAAAATGGCATCTCGTTAGAAATAATACCAAACGATGGAAAAATGGGTGCATAAGGTTTATAGTCTGTTGGTTTACGACGAAAAAAAGGAACAAGTGCCACTCAATAGGATTGAAACTATGTATTTTTTCATCTACATATTAGTATTATTTAAACATTACTAATAATACATAAGAGATTTTTTATAAAAATTCAAGTCGCTATTTATAATTATATTCGGATCGATAAAGATAAATGTCGGATTGATAAAAGACGAAGTTTTTAATCAAGTGCATCATATCGAAAGGCCCACGAGAGCAAGGTACAACACTGTTGAAGCGCACGCGTGGTGTGTACTGTCAACCATGGTTACCTGATTATTATTAACTCGGCAATTGCTAATAGGTCCCTACATTTTGATTTGTTTGTTCTACTTCTTCGAATAGTTTTTGGACGTCCAATAAATCCACAAAACTTTGCAAGTAACTAAAATTGTTGAAAATGGTAGAGATTGTAGTCGTGGGCGGATATGAGGGGACGTGGTATACAATTTCTAATTTGTTATTTTGTTCTCTTTTAAAATTGTAGATTTATACTATCGGATTGACGTTTTTGTTCGCATTTATAAATTATGAATTTGTTCATGTTTGTATAATTGAAAAATCTGATATTTGTCATTATGAGATGACATAACAATTATGGTGTTTAGGATGTGGTTAATATCATGGTTCAAACTCCATCGACTGCTATATGAAATTTTACCATGTGTACATAAATAATAACGACTGCATTATTCATTACACTATATAACAAACATAACAACACTTAACTATAAAAAGTCAAATATTTTGCACTATATAAGCTTATGGCGATTTACATTGTAAATTATAGAATACTATTCTTATATTATGTACGGTAGACAAAAAAAATTAATTTTAGTAAGTAGTCATATATAATTTTTTTTTAATCCAATTTATTTCTTGTGGGTAATTTTCAAATGACTATGCAAAGTGACATTTACTAATCTGCAACGTCGAATAATGATTGCGAGTTGTACTAATTGAAAAGGAGAATTTCATTAGCCACATTTTCAATTGTGTGTTGATGGTATCAATAATTCGATTATTATTATTATTATTACCTACTATAAAGGGCTATATAGTCAATAGATTAAGCATTTTCCTCCATTCCTTTTGGGTAAAATGATTGAACACGTGTTTGATGCAATCAAGGACGAATTCAAGAAGGTTCATTTGATACTACTGTTGTATTGGGCTTCAAAATTACTCATTTCGTCTTATTATTTATGTCATAATGAGATTGGACACAAAGACTAAGAAAATGAATGTAAAGGTATAAAATTCGGTGTAAATGTATAAAGTAGCGGTGATCCACTCATTTAAATTGATTGTGCTACACTCATTTATCTGGGATTCGCTTTATATATTTTGATTTTTTATACCTTACCCTACATAAAAACTATTTTACTTGTATACTCGAGTCAATTGTTTTATTAAAAACATATTATCTAGAAATTAGTCATATAAAAATAAAAATAGCCCAAAATAATTGGGCCTTATGTTTCCAAAACAGCCCATAAGCAAGCCCAAAATGGCCCAAGTATGAAAAAGGAGGTCCTAAAATGCTAAACCGCCCTCGTCTAGTCTAGCGTATAAAAATCTACACCGTTGCTGAGGTTTTGTTATTTTCCCTCTCTTCGATCCATGGGGGAGAGAGATTTGAGAGAGAGCGACTGAATTGTTTCACCACCATACTGAAATTCAAATCTCTGATTCACTACCACAAATCCCCTAATTTTCCAGAAAACCTCCAATCGTGGAGTCTTAAGTGTTTTTGCTAGGGTTTTAAGGGTTTTTAGTTGGATAGAGGGATGTACAACAACGAGCAGGATATGTGGAACAACATGATGAGCAACCCAGCGCCGCCGGGGACGAGCGGAGCGGCAGGTATGCCACCTGCGCCGCCCGGGACTGGTGGAATCCCGCCTCTGCCGTCGCTGCCGCCTTCGTATACGGTGGTTCCGACGGAGTCTCAGTTGGATGAGAGAGCGAGGAAGTGGATGCAGCTGAATACCAAGCGCTATAGTGATAAAAGGAAGTTCGGATTTGTGGAGACGCAGAAGGAGGATATGCCTCCTGAACATGTCAGGAAAATCATTCGGTATATTGTTGTTTTGGTTTCTATGTGTTGCTTATTAGGGAGCTGCATCGTGCCTGGAAGGATTTTTGGTACTTTTTTTAGTGTGGGGGATTCTTTTTATCCGTTTTCAGTAAGATGTTTTGGCCTATTGTTTGCTATATGAATTTTGAGTATTTGGTGTCCATTAGGTTTTACTACTTTGTTTACATAGTGTCATTGGTCGATGTTTATAAGGTGTCAAGGATCCTTTTTCAATTTTTTGACTTGGTTGGTTGATAAAGCTCTGGAGTTGAGTCTGTTATCCGTGTAAACCGACTTGTCTGGCAATTCTAAGTTAAACACTATGTAGAATATGCTAAACGCACTTTGGTGTTTATGTTATTCATAGAGATTATGTGTTCTATTTGGATGTTGGTTGTGTGGAGATAGTTTAATCCATGTTTTTTGATACTGAGGTGGAAGTTGAATAAGGTTATGCAGTATATATGCTAATGCTGGTGTATATTCTAATGCACATGTTGGTTGTTGTATAGAATTTTGTTTAAGAGCGAGGTGCCCTTGGTCGGATTTGATCCTTTATTAACTCTTGCTTTTTGTTAATTGACTGAATATTTGTTCAAATTTTGTGGCAGGGACCATGGTGACATGACGTCAAAGAAGTATCGCCATGATAAGCGTGTCTATCTGGGAGCACTTAAATTTGTGCCACATGCTGTGTACAAACTTCTCGAAAATATGCCAATGCCTTGGGAGCAGGTAAGCTACGTAACTTATAGTGACAGGATTCATGGTTGATGAGTTTCTGATGAGTATCTTCTGCTATTTAATGCTTTTGCTAACGACCTGTTTTGATGGCTTTAGGTCCGTGAAGTGAAGATTCTCTACCATATTACCGGGGCTATTACATTTGTCAATGAAATACCTTGGGTGGTTGAACCAATCTACTTGGCGCAGGTACATATCTTTGGTTTCGTGCACTGCATGAACTTTTACATCTTACTTCTTGTTTTACCTTTTCTTGCTCCTGATATTTCTTTTTCTTTGCATGGTGCGAACATTGATTTTTTTTTTCCTTTTGCAGTGGGGTACTATGTGGATTATGATGCGACGAGAGAAGAGAGATCGTCGGCATTTCAAGAGAATGCGTTTCCCGCCATTTGATGACGAAGAACCTCCATTAGACTATGCTGATAATCTCCTCGATGTGGATCCTTTGGAACCAATACAGTTGGAAATGGACGAGGAAGAAGACGCAGCTGTTTATACCTGGTTCTATGACCATAAACCTCTTGTTAAGACGAAGCTTATAAATGGACCCAGCTACCGGAAGTGGCATCTTTCACTTCCAATTATGGCAACACTGCATCGGCTTGCTGGCCAGTTACTCTCTGACTTGATTGATCGTAATTACTTCTACCTCTTTGACATGGAGTCGTTCTTCACAGCCAAGGCTCTGAACATGTGCATACCTGGTATGTTTGATGCTAAACCTGGTTTTATTCTATCAAGAATTTTGTGCTAGTTTCAAATTTTAATCATGCTCTATGATTATAATTTATACTGGTTCTGTGACAGATGATTTCAATTGTTATCTTCCTTTACCTTTTGGTTTTGCCTAAGTTGAATAATCTTGATAATGTGCAGGTGGTCCTAAATTTGAACCTCTATATAGGGACATGGAGAAAGGCGACGAGGACTGGAATGAGTTTAATGACATCAATAAACTTATTATTCGATCACCCCTTAGGACAGAATACAGGATTGCTTTCCCCCATCTTTATAATAATAGGCCTAGGAAAGTAAGGCTTAGTATTTATCACACACCAATGGTGATGTACATAAAAACTGAGGATCCTGATTTACCTGCTTTCTATTATGATCCTTTAATTCATCCCATTCCAAGTGCAAATAAAGATAGAAGAGATAAGAAGGCCTATGAAGAAGAAGAAGATGATGATTTTGCTTTGCCTGAGGGTGTTGAACCATTACTTATCCGTATTCCCATATATACTGACACAACTGCTGCTGGTATTTCACTACTGTTTGCCCCACGACCCTTCAACATGCGATCTGGACGGATGAGGCGTGCGGAAGATATACCTCTTGTATCTGAGTGGTTCAAAGAACACTGGTAAGATTTGTTCCTGTTCCTGTTAATTCACACAGACTAGCTTTGTTCTGAAGAGTTATTCATCTTATCGTTCCATTCCTTTTTTGGCAGCCCTCCATCATATCCTGTCAAAGTTCGTGTCAGCTACCAAAAACTGTTGAAATGCTTTGTGTTGAATGAGCTACATCACCGACCACCCAAGGCTCAGAAGAAGAAGCATCTATTCAAGTCCCTCCAAGCTACAAAATTCTTCCAGACTACTGAACTTGATTGGGCTGAAGCTGGTCTTCAAGTTTGTAAGCAAGGGTACAACATGCTGAACCTGCTGATTCATAGAAAAAATTTGAACTACCTTCATCTCGACTATAACTTCAATTTGAAGCCTGTGAAGACCCTAACCACTAAGGAGCGTAAGAAGTCACGATTTGGTAATGCTTTCCATCTTTGCCGTGAAATCTTGCGATTGACTAAGCTTGTGGTTGATGCAAATATCCAATTCCGGTTGGGAAATGTCGATGCATTTCAGTTGGCTGATGGGTTGCAGTACATCTTTTCACATGTTGGCCAGTTGACGGGAATGTATCGGTACAAGTATCGGTTAATGCGGCAGATTAGAATGTGCAAAGACTTGAAGCATCTGATCTATTACCGATTTAATACTGGGCCGGTTGGGAAAGGTCCTGGTTGTGGTTTTTGGGCACCTATGTGGAGGGTGTGGTTGTTTTTCCTTCGTGGCATAGTTCCTCTTCTGGAGAGGTGGCTAGGGAATTTACTTGCCAGACAGTTTGAAGGAAGACATTCTAAAGGAGTGGCCAAAACTGTAACAAAGCAACGTGTTGAAAGCCATTTCGACCTAGAGCTTCGTGCTGCTGTCATGCATGACGTTCTTGATGCCATGCCAGGCAAGATTCTCTTTTTCGTATTTGTTCCTTTTCACTTACTTCGTTTCTGAGCTACGATGTGAACTTTTGATTATTTTGCTGAAAGTCTAAATGCTCTTTGATCCATTGTAGAGGGTATTAAGCAAAATAAAGCAAGGACCATTTTACAACATTTGAGTGAAGCATGGCGCTGCTGGAAAGCAAATATTCCTTGGAAGGTACCAGGTCTGCCTGTTCCAATTGAGAACATGATATTACGTTATGTAAAATCCAAAGCTGATTGGTGGACCAATGTTGCACATTACAATCGAGAAAGAATTAGAAGGGGTGCCACGGTAGACAAGACTGTTTGCCGTAAAAACCTTGGTAGATTGACTCGACTTTGGTTGAAGGCAGAACAGGTGTGTTTCACGACTATATATTCACTTGGAATTGGAAATTCAGTTTTTTTTTTTCTACAATATTTTTATTGATATTTTTTTGGTCACTTTGCAGGAACGACAGCACAACTACTTGAAAGATGGTCCATATGTCACACCTGAAGAAGCAGTGGCCATATACACGACTACTGTGCATTGGCTGGAATCTAGAAAATTCTCTCCAATTCCTTTCCCCCCTTTGTCCTACAAGCATGATACAAAGCTCCTCATCCTCGCTCTGGAGAGATTGAAGGAGTCTTATAGTGTTGCTGTAAGGTTGAACCAGTTACAAAGAGAAGAATTGGGTTTGATTGAGCAGGCATACGATAACCCTCATGAGGCCTTGTCGCGTATTAAACGTCATTTGCTTACACAGCGTGCCTTCAAAGAAGTAAGTGCTTGATTTAATCAAGTTTGTGGCCCATACGTTGGTTCATGTTATGCTTAAATGACTGAATTACTATCTTTAGCCTTAATGTGGTCCCTATTCTAAAAACATTAACTAAACACCTGATATGTTTGCAGGTTGGCATCGAGTTCATGGATCTATACAGCTATCTAATTCCTGTTTATGAGATTGAACCTCTTGAAAAGATTACTGATGCATATTTGGACCAATATCTCTGGTATGAGGGCGACAAACGTCATCTTTTCCCGAATTGGATTAAGCCTGCAGATTCGGAACCACCACCTCTGTTGGTTTACAAATGGTGTCAAGGTATAAACAACTTACAAGGCATATGGGACACTAGTGATGGGCAGTGTGTTGTGATGCTTCAAACTAAATTTGAAAAGTTTTTTGAGAAGATAGATTTAACCATGCTCAACAGGTACGTAAAAGTGGATCCTTTGGTCCTTTTACAAGTAAATGAATTTCTGCATGTCTAAGAAACTGATATTATCCAATGTGTGCAGGCTTCTACGTTTGGTTCTTGACCATAACATTGCTGATTATGTCACTGCAAAGAACAATGTCGTTTTATCGTATAAGGACATGAGCCATACAAATTCTTATGGTCTCATACGTGGTCTCCAGTTTGCTTCATTCATTGTGCAGTACTATGGGCTTGTTCTGGATCTTTTGCTTCTTGGTCTGACACGAGCTAGTGAAATAGCTGGTCCACCTCAAATGCCTAATGAGTTTATTACTTATCATGATACTAGAGTTGAAGCTCGGCACCCGATCAGACTGTACTCTAGGTACATTGACAAGGTGCACATACTGTTCCGCTTCACTCATGAGGAGGCTCGGGACCTTATCCAGCGGTATCTTACTGAACATCCAGATCCCAACAATGAAAACATGGTCGGGTATAACAATAAGAAGTGTTGGCCAAGAGATGCTAGAATGCGACTCATGAAGCATGATGGTTGGTGTTGTGTTTTGGTTCTACTGTACCTTGAACTTATGTTTGACTTTTAATCTGGATATCATTGTTTTTGACATATTTGTTGATTCCTATTCTTGTCGGCGTTCTCAGTTAATCTTGGCAGAAGTGTCTTCTGGGATATGAAGAATCGACTTCCAAGAAGTATTACCACACTTGAATGGGAGAACGGCTTTGTGTCTGTTTACAGCAAAGACAATCCAAACTTGTTGTTCAGCATGTATGTGTAACACTGCCTCCAATTGCCCATCTTTTCCATTCTTCTCTTCTCTATTGACTTCTTAGAATTCTTCTGATAGCTGAGAAACATGGAAAAGTAATGAATCACTGTTATGTTTGGCAGGTCTGGTTTTGAAGTTCGTATTCTGCCCAAGATAAGAATGACACAAGAGGCTTTCAGCAATACAAGAGATGGTGTTTGGAATCTGCAAAACGAGCAAACAAAAGAGCGAACTGCAGTGGCTTTCTTAAGGGTTGACGATGAACATATGAAGGTGTTCGAGAACCGAGTCAGACAGATTCTTATGTCTTCGGGTTCAACCACATTCACAAAGATTGTGAACAAATGGAATACAGCTCTGATAGGTACTATTTAATTATAGCTTTCTATAGCTTGCTTTTCATGCTCCTTTTGGTAGATTACCAATCACTGCTTTTGTTCTTGTTGCTGAAAACATCTGTTTTTGCCCACACAGGTCTCATGACTTATTTCCGAGAAGCCACTGTTCACACGCAAGAATTATTGGATCTTCTGGTGAAATGTGAAAATAAGATACAGACACGTATCAAGATTGGGCTGAATTCTAAGATGCCTAGCAGGTAATGTACTTCTTCTGTTCCTGTATGTTTCATGTTCTTCCTCTCTTTTGATTTCTGAGCTCCCTGAAACTGGGTGTGCAGGTTCCCTCCTGTCATCTTTTACACACCGAAGGAAATTGGAGGACTTGGAATGCTGTCTATGGGTCACATTTTGATTCCTCAGAGTGACCTTAGGTATAGTAAACAGACAGATGTTGGTGTCACACATTTTAGGAGTGGAATGAGCCACGAAGAGGATCAGTTGATTCCGAATCTCTATCGATACATACAGGTATGCCAAGTCCATTGGAGTTTGTTATGCTTTTCCGTTATCACAGTTTACTGATTGCTCCCCACATCTTCTCCGTGCTAGCCATGGGAAAGTGAGTTTATCGATTCACAGCGTGTTTGGGCTGAATATGCTCTGAAAAGGCAGGAAGCTCAGGCTCAAAATAGGCGGTTGACCCTTGAGGATCTGGAAGTAAGTTTCTTTCAATACCTGTCTGCATTGGTTGACAGTTCCCTTTGGATGATGGTGGTTTATTACCTTGGATGTTATTTGTTCCGTGCACAATTGGTTGTGGAGTCTCAGCTTTTATGTTAACTATCGACGCTCATTAATTGAGCTTACATGTTAAATTTTGATGTTCAGGATTCATGGGATCGTGGGATACCTCGTATCAATACTCTGTTTCAGAAGGACCGACACACTCTTGCATATGACAAAGGGTGGCGAGTCCGGACAGATTTTAAGCAGTACCAGGTCCTAAAGCAAAATCCATTCTGGTGGACACATCAGAGACACGATGGAAAATTATGGAATTTGAATAACTATCGAACTGATGTTATTCAAGCTCTCGGAGGAGTAGAGGGCATTCTTGAACATACATTGTTCAAGGGGACATAGTAAGTCTTTTGTCTTTATATTTTGCTCTTCCACTTTATGTTGGATTTTTGCTACTATCATGAGTTAGTGTTCTCATCAGCTAACTGGTTCACGTGGATTGCAATATTAACCATAATATTGTATGGTTTGTATTTTCATGTTGTTATGATGGTTCTATGTAGCTTGGATTGCAGTTGTGAACATTGCAGATGCATAATATATTCTCCTGTAAAATTAATACTATATGATGTTTCTAACTTGTCTATGTTTGTGGTTGTTAGTTTCCCAACGTGGGAGGGTCTTTTCTGGGAGAAGGCATCTGGTTTTGAGGAGTCTATGAAGTATAAGAAGTTGACGAATGCACAAAGATCTGGACTCAACCAAATTCCCAACAGGAGGTTTACCCTTTGGTGGTCTCCAACTATAAACAGAGCAAATGTGTATGTTGGTTTCCAAGTCCAGCTGGATCTGACAGGGATATTTATGCATGGGAAGATACCAACTCTGAAGATATCTCTGATCCAGATATTCCGTGCACATCTGTGGCAGAAAATACACGAGAGTGTGGTGATGGATCTTTGTCAAGTTCTGGATCAAGAGCTTGATGCGCTGGAAATTGAGACTGTTCAGAAAGAAACAATCCATCCACGGAAGAGTTACAAAATGAACAGCTCATGTGCTGATATCCTTTTGTTTGCTGCCCATAGATGGCCCATGTCAAAACCAAGTCTTGTGGCAGAGTCCAAGGATGTTTTTGACCAGAAGGCCAGCAATAAATACTGGATAGACGTGCAGCTCCGCTGGGGTGATTATGATTCCCATGATATTGAGCGGTACACCAGAGCAAAGTTCATGGACTACACGACCGATAACATGTCCATTTATCCGTCGCCAACTGGTATGTTAATTTCTAGTTGGATATAAATAATCGAATATTTTGTTTTTCTTTGCATTTAGTAACATTGATAACACTCTGTGCAGGGGTTATGATTGGACTTGATCTAGCTTATAATCTGCATTCAGCTTTTGGGAATTGGTTTCCGGGTTCAAAGCCACTGATTGCCCAGGCAATGAACAAGATCATGAAGGTAACAATTTTTTCTAAATACCACTATAGTATTATTTTGTGGTCAAGCTGAGGCTAAGATAATTATCATTTGCTTGCAGTCGAACCCTGCATTGTATGTTCTTAGAGAACGTATAAGAAAAGGGTTGCAGTTGTACTCTTCAGAACCAACAGAGCCTTATCTGTCATCTCAGAATTATGGGGAGATCTTCAGCAATCAGATTATCTGGTTTGTGGATGACACAAATGTGTATCGTGTCACAATCCACAAGACATTTGAGGGAAATCTCACAACGAAACCCATTAATGGTGCCATTTTCATATTCAATCCTAGGACTGGCCAACTCTTTCTGAAGGTTCCCTCTCCATTCCGTTGCCAACTCGGTTTATTTTCTGTGCATTTTAGGTTTGTGCATGTGTTTATTTTCGTTTTGTCTGTCTTACAGGTCATTCACACAAGCGTGTGGGCTGGGCAAAAGCGTCTTGGTCAACTTGCCAAGTGGAAAACTGCTGAAGAAGTTGCTGCTCTGGTGCGGTCATTGCCGGTTGAAGAGCAGCCGAAGCAAATCATTGTGACCCGTAAAGGAATGTTGGATCCCCTTGAGGTTCACTTGCTCGATTTCCCGAATATTGTGATAAAAGGAAGTGAGCTTCAGTTGCCTTTCCAGGCATGCTTGAAGATTGAGAAATTTGGTGATCTGATACTGAAGGCCACAGAACCCCAGATGGTATTGTTCAACATATATGACGATTGGCTGAAGACTGTTTCGTCCTACACAGCCTTCTCGAGGCTGATACTGATTCTGCGGGCTCTTCATGTGAATAATGAGAAGGCGAAAATGTTGCTGAAGCCTGACAAGACAATTGTTACTGAGCCTCATCATATCTGGCCAAGTCTAACAAACGAGCAGTGGGTTAAGGTGAGATTGCTGAACTTGGTTTTCCTTAAGAATATCTTTTATTTCTTTTGTACTGTTTGTACCGGTTGAGGGAATACTGCAGTTTGGTTGTTTCGTGTATACAAACTTTTCTTTTCTTGACATTTGCAGGTTGAAATAGCCCTCAGAGATCTAATACTTTCTGACTATGCAAAGAAGAACAATGTTAACACATCTGCATTAACCAACTCGGAGATTCGTGATATTATTCTGGGGGCTGAGATCACTCCACCTTCACAACAGCGTCAACAAATTGCTGAGATTGAGAAACAGGTGATTACATTATCCTCCCTTTCATGTGGTAGATCGTTATATCTTGATTATTAATTTGTTTACCTAGGCGCTAAATACGATCATTTTCATTTCTTCAGGCGAAGGAATCTAGTCAGCTCACAGCAGTCACCACAAGAACAACAAATGTTCACGGTGATGAATTAATCGTCACCACCACTAGTCCATACGAACAAGCTGCTTTTGGCTCCAAAACCGATTGGCGTGTCAGAGCTATATCCGCTACCAATCTCCATCTTCGTGTCAATCATATATACGTCAACTCAGAAGACATCAAGGTACTTACATTGTCTGCTCAATGATATCATTATGTTCATTTGGAGACTCGTGAAGAATGATTTTGATAAACACATTTTTTTGCAGGAAACTGGATATACTTACATCATGCCTAAGAATATACTAAAAAAGTTCATATGCATAGCGGATCTACGTACTCAGATTTCCGGTTACCTCTATGGAATAAGCCCTCCCGACAACCCCCAAGTCAAGGAAATCCGTTGTATCGCCATGCCACCGCAGTGGGGTACCCATCAGCAGGTCCATCTTCCTTCGGCCCTCCCCGAACACGACTTCTTGAATGACTTGGAGCCATTAGGATGGATGCACACTCAGCCCAACGAGCTTCCTCAGCTATCACCACAGGTTTGTGTATAATATATAAACTCTCTTCACCTTTACATATTTTGTCATTCATCTATCTTCTAATCCTAACTTTATAATTTGCTCAATGTAGGATCTTTGTTCTCACGCTAAGGTCTTGTCGAACAACAAACAATGGGACGGAGAGAAATGCATAATACTGACTTGCAGCTTCACACCCGGCTCGTGCTCCCTAACCGCGTACAAGTTGACCCCATCAGGATACGAGTGGGGGAAGAGCAACTCCGATGCTGGAAGCAACCCTCACGGTTACCTCCCAACGTACTACGAGAAAGTTCAGATGCTCTTGAGTGACCGCTTTCTCGGTTTCTACATGGTAATATTTTTCTTCGATCCCGATTTCTTCAGATTCTTATAGAATGATTCCTCATATGAACTTGGCCTTGCAGATTCCTGATAATGGTCCATGGAACTACAACTTCATGGGTGTGAAGCACACTGTGAGCATGAAGTATGGAGTGAAGCTCGGGACACCACGCGAATACTACCACGAGGATCACCGGCCGACGCACTTCCTGGAGTTCAGCAACTTGGAGGAAGGTGACACTGCTGTGGGTGACAGGGAAGACACATTCTCTTAATTTCATGTGTTTGAAAGATAAATGTTTTTGTACTCCCAACTATGAGATTATGTTGTGATGTAAATATGTAGAAGAATTGTGTGTTGCCAACTTGCCATATCTAATGGGATATGCCATTGCATCGTCTTTTAGACTATGGGATATGACACCTAAATTTCTATGGTCTTGAAGGGGATTCATGTTATTGTGAACTTTTTTTTTTATAATTTGGAGAGAATTTCGATTTTTGTCATGTAATGTGGGTTTTGTTCAAATTTCTTCTTGTGATGTAGTGTGTATTTTATGTTCAAGTTACTGGTCACAAATGTTCAGAAAATCAGGTGAACGGAAAAAGGGATGTATGTATACATGGGAGGACCAAAGTTGATAATTCTTCATATTATAATTATGGGTATATTTACACCTCAATGTTTCCAATTTCTTGTTTTATCTCCATCTTTGCCGTCATCGTGTCCGATCTCTCCTCCGACTCGCCAGCTCCGGCCGAATCATTGACCATAGCTCCAAGTCTCTCCCCATCTCCTTTAAGCAATTCAACTACTCGGACCATCGTTGGCCTCTACTCCAGCCGACTAACGACGCAAACAAGTCCAACCAACACAAGTCTCCTCAACTCGTCTTCCACGTACTCCCATTCAGACTTGGATCAGCAACTTCCTTAAACCTCTTCTCACGAGCTAGAGGTAAGACCCAGCTCGTGATCGCGTGGTCAAATCGACCTTCTCTATCGGCTTCTTGCCGCTAGCAAGAGAATGCCAAAGCTGGACATCACAACTCTCAATACCACATTCTTGCCGAGATTACGCGTTGCTCCATCTCCTACGAACTTTGCAAACCCGAAATCGGCCATGAGCGGGTTGAAATCATTGTCTAGTAACACATTACTAGCTTTGACATCTCTGTGAATTATTGCTTGGTGGCGTAGGTAGCTGAGATCAAAGCGAGTTTTAGGTCAACAAACATTTTACGATTGGTTAAAATGGTCATTCTAATTTATTTCCAAGATTGACCTTAAATTTTGATTAGTTAAAAAAAAAATTGACTAACGAATTAATGGACTAAGGACAAATTCCGTAAAATGTTTGGTACCCTATCTAATAGAAAAGGAAAGATCTATAATTAATTTCACATTCGTAAAATATTTGAGGACTGTATATTTATCATTTTTAAATAAGAATTATATAGCAAAAAAATTTAAGAATTTAGAAGAGAAGTTGAGTTGTTCCTAGTTCTTAGGCGATGTGCCAATGGCGACGCTCATCGGCCTGCCCCAGCCGAGGTGCGACTCAGAGGATTGGTGGCCGTGGAGGTTAGATTGCAAGCTTAGATTGGTCCTGTAGTGGTAGACGAATAGACGTTCTTGCCCTTCTGCGGAATAGCCTGGCAAACATAGCAGATTCTTGTGGCGTAGGTGGGCCAGTGCTTCAATTTCAACAGAGAATTCCATCTCTGTATTACATGACTTTAACCTCTTCACAGATGCAAGAACAAGAATTATGATGAACAAATTAATACTATTTCAATGCTTCCTTCTAATCAACAAATACTATTTCAATGGTCCCATTATCGTTTCTAGACGAGAAAAAGCCAAAAGATACTGTGTTTTAAGTAAAAATGCATAAAACGACTATATGTATTCATTTAAAAAAAAAAAAAATACATGAGTTCTTAAAATGTTGCACAAAAAACCCTTACGTGGCGTGGCGTTTAAGAAACGCTGTCAATTCTTTTTGGGCTTTTGTGGAATAACTTTTAAGAATAGAGAGTAGTTTTACGTATTTTCACATGAATAACCGAGAAGCAGAACTATCCAAATACAGGAATATGGGAATGGAATCAATGCGATCTTACTTACTTGAGAACCATCCCATAGCTGACCCCAATAGACACTTCCAAATCCTCCTCCAAGTTTGTTATCATATTGATCTTTCCCAATCATTCTGGACGGAACTAGTACGCAGCACTTGTACTGAGGTGCATGCATAAAGGTTTGGTGAAATTATTGGTAGCCAACTGCAACTCCTTGAGAGACAAAATCCTCAATTTGGATCCTTTCCCCTCTTTTTTTTCTCTTCAAACTCAATACATTCTCTCGTCAACTTCATGTGGCTTTGCCGCTAATGATATTTGTCGGTTACTCAGTCTATTTACCACCTTTGTATGTAAATCTCCTATTAAAAACAAGTTAGAAAAATAATGGTTAAATTGGTTATTCCGTTTATTTTTTCCGATTGGCCAATCATTATCAATGATATTTTGAATAACAATTCAAATATTTTAAGAGCATTTCTAGAATATTTTTTTATGAGAATCAATTCATCCAAATTTATAAAATTTGAGGACTGATTTCACAGGAAAAAAAATATGTGGTAAAATTTCTCTTTTGTGCAAATAAGCCTACAAAACTTTATAAAATTGGAAGTATTGAATTTAAAACAAATTTATCGTAATTTTATTATTTGTGAAATTAGTCCTCAAACTATGATTATTATACCTAGGGGTATACATGGAAAGTTTTGGATGGGTGACGACCGAAATCGTGAACCACACAATGCTTGTGGTTTACCAAATTATCAATCCGCAACCACGGAATATAAATTGAACATTACATCGTACGGTTAAACGACTGCGGGCGATTTAGCTGGAAGGTGTAGGCGGGTGCTTGAGGGTGGGCGGTTTTATGGATGTTTTGCACACCCCTAATTATACCAAATCCAGCATAGCAAATACCACTATTTTTGTTTTTGGATCTTCCAAATCATTCCCGCAGGAGATTCAGACCCAATTTTTTTCTGATCTTCGAGAAAATTATACCCATAACACCTATGTCGGGTTTTTATTTAAATAAAAAAAAATGAATCGCTTTCTAAATGATCTTTCTAGGAGAAGGTAATACTGACAATCTTTCTAGTTACTTCATTCTCTATTTCTATTTCAGAGGATCCTAAAGAAAAGGGTTTTTTTTTCCACCGAGCTAAAAACTTTATTATATTTTTCCTATTTGCAAGGAGTATATATCATTCAATTAGTCACTCAAACTTTGAGTTATTAGAGGAATAAATACTCCATGAAGCTTTGATGGGTTATATTACTCTTTTTACTTACCTTATGGTCTAACATACGTTATGTATTGGGTTCTAATATATATAATGTCTATCTACTGATATCTAAAGCTCCCATTTCAATATTTTGTGGTTTTGATTGATTCTTCTAGCAAGTGCTGTTTATTTACTAATGTTGTAATTAATAAAAAAAGGCCGCATTTAAAAATGATCTATTCTCATTTCTACAACCATCCACTATGTATACTTAAATTTGATGACTTATTCGTAAATTGGAATAAAAGCATTAAATCCTCTAAGTTATTAGTTTTTTTTGCGTTTTGCTTCCTTAACTGATGAAATAGTGTAATTTACCTCTGGATTGTTAGATTTATTCATTTTGCTTCCTGAACTAATAAAATTTGTAATTAGCCCTTGCATTATCTAATTTTTTACTGAATAGTAAAAGTTCTGCTAGAAATTTCCAATCAAGCGTGCGAAATTAGGGGTAATATTGTACCGTACAACTAATTTTGTGATAGTGTAAGATGGTATTATCTATCTTTAACTTCGCACGTAAAACTGAACTTTTTAATCATGATTTTACTCTTTTTAATAAATTAGATAATTCAGAAGTCAAATTGCATATTTTTATAATTTAGAGAGCAAAGCGTATAAATTTAATAATCCAGAGAGTAAATTACACATTTTCAAGAGTAAAACACAAAAAATTAATAACTTAATAAGGGGTTTAATGATTTTATCCGTTTTAAAATTTGCATTTCTCATCTTAAAAGAATGAGAACAGACTATCACACATTTCTTATTAATTCTGAACCCACTTTCTTTATGTATAATTTCTTATATGCGTACATTAATAAAAGAATGAGACAGACCACCACACATTTATTTTAGAAAATCAAAAAACTCTATTGAAATTAATTCTCTTTGCTTTTGTTTGAAGTTTGCATATTTCTTTCTAACCTCAAACTATGATTACTATACCAAATCCAGCATATCATTTATCAATGTTTCTTATTAATGCATTTTGATTACTATATTATATTTTACCTTACATGGAGTATACGTCATTCAATTAGTCGTTCAAACTTTGAGTTATATAAAGGAAATAAATATTTTATTTTGTTTCTTACAATCTACTCCATGAAGCTTTGATGGCATATATATATATATATATAGGGGTGGTTCAAATAGGAACACCCCTTAGAGTGAGAAATAAGAACAATTATAGGCCTTTAGATTATGTTAATTGATAGATGAGATTTGTTTAATTTTTTTTTTTCGGCCGAAATGCACCATATACTTGTTAAATTTTGCACAAAGGGTATAATTGTCAATTCCTTATTATAAAAACCTAAAACTGTGTATAAAGAAAAAAAAAATTCCTGTTTGTGCGTCTTGGCCCCTCCACTCGCTTCACAGTGGAGAATACTCCTTCTTCAACAAGCCGGCAATGCTCTTGAGACCACCATAGGTTTCTTAGACTTGACTACAGAGATCGATCGTAGAAGATTGAGAATTTCACATTTCTTATCATAGTGCGCTACAGCTCGCCCAATGGGGGGCTCGCGTCTTCTTGGCTAGTTGGTAAACCACGGGACGCTTCCGATCCTCAATTGGAACCCGGGTCAAATCTACAACCAAAAAGATTACACCTTTCGTCTTCGTTCTGCAGTTTGTTTTTTTCTTCTCTTTGATTTTTCTTTGGTTTTCTGTTTCTCCTTTCTTTATGGTATTGTCCAGATCTGATTTTTCCTATTTGACCGATTCTTCTCAAAATTGTGAATTTTGACCGATTTTGATTCCAAGAGTTGATTCTTCTCAAAATTGTGAATCAAATCCTCCTCAAACTGTTCAAGTTCGAAATTTTGACCGATTTGATTCAAGTTCGAAGTTGGTGTTTGTGTCCAAGAACAGTTTGGGGAATGTGCAAGTTCGGATGACCGATTTTGATTCTCCTCAAAATTCCTCGATTTTGATTCTTCTTGAGCCAAAAACTTTTGGCCTGAAGGTAATTGAGTCCCAAATTTCCTTAAATGAGTCGATTGAATCCTCAAAGAAGGAGGCACGTTCGAAGTTGGTGTTTCGTTCGAAACTGCTTCGGATTTGGATGTGATTTGTTGATTATTTTAATTTATAAATATATGCACAATTTTGCAAAAAAAAAAATGCACAATTATGAGGGAAAATATGCACAATTAATGGGAAAAAAAATGTACAATTACTGGGGAAAATATGCACACATTTAATGGGAAAAAATGCACAATTATTAAGAAAAATATGCACAATTAATAGGGAAAATATGCACAATTAATGATAAATAACGAAAAGATGAAATTATTAAGGAAAATCTGGGACGAGACTTAGATCTAGGACGATAATTAGTGAAACTACGCACAATTAACGATTGTTCTCGTAAAATCTGGGGCGAAACTTGATGATATTAAAATATGGAAGAGAATTAATGAAAATAACGTTTACAACAAAGGAAAGAAGATAAAAAAAATAATAGATTGTGCAAAATTACAAACATAACCTCAGTGCAATTTTTTTGCCTTAAAGGTGCATTTCGGGATTTTAAGTGATGGCATGATCTGGAGCGTTGAATTACTTGATCAAACGGTTATAAACTGTTCCTATTTCTCACTCTAAGGGGTGTTCTCATATGATCTCCCTATATATATATATATATATATATATATATATATATATATGGAGATGATTATTTGTGTACACTCCGTGAAAAATAAAAACATCTACACCTTCCATTTATAAGATCTAAGACTATGATAAAATGAATATTATTTAATTATTAATAATCATTGAATTTTATTAAGGGTAATATAGTAATGTTCTTTTATTTTTTATCCTCACTACTAATCTAATATTTTGATCCACACCCTCTCTCTCTCTCTCTCCCCCTCTCTCTATCGTCTCTCTCTCCTTCCTTTTTTTTTCTTTCTTTCTTTCTCTCTCTCTCTCTATCGTCTCTCTCTCCTTTTTCCTTTTTTTTCCTTCTTTCTCTCGTGTATTTTTTTCCTTCTCTCTCGTGTATGTCTCCTCCCTCTCTTTTCTCTCTCTCTCTCTCTCTCTCTCTCTCTCTCTCTCTCTCTCTCTCTCTATCTCTCTCTCTCGTCTCTCTCGATCGTGTATCACTCCTCTCTCTCTCTCATGTATCTCTCCTCCCTTTCTTCTCTCTCTCTCTCTCTCTCTCTCTCTCTCTCTCTCTCTCTCTCTCTCTCTCTCTCTCTCCTATCTCTCTTCATTCGAGTGCATTAGATTTTTGCTATAAGTGCATCACGATGTGCCTATAAGTGCATTACGATATGCCTATAAGTGCATCAATATTTGTCTTCGAGAGCATTAGATTTCTCAATCTCCTTATTTTTTCATTTTATTCTTTATTTATGCTTACCAATTGTTTTGTTTATCTTAGCAATCCTAAAACTGAACTTAATTAGTATATTACGTTTTTATAAACTAGATGCGATTTTTTAATTTTAATTTGATGAGTGCATCGAATAACAAAGGAAAGTGCATCACGATATGCCTATAAGTGCATCAGAATTTATCTTCGAGAGCATTAGATTTCTCAATCTCCTTTTTTTTTCGTTTTATGTTCACCAATTATTTTGTTTGTCTTGGCTATCAAAAACTGAATTTAATTAGTTTATTATATTTTTTATAAACTACATGTGATTTTTTAATTTTAATTTGATGAGTGCATCGAATAACAAAGGAAAGTGCATCGAATAATAAGGAAATTATATCGGATAACAAAGGAAAGTACATCACGAACAGTATACTTATTACATTTCGTGTCTGACGACTTTCATATCCGGAGAGAGAGAGAGAGAGAGAGAGAGAGAGAGAGAGAGAGAGAGAGAGAGAGAGGGCGGAGGGAGAGAGACGAGAGAAAAAACAAAGAGAGGGAGGAGAGAGAGAGGGAAAAAAAGGAGGGACGGAGGAGAGAGAGAGACGAGAGAGATGA
Source organism: Lavandula angustifolia (assembly GCA_028984105.1). Taxonomy (NCBI): domain Eukaryota; kingdom Viridiplantae; phylum Streptophyta; class Magnoliopsida; order Lamiales; family Lamiaceae; genus Lavandula; species Lavandula angustifolia. The sequence goes on along the minus strand of CM054804.1, from coordinate 15,073,006 downwards.
GAGAGAGAGGGAGAAAAAAAATTGGGGTTTAATTTTTTGATGGTGTGGATCAAGAAAAATGATTACTAATTTAGTCTTTAGCTATTAAAAATAAAGAAAAAAAATATTTTATAATTAAGCAAGTATAAATATTAGCCATCTATTATTGAAATCTAATGGTGTAGAAGTATTTATTTTTCACATTATAAGGGGATGTTCACTAAAGAACCACTCCCTATATATATATATATATATATATATATATATATATATATTTTTGTATTACTCTTTTAACTACCTTATGGTCTAACAAACATCATGTATTGGACTCTAATATATATAATGCCTATCTACTAATATCCTAAGCTAATAATATTTTGTGGTTTTGATTGGTGTTTATTTACTATTCAATGTTGTAATTGAAAAAAGGTCGCATCTACTTTGTATACTTAAATTTGACAACTTATTTTCAAATTGGAATAAAAGCATTAAATCCTCTAAGTTATTAGTTTTTTGCGCTTTGCTCCCTTAAATTATGAAATAAGGTAATTTACACGTGGACTGTAAAATCTATTCATTTTGCTTCTTGAAATATAAAAATTTGCAATTAACCCCTTAATCATCTAACTTGTTACAGAAGAGTAAAAACTCCAATAGAAATTTATAGTGAAACTTGAGAAATTAGGGGTAATATTGTTATGAACTGTTAGTTTTTTATAATCTAATGTGGTATTATCCTTAACTTCGCACGTACAACCAATTTTATTTGTCCTAATTTTACTCTTGTTCAATAAATTAGATAATTCATGGGTCAAATTGCGCATTTTCATAGTACAGCTTGTTCTTAACTAAAATATCACTTTACTCTGAATCAAAGTTGCTGGTACTCAAACCCGAGTGTCTCAAGTGACAACCCAACAACTTAACCAACTGCGCTACCGCAACACTATTGTCATGATACACACTACTCTATATTAATTATAAGCGGTCGGTCGCACCTGCAATCAGATGTACAAGAGTCCAACTCTTTTAGAATTATGTGACTATGTGTAGAACTAAGGTCATTTCAATATTTTCATGTTTTGTGTTGATTCTTATATTCAAGGGTGTTTAAAAAAAAAGAACTATGCTTGACTTCAAAACTTTTATAAAGTTGCAATTGATTTTCTTTGCTTGCGAAGTTTGCATTTTTTTTTTTTGGAAAGAAGTTCAAAGAGATTGAAGGTAAGAATCAATTAATTATAAGAATAGTTTGTTTTGAATTCATTCTTAGCTCATACTTGAAGTTTGTAAGATTCTATCTTTAATTACATCGAATTGTGTTATTTTTCTTTGTTTTTTCTCATCCTCCTCATAGAATATTATATGAAGTAGGCTAAAGAGAAGCATTTAGCACTATAGAACTTGAAAACATTAAAGCAAGTCTTGAATCGAAACAAACACACAATATTATCTGATTTTAGAATTATCTGACTATGCGTAGAATATTTTCATGTTTTTGATTGATTCTTATATTCGATGGTGTTCATAACAAGAAAAGAATGATGCTTGATGCCAAAACATTTATGAAGTTCCAATTCATTCTCTTTGATTGCCGTTGAAGTTTGCGTTTTTCTTTGGAAAGAAGTTCAAAGCAATTGTATGTATGAATCAATCAATTACAAGAATAGTTTGTTTTGAATTCATTATTTGTTCATATTTGAATTTGTAAGATTCGATAATTAATTAGGTCAAATGGCGTTCTTTTTCTTTGTTTCTTCTCAAAAAGTATTTCTTTTGCTCAATGTGATAATTGAAGAGAGAGAAGGAAAATGAAAATAATCATATTTCTAGCTCGGACCCGTGTGGTATACGCACGTCACCCATTTCCAGTGTATAATTAATAGAAATTTAAATTAGAGCATCATATTATGTATAGACCCGATTTGAATAAATTTATAAATACTTATTGAAGTTATTTTCTCGTAATATACATTGGGCTTATGTGTGTTTAATAATCTGAATTTAGATTATTGCACTCTAATATATGTCTACTCGACCCGTGTAGTATATGCGCGTCTCCCCTTTCCAGTATATAATTAGCAGAAATCTAAATTATAGCATCATATCATGTATAGACTAGATTTGAAAAAAACTTATAAAGATTTATTGAAGTTATTTTCTCGTATGTGTTTAATAATCTGAATTTAGATTATTGCACTCCAATATATGTCTATTCACTGATATCCTAAGCAATAAACACACATTAAGCCCATTCAATATTTCATTTTTTTTGTCTACAAACGGATTAATCGACATTTTTGATAAGCACGTAATTGTTGCTTTTATACTATCGATATTGTGCGTGTTTGTCTCGTTTTTATTCATGTCGGATGTGTTAAAAGGCGGAAAAAGTTGCTGAATATTGCCTAAGTACGGTTTGGAAGCTGCATGCATGGAAGATGTGATCAAAGGAGATGTGGGCCAGGAAATTAAAAATCTGGGCAAGATTTGGACTCCTCCAATTGGGCAAACGTTATTGGGTTGAAGAGATGGATTAAATGAAGACATGAAAAAGCCCAGCCCAATTAAATTGGAAGAAAAGGGAGGAAAAACTGTTTCTTGAAGGTAAAAACTACTAACTATGAAAGGGAGTTGGTATAGAAAAGTACAAGTGACAGGATACTTGTTCCTGCCACAGCCGCCCAACAGGGCAAGGACTTCTTGAAATAGCCAACTGCATTCCTTCAGCTTTTCCCCATTGAGTCAAATCCGCATATGTTGCATTAAATGCATGGAGAGGCTCAAGAAAAGAACTTTGGATGATTTAAAAATTATCTTTTGACTTATTATATTTTGGGTATTGTAATAGTAAAGGGGGGAGGGGTATACCAAAACTCTCATATCACTTTTTAGACACTTTTTCTCTCTAGTTTTTAGTTTCTCTTTCTTAAATTCGAAATGCTCTCTAGTTTAGTTCTTGTTCTTCATCTTTCAAGTTCAAGTAGTTGATGCTCTTTAATTCTCGCCCAGCTCAAGCATTTACGTTTCGAATATCTGCATCAGTAATGTTCTATGTTTTCTGTTATGTTTCTCTTATTTAATTATGTACTGTTATTTCGTTCATTTAAGGTTTCAGAAGTTATTACTCTTCCAGTTAGTGTCTCTGCATTTAAGATGTTTTTCTCCTGCATGTTATCTGGCTTTCTTGTTTTAAATATGTGTAGCTAAGCCCTATATTCGGCTAGGGCAGTAAAACACCCGAACCTTGCCTTCCATGAGATCTTAATGTGCATAAAATTGGTTAATTAAATGTTTCTTGCCGGATTTGTGTAGATGCTTGCTTAAGATGACATAGGACTGATGACCCTAGGTTAACTGGGCTGGTGTTGAACAGGAAGGGGAGATGGTCGAGTTATTTTCATGCTCAACATGGTAGATCGACAATAGGGTAGAGAGTAGGTTAATTCTCAACATCCCTTCTCCATTTCAAGAATAGACTTTAGGTGCGTTCGTGCTCAACACGGCACCTTAGCCGGGCAACCTTAGAAAAATTGATTAATCTTAGAATCGAGGATTGGAAGCTGATCAGTGTGGATCTGCCCAAAGCCGAGTTGCTTTTAATATTTGTTTTCATCACACGTTTTAATGTGCAGTTTACGATTTATTGCCTAGTGTTAATTAAACCCAAAGTTCATGGTGGTTACTAACCAACACCTTTTTCGGTCCTTAGAAATAAATTGCTTAAATCTACTCATTCCCTATGGATCCGATCCCTGCTTACTAGCCGTGCTAGTATTATTCTAGTTGTTTGTGGCATATGTAATTATAAATATTATTTGCGTGGCCGGTCTTTCAAGACGATGGGAAGGTGGTTCCACCAATTTTCTAGAATAACAATTTCATATTCATAGTAACAAAGAATGACACCCCGACCGAAAAACATTAATAAAATGGAAAAAGAAAAGTAAAATAAATGGAAGTAAAAATCTATTTTAAGGTCATTTGCTTGGGGTTGAAGTTTACATATTTCTTTCTAAAATTAAATTTTAAAATTCAAAGCTAGCTTTAAAGAAGTTTAAGAGATTGTATCTGCTTTAGTTTATTTTTTATATGAAACAATATGAATTATATTTGTTGTTTTTTCTTTCATTAATTTCTTCATGTTTAATTGTCCGTGGACTATAATTTAAAATTGTTTTTCAGTACTTATTTGAATCATTTGTTGATAAAACAAGAATAGCTTATTTTCACAAAAATAAAAATAAAAAGAATAAATAGTCTCATTATTTCCTCACATTTGAAGTTTGTAAGATTCTAATCTTTAGATGATGTCAAGTGATGTTCCATTTTTTTTTCCTCTGCAACTCATATATATGAAGGAGCTAAATAAAAAAAGTATCTACTTGAAAATATTAAGCAATACAATTACGTGTATTAGTTTTCTTGCTGATTAAATCTCATATCTCTTTTGAATATACTATATTTTTTGATCCATTTCATATAATATATATATATATATATATATATATATATATATATATATATATATATAATAGGAATGGATATTATGAGAACCAAATCTTAAAAGAGATACGAGAACCGATCTCGTCCCTTCATTTCGCAAATCTAAGGCTCTCATTTATCCTCAAAAACATTTAAAAATAAATCAAAAAAGGAGAAAATCTAGCTCATTAAGGGTATTTTTGTAAACTCCTCTTCTTTTAATTCAACTTCAGATTTTCTCTCTCCACCCATTTTCACTGCCATGTTCGAGTTTTACATCTTTATGCTCATGATGTTATGTGTTTATGTTCATCTTGTGAACTTTTCATGCATGTCCGAATCGGAATGACATAGTCGTGTTTCTTTTGACCCCGATTGTTTCTTTTGTTAGAATGAATCTGATGTGTACGCATAAAGATTGATTTTGGATGGGCCTTCATTGTTCTTGGGCAATTTTGCTCATTTCGTTTGTTTTATTCGATTTTTGTGTTTTCCTATTTTCTGATTATCTGTTTATGTATATTATATTCTAGGTGAATTTATGCAGATTTTTATGGATGGAAGTCCCCCTTCAAGAAATAATTCATATTTATCATATTTTACCGTTATAATTTGATTTATGCTTACCTTTCTCAGAAATCATGCACACAAGTATATAATTTCATGTTAACCTTTCGATCAAGTTATGCACACATTTTTTGCATTTGACTCAATCTTTATGCTAACCTTTCGATCAAGTTATGCACACCACCAATATTAATTATGCACAAAAATCCAAAATAATATGTACCAATTGACAAAAAATTTATGCTTACTATTTCATATTTTTATGCTAATATATAAAATGTTTTATGCTTACGCTTATAAAAAAAGGCACACGAAAAAAAAGGGTGTGCATACCAATATTAAAACTTTCATGCACGCAGACACTCAGTTAGTATTGTAGCAAAAATATTTATGCTTACCTTTCTCAAAATTTATGCACTCAGTTATATTATTTATGTTCTCTTCCTCTTTCTTTTACCTCCCGATGTTCCTGCTTTTTTAGAATATTCAATTAGTACGCATGCAGTTTTTTCACTGAATTTATGCATATAACTATCATATTTCTTGCATATCAGTATCAAAATTTATGCATACCAGTAACACACAAAACTTTTCAGAATATTTTCATTTTATGCATATGAATATCGTATTTTATGCTAACCATTACGTTTGTTTGTGCTCACCACCCTAAATATTTATGCAGAAACAACATATATTATATGTACCAAAGAAATTTTAATTTATGCTAACGATTTACTATATTTATGCTAATATAGATATACTTTAATGCTGATGCGCAATAATCAAATAAAATCTCGCTGATTAACATCTACTTCCTACTAAATAGGCTTCAATCAACAAACTCTGCAGAAACACATCAGAAACACAATGCTTGCATGAATCTCCTTGCCTAATTCTATAGAACAGATTCCAAACACAACTTAGGCATCCTCCTAACAAGCTCAATTCCTTCTCCCCACATCTTAGCCTCTGCATAGCCTGACAATAGCGCATTGACGCACACAGTGTTCTTCTCAGGAATTTCGTCGAACACCTTTGCTGCATCATTCAAGCACAACAGTTTAACGTAGAAATCCATCATAGCACTACCGACGAATACACTAGCTAACCACCCCGATTTCTCCACATAAGCATGAACAGGGTAAAAACATTTCGTTCCCATAGGGTTTCATTCTCATTAACAATAATATCTCCATAACATCAAATAATCCATGGGTTTCATAAATTAAGTTAAGAATCAGTAAAGCAAACCTGAATACTAGTCGAATCAATTCCAAACGACTCTAATTCTTCGATTTCTTAGTCGAGTTACGTCGGTTCTTCTCGGTCGGCGCTAATGGCGGAAAAATGGAGCGAAACCCTCGTTGTTTATGGAGGAGTAGTGGGTATTTCACGTGCTCTGTATATCTCGGTTGTGGATGGAAGTTTTCGAGTGGTGAATCGATGGAAGATTATCTCGGTTGTGGAGGAAATTTTTGGAACCGTCGAGCGTCGTCGAGAGAAGTTTTGGACGAAAAGTTTTTGAAATGTTTTTTCGTTTCTGGAAATGCGCCCAAAAAATGTTTTTGAAAGGTTTTTGGTTTGTATACCCATTTTGCCATTTTCTCTAATTTTTTTTTAAAGAAAGAAGGGATTGATAATGTCCATTAGATTAGAACTGATCAACGCTTAGGATCGGTTCTCGTATCTCTTTTAAAGGTTGAATCTCTCTAGATCCATACCCTATATATATATATATATATATATATATATATATATATATATATATATTACTCTTTTAACTACCTTATGGTCTAACAAACGTCATGTATTGGGCTTTAATTAATATATATAATGCCTATCTACTACTAATATCCTAAGCTAATAAAAACACACACTATTAAGCCCATTTCAATATTTTGTGGTTTCGATTGATTCTTCTAAAAAGTGGTATTTATTTACTAATCAATGTTGTAATTAAAAAAAAAGGTCGCATCTACTTTGTATACTTAAATTTGACAACTTATTTTCAAACTGGAATAAAAGCATTAAATCCTCTAAGTTATTAGTTTTTTTGCTTTGCTCCCTTAAATTATGAAATAATATAATTTACACGCGGACTGTAAAATCTATTCATTTTGCTTCCTGAAATATTAAAATTTGTGATTAGCCCCTAATTCTCTAACTTGTTACAAAAGAGTAAAAACTCCAATAGAAATTTCTAGTGAAACTTGAGAAATTAGGGGTAATATTGTTATGAACTACTAGTTTTTTATAATCTAATGTGGTATTATCCTTAATTTCGCATGTACAACCGATTTTATTTGTCCTGATTTTACTCTTGTTCAATAAATTAGATAATTCATGGGCCAAATTGGCATTTTCATAGTTCAGAGAGCAAAGCATACAAATTTAATAATCCAGAAGTAAATTACACATTTTCATAATTTAAAGGGCAAAACTCGAAAATTAATTGTCTATGGGGTTTAATGATTTAACCCTTTTAAATTTTGCATTTCTTGTCTTGAGACACTGAGAACAGACCATCACATATTTCTTATTAACTCTGAACCCGCTTCATATATAATTTCGTATATGCGTACATCAACAAAAGAATGAGACAGACCCTCACACATTTATTTTACAAAAGTTGAAAAGAAAAGCAAAAGAAAAAAGTAAAAGCTCTATTGAAATTATTTCCCTTTCCCTTTGCTTTTGTTTGAAGTTTGCATATTTCTTTCTAAACTCATAATAATCCAAAGCTGGAATGAAGTTCAAAGAAATTGTACGTAGCTAAAACTGTACAATATAATTCTTTAGCTTATTTTATATGCCCCAATATGTATTAGAGTACTATATTAGTTTTTCTTTCTTTGTTATTTTACAATTTCAATCATCTATGTTTTACTTAGCTATACAAATATTACTTGGGATAAATCATAAGATTACAGACTATAATTTTAATTTTTTTTTCAAAAATATCTATTTATTTTAATCATTTGTTGATAAAACAAGAATAGTTTCTTTTTCCTGTAATTAGAAACAAAAATTGTTTACATTCTTTGCTTATATTTGAAGTTTTTAAGATTCTAATCTTTTGAATTTGTCAAAGTCATATTCTTTCTTGTTTCTTCTCCTAGTTATAATTATATAAAAGAATCTAGCACTAATGCACTCACTATATATAGAACTTGGAAATATTATGACATATACAACATATATACTCACATTAATTATCTTTTGCTCAAGATGTGTGATGAGAGAGAAAAGAAAAAGGAGGTGGATAGCATTGATCATTTCTACCATCCTCATCCCCTCACTCTGGGTGTAGTCGGAAGAACAACCGAAGAATATTGTTATGGATGCACGAGGAGCATTTATCCCGAAGAGACGACCTACGCTTGTCGCGAGGGCTGTGATGACACAATAATATTACACGAAGAATGCGCGGAGATGCCACGAGAGATCAAGCTGTCAATGCACCCTCAACACACCCTCATCCAACAAGAAGTGGATTACATCCCCAATTGTGCAGTCTGCGAAAGAGATATAGATCGGACTGTGTTGGCGTGGATCGATGTGGATTCCAAGTCCACGTAGGGTGCGTGCAGAATATGGAAGTATTAGCAACCCCCATTCCTCACCCGAGCCACCCGCAGCATCCACTAATATCTCTGTGGAAGCCGGGCCGCTCTTGCTCGTCGAGGTGTGATGCTTGCGGGACCATAGAGAAAGCTAAGGGAGCTCCTACCTATGCATGGTTTGTCAGTATTGGATCCACGAGAGTTGTGCCAAATTGAGTGCCACCGCGCAATTCCAGCACCACGCCCACCCGTTGTCCCTTGCTTATCAACTCCCCCACGAATATATCAAATTTAATTTCAGATGTGATACATGTCTCAAGGCTTTGATCCCGAGGTATTGGGTCTATCATTGTCAAGATTGCAGATATGTTGTTCATATCAGGTGCGCCATCAACACAACCTCGTAAGAATCCAATCCGATTTTCCTCCCTTCGTTTATGAATTGATTTGTTTATTTTACGTACATGAGTTGTTGTTGGCTTTCTAGAATCAATGTGGGTACAGATTCTGCAGCTGAAGATGATAACGTCATTGTTTTCCCCTTGAAGAATGGAGTTGAAGAGTTGATCGCTTCTTTTGTTACCAAGCTACGAGGAGTAATGCCCAATCCTAACGATCAGATCATTGATGCTAAATACAAGTTCCATAATCACGATCATCAATTGCATTTAATCTCGTCATCATCACTCCGTCTTCAAGAAGAAGAAGACGGAAAGGGACAAGAAGAAGAATTAGAAGAAAATAGTGATGATGATGATGAATTCAATAAATCAGAATTAGTGTGTGATGGTTGCATCCTGTTTCCCAACAAACCAAAATCTTCACATAAATATGACAACAACTATTACATGAGTTGTGGTGAATGTAAATACATTCTCCATTGGTCTTGCTTCCACTTACCACCTCAAATTCCCTCACATCCACTCCACCCCGAACCTCATCACAACCTAACCCTTCAAACTTGTCCCAAACTCGACTTTATTTATTGTCATATTTGTCATTTATGCACCAATGGACTCTTCTACAAGTGCACAAAGTGTGAGTATTTCAAAGTAGACATCCAATGCGCTTGTTTGCCTAACACCATAAAACACAAAGCTCACTCACGCCATCATCTCAAGCTTTTCGATAAACTTCAGAGAGTTTTTCAACCTTCCTGCACAGCATGTGATTCTCATATATATGGTGATGCTTGCTACGGATGTGCTGTTTGCAAAATCATCTTCCACCCTTCTTGTGTTCTACTGCCCGCGTTCGTCTCAAACCGTGGATGGGATAAGCACCGGTTGCCACTGACTTTTGACGCCAGTGTAAACCATCCAAGTAGCTTCTGTTGTGATATCTGCGAGAAAGAGATGAATCCCAAGAGGTGGATGTATCACTGCCGCACCTGCGACTTCTCTGCCCATCCCTACTGTTTCCCCACCGCTTCTGGATGGTATCGAAACATCAAGTTCGGACCACCCTCTCGCATATCAACTTCTCACCAAGAAGCTGCACTGTGACGTGTGCGGTGAGAGAAGGGATTATGGTTGTGAAGGATTTCAATGTGCTTCAGATAAATGTGAGTTCTTCATGTGTTTATACTGGTGCGCTAGAGATCGGGTAGATGAACTGAAGGTCGTTGATTGAGAAAACCTCGTGTTCAGATCATAAATTGGATTTTGTATTTAATTTCAAATCATGCTATATAGTTTCTTGTCTATTTGTAATATTGTGTAATAAAGTGGTGTCAATACTGTCATATATATTCAATAAATACACGTGCTGCCGTTTGCTAATAAATCCAAATATCATTGTACAATTAACAAATTTAAGATAGAAAACTATGTATTATAATTAAGTTAGTCACTCCAATAATGGCCAGACTTGAGTTTATTCATACATAAAAAAGTTCATCCGTACCCAAATTACCTATTTAACTCACTTCACCTTTTATATTTTATGGACGTAGGATAATTTACTTCCAACCACGTTAAATAAACTTTGTGTTGTTTCCTTACATTTATAATTTGCCCAATGCAGGATCACCAACGTGGAGGAAGGTGACACTGCCCTGGCTAACAGGGTAGACTCCTTCTCTTAATTTCTCCTAATCATGTATACTCCCTCAGTCCCCGCTTAACTCCTCTTATTTCCCAGTTTTTTCTTTTTTCATTTGTAATTATTTTGTAATAATAAGTTAAAACAATTTTTTAATTTTTTAATGATAATTTAACATCGTTTTTAATAGTTTTTTTAATAATCAAATTAAGATAATAATAATAATAATAATAATAATAATAATAATAATAATATAGAGAACAATTCATTTCGTAGATTTATTTTCCAAAAATCACATTTTAGTTCAATTCATGCTTGAACTTTTTTTTTTAAATATTGTTCGTTTATAGTTAAACTTGGACTTATTATTATTAATGATTGTTATTTTTATTTCAAGAAATTTCTATTTATCACAAATACTATAATTTTAATTTATTTTCAATTTCCGCAACATTATTAGTTGATTTTTACTCATAAAGTATTATATTTTAAGTTTTTTTATTATTTGATAAAATAAGATATTTTAACGTAAAAACATTAATGTATTCATTAATAACATTTTTTTTTATAATTCTGAGTATATAATAAAATAGACGCTATTAAAATTAAAAGATCAAACATCAAGAAACAATGAATTTTTTTCTTGGAATAAGGCGAAAGTCAATTAGAAACGAAAAATATTTCAATATTGCTTTTGAAAAATCATGGATCATGAGAAATAAATCTAACATATATATTGATGGGACTAATTAGAAATTATAAGTCATCTACTTTACGAATGTTTACTTTGCAAATTCCAAACTATTTTAATTCATAATGAAATGAATTTATCTAATAATATTGTGAAAAGGAAAAATAATAACATAAAATCTTGATTACATTTGCCATGTGTAAATTATTAATTAATTATGTTCCAAACTATTACGTAGATATTTCCTTTCGTTTCTTGATTAAGATTAGTTAGATATTTCATTCTCACCACTTTTAATTTTCAAATCTTTCCAAAATTCAAATTCTTAGTGAGAATTTTCGGAGGGTTGTTTAAGTTTTTAGGAATCCACCAAATTTCTTAATCATCTATTAATATTAGTATATTATATAAACTTATTACTTATCTATTCTCCACTTTTCAATATTTATCTCCCACGTTCTTCTCTATCATTTTTTATCTTCTCCCGCGTTCTCACTTCATTTTGTGATTAAAGCTATCTTCTCTTTGTTTTCACCATCAGCAAAGGTAATATATCATACTTTGTAATCTCCAATTTCTCTGGGATGTACTTAATTTTTATACTAAATGTTACATAACCGACAATGATTTCTATATTTGCTACTGTTTGCAGCTATCAACCTAGAAATGTTTATTATCCTTTTTAAGTAATGAGAAGAATTCCAAACGCTTAAATTTATTTAGAGGTATATATTTTCTTATTTTTGTTAAATCTCATTTTTCTTTGCCCTAATATGTAAGTTTAAATTTGTGGTTTGCTTCTTGATGTTTGTTGAATGCAGTAGAAGTGTTGTTGTAATGAGAGAGATAAAGATTGTTCAACAACATAAAGATATAGAGGAAGATTTTATAGACTAGATTTATGTAATTGTTATTTATTGTGATTGTATAGTTTTTTTTTTGTTTTATGAAATAAAAGTTGTTTGGATAAACATAAACCTTCATAATGTTCCTTTTTTTTCCTCTCAAAAAGATGTTGGAGAATGCTTTTAATTAATAAATTGTTATATTAATTTGTAAGAATTCGAGCCTCACAACTAAACCTATTCAAATACAATGAATCCTACAACCAATTCTATTCAAATACAATCAATTAATATAGAAAATAAAACACTTAGGTCCCGTTTGGTTTATAAGATTCTGCTGCGGAAAGTAATCTTATTCTAAATTATTAAATCTTATGTTTGGTAGTATAGGAGTAAATTAATCTTATTCTAGTAACTCAAAACCTTATGTTCGGTTTCATTTTAGTAAAATTGTGGAAAGTAATTTGTAACCTAAAAATTAGGAAAATAGCATAATATAATAGGATTCTTTAATTTCTTTAATTCTAACAAAGTAAATACCTAACTGCTTATAGTTGAGAATTTTAGTGGGAGACATGTGAGCTCGAAAAGGTGCGACAAAAGATCATGTGAACGATTTTCTTAGGCCAAGCATTTTCTATAATTTTAACTTCACTACAATTTACTTTAGCATACTCAAGCATTATGCAGCTCCGCCCGTCATGTACGTCACACTTAACATTTATTATGATAACTAAAAGAGAATACACGAGTTCGTAATTTATTAGTATAATGTAATTGAAATTGTATAGCATGCAATTAAAGACAATAAATTAATTTTATGATTATTGTGGTTTATGATTTTAGGTTGAGTTTAAATATCGTAATTAGGTATTACGTTCATGATATTTTATATTTTACAAGGTGGGTTATATTTTACTTATGAAATCTATGTTTGAGTTATTAAGCTCTGATATTTATGCAAGTTAAAGTTTATGAATGTTCATGAAAATTGTTCGCTCACTATTGGAATTGTGCATCTACTTGAATGAAAATGGGCTCTGCCCATTATTGAATACGATCGGATCCTGAGCTAGACGTAGCCAAGGTTAGTGTACACCAAACGTCACGAAGTTAGCCTTGGGGTAATCTGTTTTTCCCAAGCCTAATGAAGAGAACGAGGTTACTCTCAGCTGAATGTGTTTCTCTGAGTTTAACGAGAAATATAGAATGCACCAATAGCTGAGGAATAAAGGTTTGGCCAAGTGAAAGTTTTGGTATACATACTGTTTTCAATTTTAAAAATTGTCTATGTGATACAGTAATGTATGAACATTTCATGGTTTTAAAAAGGGTTTTTGGAGGTTTATTATCAGCTGCATTATCCACTGAGTACATTAGTGCTCAGCCCAAATATTTTCAAAATGATTTTTGTAGGCTGAAGATGGCAGTGTGGAGCGATGGTGCTGAGTTGGTCTGTTTGTGATATTGTACAAATTTCCGTCTATTTTGAGACGTTTCCGCTGTATCGATATGTATATTATGCTCTACCTCTCTTGTTTCTACCGATGTAGTTGGATCTTAATTATATAAATACAAGTACTACTGAATTTCAGATGTTTCAATTTCTTCCCCTTTCTTTCCCGCTTCTTTCACCCATCTCCGGTCGCGCTCCGGCCCATTTGCCTTCCTTCGGGAATTGGGGCGTGACAGATCTGCTCCTTCAATTGCTCCGCATCCAAGCTGCCGGCGGGAACCTCCCACCACCGCATCTCGCCGCTCGGAACGACGTCTTCGAGCTGCTTCTCCCTCCTCTCCTCTCGATCCTGCTCCTCAATCACTTTATCGAGTTTTTCATTCAGCTCGCGGATTTTAATCCGCGAGCTGCAATCGACGGCTCTGCCGTAGCGATCGCGCTTCTGGTCGGGATTCCGGCGGCCGTAGACGACGGAATTGAAGTCCGGAGTGAAGAACGAGTGCGGAATTCCCGACGGAGAGAAGATAATTGCACCGACATCGACGCCGCAGAGAGTACTGAGTTCACTCGCCTTTTTGCAAACCCCAACTCGGCGCTTTGAGAAGGACACGAGTAACTCGTCCTTGTTTTCAATGAGTTGGATCGGGATCCTTTGACGACCCCTCGTTTTTCGTTCGGACATGGAATACAATATTTTTGAACCCAAATCTCTCACTCTTATTAAGATGAAGAATAATTCATCTTTTTGTTTCGTGATTATTGTTTAATTTGATGCATGGATTTATAGTAAGGAAAAGATGGAAGTGAACCGATTGAGAAATTTGATCCGTTTTTAGTTACCTTTTTTTGTTATTAAATTTTGAATTTTGTGTAGTACATTGTGAAGTACATACAGATGGGTATTTGCTGTAGAATTGATTAATTCTACGTAGGATTCATGATTTTTTAAAAATAAATTACATTTTAAATATCAATTACTAAAATTAGATTTGAGGTTGACTAGATTTGGAATTTGAAACTTAATTTATTGTGATAGATTTCTCAAATTGGTCAATATGTTCAAATTGTTTTATGATTGATTTTGGGTTTTGGAAATTACTGCATCTCCCAGTACATGAAATATTGGTAAAATAAATAAATCTATTATACTTGAAAATCAAAATTATAGGAACTTTGTGTTATTTTCTTGGATCCTAATTAAGTTCTTGCTGCAAAATAGTGATGAATATAAAGTAACGATATTTGAAAATTAAAGAAATAATAACTGTAAACTATTCTTCGATTTCTCTATTGTATTTCATGTTGTACAATTTCAGTTTATTAATATGAGCAACATATAAATTATAGTGTCATACAACAAAAGGATACTAGTTAACGAAATATGTAGTAAAAATAAACCGCACATGCAATAATACTCCCTAACTAAAAAAAAATGCACGAATGTCCATGTAAAGTGTATATATATATATATATATATATATATATATATATATATATATATATATATATATATAATTTAATTTAATTTTGATTGATGAATAAAATAAAATAAAATCTATCACTATATTATTATCTAATCGTGACATACATATAGCAACAAATTGAAGATGCTTTCGTATCAATAAGGTAGTCAAAATAATGAAGTAAGGTTTATGGGAGAGAGGGGTTACAATGGAGACCTGATACTAAGTAGGCGATGAGATATTACATCTCGTATTTTATTATTGACCGATGAATTGACCTCTTATTTATAGTCCGTGTCGCGTATGTTTTAAGTACGGCGTTTTAATTTTATATATGAATATCGTAATTATTATATTTGTGAATTAATGATATTTTTTGAAGCTTTTTATAATGAATTGATGATAGTACATGCACGCGTTGTGTATATTATTGAACAATAAATTTACCTTTTTATTTTAGGCATGATGTGTAACTTTATATATAGATGGTGTAATTGTGATTTGTGAATGTTGGAAGATTTTATTAATGAAGATTTTCATATATTAATAGTAGTAGATACACGCGTTCAAAACTTATCAAGACTGTAATGGTCGGAAAAAATATATATATTAACAGATACTGTGTTGTATCCGTAAAATGATATATTAGTAAGATATTACAAAAGAGAGCATTCTCACTATCATGTCAAATGCTAAAGAGAGCGTTCTCAAATTCGAAAAATAAAAACCATATAGTTAAAACAATTTTATAATGGATTCTTTACATTTTTATGAAATTGAGACGCCAAATATCTTAAATTGGAGAATTGGGCCATAAGATGGATTTTTTTTTCATTTTAAATTTCGTAAAGAATAATACTGCAGAGTAACTTGGGCTTTACATGCTCCAATTGCAGGTCGAAGTAGGGCCTGGCCTGCCCATCATTTTGTAATATTATTTAATATTTATTTATTTGAGGATGTAATACCTCCCTTCCTAAACTCCATATTCGTTGTTCGATACTTCATTCACATCTATTGCATAGTGAAATTTGAGTTTATGATTTTCGGCCAAATCTTATAATTGTGTGTGTTTGCTAGTATATTAAATTGAGCAAAATCTGTGGCAATATTTTCTCCCGTGCATAGAGTTATAAAAGTATACTAAATGACAGAATTACATATGTGGTCCTATTTACTTTTTTAAGATTTAAAAAAAAAAACGAATATGTATGTATGTGTTAAATGAAAGTTTGAACCTTAAGTGTGGCTGGCCACGTTCAACTTCAACAACCATACTTTTTTTTTATCAACATAATTATTGTTTGCCAATTTATATTATTATATATATGCGCATATTGTGCACATGGATTCTTTAATTTTCTTTAAATTCTTATATAACCAGAGAGAGAGAGAGAATCGAGTATTTTCCATAATCAATTAATTTTGAGAAAGATCGTCTTCCCATTAATTTTCCTCTAAAAAGTTTGTCACATATACGTGTATTCAAACCATCTCAAAAGTGAAAATACATTAGCCAACTTTATTCTACAATAAATCCCACTATTTAAGTTTGATAATGCATACTTTACTTTGTCTCTCTCATAAGTTGATTAAAGTATATGAATCTAATCTCTAGGTCAAGAATAAAATTTGAGATTTGTGACAAAGCTTCCCTTTAATTTATAAATAAATTAATATCCGAATCAATAATTTAGCCCTAATTATGTTTTCCCCACATGCATGCATCCTCTTATCACACGGGCGTACACACACGTGCACATTCATAAAATCAATTGTGTTATATAGTTGATAATTATTTTACGTCTTAAATCGAGCTATTCGAAATATTTAAAGTATCGATTCGTAGGTAATTAAACTAGAAAAAGAAAGGAACGATAAGTATTAGTACGTGGCCAAAACAAAGGGTGCAACATATCAAGTATTTATTGAGCTAGACAGGCATAATATATTTTATAATAATTTGACTGGTCATTATTTCCCAAAGTGTAAAGTCCTTTATTAGCGATGTAGCTTTATACCTACCAATATGTATGTGGGGTATGATTTAATTTATCCAGATACTTCTCCTCATCCCAATTTAGTAAGTTTTGACTTTGAGAGTGTCCAATTAAGTATATGAAATGTTTTATTTTATTTTTGTTTTGTATGAATGGGTAAATTAAAAAAAATAAAGGACTTATTAATTTAATGAAAAACTAAAACAAAAATGATGAGAATCTAGTTCTACATCTTGAGTGTAGCATTAGTTATGTAGATTCTTAATAAGCGGTGAATTTAAATTAAAAATTTTGCCGGACGAAATTTGCAATTATTAAGGAGTAATAATTTAATAAAAAAAATAAAAATTCATAGTTCGGCATGATATAGAAAGGGTCTCATTTTTATTTGCCCCGGTCTCTCCCCCTCTTTTTAATTATCATGTTAGATTATAATATAATAACTTAAAAGATTTTTATATTTGATGGTCTTATTTTAGCTCATAAGAATTGTCTTGAAGTTTATGTTATTCTAGATATTTTTCATGTCTTATTCCTATGATCCTATATTTGTGCAGCACATTATATTGAATTAAAATGAATAATATATTATAATAACAATTATTGATAGATTTAATTTTTTATACATAAAATACCGGATAATTCCCTGTCGGGTATGGCAAGCTTTTTGTCTACTTAGACGCTTTTCAATTGAAGCACGATTCCAACGTTCTTCAACTATTTTTCTCAATTATAAATAATACATATTGTATTTATTATTATTTTTTATGTAAATGAAGAAAATTCGTAAACCCTATTCGAGGTGCATAATTAATAATCAGTAGTTAAAAAATGTAATTATTGTAAATAATATTTACCGTATATAGATTGACCACATGTAAACCCTAGCAACCCATTAGCCCATCTTATGTTGGCCCAAGAGCCCATCTTGTACTCTATAAATAGAGGTCTCCACCCTCATAATAATACACACTTCAATTCATTCTCTGCATTATTTTCTAGTTTATAACACGTTATCAGCACGAAGAAGCTCTCCAAAAGAAAATAATATCATTTCATTGCCGAAGGTATATTTTTTTTCTTTCCAACAATATTTTTTTTGTGTGTTTCTTCAAAACACGTCTCCTGTAAAAAAAAAAATTATTTTTTTATTCAATTCTTATGAGGTTTACGGAAAATCATTATATACATGTAAATTAATTATAACAACGATAGTTATATTATCGTTCATGATTTGAAACATGTAAATTAATTACATGGTTTTAAATATTGCATGTTATTCGAAGATATGAGGTTTGGAAGGGTAAATCAATTACTCGTTTTGAATCATGTATTTCCTTCGAGAAAATCATTATATTTATTGTCGCTCCAGAAGTAGCGCAATATACTAATATTCGTGAAGAATATGACATGCTCCTGAAGAACAATTGAAAAACACATTTTCAACTTGATTTGTTGCTCCAGAAGTAGCACAATCAATATTCCTGAAGAATATTACATGTTCTTGAAGAACATTTACTCTACGCTTTTATTTATTTATTCGCTTGTTTGTTTGTTTATTTATTTATTTAATATTAAATTACAATTGTTGCTCCTGAAGTAGCACGATATTCCTGAAGAATATCATATGCTCTTAAAGAACAAATCAAATTCATTGAAATAATTATTGCTCCAGAAGTAGCATATATTTAATATTCTTGAAGAATATTTCACACTCTTGAAGAGTTATTATTCGCAATTTATTTATTTTTCTATGCATATTATAATATTTGTTTATATATATATATATATATATATATATATATATATATATACTATATATAGTTATATAATCTTAAATTATTACTCCCGAAGTAGCAAATAATTAATATTCCTGAAGAATATTAATGCTCATGTATAACACTGTATGATATAGGTGATATATGTTTATCCCTGAAGGAAAAACATAAGTCTTTATTGACATTAATAATAATTTATTTTAATTGTGCAGAGTTGCACGAATGACAAATATCACCAAACTTGAGTTCGTTGCACTTGACATATCCGGCAAAAATTATATGTCATGGATTGTTGATGCCGAGATTCATTTGATCTCAAGGGGTCTAGGAGAGACTATACAAGAAGGAAATACCGCATCCCCGCAGGATCGCGCAAATGCACTGATTTTCCTTCGTCACCATCTTCATGGTGACCTAAAAAATGAGTATCTCACCGTCAAAGATCCATATGAATTGTGGAACAACCTTAAAGAAAGGTTTGATCACCAAAGGACCGTTATCCTTCCTAAGGCTCGATATGATTGGTTGCATCTTAGACCGCAAAACTTCAAATGCATGGAGTACTTATAATTCTGAATTGTTCAGAATTAGCTCCACAATGAAATTATGTGGAGAAACAATCACTGATGAAATGATGCTTGAGAAAACATTCTCCACATTTCATGCCTCTAATGTTCTCCTACAACAACAATATAGGGAGCGAGGTTTCAAAAAGTACTCCGAACTAATATCTTGTTTATTAGTTGCTGAGCAAAATAATGAATTGCTCATGAAAAACCACGAGTTAAAACCCACCGGTTCCTCTGCATTGCCTGAAGCCAATGCGACGTATGGATATGGTCGTGAAAACCAACATGGACGTGGGCGCGGTCGTGGTCGTGGTCGTGGGCGTGGTCGTGGGTATGGACGCCGACATAATAATCCCGACCATGCAACCTCGAGCAACAAAAGGGCTAAGACATCCAAAGATCCCAATTCATCTAACAAGGAGGAAATATGCCATCGATGTGGCATGAATGGGCATTGGTTGCGTACCTGTCGTACGGCAAAGCACCTTGTGGATCTGTATCAGATTTCAATCAAGGGAAAAGTAAAGAAGGAGACCAATGTCCTCGACTATGACGGTTCGAGTAATCCAACAACTCACTTAGATGTCTCTGATTTCTTTAATGACCCAAATGGCAACATTGATGGCTTGATTGGTGGTGGTGTTTTAGAAGACAATTGATGCAGTTTTTAGCATATTTAGCTTTAATCATTTACCGTTGTTAAATAGTTCATTTCATTTGCTTTCATAACTCTCAGTATTGTTATTTTTTTTAAACTTATTATTCTTCCTCGGATTATTATTGATTGCCTTTTACTAATTAAGAAATTATTTTCTTGAAAAACAATGTCTCAGAAATGCAAATGAATCATTGTAATATATGTTTAGCTGATAGTGCCACTACACACACCATTCTCCAAGATAAAAAGTATTTTCAAAAATTAACATTAGCTGAAGATAATGTTAATACTATATCTGGTGCATCGAACATCATCGAAGGCTCCGGAAGAGCTTGTATCATACTACCGAATGATACTAAATTAATTATAGAGCATGCCTTATATTCTAGTAAGTCCAGAAGAAACTTACTAAGCTTTAAGGATATTCGCCGCAATGGCTACCACATTGAAACAATGTCAGAAGGTAGTAACGAATATTTATATATAAATTCTTTTGTATCTGGCCAGAAGCAGATCAAAGAAAAATTATCAACACTACCATCCGGAATGTATTACACATTTATCAAGGCAATTGAAACGAACCATATCATGAACCCGAAGTTCAATGACTCAAAAAGCTTTTTGCTTTGGCATGATAGATTTGGTCATCCGGGAGCAACTATGATGCGTCGCATCATTGAAAACTCATGTGGACACAATATAAAGAACCAGAAGATTCTAATAACAAATGAATTCTCATGTAGTGCTTGTGCGCAAGGCAAGTTAGTCATTAGACCATCATACACAAAGGTCAATATAGAATCTCCATCTTTCTTGGAAAGAATTCAAGGAGATATTTGTGGACCTATACATCCACCATGTGGACCATTTCGATACTTTATGGTATTGATTGATGCTTCTTCTAGATGGTCTCATGTATGCTTGCTTTCTAGTAGAAATACAGCTTTTTCTAGACTACTTGCTCAAATAATAAAATTGAGAGCTCAATTCCCAGACAACATGATTAAGAGGATTCGCCTCGATAATGCTAGTGAGTTCCAGTCTCAAGCATTTAATAGTTATTGTATAGCTATTGGGATTGAGATTGAACACTCGGTTGCTCATGTTCATACACAAAATGGTTTAGCAGAAGCGTTCATTAAACGCCTTCAACTTATTGCTAGACCATTACTTATGAAATCAAAACTCCCAATTTCGGCTTGGGGTCATGCCATTTTACATGCCGCATCATTAGTTCGGATTCGGTCAATAGCCAACCAACAACATTCCCCAATGCAAATTGTTTTTGGTAGAGAACCTGATGTTTCTCACTTGCGGATTTTTGGTTGTGCTGTCCAAGTCCCAATTGCACCCCCACAACGTACAAAAATGGGTCCCCAACGAAGACTTGAGATATATGTTGGATTTGATTCACCCTCAATCATAAGATATCTTGAACCTTTAACGGGTGATTTATTTACTGCACGTTTTGCAGATTGTCATTTTGATGAAATGACATTTCCAACATTAAGTAGAACAAACCTACATCCAGAAAAGCAAAAGGAAATCTCTTGGAATGAAAAAACCTTATCACATTTTGATTCCAGAAGTAATCAATGTGAACAAGAAGTTGAAAAAATAATTTATTTGCAAAAGATTACAAATCAAATTCCTGATGCTTTCATAGATACAAGAAAAGTGACACTA
The DNA here is from genome assembly GCA_028984105.1 of Lavandula angustifolia. Lineage (NCBI taxonomy): Eukaryota > Viridiplantae > Streptophyta > Magnoliopsida > Lamiales > Lamiaceae > Lavandula > Lavandula angustifolia. The sequence goes on along the minus strand of CM054804.1, from coordinate 15,051,223 downwards.
TCTCACATACCAGCTGCCAATACACCTGCTAGAATTAGTATCCCTGAAGGACAAACAGCAATGGTAGCAAATGAATCCAACATCCGTCAAAAACGTGGTCGACCAATCGGTTCCAAAGATTCTATGCCTAGAAAGAGAAAGGCACAAAACACGAACCAAACAATGACGAAAATTATTGATCAAAATAATGTAGTTCCTGAAGAACCACAAGCGTCCGAAAATCATGAGATCTCAATAAATTACTTATCTTCTAATAAGATATTGGAGAGAGAAAATATCGTCGTGGACGATAAATTCGCCTTTAATATGGCTCTTGAAGTTCTAAATGAGGATCCTGAACCGCGGTCTGTTAAAGACTGTCAAACTAGACTTGATTGGCCAAAGTGGAAAGAAGCCATACAAGGTGAACTAAATTCCCTTGAAAGCCGGAAAACTTTTGGACCTGTAGTTCAAACTCCGAAAAATGTTATTCCTGTAGGATACAAATGGGTCTTTGTTCGAAAGAGAAACGAAAACCATGAAATTACGAGATACAAAGCCAGACTCGTAGCACAAGGTTTCTCTCAAAGACCGGGAATTGATTATGAAGAAACATACTCTCCGTAATGGACGCGATTACATTTAGATTTTTGATGAGTATAGTTGTATCGAAAGACTTGATATGCGTCTAATGGATGTAGTAACTGCATATCTATATGGTTCACTAGACAAATGACATATATATGAAAATTCCGGAAGGATTTAAATTGCACGAGGCATATAAGTCAAAACCCAAAAGCATGTTTTCAATTAAACCGCAAAAGTCGTTGTATGGGTTGAAGCGATCGGCCGTATGTGGTATAATAGACTTAGCGAATATCTCTTGAAAGAAGGGTACAAAAACGATGATGTTTGCCCTTGTGTTTTCATTAAGAAAACAAAGAATGGATTTGCAATCATAGCAGGTTTATGTAGATGATTTGAATTTAATTGGGACTCCCGAAGAGCTCAATAAAACTGCCGAATATTTGAAAAATGAATTTGAGATGAAGGATTTAGGAAAGACAAAATTTTGTCTTGGTTTGCAAATTGAACATGTCTCTGAAGGACTATTTGTTCATCAATCCTCATATACAAAAAAAGTCTTAAATAGGTTTTATATGGATAAAGCGCATCCATTATCATCACCAATGGTCGTTAGAACACTTGATGTGCATAAAGATCCATTTCGACCTATTGAAGATGGCGAAATGATACTTGGTCCTGAAGTACCATATCTTAGTGCAATCGGAGCATTGACTTATTTAGCTAATTGCACAAGACCTGATATAGCTTTTTCTGTAAATCTTCTCGCAAGATATAGCTCTGCACCCACTCTAAGGCATTGGAATGGTGTTAAGCACATTCTACGTTATTTAAAGGGTACCATTGACCTTGGATTATATTACTCAAAAGGTTCTAGTTATTCTCTAGTAGGGTATGCAGATGCTGGTTATTTATCCGATCCACATAAAGCCAAGTCACAAACTGGCTATGTTTTTACACGTGGAGGAACCGCTATATCTTGGAAGTCGTTAAGCAAACCTTGACCGCAACATCCTCAAATCACTCTGAAATAATTGCAATCCATGAAGCAAGTCGAGAATGCGTGTGGTTACGGAATATGACAAGTCATATCCAAAAATCGTGCGGATTAGCTTCTTCAAAGGACAATCCAACGACGTTAGATGAAGACAATGCCGCTTGTATCACGCAATTGAAGGGAGGTTACATCAAAGGCGACCGGACAAAACATATTTCTCCCAAGTTTTTCTTCACACATGAACTTCAAAAGAATGGTGATATCGACGTTCAACAGATACGTTCGAGTGATAATCTAGCAGACTTATTTACGAAGGCACTACCGACGTCAACATTCAAGAAGTTGGTACACAAGATCGGCATGCGCCGTCTCAAGGATTTACAATGATTATTTTGAGGGGGAGCAGCTGTACTCTTTTTCCTTCGACCAGTTTTTATCCCATTGAGTTTTTCTGGCAAGGTTTTAACGAGGCAGCAATTTCTGTTTAAGGATGGTCAATTAAGGGGGAGTATTGTAAATAATATTTACCGTATATAGATTGACCACATGTAAACCCTAGCAACCCATTAGCCCATCTTATGTTGGCCCAAGAGCCCATCTTGTACTCTATAAATAGAGGTCTCCACCCTCATAATAATACACACTTCAATTCATTCTCTGCATTATTTTCTAGTTTATAACAGTAATAAGATTGTTTATCTAGAGTCAATATTCCTATATTCCTACCCGCATTAACTAAAACCGTCCACGTTTTATAATTGATTTTTATTACATCTTCAAACCATAATTCTTACATCCATAAACCACAATTATATTCTCTCACTTTATTCTCTCTCTAGACGGACATTATTAAACGAAGTCACCTTCCTTCCAAATCCCTTCCACACGAACTGGAACTGCATATCTATAAGTTGCAGAATTCTCACTCATTCTCTACACTAATCTCTAATATTTTTCCTCAATTTATTTTTTTTAATTTTTTTTTATCATAAGAGAAGAAAAGGATGAAGAGAGGAGTGATCGTGGAAGAAGGCTCCGTTTGCGGAGAAGAAACGCATTTCACGGTGCTGAAGACTTCCCTTTTCTTCGCCGGAGACGGCTTCACCGCCTACGACTGCAAAGGCGGACTTGTTTTCCGAGTCGACTCGTATGGACCCGACGGAGGCGACGCTGGAGAACGAGTTCTCATGGATCCCGCCGGCCGCTGCATCCTTACCGTCCGCCGCAAGGTATAATAATTATCAATTTTAGAAAATTTTGATTTTGACATGCGTTCGTTTTTTATTTAATAATGTGAATAATGATTCGTATTTTATTCTCTAATGTGAATAATCCTCAATTTTTAATCATGCGATAGAGAATATACTCCACTAAATACAAGTCGTTTTTTGATTCTCACACCAACTATGAGATCAAAAATCCATAATTAAGGAGGCGAAATTGATATTTGGGGACTCTAGCAAATGAGATAAAATCTCTGAATTTTAGGGGGCCAAATAGAGAATTTTGCTAATATATCAAGAAAATTATCAAATATTTTACAATGTAGACAAAAAATTCGAATAAGTACATATTTGGGGACAATCGCATTCACATGCTCCTAAATCCGTTTATAACTTCTTAGTTATTTTTTCGATCACTTGAATATTATAGGCCTAATATGAGTATTACTATTACTTATCGGTAATGCTTTCAAGTTAATAACAACATAAAAATTGAATATATTATAAAATTATTAAAAAAAATGAATTTTGACACATTATAAGATTAAATCAAATTATGTTTTAGTTGAACGAAATCCAACTGATTCAGTTTTTCTCTTCGCAGAGGCCAAGCCTGCACCGCCGGTGGGAAGGCTTCGTCGGCGAGAGACTTGGTCAGAAGCCAATGTTTAGCGTGCGGCGATCGTCGATCATCGGGCGGACGACGGGGATGACGGTGGAGGTGTACAGAGATCCGGTGGAGGAGTATCAGATCGAGGGCTCCTTCGCCTGCCGGAAGTGTACCGTACTCGACGCCGAGAAGCAAGTGGTGGCGGAGATTCGCCGGAAAGTGGACTCGTACGCCAATGTCGTGCTCGGAAAAGACGTTTTTCTCCTCTCCGTGAAGCAGGGCTTTGATAGGGCCTTTGCGATGGGGTTGATTCTTGTGCTTGATCAGATCCACTGGGCGGATGTTGAAAGAAACGGCGGCGACGGTGGTTATGGGAGTAGGGTGGCGGTGGAGCCCGTTAGTTAGGGTTCTACAACTTTTCTCCACCTTGGATATCTCCTCTAAAACAATGTTAAAGCAAGTACAATTACTAGTAATAATGATGATAACCATATAATTACTTGATACTAATTCATTTTGTTACAAGATCAAAGTATGTAATGATTAATAACTTACCTAGAAAAATAATGATATATTTGATCTCAAAATATCAATTCGTTTCAAATTAAATTCATTAGCCGTCATGGTTAGGTTCGAACTTTTTTAGACACGTTGATTTTTTAACGTTTTTGCTTTTGATTCGGTTCCGAACTGGAGTACGCTCAAGGCCTTTAACTGTGTTGAGTTTTAAGAGTACTTTGTATTTGACCAATACAAAACTTTTCATATTTTTATTTTGTATAAAAAAACGTAAAGAATCAACAAGAAAGTGGATACTAATTAAAACCAACATCATAAGAAATTTCGACCAAGTAAGAGTTTAATTCCAATAGATTCAATTCAAAAAACACTTTATTCAAATTTCTCCCTCTTAGTAAATAGTTTCAAACTAAGGCAACAACATAATAGCCACGCTGGCATTACATAACATTATATCCAAAAACAGATCAAAGAGGTTGTGTCCAGAAAATACAAGCAACAAATGTCAGATGTAATAGTAATACAAAAGCCACCTCCCTACCTAACAACAATTCTAACAGACCTAGTTACAGTAACATCAAAGTCATCCAAGTTTGTAGAATTATCAAAATCAAAAAAGCACATAATGCAATTTAACTAAATTAACAGCCTGCAATATACCATGCATTCAGCAACTAATTGGAGTTGGAGAAGCATGATGTGGTGATTGGTTCACCTTCCCATTCTCCATTGAGTCACCCTTCACATTCTTCTCTTGAGTAGATACGTGTTGAACCCCGTTGGCCACCTCAGTTTCAGCTCCGTTAGTGGCTTCTTGTTCTTGATCAACGGGCTCATCGGGTTTGGAATGTTCAGTAGTATGCTTATCAGCATCAGATGCGGGCTCCTCTACAACCTCAGATGCCTTCTCATCCGTAACTTCTTCTACATGTGAAGCATCGGATGCCTTTTCGTCTTTGAGTTCTGCTACGTGTGTAGCATCTTCAGTACCTTTTACCTTTTCGGTTATCTCATCCTTATTGTTTGTCTCTAGTCCACCATCCTTGGCATCAGTTGCCATTCCCTCCTGCTGACCATTCTCTTCAACTTTGGCCTCTTCTTTACTCTCTTTAACCGTTTCCTCGTGCAGTTTGTCTTCACTAACCTTTTCATCACCAGTCTTCTCTTCAGTTCCAGTATCTTTCTTTTCATCAACTTCCATTCCTTCTTCACCACCGACTTCTGTTCCCTTTTGAACATCAGTCTTCTCATCAGTTCCCTTTTGATCAGTCTTCTTCTCTTCAGTTCCAGCTTCTTTCTTTTCATCAACTTCCATTTCTTCCTTGGAAGCTTCTTTCCCTTGATCCAACACTTTGTCTTTCTTAGTTGATGATGATCTGCGTCGTTTTGTTTGGGGACCAATCTCCTTAGATGGAGGAGTAAACTTTGTCTTCTCACTGATCCTAGCTGATCTCCTCGGTGTCTCGCCAGTACCCCAATCAAACTCTGATAATGCAGGACTTCCCTCATGAGATTTTAGGTACTGCTCCAACTGTTTGCGGTTGCTAATCTCTTCTCCAGTCGGTGCTACAAATACAATTTCATTCTTTCTAGGAGTATCTGCGCTTTTCAGTAAGTACTGCAGAGAAATATCACAGTAAGTTATATCAGAAAATCAGAGGAAGAATGAAAACGAGAAAGAACAGTTTTGCACACGACTCCACTAACGTCGCAAATTAGAAAAACAGTCTTCTACAATTCTCATGTCTTTTTTCCATAATTCTATTCAAAGCTTGTGAAAATGATCACGAAGACCTCATCTACTTCAGTTTTTTAACGAAACAGTTACAAACACGCGAAAATATACTTTTTCATTCAAGAAATCATGATCAATTGTAGGCTTAATCAGAGGTGGTCTCCCCAGTAACTCCAAAAATCAACAAGCTCAAAATATATCCAAAACAGAACATTGCCACCACACATTATACCGAGGGCAGTCTTAAAACAAAAATTCTCATGATATGCAGAAGCACTAGTAAACAAGAGATGCAAATATTTAAGAAACTACGAGCAGTTACTGGCAGAAGGAGCCCATCATTAGCAGAAATAGAAGGATAGTTACTGCTTCAATTTACTGGGATTTTAAGCCTTTAATCACACCTACAACAATCAGACTAGCTACGCCATAAGAAATCAAGGTTTAATGCCATTTAATCTGTTTCATGACAATTGTTTTTGTTCGAAACTGCACAAACTAATAATCCAAACAAAAATTTGGCCATCAAGAAAAAATATAACCATCCAAAGCCGTAAATTATTGAAATGCAACATTTTGTGTCTACTGGAACTGCTATAAAATCGAGGAAACTGCAAAACTATCTAGAGAACACAGTACCGTAACCGAAAATTGAAAAGAGGAGAAAACTACATAAAACAACAATTGTTTTTTGAAAAACAACTTTTTTTACAAATAAATTTATTGAATTATAGCTGGTAAGGCAACGGAATTACACCAAAAGCAAGTAAAGTAAAGCAAACATAATAACGTAACCCTAGCACTGCCAAGAACAGGGCAACCACAAATTCAGAGAGAGAAACACAAAAAATAGAAGGCATAGCAACAAATTCAGCCAAAAAAATCTACGAAGTCGAGCATTCCAAGCAAGCAGCAGCTAGAAGAAAACCTATAAAAAGAAAAAGAAAAACCAGAAATCAGTACCAATTTCTTCCAGGAAGCAGGAGCAGGGAGCTCCATCGTAACGATGTCGTCACCACGCTGAACCTCCGCCATGTTATCTTCACCTACACAGAGAAGAACGAAAGCTTCATCAAGGTACAACAAAGAGAGCGGGAACGTACAACCAAACAAAGCAGACACAAACCAGTTGCGTTAGATGCTTCAGCTACCTCTTTTTTCTCTTTCTACTTTCTCGCAAAAATGTTCTCCCCAACTTAACCGCCACGACGCTTATCTCGGGGACACTGCTAAAACCACCTCAAAAGAAACATTCAGGTACCTCACATCGACACGTGGTACATACGAGAGTCGTGGATTTGACCGTTAAAGGCAGTTTCGAATTGCCTCGTGCTGGAAGAAAGTTCTCGAGCGGGTGTACCAGACACGTGGCGCGCCACCACAGGGTCTGTGACGATCCCATGGTGATGTTCGCGGCGTACCTTATGTTAATCTCTCTTGTTAGATTTCATTCGTTTAGTTGATGTGGAACGCGGGATAAAGAGCGTGCGCTATATGAGAATATCTGAGCCGTAGGATTAGGGCGGCGTCCGTCACGCGCGAGGGGTGAGAGTGGGGAGAAGGACGGCTGGGAGTTCGGATAGCGTTCCCGAAATGGTTTAGTTAACTGAAATGGAGAGTGGGGTTTGAGGTCCGGATGAGGATCGTTAAGGTTGCGGTGAGGTGAAAGGGATAATGCCACATGATTTGGTCGAGATGGTACAGTGACGTGGATCGTGGTGTCGGTATTTGGGCCGGGCCTTTAATTGGGCTTCAATTTTTCTTCAAATTTGGCCCATTATAACTCGGGCTGGACATCATTGTGTTATCCAGGACCAGAAGCATGCAAAATTGAATAATGGTTGAATAGTTTGTTTGAACCATATTTGTTCACAATTCGGCCGAATCTGTCTAATTAGATTAAATAGTATGAATTCATTTCAAATTAGCCCGATTCTGAATCAAGATGTTCCATCTTTTAGGTCATTAGCATGTAAATATACCCAACTTATTGATAAATTTCGATTTGCACGCGATTTTTCAATTTGTTATATTTGCACACTGCCAAGAACTCTAGTAAAGGGCGTCGTTTCTCATACGACAAACTTATTTATCTAGTATGTTACGACCTCGACGCCAAATAGTTTTCAGTTAACCAACCAAAATTTTCAAGTTTGCTTTAGATTCCTTTAGAGAACAAACAATTGATTACTCTTCTGTGTGGTTTACAGTGAAGGTGGGTGGTCCAAGACCGATAGGTCATAGGTTCAATTCCCACTGGACACACTATGTGTGAGCCTGTCACCCTCACATTAAGGGTGGTTTAACTCTTCTGTGTGGTTTGCAGGCTATTGCACAGAAGCGAGGTTTACCTGTGCGCACCAAAGGTAGCGGGTGCGGGTTTCTCGTCAACAAAAAAAAAACTGATTACTCCTCCATTCCAATAATACCGTCTTATTTCTTTTTCGACACGTAAATTAAAAAGTTGGACTTTTGTGTATAAATGATGTTGATTCCCATCCTTATATTGTTGACTAACGTTTATTTTCGGACTGTCCCATTGTTATTGACCTATTTCTGAAAATCGAAATAATTTTCAAAGAGAAAAAATGAACCCCACCACTTTAACATAAATCAACCCACTTTGTTAATCTCCGTAACAAAAAGAACTAGGTCAATTAATGGTACTGATGGATTAATTTTTAGTGTTATACTCACCGGTCCAAAAGACCATTTTGGATCGTCTCATATATATTGTCCATTTCCTTTTTACTAGCAAATTATAACATACAATTTTTTGCGATACCTATAACTTTACATAATTTACATAATCAACAATTCTCTTTAAAAATCGTGAAAAAAAAAATAGACAATATTCTTAAGTGGGGAGGAGTATTATTTAATTTTCAAAAAACACGACAGTATTATTGATACTATGAAGTATAATTATTGGTATGATTTTTCGACCCACGTATTGCGTAAAATTTTTGTATGGAAGTCCTTTGATTCATTAATGAAAAAAATTAAAAGATAATTACGTGGAATGAAAGAAGCTCAAACAGTCTGGAAATTTCTTCGATTGAAATTAAATGAATTCAAAAGTTTAATTAATAAGGAGGGAAGGAATAAACATGAAGCTTCTCATGCTCAGCTCCAACTTTTTCCAGCACCTCCTAGAAACAACTTCATCACCGTACCAACTCCTTTTAATACGATCCCCCTCTTCAACCACAACAATCACAGTTCCAAAATCAAGAACCTCAATCAATCTTCTAATAATGGCTTTAGCTCGTTTAGCTCTCAAGAATTTGCAGCAAAATAGGAGTTCATCATCTGCTTCACTATTTGCCAGAAACGCCACCTCCGCCGCTCCCTCGGAGAAACATAGATGGGCTTCTACGTTCCTCCGGGGACTCTCCTCCGCCGCGGAGGAGAAAGCGACCAGCAACCATGAGGTGGCGGTGCAAGAGGGCGGCAAGAAACACAAGCTCTCTCCGAAGCGGAGGAGCAGGAGAGGCGGCGGCTTGTGGCGGAGAGACGACCGTGACTTCGTCCCTGCTCTCTGGGGTAATTCATCAAACGCCTTCCCTGCAAAATCCTTCTTTCTTTCTTTCACATTTTTTACCATTAGAGTTGGCTCTCTCTGTGTCATTTTATCGAACACTTCTCCGACATGATTTTTCTTCTTCACATTATTCAGCATCTAAGCTAGATTTCAATACGATCGGATTTGCAGATATGTTCCCTTCCGGATTGGGCAACGCGTTGGTCCAAGCGACGGAGAACATAAACCGGCTGCTGGAGAACGTAGCGCCGCCGCAGCTGATGGGGCGGGCAAGGGAGCACGACGACAGCTACAAGCTCCGGTACAATATGCCGGGGCTGGGGAAGGAGGACGTGAAGATAACGGTGGAGGACGGAGTTCTGAGCATAAGAGGGGAGCATAAGGATGAGCGAGAAGAAGAGGGCGACGACGAGAGGTGGTCGGCGAGTAGCTACGGCTATTACAGCACGAGCTTGGCGCTGCCGGAGGATGCGAAGGTTGATGAGATTAAGGCGGAGATGAAGGATGGAGTGTTGAGTATAGTTATACCGAAGAGTGAGAGGCCGAAGACGGATGTTAAGGAAGTTGAAGTGAATTAGAGTTAAAGACGAAAAAAATATGTCTATGAGTGTGTGTTTGTGTGTGTTTATGGGTTTAATGATGATATATAATATGAGTGTAATAACAAGCAATTATATTTGGAATCGTTATGATTTTGTGAGTCACATGTTATCGATTGAAGTAGTGTTATAGATCTTAAATAAAATAAAATATTTAATCAAAAATGGATGTTGAAGCGGCAATAATACCCGACTGTCCAGGTAAGAGTAGAGGTGTATAATGCTAAAACTATTGTATATTGTATATATTGTATCGAAAAAATACTATAAATATCGAATTTAACGATAATTTTCGTTCCAATATAATACGTATGGTAAATTTTCGGCATAATCTCATACTGCAGTATACCGAACTTAGCACGGTATCAGTTTTCTCTTCATTGAAAAAGCTAGCACTTATTTGTATGAGTTTTCTCTTAATTTAAGAGGTTTTGAAATGTTTGCTGGGACTTATGGATATTATTTGTATTAATTTTTTTATTTGGATATTGTGTTTTTTTCATATATTAATTTTTTTGGTATTTTTTTAAAATTTCCCAATCCTGAATCTTCGGCATATCTTTATAGTTTGGTATATACCGTGAAAGTACGGTATAATCATTAAGTCGGCATGATAACAGTATATTATTTGCTTCACACCGAACGTAACAGTACGACAATATGTATAAAAAATTTCATGCCATTATTTTTGGTACGGTATATGATATGACAAAAAAGGTCTGAAATACCCCACCGAAACACCCAAAGGTAAGAGAAGTAAATACGAAATCAAGAAATACAGATAATAAATGAAAAATTCAGTACGAAAATAAAAAGAGCTACGTCTAACTGGACAAGATTGCCTCTTTGCCACTATAAAATTAAAACAACGTTGTTTTACTTGCTACATCATATAAGTTGAAACTTCAAATGAATCTTACTGTATTCTTTCTAATAACTTACTCTTATGCTATCAAAATGACAATTTTTCGTTCGTTTTAAATCTCAATTGTAGAATTTGGAAAGTAAGTAATTCACCACTTTATGTCACCAACTATTCTAATTAATAACAGAACATAATGTCGTCAATAATAATGTTCTACAAAATCCTAGATGAAAATCAGATTCTTATACATGTGCAATCCCGCAAGCCCAACCACGTTGAAGAGAAAATAAAGTTGAAATTGAGAATCGACCAAAAGATTCGAGCCACCAAAAATATTAACAATACCAAAATAATAACAAATTCTTGGAGTTTGAATGCTTCAAAACAGAAGCAAATGAAAAATGGTAATGATCAAATACAGCATGATGGTTCTGGTTTTTTCAACACAAACCCAGAAAGAAGAAATTAAAAGAAAGTGGTAACATTTTTGTCTCAGGATGAGGGAGAACCTCATTTTCAAATGCACAATTATCGCACTTAACCTTGAAATAGTTGCTTGTGGTTTTCTCAGTCGTACAACCCATCTTGTTCCCAAACATCTACGAGAAAATCGACCATTTCCTGCAAGTTTAATAGACGAAAGCACCGAGTTATTTGGCGGTGAAGCTATGATTGCTTGGATGCAGAGAAAGAAAACTTACAGCAAGTGGTACTGGTTTCTCAAATGGCTTGTTATTTGTGAGCAAATTATCGTACGTGGCGTTCCAACTGCAAGATCGGAACTTTTTTAGGAATTGATAGTGAAAATATAATGGGAAGAAAATCAGAAATACATACAAGAGTATACTTCAAAGGTTATTCAGAAGATTAATGGGTCAACTCACGAGCATCCAAGACTAAGAGAAAACTCGAAAAGCCATTCTCTTGAAAATTTAACAAAAGTTATTCTTGCAAAGGAGAATTCAACTAGAAAAGCTTGCACTTTAGGGGTGTTTTGCAAATGTAAAGATAAACACTTCTTATTTGTTTTCGCTTAAAGTTAAAAAAAATCGTCTTTAGCATAGACAAGGGTTTTTCTTCTTTTCGGTATCAATACTTAAAGGCAACTTAAAGCAATACAAAACGAGCTTTTAGAGAAGCTACCATGCTACCGTAACATTTAAAAAATAGCTTGTACCATTCAAAAAGCAGATAAAATTTAAAAAACTATCTCCAAACACTCCTTAAGTAATGATAAATAGTACATTGTAGTTAAGGAATTATCTCACCTTAACTTGGGTTCTCGAGGCTTTTGTGGCCGATTCTCGGTCTTTTTATCCTGGAGCCATTTCTGCCTATTTTGGTTCCATAGATTAAGACCTACAGCAGGAGCCTAAGATTCACTTATCCACAATCGATAAAATGTAAGGAAGCAAAGGGAAGAAACATAATTACATAACTACAAATCGGTAGGAGATTAGGGCGAGTTAGAGGCAATTATAGATAGACTGATAACTTGAATCCATGTATTAATGTAGATTGAAACTGGGGGAGATTCATATATTTTGTCGTAAGAGAACCATTACAAACACTCAAATAGTAAACATAAGCTGTAAAACAGAGCTTATCTACCTACCTTCATAATATCTTCTTGATTCAGAGAAAACAGAGTAACACACTGCTATAACACTACAGAGGCTTCTTGTTTTCTAATTTTCCTCCCAAAAAAAGAGAAGATTACTTACGGAAGAAGAGGATAAAACTAGAATGATTAACCATGCAATTAGATTTCACGCTTACCGTGGTTGACAAACTCGGATGTGCTTGAGCATGCGGCACCATTAGCATCAGATACATGAGGAAACGTGCTTGTAGACGAGATGCTTCCACAAGATGGGAGGGCAGTATTGTCCATATTACAAGTGCTGGTGGTCCAAAAATCTTCAAATACAGTAGCTTTTGTACTTCTACAAGCGTAATTATTCAGCCCTTGTGTTTCATCAGTTGAGGGTTTCAGTTTGGGCCTAATATGACCCCCCAGACAACCACTGCTCTGTTTCAAACGACGATAAAAGGCTGTAATAAATCAACCTCATCCGATATATACTCAGTTCAAAGGGTGTAATAAAACTAAAGAAGTCGTTAACATCAAGAACTGATTCATGAAATCGGTAAATTTAATGGTGTTAGTTTGAGACGTACCCTTCCTACAGGTTCAATAATAGATTAATAGCATTCAACAAATACTTGTACAAAATTGTAATCCTTCACATGATCAAGATCAGCTCAGTCTAGTTCAAAAAGTAATTGCACACGAATCACTATAACGAGATTAGAAACCGGACAAATAGCAAACAAGCTGAAACAAACATAAATATATGTTTTGAAGAACGTCAAGGTCTACACATTTATGATCAAGATCCAATCTTTAACCTAATTGATAGTATCCAAAACCAACCAAACCAAATCAAAATGATTGAAACAAATAACTGAAGCTGAACATTTTAAGCTGAAACAAAATAACAATTGAAGACGACAATTCCCATATTCCAATGAAAAATTTACTAAAATAATTATCTATAGAAACCCCACAAAATATCACCGAGAGTTAATTAATCACAATTGAAATTAGGAAATAATTATAATTATACTTACCCCATGCAAGCAACTATATGGAATACCCAAGCTGCAACTGATCCAATCCGTAAAAGGGATCCCACCATTAACATCGAAGGCACCAATTTTCGATCGAACAGAAATTTCGAAACCCTAAAATTCCATCAGATTCTTGACATTATTCTGTGAAAATCAAGCAATAATGAATCACTGTTATCCCCAACTTTGAGAATTTACCTAAAATAAATGAAAGCGGCAAGTGGCAACTCTCTCTCTCTCTCTCTCTCTCTCTCTCTCTCTCTGGAACCGATCGCTTGGGGTTGGAAAAAGCTGAAACGGGGCTGCTATTTTAATTATTATGTTTCGGCTCCCTCAATTATTCGGTAATTTCAGATGCATCCTCTATTTATTACTTAATTGCGAACACCCCCTTCTGTTAATTTTCAAAATTTAAATTTTATTATATAATTTCTTGAACCTTTCATTCGTGGAGCCTCGTTTAAAACCACAGGATCCCTAGGGTTTATATCCCAATCTTCAGCGCTCTCTCTTTCTCAAATCTCACGCAGTTAAGCTCAAGGTACGCATCAATTAATATCGCTCTTGTTTGCCTTCGTTTTTCTGTTGGAATTGGAAGTTTAATTCGTAATCTGAGATTTGGAGTGGTTTTGTGTTTGTTTACAGAGTGAAAAAATGGGTGAAGTAAAAGACACCGAAGTGTACGAGGAGGAGCTTCTCGACTACGAGGAAGAAGATGAGAAAGCCCTTGACTCCGCCAACGGCAAGCCCGCCGGAGAGTCGGTCAAAAAGTAATTATATTTTTTGTTAATTTGAAAGTTCGTTTCTAGTTGGTTGAGTAGGAGCAATTTTGTGTTGAGTAGGTTTTGTTCGGATTGGGTAAGAGGGTGTGTGGGATGAAGTCCGGTTGAAATTTCTTATTTTTGTGGCATGCGGTTTATGGGAGATCTGTGAATTTTGAAAATTGTGTATTCCTTAGATGCGTGCGTAACTAATATGTTAACTTTGAGGAATTAGCAAATAGCTTGTTGACTGACGATGCTTTTGTAGCTAAATTGAAGTTGCGATAAAAATTGCTCTGTATAGTTTGTTGCTTTTTTCAGTAATTTTGCTTTCTTAATGGCTCAGTAGCTCCTTTTCATGAAAGAAAATGAAATAAATTGAGGACTTTCTGTTTATGTGGTTCCTGCTAATATTTTCAAGATCTAGTTGGGGAATGGGTTTGGGTGGGGAGGGATGGAGAGTTATATATAATTTTATCCATGTTGGCACTATATTATACTGCAAAAATATCGAGTCCAACTGCTTAGTTAGTAATGAATTCAGTCACTGACTTCTTTGCTACTGGCTTATCTTGCTAATGTATTTTTTGGTGTATTCTTTTGGTCGATGCAAAAGGGGTTATGTTGGGATTCATAGTTCGGGATTTAGGGACTTTTTGCTGAAGCCAGAGCTTCTTCGAGCTATCGTGGATTCCGGGTTTGAACATCCTTCCGAAGGTAGAACACATTGATTGTTATCTAAATATCATGACTTTTATTAGCTTCTGGATCAATTATGTTTTACTTCTTATTTTTACCAAAAGATTGTGGCGTCTTTTGGACCAGGTGGTGGACTGAGAGACTCCTTATAGTGTATTATATAAGCTTGTATTTACACGAACATTACATATACTCACTGTATGTTTATTTTACTTTTTCAGGTAATTGATCTTACTACATTTCCATCCAAAAATAGTCTTGTAAACCTTTCTCAATTAAAAGGCACTTGGCGAACTTTTTTACTTATTGAGGATTTGTTCGTTCAAATTTTGCTTGTACTTCTCGTCAGTGCAACACGAATGTATACCTCAAGCTATCCTAGGAATGGATGTCATTTGCCAAGCTAAGTCTGGGATGGGAAAAACTGCTGTTTTTGTTCTGTCCACTCTGCAACAAATTGAACCTGTTGCTGGTCAAGTGGCTGCACTTGTGCTCTGCCATACAAGAGAACTGGCCTATCAGGTAGCTTATATATGCACATTCATGATTTTTGATATATATTTTGGTAATTATTTGTTCTATGTATCAAGTTTGGTAGATTATACCAGTGGGTGGATGTAAATCGTCTTCCTAACATGCAAGTCAAACTAACCAAGCGTTTGATCTTTGTTTTTTGGCAGATTTGCAATGAGTTTGAGCGATTCAGTACCTATCTATCTGACGTCAAAGTTGCTGTATTCTATGGTGGTGTCAACATCAAGACTCACAAGGATTTACTGAAGAATGAATGCCCCCATATTGTTGTAGGAACACCTGGAAGAGTATTGGCTCTTGCTAGAGATAAAGATCTTGGTTTAAAAAATGTGAGGCACTTCATTCTTGATGAGTGTGATAAGATGCTTGAGTCACTTGGTATGGTTCTTTTCTATTGGCTGCTAGGTGAAGTTCTAAGATATGGCTAAGTGTCATTACTAAAGCTGTGAGTTCTTTTTCCAGATATGAGAAGGGATGTTCAAGAGATCTTCAAGATGACCCCTCATGATAAGCAAGTGATGATGTTCTCTGCTACTCTCAGCAAGGAGATTCGTCCTGTTTGCAAGAAGTTCATGCAAGATGTAATTTCTGTGACCTTATTCTCTTGGATAAATAACTTACTATTCTTTATCACTTTTTAGTGGTGGTGGTTGAGGGTGTTAAGAGATTAGATTCTTGTTACTTAATGTACTTGGAAATCTTTCACTCCTAAAAACAAATATGATGAGCAGATGACAATGCAATTACTCTTAAGTATATTTTTACTGCATCATATTTGGACATCATTCAACCACAAGAACAGGATGAGCAAACAAGGCTGGTGCTGGAAGAGTATTTTATAGTTATTTTTTGCATTTTCAAACTTAGATATTTATCTTGGACAAGTTAAGTTACAACTTCTCTGTGTAGTTGCAGATGTATTCTATGTGAATTTTGGTTGTTACCTGCTTGTTCTTTGTTTTGTTGGAAACTTCTGATTCAACTGTGTGTGATCATTTATTTTTGCAGCCAATGGAAATTTATGTGGATGATGAAGCAAAGTTGACTCTTCATGGACTTGTCCAGGTACAATAACTTGCATGATTACGAAGCAAATGTTTTATTACTGTTCCTGGTAACGGACCATTTTGTAAAGATAATCTTTTATTTCTGTTCAGCATTACATCAAGCTAACAGATATGGAGAAGAACCGGAAGTTAAATGACCTGCTGGATGCTCTAGATTTCAACCAGGTTGTCATTTTTGTAAAAAGTGTCGGCCGAGCAGCCGAACTGAACAAGTTGCTTGTGGAATGCAACTTTCCATCAATATGCATACATTCTGGAATGTCTCAGGAAGAAAGGTTTGTTTATCTTTTGAAGCTAAGGCATGCGTGCAATGCTGTGGCATTGGGAATTTTATGTAGTGATTCTTCTTTCATTCATAGATTTGATGGGCCCCTTTCAGGTTAACACGCTACAAAGGTTTCAAAGAGGGTCTGAAGAGAATTCTAGTTGCAACTGATTTAGTTGGAAGAGGAATTGACATCGAGCGTGTTAATATTGTCTTAAACTATGATATGCCAGATTCTGCAGATACCTACCTACACAGGGTATGTTTGTTTCTAGTAATAGATGTGCTTGAGTCACTACAGTGATCATGAAGCTAATCACCGTATCAAATTTGCTGATGCTATAGGTTGGCCGAGCTGGTCGATTTGGCACCAAAGGGCTTGCAATTACATTTGTATCATCTGCATCAGATTCTGATGTTCTCAATCAGGTATAGGTTATAGAAAATGTACTCCTTCTTCCCCACTATAAGTGACTCAATTTCCTAATTGGAACATCCCATTATAAGTGGCTCATTCTAAATAAAGCAAATACTGTGTGGATGGAATTTAAGTATACAAAAGTCAAACAATATACACCACAAAACACAACTTTCTTAATTCTCGTGTCGAAAAAAATGAGCCACTTATAATGGGACGGATGGAGTATTTGCTTGGTTATTTGAGTGTGTGTATAAGTACCTAGGAACATACATAGACGGAAATAAACCAATTGATATCCTAAATATATATATATATATATATATATATATATATATATATATATATATAATGTTTCTTTCAATAGGCTTCTATGTGTTTTGAGTGTAAAATGTGCCTTATTTGGAACAGGTGCAGGAGAGGTTTGAAGTGGATATAAAGGAGCTCCCTGAACAAATTGATACTGCTACATACAGTATGTCTTCAACTTCTCCTCTTGTTTGTATGTGAAATTGCAATCTTTATCTGAGGCAAACTTCATGAGCTACCCCTGGAGTCTGTTTCTCTGTCTATCAGTATGACTCCTATTTCCGGAGGGGCTAGCGTTATCTGAAACTAGTAAAGTTGGCACACTGGTTTATGTTTCCAACTCTGAAAAAAATACTTCTTAAGCATCTCTATAGGTTTTATCCGTAACAAGTTTGAGTTATGGCTTGGAAATGTACAAAGATAATGTTGATAAATTTATAATGTAGTACTAGATATGAAGGTACTTTTATATTTTGTCATTCTTGTATTTTGCTAAAGAAAAATACTGATGATTGTTGTTGCTCTGTTTCTTGGTTGCATCCAGTGCCGTCGTAATTGCTAGATCTTCGAGGAGACGTGCTGATAAATCGGTTAGTCCTCTAGATTATGTTGCAGAATTAACACTATTTATCAGTCTTGTATCTTTGATGTTATGTTTTTACTTGGGCATGAGAGATTTTGATTATGCAGTACGAATTATAGTTGTGGAGCATTTTACATGGTGGATGTAGTAGAGAAAAAGGTTTTATTTGTAGTGGCAGTAGATAATGTTTTACCTTGTCTAGATTATTTTTAGAATCTACTCCATCTCATTGAGTTTGGCTAGACAAATAATACTATTAAGATGAATGGGATGAAGGGAGTGCTTATTTCATTTAAATACTTATACATATATATCCTTAGTTAAATCGTCGTGACTTATTTATCCTTCTAATATTTCCCGATTATTATGAATATCGATAAAATTAACATTGTATAGTTAAACATAGTATCAAAATTAGAAGTATCAACACGAGTTTTGAGTTCCATTATCAAAATTAACATATCATACAAATTTAGTAACATACACTAGTATCCATCCACAGCCATAGCCCAGATATCAACGGCTCTGGCTTCCCCTACTTTCACATCGACTTTGCCACGTTTGTATAACCTCCTTTATCCATAGATCAAAATGGCAAGGGTAACATGAGCTCGAAGGAGCAACCAATGCTGATCGGCATGTCAACTGAAAAACCCAATACAAACAAGGTTACGATTTTGTAGCAGTCGGGTTTCAGTGGAAGTAACGACATCACTCCTCCTGCAATCGCAAAACCCAATACAAACAAGGTTACGATCGTGATGATGAAATTCAAACTCATGTTGATTACTAGTATTAGATATACTTACGTTAATGAACACTTAACATTTGTCGATATATTTATATTAATTATATTAATATCTTACTACTAAATTAATGTCGACAAACGAAAATGCAGTTATGGTTGTCTAATTAAATCTATGAAATATTAAAGTTTAATTTATAGTTAGGGCATGGGTTATTGAAAGTTTGGTTATGGGTTATTTTTGGAAGCTGTAAATGTATGTATTTCACCGTGAATAAAAGATTACAATATTGCATAAAAGGAAAGAATATAGAAAAAGGAAATACAAACAAGATTGACACCAATTACGTCAAACTTTAATTCCTTAAGACAAGCAACATTAATTTATTTCTCCAAATATGCTAATGTGTCAAACTCCATCTTTTTCAAACTAGACTCTTCCAAAAAAATATTTATTAAATTAGTCTCCTCAAAAATAATTTACATATATATTTTATTTTGTATTGGATAACATTTTTTTCTATACTTTTTTAGTGTTATAAACTATATGGAATGAGAGAATAATAGAGAAGACGAGAAAAATAAATGTGTATTATTATGTGGGTGGAGACCTCTATTTATAGAGTACAAGATGGACTCATGGGCTTTTAGGGTTTACATGGTCATCACAATATATGGTAAGTATATATATAGAAAATATATTTACAACACTCCCCCTTGATTGACCATCCCTAAAAGAGATTGCTGCCTCATTAAAACCTTGCCAGAAAAACTCATTGGGATAAAAAACTGGTCGAAGGAAAAAGAGTACATCTGCTACACCTCAATATAGTCATTCTTGATCCTTGAGTCGGCGCATATTGATCTTGTGTAACATCTTCTTGAATGTTGACGTTGGTAATGCATTTGTAAAAGAATCCGCTAGATTTGTCACTTGAACGAATTTGTTAGATGTTGATGCCGCCACTCTTTTGAAGATCATGTGTTGCATTGACTCTTTTATGAATCAATCTCAATGACTCATTTACTCGTGTGTTGCATTGGATGCCTCGTTAAAAACCTTAACTAAGAAAACATTTTGGGAAAAACTTAGAAAGGAAAAAAGAGTACAACCATTTGACCTTCAGGGTCATTTGACCTTTACGAGTCAGTATAATCTTCAGAATTATTTACAATTTGTTACTCCCCCTCAAGATAACAATCTTTAAAGTTATCTTCAAGGTCTACACTAATATGTGCAACACAAGTTTAATTATTCTCATAGAGAATAGCATGAAATATGTCAATATATCATTACTCTCATAAATAGACCAATATCATATTTATCTCGAAAATAACAAAGGATGGTCAATACCATTTCAAATTCTCCAATTGCACATAATTGAGGTGTTGGATATGAGTCAGTAGATTGATACTCAGCTGTTCTAGGGTTAAAAGAAATTGGGGGAAATCATAGTAGTACTATGGAATTGAAGATCCCAAAACCGAGCTGATATCAGTAGATTAGTGTGTCGATAGGATTAGCTGATGTATAGGTTAGACTTGATGTTATGTTTATTGTTTTTGTCTAAGTCCTGTACGGGGTAGTTGTTGAACTGATCTTCTGCTGAAGATACTTTTCAGAACCCCATGTCATCAGTGTAATCGCTTGCGTTCTTCGTCAGAAGCTGATTGCTAAACTCAGCTGGAGACAGCGCATCAGCTTACCCGATCTCAGTAGAAGACATTATCAGCGATGGTCATCGGCGGAAGAACCTATGCAAGCACAATACCTTCGCGGTCGACCAACCGACTATCGAAGCTCACTTCATCGGTCGGACGACTCGCCCGAAGAAGACAGAGACGTATTCGGCCCATGTACCCGACGTAAAAGCGACCCCGCACCCTGAAGTCTTTTCGAATAGTTCAGCGAAAGACATACGAGGTTGTTTGAACGGTCAACTCGACACTCTCACCAACCACAAACCTCGACCAATGAGAAGCCGACAACGCTTACCTACTCTACAAGGAAAGTCGCTCTCATGAACGGTGCATTAACCGCCTCGCCGCAACTAGCTCGAATTTATGGCCGTTTTCTTTGGAGGCTTGTGACACGTGGCATCGTCGTCTCCAACGGACATATGCCACAACTCACGGCTATAAATAGAGAAGGATTTGAAGATTTCGAAAAACGAGAGGAATATACGCGAAATCAAGGGAAAGCATTCAAGCTCACAACGCTCTAGAACCTTCAAGCTTATCCAGAGACGAACTAGTTTTCATAGAACACTTTTTGTAGTTCATCTCTCTAGAGCTCTTTGATCCCTTTCTTCTCTAAACTAAGCTCATTGCTAGATTCATAGCTTAGATTCGAAGGAGTTCACATTTAGTGAATCGTTCTTGTTGTAAGAACTCCTTCTCAGTTGGAGAATATTCCCTCCCTTCTAAACTTAGGTTTGGATTGTAAAAGTCGCTAAGGACTATAACTTAGAAGGATGCGTCCCGCGTACGGTTTCCTTGCTTGAGACTTGCTCGATTAATCAACAAGTTTCTCTCGCCGAGTTCGGGACCGTGGACGTAGGATCTCGTTATCCGAACCACGTTAAAAATCGCTTGTGTTATTTACTTGTTTTATCGCATTGCATTTAACCCAGCTTTTAAATCATCAGCTTGCATAAAACGTATCTTAAAAAGCGCACAGCCAAAAGACTTTACATTGCGAAAACACGTTTTCAAAAGAGACGACTCCGGGCCTAACACTTATCCGCACTGCAGTCTCCGACTGAGTTTCGTAATACTGACATCAGTCAGTAGAAGAGCTCGAAGCCGACTCACTTTGACCCCAGTGATCGAAGGCTTATTTGGCACTTGTTCATCGATTGCAAACATCGGCTTCGGTGACCTTCACCGAGAAAAAGAAACGAGCTCGTGTGTATTCACCCCCCCCCTCTACACCTGACTTTTCGTCTCCGGACCAACAATTGGTATCAGAGCGCACGGTTGTTCAACTGATCGCCGGTTTTGTAATACTGGTCCTCTCGAACTGATCCCGAAAACGTTTTCTCTGCACAAGCATCTCTTCATCTCATCCCTATATTCACTGCAACATGTCTGATATGTCAGGTATTCGGATGGTGCCGATGTTCTCCGTTGAAAATTATACGGTTTGGCGCGTGCGTATGGAGGCACATCTTAGGTCACTCCACGACAGCATGGCGGATGTTCTTGAAACAGGACCCATAATCCCCATGATCGACAGCGTCGTATTTGCTCGTCTTGGAGAAGGCGTAGGAGCACGAGCAGTGCAAAGATTCCCAAAGACAAATCTGCGCTTCACACTCGAAGAGAAAAAGCCGCACAATCTAGACCAGAGTGGCACGAAACGCTATACCGACTACGCTCGGTGACTCACACCTCGGCAGAGTGCAAGATTGTAAAACAAAGAAAAGAGCTATAGGATGCTCGGGCTGTACTAAGCCAGGGAACCCCTCAGATTAAGGAGAACAAGCTCGAACTAGAGCTTCAGAAGTTCGACGCCCTTACTATGGAGCCAAATGAGATGATTGACGAGCTCAGTGTTAGATTCACAAACCAAGTCAACGTCATCAATGGGCTGGGGAGGATGTTCACCAATAAAGAGATGAACACCAAGATCTTAAGAGCGTTACCTCGACAGAAGTGGCTTCCATTTGCTACTTATCTAAGACGTTCTGATCTAAATTCTCTAACTCCTGATGTTATCTTTTCGTAACTAAAAACGGAGGAATTTGAGCATAGCCTACCCCGGAGATGCTCCGGTGCTCCACCGACACCCACATTGATCATGCCTTCAAGGCAACCGTCGAAAAACCGGAAACAAAAATACTTCATCGAGCAAGGCGGTAGCAGCTGAAACAAAGTCATCTGAAATATCTGCTGCTGATCCACTCGCGCTGATGGCTCTCAAATACCAAAGAGAAAAGGAGAGATTCAGGAAGCTGAAGAAGTATCACAGAGATTCACCCTTAGGTAAGAAAGATTATCAAAAAAGGGAAGAATCTAATTCTACACCTGAATGCAGGAAAACAGAGCATGAAGCCGCTAGTCCTTCAAAGGACTCGGTCGGAAAAAGCGAGCGAAGGCAAAGTCTCTACATGCTATAACCGCAAAAAGGAGGGACATTATCGCACGACCGTCCCAAACTCTCAGTGCTCAAAGAGCAGAACGGCAGGCCAGAAGAGAAAAATTCGCCAAACGAAGGCAGGCCTACATAGCCGGAGAGATATCCGACAACTCAATTGAAGAGGATACTTTCATGTATTCCTCTGAAGACGAAGCCGCATTCGTCGCAGCTTGAGGAAACAAATACAAGTCTCGAAGAGTCGGCCGAATACTGCTTGATGGCGGGAGAAGAGACCGAGGTAAACTCTAAACCTAAAACAACCTCTTCTTCACATAGCACACACGACACATGTTCCGTCACGAGATGATCCTCTAGACGTTGTGCAAGCGTATGATGAACTACTAGAGGAGCGGATTCAGCGAGCAGAGTTCAGCGAACGATTCAGGAACTTGAACAGTAAAGGCTGAAAATCGAGAGACTTTCTTCGATTGTCGGGTCTCTACCGAGTCGGTGGATCTAGTGGCGAGACTCAAGGAAGAGATTAAATCTCTTATGACTAAGTCTCGGCTTCAAGAGACTCGAGATCTCGGTTCGACCAAGGACAATTCCGAGAAAGAGACCGAAATAGCTCAACTCGGTCGAAGCTCTCGGACGTACGTAAGGATTATGATTCACTCGGAAGAAGTGACGAAGTCCGGAGAGGACCGATGACCGAACAAGATCTTGGAGCTAAGGAGAAGTTGGAAAATATGCTCGAGCACAACGGCCAACCGCCGTGAAGGAAGGCCTTGGCTACAAACATGAAGCTTCCACTTCCAAGAGCTCGGACTTGCCGACCGATAGGTTCGTCGAGGGAAAGTACAAACTGCTTGTCACTCCACCTCAAGCGAAGAACAAACGAGAAAATTATTGCACCTCGGTCGAGCAACCGGAAGAAGCGGTGACCAATGGTTCCAGCCCCAGGACACCACGATCAAACTCAGGGGGAACCAAGAAGGTCAGATGGGCAGAACAAGATAGAGAACCACCGTATGAGCATCCGGCTCAGACGGTTCATACTACTATGAGCCCGGGGTCGGGAGAAGCGCTAAGACTCGAAGAAGAAAGCTCCTCGAACCCAAAGTCAACAAGAAGTCGGTATCTCCAAGTCCTAAAGAGAGAGAAGGCGACAAGGTTCGAAGAAGAAGTCTCGAGACTTCTAAGGTTCCTAGGCGATCCGGGTTCCGAAATCACCCACTAACCCGTAAGGACCCAACCGAACCAAAGGGTACCTAAAAATGTTTCTATTTTGCGGGTGCATAAGGACCCTTGGATAGTGGACGGCGGTCGCTCGAGACACATGACACATCGAAAGAGCTCGCCGACCAACTACGTACAAGAAGATGGTCCCGGACTGAGTTTGGTGACAACTCCAAAGGCTACACTAGGGGATATGGAACACCGAACATTGGGACCGCCTCGGTTCAAGAGTAACATATGTTGAAGGACTTCAACATAATCTCCTTTCTCGTCGACCAATTCCGTGATAATCTTAACGAGTTATCTTTGACGCCGGTTTTACGTGATGTTGTTGACAAATCTACGGGGGAAAAAAGTGTTGTCGGGCTCGCGGAAGAAGAACATCTATGTTGCAAACTGGAAAACCGCGAGAACTCGAGGCTTGCTTGCTCGCACGTGACTAAATCAAGTGACAAGTCGGCGGCTATGGCACAAGAGACTCAACCACCCGAACTTCAAGACTATGAACAAGCTCGCAAAGAACTCTAAAGTCGAGGATCGCCCAAGGAATCTTTTATCAAAGATAGAAATTGTGAAGCATGCCCGAAGGGAAAGCGAGACAAAGAAGAGCAATCCACCTATTCCTTCACCTTCCACCGATGGAATCCTTGGTACCGCTCCACATGGATCTTTTCGGGCCGTCTCTCCAGTGACTATAATAGGCAAGAAGTATGCCCTAGTCGTCATAGACGACTACTCGAGATATACTTGGGTCATCTTCATCGCCAATAAGTCTGATGTTCAGACTGAGCTGCCTAATCTACTGAAAAAGCTCAATGTGGAAAAGGACATCAAGATACAGAGGATACGCTCAAACAGAGGAACAAAGTTTCTAAACTCAGTAGTTAAAGAGTACTGCGATAAAGAGGGAATTCAGCACGAAACATCAGCTGCACACACCCCTCAGCAGAACGGACTTGCTGAACGAAAGAACAGAACACTCAAAGAAGCAGCAAGAACGCTCCTAGCAGACTCTGGACTACCCTCAAAGTTTTGGGCAGATGCTACTGACACAGCCTGCTACACTCAGAACCGCTCATTGCTTACAATGCAACACATGAAGACGCCTTACGAACTGTGGAAAGGGAGAATTCCTTCTATTTCTCATTTCCATATTTTTGGCTGTCCTTGCTTTATCCACAATAATGGGAAAGACCGGTTGAAAGTCTTTGACAAAGAAATCTGATCAAGGAGTATTTTTAGGATACTCTCGGGTCGAAAAAGCATTCGTAGTCTTTAACTATCGGACTCTTTGCGTGGAGGAAAGCCCTCATGTTGTTTTTGATGAGTTTGTTACGAGGACAGGAAAGATACTGAGCCAAACATCGAAGATGTCGGCAGCGAAGCTACGGGATCTCGACCGAATGATAAAGCCGAGAAGATCCGAGCATTGTTGGGATGATGAGTCGACGATGATGAAATTCGAGACTCGGTCAACAAGCAATGTAGGCGACCTCGGTTGATTCTCCGAACGTAATCAACAACGAGTAACAACGGTCGATGAGGAAGCCTCCGTGGTAACTGAGACCTCTACTGAGAATATAAACTCAGGGGGAACGTTAAATGTTCCTGAGCTAAATGCCCCTGAACCTGGAAACTCAGTAGATCCTAATCTTCTTACTGAATTGCTTCGATCACGAACGATACTGCTTGAAATGCCTAATACTCCTACTGACTGTGCAGAAGTAGTGTCAGAAGAAGAAGCCCGACTCAGACGCTCGTGGCTCGATGCTCATTCTTCAGATCTAATCATTGGAGATCCGTCAGCTACTATAAGGACAAGATCAAGATTAAGTCAAGGCGAAAACTCACTTTACTCTTGTTTTCTGTCTACAGATGAACCTCAATCGATAGAGGATGCTCTTAAAGATGCTGACTGGGTCATAGCCATGCAAGAAGAGCTGAACCAATTCGTGCGAAATGAAGTATGGGAGCTTGTTGACAGACCTAGACATCGGCACGTGATCGGAACAAAGTGGGTCTTCAAGAACAAGCGAGATGAAAACAACGTCATTGTCGAAATAAAGCTCGACTAGTTGCAAAAGGTTACGATCAAGTCGAAGGAATTGACTTTGATGAAACATTCGCTCCGGTCCGCCGGATTGGAAGCCATTCGTCTTTTCCTAGCATATGCAACACATCAAGGTTTTAAAGTATATCGAGATGGATGTGAAGTCGGCTTTTCGAACGGCGTTCGAAGGAAGAAGTCTACGTTGAACAACCACCGGCTTTCAGGCGGGGACATCGAGATGTACGGACTTAGGAAAGCTCAGTATGGGTTAAAACAAGCACCCGTGGCTTGGTATGATACCCTATCGAGACTTTCTACTTCGAAAAGGTTTTCGTAAGGGGACAGTAGATCGCACTCTATTCAAGCATAAAGTCGAAGATGACATTCTACTGGTGCAAATCTACGTGGACGACATCATTTTCGGCTGCAAAACGAAGTCATATGTCGGCGGCTTTGAGAAAATGATGAAGGAGAAATTCGAGATGTCTATGATGGGAGAGATGAATTATTTCCTTGGATTTCAAGTAAAGCAATCAGTGAAGGAATTTTCATCAATCGGGCCAAATACACTCGAGATCTTCTCAAAAGATTCGGCCGTGATTCCAAGCAAGCCGGTCAAGATCCCCATGAACACAAACTTTAAAATCGATCTAGACAATGAGGGAGCTTACGTTAACTCTACCGATTATAGAGCTATTATTGGTTCTTTACTTTATTTAACGAACTAGCCGACTCGACATAACTTATCTTTGTAGGTGTATGCGCAAGATTTCGAGCGAATCCCAAGCGAAGTCATCTAGACTCGGCAAGAAGATTCTGCGATATCTAAGAGGAACACCCGATGTTTGGGTTATGGTATCCTCGCCGATGATAATCTAACACTAACGAGTTATTCTCGATGCCGATTATGCGGGATGCGGGATAGATCGAAAATCAACTTCCGGAACATGTCGGTTCCTAGGCGGCAAGGCGATATCGTGGTTTTCAAAGAAACAAGCACTCGGTAGCTACGTCCACTACTAAAGCCGAGTACATGGCTGCGGGAAGTTGCTTGTGCCCGGATCCTTTGGCTTCGACAACAATTGAGAGATTATGGTATAACTCGGGATGAAGTGCCCATCTACCGTGACTCCACCAAGGTCAATAGCTATAACTCGAACCCGGTTACGCATACGAGATGCAAGCACGCGTGGATATTCGACATCACTTCATCAGAGACCATGCCGAGAAGAAGGACATCAGAATGGAGAAAATCCATACTGATAAGCAAAGGGCAGACATACTGACCAAACCACTAGCTGAGAACAGGTTCAGAGAACTATCAGTTGAGCTAGGTCTGCTGGATCATACTGAGACAAGTCAGTAGAAGCCAACTACTGATTATGATATACTTAGCAACATTTGGTATCAGTAAGGACTCAGCACGACAGGTCAGAAAACTTAGTACAGTGACTCAGTTGGGAGATGCACACTGTACACAGCAAGGGGGGACATGGTCGTCAGCACAACCATCCTCCTGATAAATGATGGTAAACAGCTGATAAGTTCAGCTGAAGAGGTTTGCGTAGTATCGTTACTTAAATTGTTCAGAAGCATGCCGCATTTAATGCATCAGTCGCTTACATTCAGTTATTAAGGAGCATTTATTTCTTACCATTTATTATGCTTAAGGTTTAAGGAAAGGTCAGCAGGACCCTTCGCCTGTGTAATTAATGCTCTCTATCGCGCATTTAATGCATGTCTTCTCAATTACCTTTATTACGTATATCTATAGTATTGGCGGCTAAGTAATCATACCCTCTATATCATTCAATCTTAGACGTCCATCGATTTTGAAAGATTAAATTTGAACCATAGGATTCAAACTGAAGATCAAAT
Source organism: Lavandula angustifolia (assembly GCA_028984105.1). NCBI lineage: Eukaryota > Viridiplantae > Streptophyta > Magnoliopsida > Lamiales > Lamiaceae > Lavandula > Lavandula angustifolia. The sequence goes on along the minus strand of CM054804.1, from coordinate 15,023,304 downwards.
CAACTTTTACAAAATCTTTTCAACTTCGATTACTCCTCACTTTTCGCCATTCTCATATCTTAGAGCTTTTTCTTAGCGATTCAGTTATCTTCCTAAATCCTCATCCAAACTGCATTGTTGTATATTCATTCAAGCCCTATTTCACGGTAATGTATTAATATCTGCTGATAGTCACTGACTTACTCTATTTTCAAGTCCTAACAATTTGTTTTGCAGATTTCAATGGCGATAGTACAGACTCCTGAGAAGATGGTTGAGATCATGACCATCCGGGTTCAGTTTGAGCCGACGATGGCTCTCCGGCAGGTGGACCTTTCATATTTGGAGCCGGTGTTTGGCGCCCTTGAGAAGTCAGGGCTGGCAACTCTTGTGTCGAGGCATCCCCGTTCTCATCTGCCGAGACAAGTTGTGGAGGCCTACTACAACTGGAAGTCGCTTGCCTCAGGAGGAGAAGAGGCTTCGTTTGTTCACAGTCGGGAAGTTGCCCCAAATAAGTGGAGGGAGGCTACCCACTCCTTCAACATCTCAAAGGCTCTTGTTCAAGCCTTTCAACTCCCCTCAGCTGGTATTTCTCCCATTGGTTATAAGGAAAGGGAGATAAATGATTACGTCCAAAAGTTCTGTGGACGCAGCGACATAGTGTTCAAGACGGCGCTAAAGAGGAATCTTTTGCTACCTCAGTACAGGGGTTTAGCTTACGTTGTATCTCATATTCTGACGAGCTCAGTTGGATCTTATGATCAGCTTTCTAAGCCGAGGATACAACTGATGATGATTATAGACGATGGAGTAGAAGTGAACTGGGCCGACTACTATACTACTCAGCTGAAGGCCCAAGCCCAGAAGTTCACTACTTCGCCTACTGGAGAGAGGAAGCTAACCAGTACAGGCAAGCTCCTATTCGGCACCAAGATGTCGGTGCTGATAGAGAGTGTGGTACAGAAACGTTCAGCTTTTGCGGACTCAAAGTCTTTTGATCTCAAGAGTATTAAATTTATGACAAAGGCTGGAACAGAGAAGTCAATTGGCAAGGGGCCACCTGAACCGAAGAGAGCTGCGTCTCGCACCGCCCCCCCATCCGTCCAAGTGCCAAAGAAGAGGAGGTTGGCTAAGACTCGACTCGCTGAGGTCACATTGGCTCAGCCACTTTCCATCATAGAGCCAGCTCCTCCTTCTACTCAAGAGGAGCAACTACTCGATTCAGATACTGGAATCGAGGGAGCGACGATCAAGGACAAGGTCCAAGTGATCAGCTCTGAGGAAACAGAGTCTGACGAGAGGGAACCGTCACCCGAACCTACTGCTGAGTGGACAACAACTGACACCACTCGACTGCGTGCTGCAGCTGAGATTCAGGAAGAGATACCAGAAATTGCTGAGCACGCAGATCTGGTTGAAATAGCAGTAAGGACAAGAGCTCAGATGCTCTTAAGGTTTCTGCACTGGGACATTCTTATTGACTTTGCCAAATCCCAGCAGTCACTAGATGAGCTACTGACAGAGGAGCAAGAGCTCCAAGCCAAGATTGGATTCGAAGAGCCAGCTGATGTGGCTTCTTTCGAAGATTTGAGAGCTGCAATGCTCTATTTACTGAGCTTGAGAGCTCCGACTGAAACAGCTCCGCCCCCATCTCCACCTTCTGATAAAGGTGATAATGATGATCAAGATGAGGAGATGGATGGCAAACCCAAGGAAGCAGACCAGGGAGAATCTGCAGAGGAACAAACTCCCCAAGAGAAGAGCCCAACACCACCCATAGTCACATCAGGTGAGGCTACAACCGCTCCGGGCACGTAGGGGAGCGGTTGATCTCGTTCTACGAGCAGAGGCTCGGAACCAGCTCTTATCAGATACAACCCATCGGTTCCGTGTCCTCACGTTCTGTCAACAGGGCTATCAAACGCCAAGGTGAGAAAAATCGACTCCTAGCTAAAGATGTTCATATCAAATGGGAGAAGTACACCAAGGCTCAGAACGAAGCTCTAAGTAAGTTGGCCGCCGACATCTCAATTCCTAAAGAGGCTTCTCAGCCAGATTTCAAGGAGATAGTTGAGCAGGCCCTAAGTGCTCAAAAGGCCGATTTAACAGCACAGAGTCAGCAGCTGCTTGCCGCTCAGCATAAAACTTTCTCGGAGCAGCTGACTCAGGCCATGAAAACAGTTCAAGGTTTCATAGATGAGAGAAACAAGATAGCAACCATTTCTCTTCAAACAGCCATTAAGCAACAGGCTGAGGCCTTAAAAGCCATTAAGAACGAAATAACAGAATCAAATGATCAAGCTCTACTGAAACTCCGTCAGGAGTCAGCCGCTCAGTTGAAGAAATCTAGAGCTGATCAGGAGAAAGACTGGGAAAACTACTGCAACTTGGTCAGTGATTTTGATGACACAGTTACCCAGATCAAAGATTCTGTGCACAATCTAGAGCAGGACATAAAAGCTATCCGCACCTCCCTGGCAAATATTGCTGATGCCAAAAAGGGGGAAGATATTGTGAAAGATGAACCTGATACGGATACAGCTGACGTCCAGATTCTTGAGGGACAGGCTCAGGAGGCAGGACCCTCCTCAGCAGCAGAGCCCTCAGCCGTAGAGATTCAGGGGGAATAGGTTCCGGAGGTAGGACCATCTACTCAGAAAGGTACATCTACTGAGGTCCTTCTCCTTGATTTCCCACTACAAGCCACCCCCATCTTCTCTTCAGCTGCGCACATAGACGAAATCGCTCAATTCATTGAAGAGCCAGCTGAAGAAGAAGAGTCTCAATAGCTGCCGCAGAGGTCGGGGAAGGAAATCGCTACTGAATCCACTACTCCTTCCTCCCCGGTCAAGAAGTTTAAATCAAAAGCGGAGCAAGAGGCATTCGACCTCAGAATAGCCCAAGAGCTGCAAGACAAGCTGGACCAGGAGCGTCGGCTAGAGGAGCGGCAAAGCGGCGAAAAAAAAGCCTAAGGGCAAAGCCGTCGGGGGCAAAGGAAAGAGAAAGGTCATTAATACGGTCGAAGAGCAAAAGAAGAAAGCCCAAGAAGATTTTGCTAAGGCTCTTCCGACCGAAATCAAAGCTACTTGCTCGTAGTATTCCCATATCTACTCTTACACTCGAGCGGATAGCGTAAGAACAAGCGACCTGGGAGGCGACGCTGCAAGGACTGAGTCTCAGACGAGGAGACACTAGAGCAGCCTCTCTCCGTGAGAAGAAAAGGATGGCTGACCTGGCAAGAATGAAAAGCATATCTGATAAGCCAGCGGCCGATCCGAGAAAATAGATACCCAGAGGATCGAGGAACAGGAGGACTACTATCAGAACTCCTCGTATGAAGCTGATTCCTGCACCTCATGTGGACAAATGGGTACCTGCTGATCTGAATGATCAATGGGAGACTCTCAAAGAAATGTTTGTTAAAAATCTGTATGTATGGGGCTTCTATCCGAAAGACATTCCGGCTGATCAACTGTTCGAAGAGTGTTTTAATGAAGTTTTTCTAGAACTCGGAGAACGGTTGCTGCCTATCATGAAAGAACTGAACATTCCTGTGAAAGCACCTGCATTCAGAAGATATCCTCCTCCCATGACTGCTAAAGGCATTATCATCACAAAGTCTATCGAAGAAGAAATCGAATCTGCAGCCTATCAGCATGAGTTACATCCGCATAGACCAGAAGATCAAGAGGAAATCCAGGTTTTGCGCAAAAGGATTTATAAATTTTACTGCCTGGACCCTCTAGCTGATCGCTCGGAGGATTTCAAGAAGAAGACTCAGAGCTTCAGACGACAACAGTGATTTCTCCTCTTTGTTTTTGATAATTCTTTGTAATAGCATAGGAACCTGTACTTTGTCGATCTATCTATAAGAGTTCCTATCGCTTGCTAGACAATCGCTCATTGTCTTTAAGCTTTTTAGTGTCATGTTTTCACGACTGATCACCAAGTGATCTGACACACACTCACATCGGTTTCTCGATCTTGCCTTTCTCTCACCCTTGAAGTTCATTTACTATTATCGGTTTTTCCTCGGATGCTTTAAGGGGGAAATTGTTGTCGAGGGACAAGATCTTTAATAGATGTTAGAATATAGAGGTTTTGGCATCATCAATTAGGGGGAAATTGTTGGATATGAGTCGGTAGATTGATACTCAACGTTTCTAGGGTTAAAAGAAATTGGGGGAAATCATAGTAGTACTATGGAATTGAAGATCCCAAAACCGAGCCGATATCGGTAGATTAGTGTGTCGATAGGATTAGGCGATGTATAGGTTAGACTTGATGTTATGTTTATTGTTTTTGTCTAAGTCCCGTACGGGGTAGTTGTTGAACCGATCTTCTGCCGAAGATACTTTTCGAACCCCATGTCATCGGTGTAATCGCTTGCGTTCTTCGTCGAAGCCGAATGCTAAACTCAGTGGAGACGGCGCATCGGCTTACCCGATCTCGGTAGAAGACATTATCAGCGATGGTCATCAGCGGAAGAACCTATGCAAGCACAATACCTTCGCAGTCGACCAACTGACTATCAGAAGCTCACTTCATCAGTCAGACGACTCAGCCGAAGAAGACAGAGACGTATTCGGCCCATCAGCACCCGACGTAAAGCGACCCCCGCACTCGAAGTCTTTTCGAATAGTTCAGCAGAAGACATACGAGGTTGTTTGAACGGTCAACTCTGACACTCTCACCAACCACAAACCTCGACCAATGAGAAGCCGACAACGCTTACCTACTCTACAGTAAAGTTGCTCTCATGAACAGTGCATTAACTGCCCTGCTGCAACTAGCTCGAATTTATGGCCGTTTTCTTTGGAGGCTTGTGACACGTGGCATCGTCGTCTCCAACGGACATATGCCACAACTCACAGCTATAAATAGAGAAGGATTTGAAGATTTCGAAAAACAGAGGAATATACGCGAAATCAAGGGAAAGCATTCAAGCTCACAACGCTCTAGAACCTTCAAGCTTATCCAGAGACGAACTAGTTTTCATAGAACACTTTTTATAGTTCATCTCTCTAGAGCTCTTTGATCCCTTTCTTCTCTAAACTAAGCTCATTGCTAGATTCATAGCTTAGATTCGAAGGACTTCACATTTAGTGAATCGTTCTTGTTGTAAGAACTCCTTCTCAGTTGGAGAATATTCCCTCCCTTCTAAACTTAGGTTTGGATTGTAAAAGTCGCTAAGGACTATAACTTAGAAGGATCTGTCCTGCGTACAGTTTCCTTGCTGAGACTTGCTCAGATTAATCAACAAGTTTCTCCTGCTGAGTTCAGGACCGTGGACCTAGGATCTGTTATCCGAACCACGTTAAAAATCGCTTGTGTTATTTACTGTTTTATCGCATTGCATTTAACCCAGTTTTAAATCATCAGCTTGCATAAAACGTATCTTAAAAAGCGCACAGCCAAAAGACTTTACATTGCGAAAACACGTTTTCAAAAGAGACGACTCCGGGCCTAACACTTATCCGCACTGCAGTCTCCGACTGAGTTTCGTAATACTGACATCAGTCAGTAGAAGAGCTCAGAAGCTGACTCACTTTGACCCCAGTGATCGAAGGCTTATTTGGCACTGTTCATCAGTTGCAAACATCAGCTTCAGCTGACCTTCACTGAGAAAAAGAAACAGAGCTCAGGTGTATTCACCCCCCCCCCCTCTCTACACCTGACTTTTCATCTCCGGACCAACATGAGGAACTTCTGGTCCTCATCTTTGTTATCTTCTATAGGTCTAAATGAGTCTCTATCCACTTTAAGTGATTGAATCAACCATTAGATACGCATGTGGATGCGATACAATAAAATCTCTTTAAAGACCTTTCAGGTAGGTCGATTAGCGTAACTCCATCAGGGAGATGCTCAATCTACAGATCGAGACTGTGATATCCCCAAGTTTTCGGTAATCTAGTTCAATAGCAAAGTTAATTAGTTGCTGAAATAATTAAAAGGAAATGAATTATTTTTATCCATTTTGTATTTTCACACAAAGATGTGAAAATAAAGGGTTGATATTTATTCCACCTCAAGCTTAATGGTAGAGACAAAGGAAGCAAAAAGGAAATTGAACTCCTCTTCTACGTGGGTTTCACACATGCAGCGTAGCATGACCATGCAAAGCTATACCTATACCTAGCTTTGTGATTCAGCAGCTTACCTAGCCTTGTAACTCAGCTGCTTGAATGCCCTATAAATAGTAGATGAACCTGCTGAATTACCATCACCATTTCATACGAAAACTCAGCAGTGCAGCTAGTAGATCCCCAGGAAAACCGAAAAGATTAAAGCAAGTCAGCATAAAAGAACAAGGTGGGTTATATTTTACTTACGAAATCTATGTTTGAGTTATTAAGCTCTGATATTTATGCAAGTTAAAGTTTATGAATGTTCATGAAAATTGCTTCGCTCACTATTGGAATTGTGCATCTACTTGAATGAAAATGGGCTCTACCCATAAGTATTGAATACGATCGGATCCTGAGCTAGAAGTAGCCAGGGTTAGTGTACACCAAACGTCACGAAGTTAGCCTTGGGAGAATCTGTTTTTCCCAAGCCTAATGAAGGGAACGAGGTTACTCTCAGCTGAATTTGTTTCCCTGAGTTTAACGAGAAGTATAGAATGCACCAATAGCTGAGGAAGAAAAGTTTGGCCAAGTGAAAGTTTTGGTATACATAGACTGCTTTCGATTTTAAAACTGTCTATGTGATACCAGTAATGCATGAACATTTCATGGTTTTGAAAAGGATTTTCGGAGATTTATTATCAGCTGCATTACCCACTGAGTACATTAGTTCTCAGCCCAAATATTTTCAAAAATGATTTTGCAGGCTGAAGATGGCAGTGTGAAGGTGACGGTGCTGAGTTGGTCTGAAATGTTATTGTACAAATACTCGTCTATTTTAAGACGTTTCCGCTATGTACCTTAAACTCTACCTCTCTTGTTTCTATTGAGGTAGTTAGATTATATAAATACAAGTGTTATTGCCATTTCAGATGTCTCAATTTCTTCCCCTTTCTTTCCCGCTTCTTTCACCCCTCCCTAGTCGCGCTCCGGCCCAGTTGCCTTCCCTCGGGAATTGGGGCGTGACAGAGTGGTATCAGAGCGAGGTTTGCTACTGAACTTTCTATTCTGCTGAGTTCAGCTGAACATGCTACTGAACTTTCTATTCTGCTGAGTTCAGCTGGACATACTACTAAATTTTCTATTCTATTGAATTCAGCTGAACATGCTACTGAACTTTCTATTCTGCTGAGTTCAGCTGGACATACTACTGAATTTTCTATTCTACTGAGTTCAGCTGAACATGCTACTGAACTTTCTATTTTGCTGAGTTCAGCTGGACATACTACTGAACTTTCTATTCTACTGAGTTCAGCAAGCTACTGAACTTGTCTACTGAGTTCAGTAGACGAATCCGGAGATTGTTTCCAGGATATGCATTATCATTCAAGGAAGTCTAGATTTGATTCGCTAGACTTCAATGTTTCAATTGTAAGTTATTATTCAAAGAAAATCTAGATTCCGATGTTATTCAGTGACTCTCAGCACCCTTCCCACTGCCGTTGAAATTAAGAAGGGATTTTCAAGTTGAAAATAGAGAATAAATGAGGAAATGAAGAGAATTATTGGTCGTGTTAAGGACCTGTGAGCCCTTACGACGTAATAAAGAATGATACGGGAAATACTTTGTTGAAGGTGTGATTTTTACGGGGCTTGTGAGTCCGCATGATTAAAGTTTGAAATGTGAATTAATTCAATTTTTTTTTTTAGTCCTTTAGATGTGGTAAAGGACTGTCGGACCTCTGATGAGGCGAGCTTTTGGGTGTAGAGTACACCTCAATGTGAATTTGGGTACTACTGAACTATAACTGAACTGCTGAACTGATTACTGGACTTTACTAAACTGCCTACTAATACTGGACGCTACTGGATGTTACTGAACTGTTACTGGACACTACTGAACTGAATTCCTACTGAACTGCTTATCTACTGAACCATACTGAGCTCCTCTACTGAAGTTGTCTACTGGACCCGAGTTTCACACAAACTCAGTAGATGTGCGCTATAAGAGTAATAACGCTGAGACGAAGCTAGAATTTGTAGAAATACTCAGTTACATACTCCTACGATTTATTTCGTATTTACCTACTGAACGTATTACTGAACTGTTACTGAGTATTGCTGAACCACCCTACTGAGCTGAACTACTGAACCTTCCTACTGAATTTATCTACTGAACCTTTCCTACTGAACTTATCTACTGAACCTTTCCTACTGAACGTTTCCCTCTTGAACCGTTCTACTTGAACTCTCTTCTTGAACCGTTCTCTTCGAATTTTTCTTCTGAATCGTCTCTACCGAATCGTTTCTACTGAACTGTCCTACTGAACTGATCTACTGAACTTTCCTACTGAACTGTTCTACTGAACTCTCCTACTGAACTGTTCTACTGAACTCTCCTACTAAGCTTTCATACTGAACTTTTCTACTGAGCTTTCCTACTGAACTTTTCTGAGCTCTCCTACTGAACGTTCCTACTGAGCTTTCATACTAAACTTTTCTACTGAGCTCTCCTACTAAATTTTTCTACTGAATCCCTCTACTGAACCTACTACTGAATCCGAACTCGCTATTTGATACGAGAGTAGCGCAGTGCTACGCGGTGACGTATGGGCTCGAAACAGCGTTTGAGATCATCTAAGGCCCGAAATCAGCATTTTAATATTTTTCGAATTTTCAATTTATTTACGTTTTGCCATTTGGTCTTTGCTAGCAGCAATTGTACGTATTTGTAAGACTTTAGCCATAAAATTTTTACCCTAATATCAATTTCGAGAACTTTCTCAATTCTCTGGTGGAGTCGGAATTAGCGTTAACTGTTGACGATTTCTCCGACTGCGTTACTACTAGACTTGAATTAGCTACTGAACCAATACTGAACTTACCAATAGCTTTATTATTTTCCTCCTTACAACAGATGTTTTTCCTTACTTGATGTTTGATACTGGTCCCCTTAAACCCTACTGAACTACTTGAGAAATTGATTCTCATTTTGTAGATGGCTGCGGGAAAGGTTACCGCTAGAAAAAGTATCCCCACACGCCGACCCAATCCTATACAACGATTTAGGAACTACATAAGAGATCCAATTCTCACCATCGGTGAATTCGTCACCATATACTTCCAACTGTGGCAGGAGGCCAAGATGGAGGTGAAGGACTTCGAGGCTTCTAATCGTCTCATTGAACAACTACCCTCGGAGTGGCATGCTTGGACACAATATCAACTAGATATTAGTGTCTATAGGGACCCGGTTACCTACCAACCTGTCTGCAGTTTTCCAGCACTGGTGTCCTTAGTTTTCGATAAATGGGTTATAGGTGACAAATTCTCGATGTCAGAAATTGGATCTTGTAGTGCGATCCCAACGGGATTCTCTGGCCATAACATCCAGTTCCAATATGAAGGGTATGATCCGAATGACAACAACACTCTCTTGTTATTCACCATAGGCGAAAAAGTGTACGAGGCAGGACCGTCCATGCTATCACCGCGAGACTTACCCGCTGAGGAACAGGTTCAAACTCCCAGAACCTGGGAAATGGCGAGGAAAGGCACGCACGATGCCGTCAGTCGGGGAAAAGGGAAGGAAGTGGTGGAGGAAGATCCCAATATGTAGATAATCGGGGACCTTTTTGCTTTTCTTGTTAGGTAGTCGGGCATCATTTTTGTTGTATATATTGCCCGTATAAAAGCATTATAATTGAATATTGTAAAGTATGAAATGAAAATTTTCGTTGAGTGATACAAGTGTTCTATAGTTGCGCTCTAAATTTTATGGATCCTTTTCAAACCTTGTTCTAATAATATTATAATCATCAGAATGTCGCAACCTGAAGTTCAAATTGTTGGAGAACCTGAAGCCCATAATGCAAGAGAAGGCCGTCAAGAGATTCCAATACGGCATGGAGCAGAAGATATACCGCGACCTAGAGCAAGAGATGACTTTTTAAGGCAAAATCCACCTACTTTTGGTGGAATGGGAGATCCTATAGAAGCAGAAAAATGGATCAAGTCTTTAGAACGAATATTCGACTATATGGGTTGTTCAGATAAGGATAAAGTAACATGTGCACTATACCAATTAACAGAGGAGGCTGGTTATTGGTGGGAATCAACAAGAAGAACGTTGTCACCACCACAATGGGAAGCATTTAGATGGGAAGATTTTATAAAGGAATTCAACAGTAAGTATATACCTCTGAGTTACCGTATTAAGAAACAGTCAGAGTTTTGGAATCTGCAACAAGGAAAAAGAACGGTTACAGAATACGATAGGTTGTTTAATCAACTATCTCGATACGCTCCGGACTTGACAAACACAGAAGAGAAGAGGTCTGAAAAATTTAGGAGAGGTCTACGACCTGAAATAGGTATGTCATTGGCCAGTTCAGGACCATTGACATATGCTGAATCTTTGAGTAGAGCACTGGACATCGAGGCAATAATGCCAGAAGAGAAGAAGGTACCTATGGTAGTACCTATCCGAACCTTTGATAACAAGCGCAGATGGGATGATAGAAATAGGAATTTTAATAACAACCAAGGAAGAAGGCCGTGGCAGGGGAATAACCAAGAAAGACAGCAAGAATCAACACCAACAAAGACCGTTTTGCCAGAATTGCCGTAAAAATCATTTCGGCATATGCAAATTCGGTAATAATACTTGTTACCAATGTGGTCCGAAAGGCCACTACATTAGAGATTGTCCTGTAAACCAGCAAGGAATGCCAGCCAGACCATATCAAGGGGGTCCCCCGAGACAAAACCAAAATCAACCCAGGAACCCTCAACAAAATCCAGGACAAAGGCCACCTCAAAGGGCTCGAGCTTATGCCCTTAATCACCAACAGGCTGCACGAGCTCCTGGAAATATGACAGATATGATTAATGTCTCTAACATACCTGTCATAGCATTGTTTGATACGGGAGCATCTCATTCCTTCATTTCTAATCTGGCATGCGAAAAGTTGAATTTGATTCCGGAAATAGCGAATAATGCCTTAGAAATTAGCACTGCTGCACAAAATACAATGACTTCAGAACATGTGTGCTCGAACCTAGAGCTTAACATAGGGGATGAGAAGTTTAAGGCGAATCTATATATCCTCCCTATGAAGGACTTTGATATAATATTAGGAATGGACTGGTTAGAAACGTCTTTCGCAACAATAAATTGTCACGAGAGGAAGATTACTTTCCAGCCGATTGAAAAGGAAGAAACGAGCTTCTATGGCGTAAAAATGGGGAAAGAAGTAGCAATAATTTCTGCGCTGAAAGCTGCAAAAATATTAAGGAGAAAAGATTGCAAGGCTTTCCTAGTCAATTTCACTGGAGAACTGAAGTCACAACAGAAAATTAAAGAGGTGACAGTGGTTCGTGAATTTGAGGATGTATTTCCAAAAGACTTACCAGGCTTACCTCCGGATAGACAAGTGGAATTCACTATAGACTTAGAACCTGGAGCTGCTCCAGTATCTAAGGCACCATATAGAATGGCTCCTAAAGAATTGCAAGAACTTAAATTGCAATTACGAGGACTTTTGGACATGGGTTTCATCCGACCTAGTGTATCCCCTTGGGGAGCACCAATTCTTTTTGTGAAAAAGAAAGATGGCACATTGAGGATGTGTATAGACTACAGAGAGTTAAACAAATTAACTATCAAGAACAGATACCCCTTACCAAGGATAGATGATTTGTTCGACCAACTTAAAGGCGCCAAAAAAAAAAAAATTGATCTACGATCAGGATACCATCAACTGAAGGTACGAAAAGAAGATATCCCTAAGACCGCCTTCAGAACACGGTATGGTCATTACGAATTCACTGTAATGCCTTTTGGACTAACAAATGCCCCTGCAGTTTTTATGGACTTTATGAATCGAGTTTTCCACCCATACTTAGACAATTTTGTTTTGGTATTTATAGATGATATACTCATCTATTCAAAGAATAAACAGAAACATGAAGAACATCTAAGAACCATCTTGGAAACACTTCGTGTAGAGAAACTTTATGCCAAATTCAGCAAATGTGAATTTTGGCTCAAGGAGGTAATGTTTCTTGGACATATTGTATCTGCCGAAGGAATTAAAGTTGATCCTGCTAAGGTAGAAGCAGTGAATAGTTGGAAATCCCCAACCAACACTAACGAGATCCGAAGTTTTCTTGGCCTAGCAGGATATTATAGGAGATTTATTGAAGGATTTTCAAAACTAGCTAGACCAATGACACAGTTACTCAAGAAAGGATCAAAATTTGTATGGACAGCAGAGTCTGAGGCGAGTTTTCAAGAGCTCAAAAGGAAACTAACCACAGCACCGGTACTAGCTATTCCAGAAGGGAATAAAGGATTCGTGGTATACACAGATGAATCAAAATTAGGACTTGGATGTGTCCTCATGCAAAACCAAAGGGTAATAGCATACGCATCTCGCCAGCTAAAGCCTCATGAACTAAACTACCCCACCCACGACTTGGAACTAGCTGCAGTCGTTCACGCGTTGAAAATTTGGAGGCACTATTTATACGGAGTTAAGTGCTATATATTCACAGACCACAAAAGTTTGAAGTACATTTTCGAGCAAAAGGACCTGAATATGCGACAAAGAAGATGGCTCGAATTAGTAAAAGACTATGATTGCACCATCAACTATCATCCGGGTAAGGCAAACGTGGTAGCTGATGCCTTAAGCCGAAAAACTCAATCTAAACTAGGGTACTTAATCACTCAACAGGAGAAGCTGATTCGTGATTTTGATAACCTTAGTTTGGAAGTAATTTTCCCTTCGGATAGAATATCCGGATATGTAGCTAAACTTGTAGCTACATCAGATTTAAGGACAAGAATTGTTAATGCACAGAGGGAGGATGAATTTTTGAAAAAGATGCGCATAGCGGAGAAAGTCGATAAACACCAAGCGTATACCGAGGTTAAGGATAATGCTCTCCTATTCAATGGAAGACTATGTGTGCCTCAAAACGAAGAATTAAAAGATATCATCATGAAAGAAGCTCATGACACTCCATATACTGCTCACCCTGGAAGTACAAAAATGTATAGAGATCTGAAACAAAACTTCTGGTGGAACGGAATGAAGAAAGACATAGCATCCTTTGTAGAACGATGTCTTGCATGTCAACAAGTGAAGGCTATGCATCAAAGACCGTATGGACTATTACAACCACTGCCAATCCCTGAGTGGAAATGGGAACACATTAATATGGATTTCGTAGTCAGTTTACCAAAGTCTGTGCGTGGAAATACTGCTATTTGGGTTATAGTAGATCGTTTAACCAAATCTGCACACTTCTTACCGGTCCAGATGACATTTGGGTTGGAGAAATTTGCGAAAATTTATATAAAAGAAATAGTGCGATTGCATGGAATACCAGTGTCAATTACATCTGATCGTGAACCTAGATTCACTTCAAAATTCTGGACTAGCTTTCAAGAAGCTTTGGGCACCCAGCTGAAATTCAGCACAACTTTCCATCCCCAAACCGACGGGCAATCAGAAAGAACGATACAAATCTTAGAAGATATGTTACGTGCCGTAATTATAGATAGAGGTGGACACTAGGAAGACTTATTGCCTCTTATAGAATTTGCTTATAACAATAGTTATCAAGCAACGATTGGAATGGCACCATACGAGACATTATACGGCAAGAAGTGCAGATCCCCACTTTATTGGGATGAAGTTGGTGAAAGAAAGCTTTTGGGGCCAGAACTAATTCAACAAATGGTTGATAAAGTTGATCAAATTAAGCAAAGAATCAAAGAAGCCCAAGATAGGCAGAAATCTTATGCTGATACGAGACGAACGGAGTTACAATTTAATGAAGGCGATCATGTTTTCCTCAAAGTATCTCCTTCTAAAGGAATCATACGATTTGGTAAAAAGGACAAGTTACGTCCTAGATACATAGGACCTTTTGAAATCCTAAAGCAGAAAAGCCCTGTGGCATACCAGTTAGCCCTACCACCGAATGTGGGGAATGTGTATGATGTTTTCCATGTGTCTCAACTAAGGAAGTACGTATATGATCCTGAACACGTGATAAAATATGAAGAGGTAATTCTAGAACCAGATCTGAGCTATGAAGAAAGACCAGTTCAAATTCTTGACCGTAAGATCCAAGTTTTGAGGAACAAGCAAATTCCATTGGTAAAAGTGGAATGGAACCATCACGGGCAAGAAGAAGCTACATGGGAACTAGAAGAAAGAATCATGTCCCAATATCCTGAATTATCTTACAAAGAAATGTAAATTTCGGGACAAAATTTTTTTAAGGAGGAAGGGATGTGATATCCCCAAGTTTTCGGTAATCTAGTTCAATAGCAAAGTTAATTAGTTGCTGAAATAATTAAAAGGAAATGAATTATTTTTATCCATTTTGTATTTTCACACAAAGATGTGAAAATAAAGGGTTGATATTTCTTCCACCTCAAGCTGAATGGTAGAGACAAAGGAAGCAAAAAGGAAATTGAACTCCTCTTCTACGTGGGTTTCACACATGCAGCATAGCATGACCATGCAAAGCTATACCTATACCTAGCTTTGTGATTCAGCAGCTTACCTAGCCTTGTGACTCAGTTGCTTGAATGCCCTATAAATAGTAGATGAACCTGCTGAATTACCATCACCATTTCATACGAAAACTCAGCAGTGCAGCTAGTAGATCCCCAGGAAAATCGAAAAGATTAAAGCAAGTCAGCATAAAAGAACAAGGTGGGTTATATTTTACTTACGAAATCTATGCTTGAGTTATTAAGCTCTGATATTTATGCAAGTTAAAGTTTATGAATGTTCATGAAAATTGCTTCGCTCACTATTGGAATTGTGCATCTACTTGAATGAAAATGGGCTCTACCCATAAGTATTGAATACGATCGGATCCTGAGCTAGAAGTAGCCAGGGTTAGTGTACACCAAACGTCACGAAGTTAGCCTTGGGAGAATCTGTTTTTCCCAAGCCTAATGAAGGGAACGAGGTTACTCTCAGCTGAATTTGTTTCCCTGAGTTTAACGAGAAGTATAGAATGCACCAATAGCTGAGGAAGAAAAGTTTGGCCAAGTGAAAGTTTTGGTATACATAGACTGCTTTCGATTTTAAAACTGTCTATGTGATACCAGTAATGCATGAACATTTCATGGTTTTGAAAAGGATTTTCGGAGATTTATTATCAGCTGCATTACCCACTGAGTACATTAGTGCTCAGCCCAAATATTTTCAAAAATGATTTTGCAGGCTGAAGATGGCAGTGTGAAGGTGACGGTGCTGAGTTGGTCTGAAATGTTATTGTACAAATACTCGTCTATTTTAAGACGTTTCCGCTATGTACCTTAAACTCTACCTCTCTTGTTTCTACTGAGGTAGTTAGATTATATAAATACAAGTGTTATTGCCATTTCAGATATCTCAATTTCTTCCCCTTTCTTTCCCGCTTCTTTCACCCCTCCCCAGTCGCGCTCCGGCCCAGTTGCCTTCCCTCGGGAATTGGGGCGTGACAGAGATAATTATTAGTTTAACCCAAGGCTTTTGATTCTAACTCCGTCTTTAGGCATGAGTTGATTATATCAAGTACTTTTGTACATAATGATTCACTTATCCTCTTCAGGAGGAATTTGGAGTGATGTGTTCTAACTTTGTATTCCGCGGACTTCTTATCTCTTAGCACCAATAAATTTCTCACGCTTCTGGCGTCAATGAGAATTAATTGATTTATTTTGCCTATGAGAAACTTCAGATCTTCCATGGTGCATATACAACGGGTATACGAGATTTTAGTCACTCTTTTTGCACTAAATAATTTGATGAACTTCTAGTTCATAGTGCGTGAATCTAAATAATTAATCCAACGAGATATTTGCGGCATTCTATCATTTATGTTTCATATCTCCCCCTGATGCCGACAAGGATGTGAGTTGGATTATACAATAAAATATCAATGAATAAAATAATTCATAATAATTTGTTCTATGTAAGTCATTAGGACGGAGTATACATATAAGTATTATGCTCTTCAGGAGTTTCAATCAAACTGAAGTCATCACTTTTGTACCATTCTGTCAAAGGGATACTTCAAAGGGATACTCCTCGTTCTTATTACATCATATACGACTGTACTATTTCAGCCCTGACAATGACTTTTGAGTCTAATTGAAAATATCTTTTTGACTTACATGATTTGAGCAAGTTAAATCCTTCAGAGATCTTTATATATATGTCACTGTCTAGTGAATCATATTGATAGATATTTACTACATCCATAAGGCGCATAGCAAGCCTTTTGTGACATAAGCAGATTAATCAAATTCTAAAAATACAACGACGTCTATTGTGGGAGAGTACTTAATTAATTCCCGGTCTTTGAGAGAAATATTGTGTTCGAGTATTGCCCTATATCTCGTAATTTTTTATTTCTCTTTGTAACAAAGACACATTTGTATCCTTCGGGGATATATTTTCCGGATTTTGGAACTACAGATCCAAATATTTCCGGCTTTCTAGGGAATATTAATTCACCTTATATGACTTCGTTTCTCTTTGGCCAATTATTTCAATCTTGACAATCTCTTATAGATCGGCGTTGAGGATCCTCTTTTTTCATTTTAAGAGTCATATTAAAGGCGAATATATCGTCATGCGTCCACGATGATACTTGATCTCTCCAATATATTGAGATCTCATTAATTAGACGCTGACAGTTCTTCAGGAACTTTTATTTGATTAATTAATCATTATCGTCATTTTTTGGTTCATATGTTGTGCCCCTTTTCTTAGACACAAAATTTCTTTTAGAACCAATTGGTCGACCATATTTTTGACGAATTTATATTCATTTGCTAAAATTTGTACTTGTCCTTCAGGGACATTTATTCTTGCGGGGGTATTTGCAGCAAATGTATGACATCGTCACTTCTTATATATACAAAACTTAAAAGCATCAAGAAGTTCGTTTGCAATCTTTTGCAACTGAATCTTTCAACTTCTTGTTCACATTGATTACTGTTGGTCCCTAGTGTACGGTCAGGTGTAGAGGGGGGGGGGTGAATACACCTGATTCGATTTCTCAACTTCGAACACGAACAGTCCTATTCAGGATGGTGTCCGATCAAATAGTTCAAAGCACTGCACAACCGTTTCCGAATCGAGTTAAAGGCTAAGAGTACTGACTCAGCTGAGATCTGCTAACTGACTAGGTCAGAATTCAGTATCTACGGTAAGATTTCAGTGCGCGGAATAGTGTAGGCCCAAATCAGTTTTTGTGAGAAAACGTTTTAAGTCTCAGTTCAGTAGATTAAAAGTTCGATATCTTTGAGACAGTTGATTGATTTTAAATATGATGTTCGGTATGAATAGTAAAATCAATGCAACAGCTTAAGAAAGCAAGAAGAGACACAGGATTTTTAAAGTGGTTCGGATATCGCTCAAATCCTACGTCCACTGTCCCGAATGATCGGGAGGCTATTTATTATCCCGAGTTAGTCTCGGTCGGCTTGCACACTCTGGGCAAAGCCGCGTCTTGGTTTTTATATCGATCCAAGTCTCGGTTTACAACACTATCAAACTTAAAGTGTTTGACAAACTTCTCCAACAGTAAAGGAGTCCTTATACAATAAGGATTGGGTTCAAATGTGAACTCCTTCGTCTAAGCTATGGATAAGAACAGTTGAGCTTAGGGTTAGAGGGATAGGGAATATGAGAGTAGCTTCTAGATCGACGAACAGCTGAAGGTAAGCTTTGAGTTCGTGTAACGTCGATTTGGATACTAGAGGCTTTATATATCGGTTTAGCTTGATTCCCTATGAGCTAGAATGTAGTCTTTCGCCGGAGATTGTTCTTCAAGTTCTTGCTAAGACTTTGTTCTTTGGAATTCGCTCGTTTTTCGCGCTCTCTCGTGTTCTAGGTGTTCTTCAAATCTTGAATGATCCATCTATTTATAGAGCAGAGATTGAAATAGATCCGTTGGAGACGATCTTCTTCTCTCTCTCTCTTTTTGGTAGCAAACGGCTCTTTTGGTGTAGGTAACAGTGTACTTTCCCACCTTTTTAGGTAAAAGGTTGACTGCAGCTTTAGCAGGTGAGAAGACACGTGTATGCTTGTCATTCGTCGAGGTGGATGGAGTGGTTGAGACAAAGACAAACTTCGAGACATACCGAAGCCGACTTCTCTCTTCCTCGTACATGACAATGCCGATTGTCTTTCAAAAGATTCTCGACAATCCCGAAGACTATCCGCCATTGCTTGAGTCCGACCTTGTATTCGATAGATAGGCTAGCCGAGATAAGTCTATCGAAGATCGGCTCCGAGTCCAAGTGAACTACTCTCGCCGAGTTCGGTTCAATCGACTCTCTCGCATATCTTGCTCCCGCTAAGTCCAAGATCATCGAGTCTTCTCGCACCGGTGCCGAGGCGGATAAGCTACTGAGCGCCTTGACCAGAGCAGAGTGTCTACTGAGTCTGAAACCTCAGAGACAAAATAGATACAAGGGAATGGTTCATCATTCAGATAAGGTTTTGGGATCTTCAAATCTTCAGACAAGTACAGAGCACAAGGCTACTGAGCTTAAGATCAGTGTCTAAGACCGAATCATTTCCCACTGAGTGAAACAGTGCTGAGGATGGAATCATCACCCAACAATTACTTCGGGAATCCAAATGTGGCTAGTTTGTTCTTGTGTTTTTTGTTGGATGTAGATTTCACATTGATTACTTCAGGAATCCAAATGTGTCATATGTTAATGTTGGGAACGTTATTTTATCATAATAACAATCTTCTTGTGAGACTCGTTTTTATACGTACAAAACTATTGATTATGCACACGAGCAACTAAGTGTTGAATCTCAATTCCAAAGTAATATAATATAAGTCCTCTTGAGGAGGAACTTAGAGTTTAATAAACTCGCTAGCTTTATCAAAACAATTCTTCTTGAGGGAATTGAGTTCTTTATTATTTGAACAATTAGTTCTAGCAATTGCTTCATTTCTTCTAGAAGTCAAGCATTCATGAAAATCAATGTAAAGATTCTTCAGGATCTCTATTTGCGCTCAGATAAATTTTTAATTATGTTGCACATGATAGTTGCTCGTGAATGTCTAAACCTCTCACGTCAAAGCATAAAGCCCTTTGAACTTCCTAGTTCGGGACATGGTTTGTCTCACTTGTTTTTATAAATGTGTAATACATTTAAAATGGTAGTGTGATAACTTTTCTTTTGAGCTTCTGGCTAAATACAAAAGAATCACTACCTTTATATATTATTTCAGTATAATATTCATTGCAGCGGATATCCTTAAAACTTAGTAAGTTCCTTCTAGACTTACTAGAGTAAAAGGCAAACTCAATAGTTGATTTCGTATCATTTGATATAATGACACATGCTCTTTTGGAGCCTTCAATAATTTCGATGCACTAGATTTGAAAATCTTGCAATTTAGGATGCATATACTCGTATCGAGCTTTAGGGAGGACAATCAATTATATCTTTAAGCAATCCTACTGGAATGCTTCATTTCTATTGTCTCTCTCATGCCCTCTTATTGGCAGATGAACATCAATATCAAGAGTGCATTAATGTCAACAAGACATAAATAATGTTTTTCATTCAAGAATAACATATATCATCGAAAATGCGAGTTGCTCTTTAAAAGCATTTATTATTCTTCTAGAATATAAATGATGCTACTTCAGGAGCAAAAGTTAAATGTTATATAAAATACTATATTTGAAGCATTTCCACAAACATGTGATAGTAATGTTACTATCACAATATGATCATTCTTCGGGAATATAATTGTGCTACTTCCAGAGCAACAATTTAGTTTCATGATAAGCGAAATCAATGAATTGCAAATTTTGAAATCTACCGGATCTCACATCTATTATTGAAAAGAAATTAAGCCACAATAGGATATTGGAAATGCAATTGTCATTCAAAGAGGAGCTCTTGCTACCACTCCATATAAATAGGTAATTTTTTTTAAATTACGACATACCTTTAGATATACATTGTTCTTTAGGAACATGTAATATTCATCAAGAATATTAATTGTGCTACTTCAGGAGCAACAATTAAAGTATGATTATTGTGATATATGATTTCAAAATGACAAGTTTTAGTTGTTCCAAGAACATGTAGATTTAATTGTGCTACTTCAAGAGCAACAATTAGAGTTATGAACATATAACATTTGTCAAAATCAAAAGCTTGAATTGTTCTTCAGGAATATGTAGTATTCTTCAGGAATACAAATTGTGCTACTTCAGGAGTACCAATTTAGTCTATATTAAATGACTTCAGGCGAATGACTAATATTTTCGAGAAACCCAATTGTTCTTCAGGAACATATAGTGTTCGTTGGGGATATCAATGATACTTTGGGAGCAACAACAATAACAATTGAAGAACCAAGATTCGCCATCAATAAGATATATTATATGAATTGTTCATCAAAAGTACATAATATTCTTCAGGAATATTAATTGTGTGCTGCTTCAGGAGCACCAAATTAAGATTGTATGTATATATAGATATAAATATTATACAATATGCAGGAGAAAAAAAATTGAGGCATATAGTAAATACATAGATAATATTAATAATATTCTTCAAAAATATTAAATTGTGCTACTTCTGGAACAACAATTAAATTTTAACAAATAATTTTGAGTTGCTCGTTAAGAGCATGTGATATTCTGCAAGAATATGAATTGTGCTACTTCTGGATATTCTGCAGGAATATGAATTGTGCTACTTCTGAAGCAACAATTTAAGTTAAAAATATGGTTTTGAATTGCTCTTAATAATCTGCAGGAATATGAATTGTGCTGCTTCTGGAGCAACGATTTAAGTTAAAAATATGGTTTTGGATTGCTCTTCAAGAGCATTAGTATTCTTCATAAATATAAATTGTGCTACTTCAGGAGCAACAATTGTTATTTAACATTAAATAAACAAACAAACAAATAAATAAAAATGTGAAGTAAAAGCTCCTCAAAAGTATGTAATATTCTTCAAAAATATTGATTGTGCTACTTCAGGAGCAACAAAATAATCATTTCAAAAATAAGAAAATTTGAATTGCTCTTTAAGAGCATGGAAAATTATTCAGGAATATTAAATTGTGCTACTTCTGGAGCAACAATTAAATTATTTCAATAAGTAAGATTGAATTGCTCTTTAAGAGCATGTGAAATTCTTCAGAAATATCAATTGTGCTACTTCTGGAGCAACAAACAGTTAAAAATAATATTCTTTAGGAATATTAATATATTATGCTACTTCAGGAGCAATAATATAATAAGAGTAATCAACGAATATTATAATATAATAATATAATAACTTCTTAGAAAACGTGTATAAACATTAACGAAAACTTACTTCTATTGAAAAACAAACAACGAAAATCCAAGAAGACCCATTCGTTGGATAAAAAAAATAAATTATTATTTTTTAATAGAATCATTAACGAAAACAAATAAAAGAGACGTGGTGATTTTCTTTTATGGGGAAAGAGCTTTTTCGTGCTGATAACGTGTTATAAACTATATGGAATGAGAGAATAATAGAGAAGACGGGAAAATAGATGTGTATTATTATGAGGGTGGAGACCTCTATTTATAGAGTACAAGATGGGCTCATGGGCTTTTAGGGTTTACATGGTCATCACAATATATGATAAGTATATATATAGAAAATATATTTACAACATTTAGCATATTTTTTTTTCTTTTTTAAACTTTATTATTCCTGATGTACCACGAGACACAAAATACCTCACCTTTCATATATTTTTTTTCAATCGTACTATTTATTAGAGTATGTTTCAAGAATGAATAAAACAATGTAGATAATTAAGTATTTATTTTAAGAATTAACTTGTAAAAGTATAACAATTATCATCGGAATCTCAAATTTCCATTAAATTAATACTTTTTTCGAAATTCAACCAATATTTCAATAATATTACATATCTTCTTTTCATATATTTTTTTAAATAATTTCGTGAGATGTGGTGGTTGCTGTGAGATCACTAAATATATTACTAAAAATTTTATGATAGATTACAAAATTTCAAAATTCTCCAAAAGAAAATAATAATAATATTATAAAATAAAATTAAACATGAATAGAAATTCCATATGGTTTCCTATATGTAGGGCTGTCAATCTGGTCGGATAACCGGCCGAACCAAACCGAACCAAATTTATTTGCACCGAACTGAACCAAACCAAAACTTTTTGGTTTGGTATTTGGTTTTGTAAGTTTGGTTTTCGGTTTGGTTTTTTGTTTAAGCATCGGTTAATCGAACCAAAGCAAACCGAAAAATATAACAATAATTTTGAGGTTTTAACTTGTATTATATAATAATTATATCTTAGAAAAACTAATAGTAAATATCATGATCATTTTTATACTTTTTTGAACCCTACAAAGATGGGCGGTTTTTTGTATAATATATTATATATTATTATATTCGTTGTTCCAATTTTAGCTTATAACTTAATTTTTTCTCATTGGCCACGTCGGAATTATTTTGAGGTTTTCAATTATTGTATTCTACTTCTTATACCAAACCGTAAGAATGATTGAATTCATCAACCTCAATTACCATAGGTCCGTAACTCCATAATTTTCACTTATTGTCAATTATTTTTCCCTTTTTTCTTTTTCTTTATTGATTATAATCGAAACCAAACCGAAATTTTTGGTTAATAACCAAATCGAACCGAATTTTTTTGGTTTGGTATTTGGTTTTGTAACATAGATAACCGAAACTTCGGTTAGCCGAAATTTCGGTTTGGTTTGGTTTGGTTGTACCGAATTGACACCCCTACCTATATGGTATAAAAAATACTATTAGTTTAAGAACTATCTTTTAGAGGAGACTAATTTAGAAAATACATTTTTGTAGGATTTTAGTTTGGAAATTCACTCTCGTTTTCCTTGAAAAATCATTTGTATGGATGTATGCAGTAGGTAAAATCAAACTCTACCAAAAAAAAAAAAAAACTTAACACAACCCCTCCAACACGCGGCCTTATTGCAAGAAATTAGGTTGTCGCTGCCCTTTATACATATTGGAGACTTGTAAATATGATTTTACCATACTGAGCTATCAATAATTTATGTCTATTTTATTCTTTCGATGAATGTGTACAATAGGTGTTATTACTATTATCGTCAGGTTAATTTAATTCAAATTAAAATGAACCAATTAATGGGCATAACCCTGAAGTCCATAAAGAATATGAATTCCCCCAACGTACTACAGATGAAGCTGAAAAATGAGAATGGATATGCTGAATGTGTTCGAAGTTGCGTGTCTATTTATCGGCCGTGGTATTTATTTATATGTCTATTTACTGTCTAGCTAGTTTCTTCTTCCAATGTAAGATATTGTGTGATGAAAATGAGTTACAATCCTATAACTCAACGATAACAGATTTTGAAAATGTTCAAAATATTATTCATATATTATAGGGTACGTTTATTATAATTACAAAAATAATTCAAAAAACTAATTAATTTATATTTTGACGTAGGAATGCAAAAAGTGATCGTTAAAAGTACTTATTCTTGATGTTAATTAAATAAAAACTCATAGAATATAGTACACTAATATCATAATACGATGCAAATACTATATGATAATCATGATTGATATTTTCCTAATCAGTTTCTATGTCATCCACTAAAAAAATTAATATAGTCAAAAACTAAGCTCAACCGGATTTTTGACTTTTAATTTCGTTTAAAAATAATTAAGAAAAACTAAGTTAAAACAAATTGGGGTCCTTATGTACTCTCATGCAGCGCGAAGACGGCTGCCACCTTTTCAAAGCCTAGACTTTTGTGTGTATCCTAAGCTTCTATAAATAATAATCCTCCCTCCATCCCATATCATGATTGATATTACTAACTTGTGTATTTAGAGTACTTACTCAAATCGTGAGTTGGGGTTGTGAATATCTACAAATCTATGATTTTATGAAAGGAAATGCAATTTCAGAACAGGTGAAACAACAAATTCTTCAAAAGTAGGGTAGTTTTGATAGTTTATACCACTAGTTATTAAAGGAACTACTTTTTATGACCGCCCTTGGGTAGCCCGATTGCCTCGCGAACTCTAGGGCTCATCAGTGCTGAAAAACAACGACATCAAATCTTATAAGCAAAAACAATGAAAACAACATAATTAAAACCGAGGAGAAGATCCTTTGCAAGAGCAATGGAGACTAGGTTCGTCGGAATCAGGTAAAAGTAGACAGCCTGCACAAAAATGGACAAAAAAAATATTTGAATGTGATGCTCCTCAATCTCCAAAGACTAAGTGTAATAAAGGTATACCTTTGGGAGTCCTAGACAGACAGCACCGAGAACTAGCACTTGAGCTTGCAACTTTCTGTTCGCCTTGGGTGGGTTCTTCTTGTAGCCGTCAAGTCAAAGCTTGAATACCTTGCAGTCATCTGAAAATTAAAAGTTGGAGAAATGTTAATTACATACTCAAGACATACAAGGATGGAGAATAAAAAGTTCACCTCAAATCTAGCCCATAGGGTCAAACCCCATACGATGGGAAGAATCACATCAGGTGTGGTTAAGTCCGCAAACCACAGTGTTCCTCCATTAAAGAACGAGGGAACTTTCTCAGCCATGTTTAGTATCTGGTGAGAAGGTAACGAGGTAAGCATCAAATATTGGTTTGAAGAAAGGATGAAAATAGATGAAAATCTGAGAATAATTTGATCTTACTCCAAAGAAGAAACACCCCATATAACCAAGCCAGCATAGTTGGGTAGCTAAAAGTGGAGCAATTCTGTAAGAAAAACATCCATTTAAATCACTCACAAACTTATAGTGAAGTAAAAAACAGAGGCATCTATTCAAAAAAATAACTTCACACACATACTTGTAACACAGTTTATTATGATTTCAAGGCCTTCCACATAACCACTGCTGCCAATCGGCTAGAGATTATACACAAAAGAGAAGCCGCGCATCAGGCCAAATTAGCTCGTTCAATGCATTTAAGATCATGAAACACATACCGACTTCTTGAGGAGGTCCAGGGCTTTATCCTGTTCTGCTTTCATGCACTGTAAATTGGATATTATGAGACAAAAGTGTTGTGTTTGTCACTCAAAAAAAAAAACCCCAATGCAAAGGAAATGCAACTTACTGCATAACTCTGATGAAAAAACTTCCGCTCATATACGAGGACAGGAAGGCCAAGAGCTCGGATCACTACAGTTGCCACGGCTATAGCCGACCACCTATAGAGAACGAGCGAGCATCAATATACTTAAAAGATTCAATTAACATTACGCTTAACAAAGCCTTACCACTCAAATCCAGCAGAGGAGTGGAAAAAGTCGATAAAGTGCTGCAGATTGGCAACGGGAGGGAACGAATCGGCCGCAGCAATGGCCACTTCATTCGCAAGAGGAGCCGTCTCGATAGCCTTATCCACCACTGTGTCCTCCAGAGGAGTGTTGTCAATCAGAGTAAAATCGTCACTCACAATCGGAACCTCAACTTGGTTATCACCAGCCCCTTCTCCGCTTCTTTTGGTTGACATATTGCGGAGGAAGGCTAGTGCGGTTCCTCCGGGAGTATCAAACCGCCCAAGTACGCGGTTCAGAAGGAGAGCAGGGTTGGGTGGCGTGGAACCAAATCGCTCAGAGCTCTTGTTGGAGTTCTGGGGATCATTTGTTGCCCTCATCTGCAAGTAGGCTGGCACAAGGGAAGCTCGTCGGTGACAAACGAGTGAAGCTCTTCTGAAAGCCATGGTCGTCAACATCCTTCAAAACCACATCACAAAATTAACCAAAGCAAAGAGCAGAATTCCAGTTTCAAGCGCTATGACTGTGACAAATTATTCAACCAAAGCAAAGCAGGAACAGAGTCCTAGGTATCCTCAAATCGGAAGGCAAGGAACATAGACCGATTGCTCAAAGCAGATCTAGAATCGGACGACTAACAACAACAAAAAAAACATAGAAAACGAGCAATGTTCGAGGCCAATTTCTCAAAACGGATTTACAATCGGACGACTAACTGTAGAAAACGAGCAATTCAGAGTATCTAGCCAGATAAGAACTAACGTGAAAGTAAGAAACGAATGTTTCACCTAAGTTTACTCCAATTTTCTCAAGGTTTTATGAACCAAATCATCAAATCTCAGCTACTTTCAGTTTCAATCTCCAAATTCTCAAACGTTTACAAAGTAAATAAAGCAGGAAGCACGAAACATTCAGCGATTATGAACCAAATCATCAAATGTCAGCTACTTTCAGTTTCAATCTCAAATTGTCAACGTTTACGAAGTAAATAAAGCTGGAAGGACGAGATGTTACCTGAGATCGAAAGAGAAGGCAAGTAGCAAGATGCAAAGAGAAGGTAAGTTGCAAGATGGAAATCACTCGGAGAAATGCAATCGCTTCAAAAACTTCTTACTCGCTCTCTCTCTCTCTCTGATCCATCCTTCCTTGTATATATATAGATATAATTCATGTGCTAACTGCTTTTTTTTTTTGGCATTATCTGTTTTTGCTAAAGATCGTACGGATGATACGTTCTCAGAAAGCATGCAGGTCCTCACTGTTGCATAGGCGCTTTCTTTATTTTATTTTATTTATTTATTATATACTAATTAACGAATACTTCAAGAGATGTAACACGTAATAATGTGATTTAATTTAATTTTATTATTATTATTATTATTTAATTTCTATTGATATTGTCCTAAATTCGACTATCGGTGGTATGCCGATTAAACATATACCAAGATTGATGCGATTACCGGACTATATTATACAAAAAGTAAAAGTGCACATTATCAAAATATCACCAGTAATGCTGCTCTGAACGAACGTACAAAGTCTTAATGGAATTTGGCGTAATCCTGAAACAAGTCTTATTATCGGGTTAAGAATTAGATTCCTACTGTAATGTAGTTGATGAAACCTGGTCTAATTAATTATTATGCATTCTGCTGGATGAATCGTCCGTCTGATCGTATTTGACCCGACCCAGCTACTCATTCAGAATTTTAGGTGAATTTATAAAAATAACATATATTTTAGAATAATAATTCTTAAAATTATGCATTTTAAAAAGTACTTATTAGAATTAAAGATAATAATTTTCTAATGGAACAACTGATTAATGTTGCTATCGATGCATCTGCCCAAATAAATACACGTAGGCAAGAACATAAAAAGAAAATTAATATGGAATGACTGGAAACATGGTCATGATCACTTGGTATTTATTATCCATCACCTTTTCTTTCCTCCTCTCTTCCTTCCTCTGAGTTGTTTCTCTAAGCACTTAATCCTTTGTTTCAGAACTGACGAGGAGGCTGCTGCTGCATTGTTCATAACAGATTTAGATGAATGTTGAGCAGCTGATGACTGGGGACGGACTTGAGCCTCTGCATACTTCTTCAGGGATTCGTAAAATGAGACGCCAGCAGTTGAAGGTGGAGGTGTCTGTGTCACGGGTATAATCGGTATCCCCAACAACTTCTTAACCTGAGGTTTCTTCATCACTGGTAATAAAGGAAACATTAGTATACATACATGTTCAAAAGAAGAAATTGACAAGACTCACCGAATCCAAACGCTAATGAGAAGACACTGGAGGGAATCCAATAACAAAACATAGCCTGCATGAATATGAAACTATTTATTATCAAACATAAAACAAGTCGAAAGGAGAATATTCATCGTGCCCAATATACCTTCGGAAAACCTGCAGTTAGAAAAACTGTCAGTCCAGCAAAGACCCTAGAGACCTTTTTCATGGTACCAGCAACAGGGCTGCCTTCCATACCCTCTAGTGCATTACACTGAATTTAAAAAATAAAAATAAATAAAATTACAAAAAAGTAAAATAAAAAATCAATCAGAATACCAGGACTCACTGAAACAGCTAGGAAATTAAAAGAACAGGAGATCATTTCCAATATATCAAATAGTAAAGAGCAAATTACTTATAAACATCTTCCCTCATCTACTTCAACAGACTACTAACAAACATTTTCATCATCAGGAAACTGCTAAAACTTGATTATATACAATCACATTCTGTCTACTTATCATACAATCATATTTATAGGTTCCTATATGCATATTTCCAGAAAACATGTTATGCTATATCTTGACAGACACACCAAGTGAAAGAAGAGATTTGGAGATAGAGAGCTGACCTCCACTGTAACCAAAAACGCCAATGCAGTCAAAACTGGAAACACGTATAAGCTATCAGGAGTAGTCAAATCAGTAAACCATAGTGTCCCACCTTCCTTAAAAGATGGGACTTTTTCGGCCATGTTTCTAACCTGAACACAAAGATATTGTCAATTGGTATTATAATAAAAGAGGCTATCATTTATTTAAGAAACTAAAAAGAACTTACAGCAAAGAAGAAGGAGCAGAAAACAGGGCCAGAAATTAGAATTCCCTTTAATGGGGTGAAATGATTTACACCATATCTGCAACATACGCATCCAATGGGATTAGTCAATGCATAGCCACTTACAGCTGATTCCCCAAGTGGGAGGGAGCCAAAACGAAAGTAAAATCTAGGATTCCGGGGCATTTCTCCCATCAAGGTCAAAGAAATCAAGTTACGTGTATTTTATGCATTGTCCGCTGAAAATGGAGTAACATGCAAGGGTGCTTTTCGTTCACATACCAACAGATGTGGTTAATTTGTTCACCGTAGTGTATATCAAATACAATAGTACAACATAGCTATCTCTGTGACTCCTTCAGGCACAACAGCTAACAGTTAGCCATTATGCTGTGAAGAATAAGCTTTTAATATTTCAAATAAACTGAAATTTGATTGGATTCTTTCATTTTCCTTTACTTCCCCTACATCTATCAGACAGTAACAACAAGCTCTTTTAAACACTTTATGAGTTTTATTAAAATAAAGGATCCTTTCCTGTTAACCAAAGGACTACAAGATCATAAATAAATTATTAATCAATAAAAGAAAAAAAAAAACATACTCATTGAAGACACATACTCATTGAATAGTGCTTTCCTTTTTGCCTGACCTTCAGCAACAGCAATAGGGCTCATGCCCTGTCAAATAATCAGGATTCACGAGCATGACCATTGCAAAGAACCATATCAAGGATTATATGTAACTGTATAAGGATGGATGCAGCAATAAACTAGGCCTTCCTGCAAAACCTTACTTTGAGTAATTTGAAGCTCATACCTTATTTTGTATTTCTTCCCTAATAGACTCCAACTTTGGTTTTAAAAGCTGCACAAACAAAAAAGCGTGCATAGAAAACAATTCAGTAGGCCAATGTCACATTAGTACAAAATCAATTTTGTTTTCTTCATATGAGCAAGCTTATTCCATCTTGAAATTCTTTTCAGAAGTTTTATATCCTATATTCGAATTCTAGTTTATGGCACATTCCCGGGATCAACAAACTAGATGCAAACAACATGACTACATTAGTAAGCAAACCGAGAGCAAGGGAAGGGAAAACTCACAGCAAATTTTGAAGCGGACTTGATCTGGTTTATGATAAGAGGAAGCATCACCAGACGAATAGCAATAGTTGCAGCAGTAATTGCTGCCCACCTAATCAGAATTTAAAGCATACTTCACTATGCATTCCACAACTAAAATATCATACAAATTAAAGAAGCAGACAAAAGCAGAAAGCTAAATCCATGTACAAAGTTAAAGAAATGTCCTCACCATTCCAACCCCCCAACAGAGTGCATATGATCAATCAAATACTGGAGCGCAGCCACTGGAGCAAACGAATCAGCCGCTGCAACGGCCACCTCATTCACCATAGGCGCCGCCTCACAAACCGTTTCAATCAGAACCTCATTCTTATCAGGCGCCCCTCCTCCAGCGCTCATACTAGAATAGTTCCTTCCACATCTCGCCGGAATCGCAAATCTCCTATCTCTAAGCACAACTTTCGAAGATCGCCGGTAATTTTTGAAAAAAAGGTGCTGGATATAGTTCCGAACTTCAGAATTCCTCGATTCTTCACAATTATTATCGTGCCTTGGCATATGTGAGATCGAAGGAGACAATCTATGTTGGTGTTGATAGAAGAACTTCGTTCGAGATGCGATGCTCCTCCGGTACGCCATTCCTACCGCAAAAATTGAAACACACAATATGGACGAAGGAAAGGGCGACTCAAACCTAAACGCATGAGGCCAAAATAAAGAACTCATATAATAATATAATAATTTATTTATTTATTTATTAGAATTTAATATTAATATTATATTAAATATCTACGCCGTTTCCCAATGTGTTTGTCCAACTCATCGCCCACAAGCTTTACAGCCAATTAGGTTTTAACACGTGTCAATAAAGGCAGAGGAACTGTTCTATTTACACGTTTGGATTATTATATTTACACGTTTTAAATTATTACTACCTCCGTCCCGTTATTTGTGGCTCAATTGGTTTCGGCACGGAAATTAAGAGAGTAAATGATAAAGTATGAGAGAGTGTAGATGATAAAGTATGAGAGAGAAGATGAGTAAGATAATGAGAGAGTATGAGAGAAAGATGATAAAGTAGGAGAGATAATGTAATAAAGTAGGAGAGAAAAGATGATAGAATAGGAGTAATTTTTTACTAAATTAGGAAAGTGGGCACAAATAATGGGACACCCATTTCGGGAAAGTGAGCCACAAATAGCGGGACGGAGGGAGTATTATGATATGATGCGACTTCCTAAGTTTTTTATCTATACGCCTCTATATCTCTCCGTACCCCCATCGATATTAATTATCTATATTTCCCATGACCAAATTAAAAATAAAGAGACGACAAAGGATACAAACATTACAAACGCTTTTTTTTTTTTTTTTTTTTTTTTGATACGTGGAACCCGCAGCCGCTACCTTCGTGCGCGCTGGGTAAACCCCGCTCCTTGTGCAGTAGCCTGCAAACCACACAGGAGAGTTCAACCACCCTAGGCTAACCATAGGTGACAGGCTCCACAAAATTGCTTCCAGTGGGATTTGAACCCAGGACCTATCGGTGCCGGGCCAACCACCTTCACCAACTTTGCCATCCCAAAGGGACTACAAACGCTTGTTTTCTCTAATAATGTAGTAGTAGTTGTACAAGTTCACCTGCCCGCACAAAAACTCGGAGTTGAGCTGATTTTCATACTTCCTCCATTCTAAATATATATATATACTTACTTTCTATTTTTTATCTATCTCAAATTTATAAGTCTATTAATAATATTTTTATATTTAACAAAATGTTTCACTAATTTCAATAGGTCTAATTAATATTATAATATATAAAAAAACTATACCACAAAACTTTTTAATAATTTATTAACATTCAGTACCAATATTTATCTAATTAGTATATCATTTAATTTTTTAATCTATGGGAAAAAGCAAACAATCATATAAAATAAACCTGATAAATTATCGGAAGGGATTGAGCGAGTCCGAAAAATTGATTAGGCCTAATAGCCTGTAGTTGCCGGCCCAAATTGCCACCTCTACTCCTCGATCTGTCCATGTGAAAGAGGCTACTGACATTATTGATAAAATCAACTAAATTGTCAATACACATAACAATCTCAGGTAGAACTATCTAACTTAAAATAAACGCATCAATAGTAATATTAGGATATGAGTTGGGGCAAAAAGAAAAAGAAAAAAAAAAGCTGTTTTGAATTAGATATATCGTTAATTAATTAATTAATGTTCCCAAGGACGTCGTGCCAGAAATGATACTAATATGTTGTCAAAAATTCAAGTATATTATCTGACCCGCTACGGTCAACATTAATTCGAATCAATAAATGAGGGATAAATGTCATTTTCAATAAGATTTTATTGGACAAGAAAATGAGGGATGAATGTCATTTTCATAAGGCTGACTTGCCAACGTGAGATGTGTACTTACTTGGTCCAACTCGAGCTATTTATTAATGAGAAAAAAACTTTAAGCCGGCTTCATCCCCATCTCTCTCTCCTCCACACTTTAGTAAAAAAATATATTTCTTCCTTCCCAAGTTTATACCTACAGCATATTTTTTTCCCACAAATTTTTATACTTATTAATAATTGTTTTGTGCGTAAAAAAGTGTTTGACTAACTTTAATAAATCTAATTACATAATAAATATATTTAAAAAACTATTTTATCTAATTTTTATAATAAGAAATATAATTATATTATTATTTCTTTTAAGTAAATTATTTTAATTTATTCAAATTTCAATACTAAAATTTATTTAACTTTCATATTTTTTTAATATGTATAAAAAAATAAATAGATATATGAATTTGAGATGGAGTAATTATTTAATATTCACATCTATGCTCTAAATAAAATAAATAAGTTGTTAATATTACACAACCCGATATTTTTATACTCTATATATAGAGAGAGAGATGAAGAAGAAGAAGAGAGAGAGGGATACTATTCATATGTCGTATACGTATAGATTGAGCAATCAATATTGATTATCACAACATAAAATCGAATTTGAAAAAGACCAAATAAACAATGATTGATATTACCGATTCACTGCATAAGATCAATTCTAGTTAAACAAATTCAAGCGAGTCAAATTTGTAGGGAAATCAACCCAAAAAAAGAAGAAGCCCACTTCGTCGTTCAATTGAAACAATTCAAAGAGGGGAAAAAATACAATTGTAATTATAAAAATTAGTAACATTTACAGGTACAATAAGAAAAAGTAACAATTAAACAACAAAAAACTAATCAATTGTTACACGACATCAAGCAAAAAATTTGAATTCCATTCTTGCTCACTTCAATGATCTCTATCTCTTTCTTTTCAATCTCCAGTTCAATCATTAAAAAACAAAACTCAACATAAATCAATATTTTAAAGAATAAAAATAGAAGTCAAAGGTAATAAAATACATCAATATCCAATAAGAAAACGTAATGATTGGGGCACAATATTCATCTATTCTTTCTTCTTCTTCCTCTTAACACTTCTACATTTTGCAATCATGAAGAAACATGACCAACATTAAATTCCAACATTATGAGGCAAAGAAAAATGAAAATGAAAGAAGTGTTCTTATTAAATCCCTTTATAGAAAACATGTTTCCGATATAAATCTGCAAAAAAGGTAAATAAATTAATCTCTCCCCTCAAAACTATTGCAATTCGAAAACCTTCCTTAAAAGGAACAAATCTTCATGGCTGGTTGGCTTAACAACTGCGATTTCCCCCCCAAGAAAATAGAAATAGCCATAGAGTAGGTTCAGGTTATCTCTGGAGTTTAAGAGTAAAAATTAGGAAAATATAATAAGAAATGGAAGATAACTACATATAACATAACCTTCTTAGTGGTACAAAATAATTTGATTCAAACTTCTGAAACAAGAAGATGAGAGAAGAGATGAACTAAAAGTGAGAAATTGAGAAAAAAATGAGTATGTTAGGAGGAAGAGTGAAAATGAGGAAAAAGTAGAGTATTATATACTCCCTCCGTCCCAAAATTCTTGTCCAATTTGTTTTTTGCACGATTTTTAAGGAGAGTTGTTAGTTGTGTGTAGATTGGTATAAAATTGTGGGTCCCATAAAAAAATTGTGTGTAATAATTTATTAAAAAAGGAAAGTGGACAAGAATTTTGGGACAACCCAAAATGGAATAGCGGACAAGAATTTTGGGACGGAGGAAGTATATAAATAGTAGTGATTGTAAATGTAGTTGTTAGTTTTTGAAAATTTTGAGCATCCCTCAAAAATGTAGAATTGAAATTTGAAATTTTGGCATAGTTTTCGGAAACAGTGAAAAAATATCTTTTATATTCAACTTGTCTCTTTTCCTCTCCTCGAGCAAAAAATAGTCATATATGCATTTCCATTTAAAATAATAGCCTATGCATTTTTTCGTATAAATAGTAATATGTATTTTTGTATATTTCATTAAAAAATCAATTCAAAATCAAATCATATATGAAATAGTATGTGCCTTTTCATATAAATAAGCAAATTACATTTAATTTTCTATTGTATTTCTCTATTATCCATTTCCAAATTCGAATTGTAATTCACCCAATTACTATACAAATATTATATTTTTATCATGACTCATAATATACTTCTAACAAATAGATCAAATTGAAGTTCAAACCCTCAAATCATTACACCAATTCATATTAGTAATTACTACATGTATTAATTATTATTTTGAAATATTATTATTACACCAATATTATCTTTCAATCAAGCTTAAAGTTCAATACCCAAATATATACAGGATTAGGATAGATATGAAATGTTACATTATTGTAAATCTATATTATCAAATTGTATTAGTTGAATTAATTCCTCGTTAAAATAATTATGAATTTGTAACTTTTTCGTTACTAATATTGTCTACAATATTGGAAGCAGTTTGTATACTGGAAGCAGTTTTTATGTATACTAGAAGCAGTTTTTATGCTTGTATACGACGTGTTTTTGTCCTTACCACTATTTTATCCTCATATATGATAAATATATATTTGCACATGTAATCTTTTATTTTGTATATTAAGTTAGATTGTGTAGTGTGCTGTAGATTACAGAAGACTACTCAATTGGTTGACCTGACAATATATAAACAGTTATCATAGCTGAGACAACTTCAGGATAAGTTATCGGTATAAGCTGCAGTTTAGATAAGAAGTGGTTTGTCTTGGCTACTTGTCTATACTGGTACACTGAAAGTGATGTATTGATGGATTACAGTGAGATGTGTTCTCCTGAGTCCTGACTGACCTTAGTAGAGAACCACTAGTGGAGAATCAAGATCTCGGTGACTTAACTGGTCTAAAGCTTGGTAAGACTTCAGCTGAGTGCATTTGACTATCTATCACTTTGATCTACTATGGTGAACGTCATCGCGACCGGATCTACGTATCTTGGGTGCTACTAGTCATTTGTGTCTCAGGCTGGTTGTCTGTATCTTGCAACCGTATCCTAATAAAATGAGTTGATAATATCCTTGAGGAACTCGTAAGGATTATCACACTAAACCCGGTCGGTTGATTAAGTTCAGGTGTGTTAATAAGGTCAAGTGGTACTACTCACGAATATAAAAGATGTTAATTACTTTAAGCTATCAGTGAGCTTAATTAATGTACGGATATTTTTACCTTAAATACGAGGATCGATTAAGTCTAAAATACAAGCTCATGCTCGTCAGCACATATTCTCTATCGGAATGAATCTGTGTTTATTAATTAATTTTACTATGAGCTGAGCATATATAATTAATTAATTTGAGGTCTGGCTTTATTTCTTGTGTTAGATCCCTGATCTGGCTCAATTAGTTGCCTAATTATTTATTGTCTCTCAGAAATCAGTATTAATAGATTAATGCATTTTGCATTATTTAATAATATGATTTATCTGCAATTAATTGGTTAGGTCAATTAATTGATAAATAAAAGTAGTCCAGTAGATTAATTTATTATATTATGGGTTAATTGATGTGGAAGCCATTAGGGATATAATTAAATTAATGAGCTACAAATATTAATATAATATTAACTTTTGAAGCCTATATATATTAGTATTATGTTCATAATCAGAATGTAGACAAACACATTCATATAGACACGCGCATAAGCACGTTTGTGAGAGAGACATTATTTATTTTTCTTCAGTTCTCTGAAGAAAAGGAGATCAGAAGATCTGAACGAGAGCAATAATCAGAGCTAGTTCAACATACGAATGAGGCAGGTAAATAACATTCCTTCAAATATATTACGAATATTGAATTATTATTTCTTGTTTACAGATAGCGAGGAGAACTTGATAAGTAAGGCTCAGATTCCTAGCTAAAAATTATTATGAATATTGAATTTCTTTCGTTTACTAATATTGAGGAGAAATGGCAAGGAAATGCTATATTCCTTGCTAAAAAATATTAAGAATTTTGAATTTAACCTTTTCGTTTACTAATAACGAAGAGAAGCTAGCAAGGAAGGTTCAGATTGCTAGCTAAAGTGTATTTCAAATTTTGATTTTTTTTTTCTTTTACTAATATTGAGGATACCATAGCAAGGAAAAACTTGATTCCTTGCTAAAAATTATTTCGAATTTTGAATTTTTTTTCATCTACTAGTAGCAACGAAAGTATGGCGAGGGGGTCAGATTCCTCACTAAAAAAATCCAGAAATTTAAATTTTTTTTATTTTTATTTTTTGTAATAGCGAGGAAACGTCCTGTTCCTCACTAATTGTAACAAAAAATAAATTTCTGGCTAACCATTCTCCTTTAGCAACGACATGCTTGTTCTCACGAAGTCTTTTCCTTAGTAATGGCAGATTTTCCAACAGTGAGAAGCGAAGCAACAATTTCAAGCAAGGTTTAGAAGTATTGCAATCCGTGATTTCCGGAGGAATGTAGCGATCGCGGTTTCCTCTCTTTCTCCGCTTAGCGCCGCCACCAATGGTTGTTGTGAGTCTTGTGACTAGGTTTCGTGCGAATATTCACCATTTCCTTGAAATATTGATTTTATATTAAAATACAATATATTTAAATAGAAAATTAGCGCGTTATTTGAGAGAGCATTCATTTATTTATTTATTGTTAATAAAATTTAATTTAAATAGAAAAATGTAGCCGTTATTTTTTAAAACAAGAAAATGCAATAACTCCATCGATAATTTACTAAATAACTGAAACTGAAATAATATTATCTCTAGAATAAACTTCGAAACAAAATAATTAGTGGATGTTTATTTATAACATAAATATCATAAGAAAAAAATATTAATACTTGCAATAGTATTTACATTTAGTAATTTGATTTTATAATTACCCAATAAAGAAAGTTATTAATTGATAAAGTAATGCCACGGTTTGAATAAGAGATAAGTATGACCAAGATATAGGATTCCGTTTACAGCATTGTATCTAGAAAACGAGTAGTGTTGCGCTAATAATAATAGTACTAAATAATACTGTCACGTACAAGGAGAGCGCAATTTTTTTTCTTCCTTATTTGTAGTGTTCTATATACTAGTATTTCAATTGCACATAAATATTTTTATAAGATTTATCTCCGAATTTGTGAATTTACGCAAGAGCGATTTAATTTCATGCGCATTCTCGAATATATAGTAGCTACTGATGATCTCATCAATAAAATAGTTTCGAATATATAGTAGCTACTGATGAGCCACTTATAATGGGACGGAGGGAGTATTTGCTTGGTTATTTGAGTGTGTGTATAAGTACCTAGGAACATACATAGACGGAAATAAACCAATTGATATCCTAAATATATATATATATATATATATATATATATATATATATATATATATATATAATAATGTTTCTTTCAATAGGCTTCTGTGTGTTTTGAGTGTAAAATGTGCCTTATTCTTGGAACAGGTGCAGGAGAGGTTTGAAGTGGATATAAAGGAGCTCCCTGAACAAATTGATACTGCTACATACAGTATGTCTTCAACTTCTCCTCTTGTTTGTATGTGAAATTGCAATCTTTATCTGAGGCAAACTTCATGAGCTACCCCTGGAGTCTGTTTCTCTGTCTATCAGTATGACTCCTATTTCCGGAGGGGCTAGCGTTATCTGAAACTAGTAAAGTTGGCACACTGGTTTATGTTTCCAACTCTGAAAAAAATACTTCTTAAGTTTAAGCATCTCTATAGGTTTTATCCGTAACAAGTTTGAGTTATGGCTTGGAAATGTACAAAGATAATGTTGATAAATTTATAATGTAGTACTAGATATGAAGGTACTTTTATATTTTGTCATTCTTGTATTTTGCTAAAGAAAAATACTGATGATTGTTGTTGCTCTGTTTCTTGGTTGCATCCAGTGCCGTCGTAATTGCTAGATCTTCGAGGAGACGCGCTGATAGTTCGGTTCAATCGATTTCGCATAGCCTTCAAATTTGAGACTAGTCCTCTAGATTCTGTTGCAGAATTAACACAATTTATCAGTCTTGTATCTTTGATGTTTTTACTTGGGCATGTGAGATTTTGATTATGCAGTACGAATTATAGTTGAGCATTTTACATGCATGTAGTAGAGATAAAGTTTTATTGTAGTGGCAGTAGATAATGTTTACCTTGTCTGGATTATTTTTAGAATCTACTCCCTCCGTTTCATCGGGTTTGGCTAAACAAATAATACTATAAGATGAATGGAACGAGGGAGTGCTTGATTTCGCTTAAATACATACATTAATTAAATTGATATATATTGTAATGTATATATCCTTCTAACATGTCCAATTCCATTATCAAAATTAACATATCATACAAATTTAGTAACAAACACTAGTATCCATCCACAGCCAAACCTAACCTGAGTTTGAAGTAGCAACCAATGTTGATCGGCATGTCAACTGAAAATCGCCTTCCCTTGCATATCCCACCCTCCACTTCATCCCCACACGATTTTTCTCCGCTTTTGTAGCAGTTGAGTTTCGGTGGAAGTAACGAGATCACTCCTTCTGCGATCGCGAAACCCAATACAAACAAGGTTTTGATCGATATACTTACTTTACGAATTTACAATGAATCCTAACATTTGTCGATATATTTATAGTAAGCGGGGCCATGTTTAATTATATTAATATTACTAATTAATTAATGTCGAGAAACGAAAATGCAGTTATGGTTGTCTAATTATATCTATGAATTATTAAAGTTTAATTTATAAGTTAGGGCATGGGTTATTGAAAGTTTGGTTATGGTTTATTTTTGGAGTAAAATTTGGCAAGCTGTAAATGTATGTATTTCACCGTGAATAAAAGATTACAATATTGCATCTATACATTACTTACAATATGAATAAGGAAAGAATAGTAAAAGGAAATACAAATAAGATTGACGCGTGCACACCAATTACGTCAAACTTTCCTTAAGACAAGCAATATTAATTTATTTATCAAAAGATGATAATGTGTCAAACTCCATCTTTTTGGGTGTGAATTTTTAAATTAGACTCCTCTAAAAAAATATTTATCAAATTAGTCTCCTAAAAAATAATCTACAAAATATTTTCTTTATGCCACATAAACAGACATATACAATTTCTTTTATTTATTTTTATTTTATTTTGTATTGGATAACATTTTTTTCTATACTTTTTTAGCCTATATTTTTTTTTAAAGTTTATTATTCCTGATGTACCACGAGATACAATTATTCCAGAACAACCTCGAGATTTTGTGCCGGCTGGAGGAGGAGTCGACAGTTAGGAGGGACCTCCAACAACAGATGGCTCAGATGCATGAGAAGATGGAGCAGATGATGGTGATAATGGGTTCCTCTAGCCGACGACACGTTTCTGACGACAACCAATTCCCCCCCTCCCGCCTCTTTAGGATTTACATATTCATACTGAATACTTTAATATATATATATATATATATATATATATATATATATATATATATACGATTTTAAATGAACAATTATTCTCTATTTTGGATTTGAATTTGATATATATATGTTTGGTTGGCTGATAAAAATATTGATATTGATACATGTTGTCGAGATCTGGGTACGAAAAAATTAAAAAAAAATTAAAAAAATGATTAAGATTACCGACGGAAATATCCGTTGGGGAATTCATCGATCGGTGATCGTCGCCGACGGTTCGACCGGCGACATACTCCCGACGGAATATTCTGTCGGTAATATTACCGACGAACATATTCTGTCGGAGAAATTTACCGATTAAACCTGACCAGACGTTGTTAGTCCGTCGATAAATCTATTACCGACGGAATTTTCCTACATGAATAACTAGATCATGAACATGTAATTTCTTGTTGTGTCAGTGGGGAAACACATTTACCCAAACTATAGATCATATCAAATATAACCATGAATAACTAGATCATGTAACATGAACATGTAATTGGTCGCATAAATCACATGAACTTATAATTTGGCTACACAGACCACTTGAACTTTGTAATTTGGCCACACAGTCCACATGAACTTGTATTTTGGCCACACATACCACTTTCTTACATGTCTGTCGTCAAAACATGAAACATCGAATACGATATATAATAAAGATAAAACGTAACATTCTCCACCTTAACCTTGACTTGAAGAAACAATAATGGATATCAATGTTTACGTCCTACGCGCCAGTCCTAAACTTGAAAGTTTATCTTAATGACTCGTACATGGAATGTCATGCATGCATCAACAATTCAAATAATTCATAATACACATAGATCATAATAATCAAATAATGTATGTTATACATAATCTACTTATTAATATGTGATTTTAACGGGTTAACATGGTAATAATCTTAAGTATATTAAACACAATCTTACTTCTATTGACAATTCATTCATGCATTGAGTAATTCGGCAACTCATAAATGAATGAAATCATAAAAGTTTTGTCCTAAAAATTATAAATCTCGAACATGAACAACATAATATATATTCCTCACAATAAAACTTATCATGATCAAGAATTCATTTAATAGTAACATGAAAGTTTTTGTTTTTCAATCTACATGCATGATGTTTTTCAATCTACATGCATGATGGCAAAAGATTTGGCACATGAAAGGAGACAAATTAACAAAATCAACAGTAAACATAACCTAAAAGTTATATATTTTTAACATGAATGACCTAACATATATT
This sequence comes from Lavandula angustifolia, assembly GCA_028984105.1. Classification (NCBI taxonomy): domain Eukaryota; kingdom Viridiplantae; phylum Streptophyta; class Magnoliopsida; order Lamiales; family Lamiaceae; genus Lavandula; species Lavandula angustifolia. The sequence continues at coordinate 14,982,568 of CM054804.1, read as the reverse complement.
AAAGCTCATTAAAATTCAAAATGGTCGAAAACAACATAAAGAAAACAAGAAAAACAATTTTCCTATCAAGCTCATTGACATGCTGTAAAAAATTGGTAGGTTACAAATAACAATTTTTAACAAATATTATAATACTTGTACAATTCTACAAAAATATTAAAGTATAGTGGACATACCTAGGAAGATTCTCCTAAGTTTTCACGATGAGATGATGATGGGAAGATGTGCAAATAATTCTTGAAGCAACTCCTAGATATGTTGTCAGATTTCCGAAAATTTTATGTGATGCTATATTATGAGTTACTAAGGGGTATTTATAGGCCTAGATTAAATTATATAATAATCTCTAATTATAAAAGGTATCAAATATATTTTATCCATAATTACTTCCGTGCTTATATAATTTAGATAGAATTTAGTCTATCACTTACCATATAAGAGATTCAATCATATAGGATATGGATAAACATAATTACATTTGATCCTAAAACATGTATATCACACATCAAATATCTATTTCAATCATAAAACATAATCTAAATTTATCTCCTAATAATTTGATACAAAATTAAAATGTTATTTCCTTTCATGAATCTTACCAAATTTAGGAAATTCGAATAAATAAATATTATTCTCATCTCATAATTTTAACATGATTTATATTTCAACAATAAACATTATAATGATGTACGTAAACACATTCAAAATCCAAAATAAATTTATATAACAATATGATTTAATAAAAAATAAGATAGATGCTTTAATTTTCATTTTAATTTTAAGGCGCGATTTACAGAACTAAAACACTTGATAATATGCATGTGATGAAATGTGTTACATAATGAAAATTTGGAGTGTTACATATGAGGTGAAGGAATTAGCTGAATTATTACCTAAATCATGCACGTCAAAAAGGGACCCCAATTTGGTGAGATAACCTTGTATATAATATATATTAGTTAAATCTAAATTTTTCATTGATCTAAATTTTATGATTATAAATATTTATTAATTATATTTTTCTTTTCAGTGCCTCTTCCCAGAATATTTGGTCGGCGATGTTCGCACACCCCTATTTATAATTGAATCAGCTTTTGATTACTTTCAGGTAACACACACATTAAATTTTTTGTGCTTTTTTTAATTTATTGAGACATAACTTTTAATATTTTTTCAGATTGGATACAACTTTATATTCAGTGTGAAAGGTGCGGGGCGATGGGGAAAATGCTTTAGTGACTTAAACTTTCGCAATTCTACAAAAAATGAGATCATAAAAGGTACTGATCAAGTCAATTTACACTAGTTATAGACTTGAAATATATTTTTGTAATTGTTTTTTTACATGATTAATTTCAGGTTGTTGGCCAGCACTTATTGAGACGTTGATGAAACTCGAAAACTCTTCGAACAGAGGGATATTTGTTAACCCTTGGTATCTTCACACCCATGTTGCAGGAACGTCTGACTGGCTTTGCTCTACTTCACTTGCCAAAAAAGTAAGAGTATTGTTACTCATTCTTTGATTTAATTTTAATTTTCCTCCCTTTTCTAGTTCTAAGATTTTTTTTTGTGATTATAATTATTATACTTATATTGTGCAGACAATTGCGCAAGCTGTTGCTGATTGGTTCTTCGATCGAAGTTCTTTTCAAAAAATAGATACCGATGATATGCCACGTGATTGTTCCAACTCGGACAATAGTAGAATATGCCCAGCCACTCTGTCTAGCAATGGATCCAAAACATTAAGTAATTGTTAATTTGTTATGTATCTCAATTTATTGTCTATTATCTGCCTCTATATGTATATCTCAAATGGCAAAGTTGTTTGAGCTTGCATGCCCACTCTTATTGTAAACACTTTATTAATAAATATACTAACTTCATTTCTCCGTTTAATAAAACATAGATTCAACGCAACCTTAGATGTATTTTTATTTCTAAAGATTAATTAGCTAAAAAAGTTTTTTTTTCATAATTATAATTGTGGAACACCATATAGTTAGTAATAACATAAGACAGAAAGAAAAGTTGATTACATCTATTTGGTAGTAAAGGCATAAATATTGCACAAAGACTTGTGTGTCATACAATATACTCCCTTGTATGTCACACTTTATAAGGTGTTGACATGTGGCATATGTGACCCCCCATAATTGATTTTGATTTGATTATTTAATTAAAATGTATTCCACATGTCAAATGATTTGTGGAGGTGACATATAGTGGAGTATAATTGTGTGACATCAAAGTCTATCCGTAAATATTGATACACCAATAAGGCAAGCCCATCTTTTATTTCCAAACAAATCATCTATAATTCTATATATTTAATTTATGTACCAAATTTTACCCCCAATATTGACCCATGCCCTGAAACTTGTAGAGAGGATTTTGCAGTATCGGTATATCAATCATTTATGTCTACTATTCTTTCAAATATATGTGTGTGATAATTTTGGTAACTCATGAAATTCAAACTTATTTGATGGGCCCATGTTCTAGATTGTGAAGAACGAAAGCTGTCAAAGCCCATCTCTTTTCCTAAAAAAGTCATCTCAAATATAACTTTTACCTAAAATTTTCACTTTGCTGCAACAGTAATAATGATTATTGCTAGAAATGAGGTGAATAGGTGACTATTGTCCCTATAAATATAGTAGATTTTATTACATTTGAGCTCTCAACAATAGAGCCCTATAAATATAGTAGATTTGATTACATTTGAGCACTCAACAATAGAGTATCATTCCAAATTCCAATGAGAAAAAGCATAATCTTGGATTGTTAGGCTACTTTCTGCACACTTGTTATGCTGAGAGAATTAGGTAGGAATGGATCAAGAAGCTTCATGGGTTTCATGGAGGTAATTCAACTTCAATCATAACTTAGTAAACACATCATTTATCATATTAAGCTCTAAATCGCATAAAAATACGCGATTTAGAGCTTAATATGATTAAATTGTTATGTTGGTGAGTTTACTTACCTAGTTACCTTCATCACAGAAATCCAATCTCTTGATCCATTTCCAGATCCCTGACCCTAGTCATATGGGCTGGACTTCCATCAAGACAACTACACTAGAGAACATATATATATATATATATATATATATAGTAATTCTACCAATTTATTTGCTAATGCATGACTACATAGAGTTAGTAATTCCAATAAAACCTGCTCCCTTTTGGAACACCACTCTCTAGTAAAGTAAAGGCTGATATAATTTGATCTGGAGGCATATTCTGGTAATTATTCTTGAGTGGGCTTCTGATAAACTTGTTTTATTGATGATTTGATCCTATTCTTTGGTATTTTCTGAATCATGAGTAAACATTGTTCTTCATTTAGATGCTCTGCTCCAAGGGTTGCAGCTCAATTCTACTGATGCAGCAATTGATGAATTGATCTACACATAGCCATCACTAATAATCAATTAAGCCATCAAATTTAATTGCTACAAAAGCAACTAGGCATGTATGGTAATGAAAAAAGAGAACCTTATAATAACAAAGAGATTCATTAAGACAGCATAGAAATATCCAAAAACTCATGTACAACAACCCAAAACAAATATTGCATAAAACTTGACCAATTAAAAAGCAAAAGCTAGCGAATTCCCGTGAACAATAGTTATGATTTATGACATGATTAGTAATAACTAGTTTGAAATACCAAAGTGGATTATCAAGCATCAGCAGCTTTCTCAGTAGCTTCTTGGCTTCCACTTGATTTTGATTGTTTTGCCTCGTAGTCCTTCACAGCTGCCTTAATTGCATCCTCGGCAAGCATGCTGCAGTGCAGTTTTACAGGTGGAAGGGAGAGATGTTTTGCGATTTCATGAATGAGAAAAACAAATTTTGACATGGAACCATTACATAGACTGATAGAAGCTAGCAAGTGATACATCATACACGTGAGTTAAAAAACTACTATATCATATGTTTTTATCTTACAATAAAGCACTTTCGATTTATTTCACGATCGTGTTATCAAGTTCGAAATATATCCTGAACAAGTTTTCATCAAGGGAAGGAGGGGCTGATTTTTTCTAATATTATAAAGTGGAAGGAAACTTAAAATCCACATCCCACTTGCATATTATCCTTAGTTGCATCATGAATTACAAACTAAAATCAATCAAACAGTAAATTGGAGCAGCTAATCTATGAGATCCAGAACAAAAGAACCCACAGTACAAACATTAAAACATGCATCAGAAACCAAAAGCTAACTAAAAGGTGCATCAATAGAATCGAAAACTTACGTATTCTTGATTGTCAGAACTTCCTCCGTTTGTTTACCTTTCACCCATTCAGTTGCTGAAAATGGGAAATAGCATTGTTAAGCAAGTCTGTTCCAACAACTAAATTATGTTAATAGTGAAGAAAATGAAAAAAGTAGGAATATTTTGGCACTTCAAATCTAGCATAAGAAGCATATATCCATATAAAGATCAATTCTTATATCTACAGTGCATAAGAAGCATATATCCCCGTACAACACCTTTCATGCCCTTATAAATTATCGCCCCCTAACTCGAAATCCTAGATCCGCCCCTGACGGAGGGAGTATTATTTATTTTATCTTGTGCTATTTTGCAATACAAACGATTGTCTTTTCATGATACGTGGAATCGACTATCTATTCTTAAAAATAATTAATTTAATACATTTTATTTCGATCATCTGAACTATTAAAAAGAAAATTAATTTTGTAAAATAAAAAAATACTTCTAATTGATAATTTAATTTTTTTAAGTAGCGAAGAAGTATTTTGGCGAAGATGTAGGACAGTTGATAGTTTAAAATTTAAATTAATTTTTTAAAAAAATTATGAGACCAAATTTTAAATAAATAGTAAAATAATAATATGAAAATAAATTATTTAAAATAAATTTAGGACTGTCTGCTACCGTATTAACCGAAATTACCAAAATTAATTTAGGGCACGTATTCCTTCCCGATTCACACCACAACTCAGAAGTCACAGCCGCCCGCAGCCGCCCCCTTCCCGATTTCCGTCTTCCGCCCAGCAATCCCGAACCGCCGCCCGTCCGCCACCATTCCCGCGTACGGCGACACGGCGGCACCGCCTATTGGCTACCCTCCCCTGATCCCTCCGCCACGCCGTACGCAGTAAGTCGCCCGCAGCCCCTCGGCCCTCCCCCTCTGCCTTCTCGGCGCCGGCAAGTGTAAGTCCGAAATTAGTCAAATTAGAATAGGGCGCCGACTACATCTTCTGCCCCCTTGCTGCCGTACACAAGGTGGATTTTCTTTCTGTGTAACCCCAAATTTTGTTTCTTGCTTTATTGTGGCAAATTGTCATTTTCTATGATTCTATCAATTTTAAAGTTTGTTATCTGTATATGAGTATATCTAATAGGAAATTGAAGGAATAGGGAGAACCAGAGAAATCATGTGAATTAGGTCAAGATATTTTTGTCGAATTGCTAAAAAGAAAAAACTTTGGGGATATTTGTTTAGGATTAATGTTGGAAGAACGCATAAAAGAATCAAGATTTATCATTAATGAATGTAATTATTTATTGGAATGGATGTTAATCAGTTCAGTCAAGCCTTAGAATTAGAGTGTGATCAGATTCAGACATATTATTTTCAGTTTTTGTAGTATAACCGAATACCAAACTCTGTTAACCGAGGCGGTATTCGGCTAACCGAAACCGAAGGGGTATTGGCTTTGGAATGCATTTTCTGACTTTTTCGGGATCGGTTAGCCGATAATCAGTTTCGGTTATACTGATCCCGAAATGACCGACAGCCCTAAATTGTACTATCTAAAAAAATAAAATTAGAGGCCCCCAATATTTGTTTTCTGATATATTTTTTCCTTGATCTTTTCATATTGTAGTTTTTGTTGCTTCTCATCTTCGGCTAGACATGGATGAAGTAGGGGAAGTCAACAATGCGAACCAGAATAATGTGGGGAAAATTAAGAAGAAGCATAAGAAGGATAGAAAAAGTGAAAAGAATGCTGAGGGCGTAGAAGAGGAGCGTAATGTTGATATGACGAAGCCAGCTGAGAAAGAATGTATTTCTGAAGAGAAGAGGGATCGTGAAAGGGATAGAGAGAAGGAGAATAAAAAGAAGAAGAAGAAAAATAAGGGAGGTGAAGATGCCGAGGCTGGCATGGAGAACGGTTTAAGAGAAGGTGAATTAGGCTTAGTATTGGGTGATAATGGTAGTGCACCAACAACAGTTAATGGTGATAGGAAGATGAAGAAAAGAGAACAGAGGAAGAAGCAGAAACTTGAGGTGTACGAAGCTGAAGAAGTTACGGGGGATGGAAGTGTCAATTCGCAAGATGGTGGAAGTTTTTCTGGAAAAGAAGTTGAAGAGAAGAAAAAGACGAAGAAGAAAAAAAATGACTCTGAGGATGGAGAATTGACCGGAGTGCATAGTGAGAATTGCGAAGTCAATGCCACAGAGATAAGGAAGAAAAGGAAAAAGGACAAGAAAAAGAGCAAGGATGAGCAAGAAAACGTTGAAGATCATGCTCACTCGATTGAGGAAGATGGTATTGCCAAGACAAATCATGAAAGGAAGAAAAAGAAGCATAAAAAGAAAGAGAACAACAAAGATGGTACTGCTGCTGAACAAGAAAAAGCAGATACTGAAACCAAGAAAAAGAAGAAAAAGAAGAGTAAGATTTTGAAAGATGGTTCTGATGATAAACGAGATGTTGAAGCTGAACATGCCAACAAAGGAAAATCTGATGGTACTCCACCCACCAAAAGTAATAAGAAAGTCAGATTTTCTGATCAAGATGAGGTTTTCCCCGTCCCCTCTAATCCAAACACTGATACGGGGAATGATGATGATGAGGACGATCTAGTCATAGGCAAGAGATTCACACGTGAAGAAGATAACCTTGTGAAAGAAGCTGTCTTGAAGTACATTGCGGAGTATGATTTGGGGGAAGAAGGTCTGAAGATGATCTTTAACAGCAGTAAGCACCGCAAACTGAAAGGCTGCTGGAGACAAATAGCTTCTGTCATACCATACAGACTGTACAAGGCTATATACTATCGTGCCCGAATCATATTCATGAGGTCCGAGAGCAGGAAATGGACTCAAGAAGAGTACGACATGGTGAGGAAATATCAAGAAACGCATGGCAACCAATGGAGGGCGTTGGCAGATGAGCTCGGAAAACACACATGGCATGTGAAGGACACATGGCGAAGGATAAAACTACCCAACTTGAAGAAAGGGCGTTGGTTGCAAGAAGAGTATCAGAAGCTGTTCAATTTGGTGAACACTGATCTGCAGTTGAAAGTTTCCGAAGAGAAGAGATCGAAGCACGGGATGTTGAGGGATAATATCTCTTGGTCCGCAATTAGTGATACATTGTCATCAAGAACTCAAGCAACATGCTGTTTGAAATGGTATAGGCAAATGACTTCACCTATGGTGGCTGAAGGTGTGTGGTCTGATACGGATGATTATCGGCTGCTTAGTGAACTTTATACCTTGGATGCCACTTGCATGGAAGATGTGGATTGGGATGGTCTTATTGAGCATAGATCTGGGGAGTTATGTAGGAAGCGATGGGGCCAGATGGTTAAACATATTGGTCATTATGGGAGTCAGTCTTTTGCTGAGCAAGTTGAAGTGTTGGCTCATAGATATTGCCCTCATCTTCTTGAAGTGAGAGAGGCTTGGGATAACAAACCTAGGGTTCCTTGATTTGACCTTTTTGTAGGTATGGAGTTTTTAAGCTTTTGATGTTAAAACTAAGTGTGGAAATAGGCACTGTTGGCCAAAGTCAAAAAAAAAAAAACAAATTTAGCCTTCTTCTATAAAAAAACACATATCTAGCCATTTTGTCCTTTTGTGGCGCAGAGTGTCAGGAGCCGATGGAGGGCCGATGGAGATCGGCCCTCAACATGTTATTTTAAAAAAAAAAAAAAAAAAAAATCTGATTGATGGCCGATGGCCATCGGCCAAAATTTGAAAATTTTTTTTGAGGGCCGACGGCCCTGTGTTGAAAAAAAAAAATTATACTTTTTTAAGGGCCGATGGCCCTTTCTTTTTTTTTTTTTTTTTTTTTTTTTAATGGCCTAAACTAAACTTAAAAAAAACAAAATAAATTTTAATATATAAATTTTTTTTTTTTATGACCTTGCCTTTTTTTTTTTTTTTTAATGGTCTAAACTAAACTATAAAAAAATAAAAAGTTTTTTAATTTTTTTTAGGGCCGATGGCCCTCTGCTTAAGAAAAAAAAAAAGTTTTTAAATTTTTTTTTTTAGGGCCGATGCCCTCCTGCTTAACCCCTTTTTTTTTTTTTTTTTTTTTTCAGGAATTATGGAGGGCCTATGGATTCCATCGGCCCTCCATCGGCCCTCCCATCGGCCCCGCCGTATAAGGACAAAATGGCTATATTTGTGTTTTTTTTTTTGTGATGGGTTATATATGTATGTATATATGTACTGTGTGGCTACAGTTAAAAATGCCTCAAACTAAGTTAGTTGCTTGTGAAGGTGTTTGCCTCTCTCTCTCTGTTGTTCCATCTTTATGTTGCATTGTTGAAAGATAATAGATGATTTTGTAGTGCATTAAGCTTTTTGTCTTTTGCATTTGCTTTCTATGTTTGGGTATTGATGATATAATCTTTGATTCTTTATACTCTTCCTTCCCAATTATCTTGTCCACTTTGGTTGTGGTGTGGATTTTAAGGAGAGTTGTTAATTGTGGATAGAGTGATGTAAAGTTACAGGTCCTATAAAAAAGTTGTTTAATAATTTACTGCTTGTTCGAAATGATGTACTGAACAAGATAATTGGAATTGAGGGAGTATATGTATTTGCAAAAGCCTTTATAAATTGCGTAATCTCTTTTTTTTACCTAACCATATAAGGAGGAAAGCAAAGTGCAGAAAATGGTTACATTTCTACTAGAGAAAATATTCATCAAGAAATAAGGTAATAATTGAAGGGGAAGTGGGGAAACAGTCTTTCAAGACTCCTAAACTAGCCGAATACAACAAGGTGAAAACAATGATTGATTTTTCTAGTCTAGAAACAGAATCATAAGCAAAATTGTACTGAAACGGAATCTTCAAGCAGTCTTTGGCTTTGGCTTGATGCGTTTGACTCTTGAATACAAGAAAACTCCAGTAAGGGCAATTCCAGTACCTGCACATAGGAGTGAAGATAAGAATTGAGGCGAAAATTCAACTTCTACAAAGTCGGAAAAGAAGATTAGGAGGATGGATTGTACCTATGGAGTTGATGGGTGAAACGGGTGTGCGGAAGAAGAGAACGGACGTGACAATCACCACCACACGCTTAACACAGTTTCCGACAGAATGGGTGACAGGGGAAACGCGCTGCAAGATCATGTACGAAACCTGCACAAACAACTCTCATTACCATTGAGATCAAGAATTTCTGTTCATCTATCAAAGTTATACGGAAGATCAAGAATTTGGAGTCACTGAGTCAATTTCAAGAACACACCAATATCACATTTTCCACAACACTAAATAGTAAATATAAACAAGAATTAACAATACATAATCTATATATTGCTCCATATAATGTAAGTATAGGTATGTGTTTTGTTATGGGTATAAAGTGGAAAATACATGCTTTAACTTCGATGTAGAAACACACTATTCGTACAAAAGATGCTTCCCTAACAATCATACCTGTTGATATGCATGGAAGCAGAGAGCTGCTATGAGTGACCTAGTGTAAAGCTGATTGACATTCACCCCCTGCCAAAACACGAAGAAACCCAACTCCCATTAGCAAACCTCATGACAAGAACTAAAAATGCTATTAAGGAAATGGTGGAATCGTATACTTACAGCAGCTGTAAGGTATGAAGGTGTAAGCTTGAAGCCTTCCATGAAAAAGGCAATTGGCGCCATCAAGAAGAGAGACATGATGGTAATTATTGAGAAAAGTGTAATATTGTCTAGGGATTCCTGCACGAAGATAAATCATTAATTCATTATAGATATCATACACATAGGAATCGACGAAACTTTGCAAAAGTTGAAGATGTACCTCTTTCTTAACCATAAACTTTTTGCTGAGCACATTGCGAGATTGATTTGTCAGATTTGAGGCCATAGCACTCCAAAAACCAGCCCTTCAGTAAAGAAAAGGTAGTGTCAAGATTGCTAAGAAATCTTAAATTGAAAAATTGATTAGCAAATAATTGTTTATTATTTATGAAGGCAATCAAGAGAGTTGGTTCTTCACCAATTAAAAGAGGCCTCAGTCATTGATGCTAACGCGACTCCACCAACAATTGGTAGAAGAGACGAAACTACCCATAGTGTAGGAAGCTGCGCCAAAAAGAGGGTTACAGAAAAGGAAGATATCAGTAAACAAATAATCCAAACACGAAAAGAACATAATAAATGGAATAGGCCCAAATAGGCAAATACTAAAAGTAAACAAATTTGAATAGACTTGAAAGCACAAAGATGTCTCCCACCTCTCCCAAAAACATAGCAGAGAGGACGACCGAGAAGAAAGGCTCCATGGCTTTAATCGTGTGAGTGAACGAAACAGCGACTTTTCCAAGACTCATATTGGTGAAGAGGTTGCCTAGTGTATGCACCATTGCCAATGGAAGGATTGCAGCAAGCTGAAGATTTTGGGTAGAGGTTTGTAAGTCAACCTTATGTTAGTAAATGAATTGATACATTCAAGTGTTCAACGAGTGTTCAAGAATTACCTGCGCTCCACTGATTTTAGGCCGTTTGTAGAGATTCAAAGTCCACATCGTAACAACAAGCACAGTCCCAACAGCAAATTGCACTAAGGTTACCGTCATTGGGTAGTGAAAAGCTTTCAGAACCTAACAGCAAAGCACCATCATCATCTTTACGTTGCAAGTAAGCAATAATAGCTTATTTTAAATGATGTCTGATTTCCACAATAACACAGTTATATGAATAACCGTCATCGCAAAGTAAAATCCCAAAATATTTTAAGATTTTATAAAGAGGATTGAATGTCCTCCTCTCATATGAGATGCTCTTAATCCCAAAAGAGTGTTTTTATTACAACACCAAATACATAATAAACAGCGATCCACTCGCGTATAAAACTCATGAAACGAAGATTGTACTCACTGCATAAGAGACTAAAAGAAAAACTTGTTTCTGAAAGTATAACAGTACTGTCATAACTTGGAAAGAAAACATAGTTGTGAACTGTCATTAAAAGGCGCATTCTTTCTACCTCTGCTTCATAAATCAACCCAAAAAATATAAATGAAAATAAGATAGAAAGGTAAGATCTTTTTTGGGAATCACTTCCAACTTAAAGAATCGAAAAGGAATAATAGTAAAATGCAGGATAACATAGACATCAGGGAAAACACTTATTCAGTTCTTCAAGATTCAATTTTTTCTTAGATTTTCATAAAAGCTCGGTATACCAGCACAAACAGATCCAAATCACTGCAAAAGCTAAAATTGCAATAAACTCACAAAAAAATTGTAAAACAAATAACCATCAACTACAATTTACAATGCACCAACTAACGTAGCAAAAAACCCAAGAATAAAAATCAAAGGATAAAAGGAAAAGGTGAGAACTACCTGTTTGTTATAGATGTTGAAGTAGATATTGAACAGATACCAAAGTCCGAATAGACTTCCAAGCACTATAGTATCCATAGCTGAGCTCTTCGGCTTCGGGATCTCAGCCGCTCCCGCGCTCTCCGCCGCAGCTCGCACCACTACTCCATCAGATTCCGGCCCCGGAACTGCCGGATTCGGATCGGATACCCACCCATTTTGCCTCAAAGAGCTGCTAATCGGACTCAATTTCCGAGCCGAATTAGAAACAACAGTGCCACCGCTAGTTCGGAGCTTTCCGAGGGGCAGCGCGGGTAGGGCAGTGAATCCGCATGATGAAAGCTTGCGGGGACGGGTAATGAGAGAAATTGAAGGCGCGAACGCAATGGTGGTGCTCTGCATTTTCTCTCGGATCAATCTAGAAGTTCTAGAGAGATAAAATGGAGTTCGTGTGGAGTTGGAGAGAGCAACGTTGGAGGTTCCGTCGAGATGGGAGGAGAGCGGCGATGTGCTGAAGAGTTTGGTGACAGAGGGTATTAGAATCAGAAATTTTGTACGTATTATGTGGGATATTCTTGGTAAAAATCACATGTTAAATGATTCTGGTTTAAAAAAGGTTTTAGTAAATTTAAGTAATTCGCACCTTAAATTGATGTAATTATTTTGTCAAATTTGGAGTAATAATGAGATTAGGTGCAAAATTCCTTGAAATTTACTCTTAACAGCAAAAAAGCACTTTATGTATATTATGGGGCAAAAGATAATCCAACTTTTTGTATGTCAAAATCTCGTTGTCTGACTAAGTGAGGGAAAAAAATTCATTTTTTGTCTATTACGTTGGATATCGATTCAATTTAATTCGTTATTTTTGTTGAATTTAATTTTAAACCATCAGTTTGTAAAATAGTCCGATTTTAATTCGTTCCAAGCAAGTGTACACACACCTGTAAATATATACTCCCCTCCATCCATTGATAATATCTTATTTGGTTTCGGCGATAATGAGTGTAAAAGTTTAAAATAATGATGTAAAACTAAAAGATAGTGTGTCCAGATGATTGTGGTCCACTCATTTCTTACCATTCTAGGTAAGTGACAAGATGAGTGGGACACTCCGGAAAAAAAAAAAGACATTATTAATGGGACGGAGGGAGTACATTTTTCACATTAAACCCCAAAATAGTTATAATGTCAAATTTTGTCTGTTATATTATTAATATTCAGTTTTTACTCATTATGTTACAAGAATCCAAATTTGACCCGTGTTACAAAATGAACAATATCTAGCCTAAAAATTTACTTTACACTGCTAGTGTGAGTATAAAATTTTACTTTTCAGCCAAATTGAAACCGTCTGTCTTACATATTCTTAAAAGTCGGTTAGGAAATATGATTGATGATTAGTAAACGAAAAGGGAATCCAAGAATATATATAGCTGGCAGCCATGATTTGAAAGACTTACTGGAGTTATCTGGTTCTACTATGTATTCACTTTGTTCCAATTGACTTATTTTATTTTATTTTATTTTGGTCTAAGATTAAAATTAATAATTAGTTGTATACAGAGATGTAAATAGAAATTTAAAATAAGGAGGGCACAATATATAGTATATAAGGGGGGAAAATATCAAATAAGTTTGAAAACTGACCTCAAGGTCTGAACATTGCGATCTTTAAATATTGGCGTTAATATGTCCAAGTTAAATATGAATGAATGCTAATAGACATCTTCTAAAGATTTTAATGTGAAGGCAAATGTGATCACAAAAATGTGATCACAAAATGTGAAGACAAATGTGATCACAAATGTGATCACAAATTGTGAACATTCGGTTATGAAGGCAAATGTGATCACAAAATTTTAATGAATGCTAATAGACATCTTCTAAAGATTTTATTAAAATAATTATTGTACATTACTATCAAATTCAATTAGATTAAATATTAGATCCAAATATAACTCTAATTGAGAAAGATAATAATAAGAAATATGTATCTATCTATCTATTATTACTTCTTAAAAACTATATCTAATCTAATGCAGACACTATTCATCCCCATCACATCGCCTAAGCCTCCCGCTTTATTTTTCGCATTCCCGCCTTATTTTTCGCATGGCCCTTTTCCACATACACAAGAAGATTTCAAAAAAAATAATAAAGGCCCATGTATCGATTTTTTTTCAGAGGCAGATTTCAAAAAAAATAAATGAAGGTCCATCTATCTATTTTTTTTACTTCAAAAAAGCTACATCTAATACCCACTCTGTTCACGGCCGCCGCATTGCCTAATCTGATCCAGACGACCTTGAAGCTCTCGACTTACCTCCAGATTCAATATCAATTCTGGGTTTCGACTACCGCTTATTATTCGCCGATACGCGCTGATGTATGCTATTTTATGGCGGACTAAACAACCTAGAAGCCCGCGACGGACCTCGATATTCAATATCAATTGTGGGTTTCAACCGCTTCACATCCGCGACGTTGTTCTTTAGGCGTATGGCGGCGTAGGTGTGTATTTTGTAGTTTTCTAGATTGCTTTTTCTGGTATCATCTCCGTCTCCATCACTTTACTCTATTACTTCGCGATTCTTTTTCCCAACTGTTATACTACAGGTTTTTTCATAGTTTCTATTCGTTATATCTATCAACTGGGTGGAATACATCTACAGTTTTTTTCATAGTTTCTTCTTTAAATGCATGTTCACATAAGTACCTTTCTATTTGGGTTGGTACATAATTATTCTGCGTTTAAATGGCTCCCAATTGGGTTCTCATAAGAAACATGGATGACTCTAAGCAAGATTTTCTTATGAAGCTTCGACTTGTGTGTTTTTATGAGACTCTTGCTTTTAAGTCCAGAGATGTGTATTCTCTTGATTGTATATTTCATGACTCTGAGGTAAGATAATACTTTTACCTTTTACCAATTGTTTGTAGTTTATTCCTCTTATTTCTTTTACTGTTAGTATTTTAAAAAGCCATGGAAAATTTATCTTCTTTGGAATTTGGGGGGTGGTTTATGCTTCGTTATTTTGAATAGGATTTCCTCATGCAACATTGTCTTATATATGGTTTATGGAACTCTTGTTTTTAATTCCAAAGATGTGTATTCTCTTTTTTAGTATTATTTTATGACTGTACTGTGTGTGTTTCTCTTGGTTTATGGAACTCTTGCTTTTAACTCATTCTTTTTCTTTTTCCTATATTTATCAAGAGGATAGAGTGCAGGTTACATTTCCAAGAAGTGTCACCCAGGCCTTCAAAGCTCTTTTAATAGAAGGCCAGTTATATGGGTTGAAAAAGTTTCGGTTGTCGCATAATACTGGAAAGTATAGGGTCACCACAACTAAATTTAGAATTCAGGTTGGTGAGGAGACCCAGCTGCGCGTTGTGTTCGACTCTGCTTTCCCCACCAAGCGTTTTTGGTTGAAATCTGTTTTGGATGTTCTTCGAATTAGTGATACTGGTGAAGAAGCAACTTTGGGTTAGTTTTTATATGTATTGTCTATTACAAGGAGATTCTACTATTTTTGTAATGTTGAATGTATTGTCTAAGACTTGGGTCGTTGTAGCCATTGAATGTATTGTTTATTACAAGGAGTCTTTGAATATATTGTCTTATGCTTCCTTAACTGTGTTGCAAATATTATTGGTGTATTGGTAGAGGTTTCTCTTCCTCAAGATCAGAAAACTTATCGAGGGGATGTGAAGAAGATGATGAACATTTACCTTGAGGATATGGAGTAATTAATATTGATTGCATTTTTAGTCTTGCTTTTAGTTTTGCTCCATGGTTTCTTTTTTGTTTATTTGTGATTGTTGTGTAGGTTGAATAGATTGTGCTGTACTTTATGGGATGAATATATTGAGCTGTTTATGAGGCAGCTTGATGAACAGAGTGTGAATCCTAAGATTGTTATTGTGCAGCACTGCAATATTGAGCTGTTTATGAGGCAGCTTGATGAACAGAGTGTGAATCCTAAGATTGTTATTGTGCAGCACTGCAAGCCTAATATTTATAATGGTGTGTTCCAAGAGTTACTATTGTTCTATATTGATTTTTTGTGTGGTATTTTGTTATCTGTTTGATTTGTTTTTTCATGTGAAGAAAAAACCAAGGTTGCGAATGTTCTTCATGCTATTAAGATTTATATCAATGGTGATTTTGAGGAGGTCAATGATTTCAGAATGAGGTATCGTTTTGGAGTTGCTTTTACATTATCTTTTGGATTTATCCCTTTTCTTTGCTTATTTTGTTTTATCGTTATAGGTATATTGAGAAGTATGGTCATGGTGGTGCAACTTGCAGTGGTGTCTCCCAAGGAACGCATGTGTCTTCCTCTGACCACTATGTTGAGGGTGTTACTGTTAAGAAAAAGATTATTGATCTGTTTTCTGAAGATGATGTATATATATTGTCTGTTTTTCTATAGTCACTTTTACTTTCACTTCTTATATGTTAGTTGTTTTCTATTGATTCTATCCAACAATATAGGCTGCTTATTGTTGGATTGTTGGATCCATTGATTCTGTTGAGTTTGATGGTGGTTGGAATTATGTGGCGTGTTCTAAATGTTTTAAGAAATTGGACAAGATGGATAGGCAATTTTATTGTCGATTTTGTAATGCTCATGATGTATCTCCGACCCTGAGGTATTTAGATTTTCTGTGTTCTGTTGTGGTTGGTTTTTATAGCTTTCTGATTTTGTTTTATTGAATTATTTAGTTTTTTTGTTTGTACATTATAGGTATAAATTGAAGATTTGTGTGAAAGATGACACTGATATAGTTACTCTGTTGCTGTGGGACAATGATGTTTATCAGATTATTGGGAATACTGCTGCTGAGATTAAGGAAAATATTGTCGAGGTTCTGTATTGGCGTGCTCTTTTATTCATGCTTTATGTTTATTTTTTCGCTTATAGTTGAATTTTTTTTATTAGGATGGTATTCCCGATCCTGAGGGTGAAATTACACTCTCTTTATTGTGCAAACATCTTATTTTTAAGATTCAGATGAGATCTGATCATGTGGCTATTATTGGTGGTGGGTATAGTGTTTCCAAAGTGTATTTACCTTCTCAACCCGTTCCGTCATCGAAAGCCAGGTTGTTATTTTATAAGTGTTCTGCTTCAAAACCTATTTGGTTGTTGTTTCTTATTATATATTTTTTCATTATTATGTGGTGGAGCTTATCTATGATTCTTTATTGCGTAGGAGTCCAACTGTCTATCTAAAGACCAGTGTTGATAATACTGTTATGGATACTCCGTCAAGTAAGGAAAGGGTCCCTGGTGTTGAGCTGCCCTCTGATGGTGCACGTGTAGGGAATTTTGCAAGTGCTAACAAGGTAGGTAGGTCTTTGAATGGTGCATTTCAAGATGTGCAGGATGTGCCCTTAAATCTATCCTTAAATAATTCATTTTCCGGTTCTTGTTAAAAATCGTCTACACGAACACACGTAATTACGTAAACCCACTTTAGAGAACGGATGTTTCTTAATTTTCTGCATCATTAAGAAACTCTAAACCTATTCAATTGATGGTTTCATTTCCTCGCAATAAAATAATAATTGTAATCCTCTGTGGTGGTTTCTATTCGTCTTTTATTTACAATGTGGTCGTGCCCAATTTTGACTTTAAAACTTTATAACGTTTTCGATTTTGGACTTATAATTCAATAAAGTCTTCAATTTTGGTCTCCGGATAGAAATTATCATAGGAGAAATGCACATGAACTACACTCTCTGTCAGACTAAAATCCGATACTTTGTAAAAGTTGCAAAATAAAAAATGACCACTTTTAAATGTTAGAGGATCCACAAATGATTGGATGCTACATTGCAAGATCTAAACCGAACTCGTTACATTATTATGCATAATCATACATTTATTTGAAACTAGAAGTTTTCAATCTTAAAGTTTAAATTACTATAAATAAAAACGAGTTCGAGTTCGATCATCCTATCCTATCCTATATAACTTAAAAGTAGTATTAAAATTGTGTCGTTACTTATCACGTCAAGGCCTTAATGACCAAAACCACTGAGCCCAGAAACAGCAGAGGCTAATTAAATTACGGGTATTTTAGGCCCAAATGTGACCAAACACCACATAAGCCCAATTTCTTTCTCGAGAAAGGGGAAGGGAAAATGAAATACTCAAATATACTTCCACATAGCCCGTTTGGTTTGTACGAATTCTGCTTCAGTAAAGTAATTTGATTCTTTATTATCAAATTCTTGTGTTTGATAGAAGTAGGAAAGTAATCTAATTCCTAAGATTTAAATTTTTATGTTTGGTTTAATTTTAATAATTTTAGGGAATGTAAAAAAATCCTACAAATAAGGAAAATAGTTAAATGTTATAGGATTCTTTTTCCTTGGTATATCCTAAGTAGAGCCGGCAAAATGGGCCCGACTTTGTGGGCCGGTCTGGGGTATCTGAAAAAAGAGTTGGGTTGGGCTCTGAAATTAGAAGCCTGAAGGTGTGTTGGGCCTAAAAAGGCCGTCCAAAAAACCATGGGCTCTATGGCCTTTGGGCTAAAAAAGCCCGGGATTTTTGGGCTAAAAAGCTCGTCCGAAAAAAAATATACTCCCTCCGTTCCACTCCATTAGTCCACTTTTTCTTTTTGGATCGTTTCACTCCATTAGTCAACTTTCCCTTTTTAACTTAAAATAATATTCTAATATATTCAAGTGGACCCCACTACTTTATCTATTTTACACACAACAAACAATTTTCTTAATCTCCGTGCCGAAAAGAAAGTGGACTAATAAAGTGAAACGGAGGGAGTAATTATTAGATAATTTTAATATTAATATATAAACATAAATGAAAAAGATGGAATAGAAAAACTTATCAAATAAATATTCAAAATGCAATTACTATATGTTGAAACTTGGCGAATTTAAGTTGTTTATTGTCTTAGTTTGAATTTTTGAGATCTTTATTTGTATACCGTTTTGAATTTGAGGCACACTTGTGTGCAACGGATGTATAGAATATCCGAATCTAAGAGGATTCGATTTTGACCAAATTAGACCCGAGTTGACTTGTATTAAAAAATTAAAAATTAAAACCCTACTATCTCCGCCCTTCTCTCATTCTCCTCTCTCTCATTTCTGCACATTTTTTGCCTCTCTCCGCCGCTCTCTCCACAGCTCTCTCCACCTCCTCTCTCCGTCGCTCTCTCTGCCTCCGCTCTCTCAGCCAGGGTAGTGCTTCACTAAATCGGTGTGTTTGCCTCTCTCTCTCTCTCTCTCTCTCTCTCTCTCTCTCTCTCTCTAACACCACACACACACAGATCTTCACATAGTGTTTGTATTGAATTGAAGTTAATTCGGTCAATCGAATCAAATTGTTCCTAAAATTTGAGTGAATATTGCTTGTGAGTGATGGTGGTGGTAGAATTAGCAAACTGGTTATTAGTTTACAAGATTCCTTGGTGGAATATTGCTTGTAATTGACACTTTGAAATAAAACGACACATTTGTTCGTTGCAATTGACACATTTATTCATTGGTAAATGACACTCAATATGTTTTTGTATCCATGCGTCCAAAAAATGACGTTTTGTTCAGAACAATTGACACTCTGAAATAAAATGACACAATTGTTCATTGCAATCGACACATTTATTCATTGCAAATGACACTCAGTCGGTTTTTGTATCCATGCGTCCAAAAAATGACACTTTGTTCAGAACAATTGACACTCTGAAATAAAATGACACTGTCCTCCGAGACAATTGACACTTTTGTTTATTACGATTGATACTTTCAGATAACTGACACGTTTGTTCGTTACGAATGACACTCTCTGAGAATTTGACACTCTTTCGAGACAATTGTCACTTTTGTTTATTGCAATGGACACTTTCCGATAAATAACACGTTTGTTCGCTGCGATTGACACATTTATTCATTACAAATGATACTTTATAAAAATTTGATACTCTCCTCCAATACAAATGACATTTTTGTTTGAAGCAAATGATACTCTACAAATAACATTTTTCTTCAAAAACAAATGACACTTTTGTATGAAAATAAATGATACATTGCAAATGACCCTTTCATTCAACGACAATGACACTTTTATTTTGAAATAAATGATACTCAATAAAAAAAAAAAAAAAAAAAAAAAAAAAGGAATAATGATTCGGGTCAGGCAAACTGGATCCTGATTTGGGTCGGATATATGGTACATCCATCCCATAGAAGTTTTTGTATTTGAATTTTGATATTTATTTGTACATAAATGTATAAAATGATATATTTAATTTGTTTAATTACTTCATAATTTATACTTCATTCAACATTAACATATTTAGTGTAAATTATACATAGTAATTTTATTTTTATACAATAAATATATAATTAAAAAATATTAAAGAAATTAATGGGCAGGCCAAATTAATGGGCTTGGCCCGTCCGCCTGCCTATAAGTTCGGGGTTGGGTTAGACTTCATAAATCACGGTCCGGTAAAGTACTGGGCAGGCTCGAGCGGACCCAAAAATTAAGTTTACCCGATAGGCCCGACGCTAGGCCAGCCCGCTCGCCCATTTTGCCACCTCTAATCCTAAGTAATCTTTTTCCATGATACGGGGATTTTAATAAATTTCACATATCAATTCCATTCAAGATCTTAGACGTCATTATTTACGCTACCATTAGTTTTCATAAAAAAAAATAAATCCCGCACCCTCATCCCTTCACCCAAGTTCGACATCGATTTGAACATTTTTCCCTCTTTGAATTTGCTTTAATTGAACGACGAAGTGGGCTTTTTTTTTTTGGTTGATTTCCCTGCAAATTTGACTCGCTTGAATTCGTTTAACTAGAATTGATCATATGCAGTGAATCGGTGATATCAATCATTGTTTATTTGGTCATTTTTAAATTTGATTTTATGTTGTGATAATCAATATTGATTGCTCAATATATACGTATGGAACTGGTGAAAGCAAACAATCGACTCGTTGCTACGATGGACACCATCTACTACACTAATAAAGCTTCATCATATATAATCGTATTCATCTTTGTTGTTTTATGAATTTTATTTAGTGGACTTGTTTTGACTTAACTTAATTGTCATTAATTTCATCCTATATGTATCGCAGATGAAGAAAATTTGTATAGTTTGAAAATGAGATTTGCTCCATATAATTTATGTATAATTCATGCATGCTATATGTTCGACGAAAGTTCATTCCTTGATAACTTTATTTTCCTGACAATCAAATGGGTCTATGAACCCTTCCCAAGTCAGAATTTGAACTATGTTATAGATTGCTTTTTTTTTTTATTATGACGAATAACTCGTAACCGTTATTTTTACTGTACATAGAATAATGTAAACATCGCTCATGTATAATATACCTGCAAATCACATATGAAAGGGAAAAAACAATTAAGAAAAAACAAACAATATTTTGTTTCTTATATTTAATATAAGTAAAAGTGCATTAATTCTAAAAACCTTTTATGTTGTAAAATCCTGACTAATTATTTGATTATTCGATTTCTTTGACCCTCAAAATTTCACTATAAATAAAAAGCATAAAGGTTTTGGTGTACCATATTTAGATATAGAGGCGGACAAAAGGGGTGCGGATGGGGGTGATCGAATCTTCCAATTCTTGTGTCGAGGCTAAAATTCGTGTATTAAATTTACGAAAAAAATATTTCCGTACCCCCATTTCATAAGAGTATGAGATATTGGATATTGAATTTGAATTTTTTCTCATTCAATTAATTTAATTGGGTTATGAGAATTGAAAATAGATAATATTATAACTGAGTTGGACCTAGAATATAAGAAATAGATCAAGATAACTAAATAAATTGGTCCAACATTAATAGTACTCCCTCCATCCCACCAAACTTGTCATGTTTCTAAAAAAGAAAGTAGGCATCACAACTTTACCAACTCAAATCAACTCAAAAATATTAATTAATTGCATGTGTCTCACTCCTCTATCTCACAAATCAACTCTAAATAATTAATTATTGTATGGTTCTCACATCTTTATCATCCAAAACCAACTCTCCTAAATTACCGCGGCGAAAATAAACAAGACAAATTCGGTGGGACGGAGGGAGTACTATTAATTTTTTGTACACATATTTTTTTACGTACCACTTTTGTTTCAAAACAGAAAATAGAAAAGAAAGAAGAATGCTGAAGGCCGGAGCTACTCGGGAGTTAGTCGGGACGGGAGGGTTGAAGAACAGAAGAATGCTGAAGGCGTAGCTACTCCGCCGCCGCCAAGACCACCAATGCTAGTTCGCTGCCTACGGACCATCTTAATTTTACGGTAAAATCTCGAACTTTAATTTTATTTTTTATTTGAGTTTTTTATGGGTAAAGTAAATAACGAGCTTTTTTTTTTAACTATGTCTATAAACTCAAGATCCAAAATTTTTGGCTCGGGAGCTCCCCTACACAAGACTAGGTTATCATTCCCCCCCAACCCAATCTCAAAATCATGTGTCTGACCCTGTTTATATATCCTTATATACCACATATCAATACTCTTGGAGTGTAGTACACATAAGGCTATATGAATGCGGTACATATAAATCACTCCGAAATTCATTTTCATGATATTGTTATTATAAATCTTATGCACGAAACACGTTTTACGTAAACCCACTTTAGAAAAACGGATATTCCTTATTCAGTTGGTTGTTAGGTTTCCTTGCAATAAAATATTAATTTTAATTCTTTGTCATATAATATGGTCGTGCTCAATTTTAATTCTATAATTTTTTAATCTATCTAATTTTAATTTTATTATATTATAAAGTATTTTAATTTTGATCCCAAATGTAAATTATCAAAACGAAAAAGTATGTAAACAATACTCTTTGTCGGAGAACTAAAGTTACAAGACAAAAGACAAAACACTTTTAAAGGTTATTGAATCCAAAGTGAACTCGTTTCATTATTATACAGAATCATACATTAATTTGTTATGCAGAACATAAATTAATTTGATAGAAATTTTCAATCTTAAAATCTATATTATTATAATAAATATAATATAGTATAATATAATATAATAATACGGCTCAAACTAATAAAATTGTTTTGTTACTTGTTACGCCAAGGCCCATAATGAAATACGGATATTGTAGGCCCAAATATGCGTGGCCTGATCGAAATCGTACATAGCCTATACATCACATAACTCAATTTCCTTTTCGAAAATAGTAAAGGAAAATTGAATACTTAAATACTCCTTCATTCCCATTAGAAATTTACATTTTTTTTTAAATCTGCGAATCAAGAAAGTGGCGTTTATGTGCACTAGTGGATCTACATGTAGCAAAGGTTTTGAAAAATTAGGTTTAGTATTCCAATTAAGAAAAATTAGATACGATAAATCTCAATTATTTTCTACCAATGGTTATGCTCTTAAATAAAAGTCTCTTAATCTTAATTTTTAAACAACAATGTGATGATTTATATTGGTAAAGAAATATTTCGTAGTGTTACCAATGCAACTATTCTTGAGAAACTTTAGAATATGACGAATTGTCGAGGCTAATTATAGGTCAGGTTTCTAATAGATTAATCGTACAGTATATTTTTTTGCTAAACTTTTCTTGTTATTGTACGCGTTATACTTTGTCCCCGTCCTAAAAAAATTTGCATGCTCCACTACTTATGTGGTGTAGATTGATTGACGTTTTAATAGTTAAATGTGTTTCATGCAATTTTTGTCATTTCTCGAAAACGTACCAATTGTGGTGGGACTGCGCATTAAGGAAAACGTCTTTTTTAGTTAGGCTGAGAGTACTACGAACCCTTCCCAGCTCAGAATTTGAAAAATGTTATATCTTGCTTCCATCTTCTTATGCTTTACAAATTAAAATTCTATTATTAAACTTATAGTGAAACGGTATGAAATCTAGTTGAGTCGAATAGAGTAATACGAACCATTTATAGTGGAATAAAAAGAGTATAAATTTAGTTACGTCGGACTCACAAGTTTTTAAGCTGAATAGTTAGGTATTTGGACTCGTTTCGAAAAATTAAATAGTATCATATTAAATTTGGATTAATGTTTGAGTTCGAAATTTTCGTTCGAATCGAGTTTTATCGAGCTCGAGAGTCGAGCCCATGCTATTAGAATAAAGAGCGGTTCGTTGATTACCACTGGTACCAATAGGCCCATATAACTAAAAGAAAAATCCCTAACTTGTATTCCTCATCGTTGGCCCAGAAAACAAAAAAAAATTACAAAGCGCTGCTCTATTACAAATCTTAACGGTGGAGTTGGTATTCAACATGAACAGCCGATGATTCTTTCCGGCGAAGGTACGTCCGATCGATCTTCTCGGTGATTCCTAATACGACTCAATTGTTAGTAATCGGGTTTTCATTCTAATCCACACTACTGCTGTACATCGAAAATTCGAGATCGTCTTTAGAGAATTGATTTGAATTCCGTAATTCATGCCCAAAACTAGTGAATTACAACTCTATTGTACCGCAATCGGTGCATTGGTCTTTGCAGCATTAATGCTTTTTGCTGGTTGGTTTCATTATCATAAAGCAGCCCCGAAATTGGCTTGGTTTCAAGATGTAAAATCTATGTTGAATCACCATTTAGCAGGACTACTAGGACTTGAGTCTCTTTCTTGGGCGGGACATCAAGTACATGTATCTTTACCGATTAACCAATACTTATGTGGCAGGCTAATTTATAACTCCATGTTTGCCCACATTTCAAATTTTTTTCATCTTTCATCCAAACAACTTCATATTTGCCCTCATTTCATCAATGATCATGGTTTTCTTCTTTTAAGCGTCAAATACCTCCAAATATGCTCAAAACACACAGATAACCTACAAAACCAAAAATCATCGAAAATATACGATTCCAAATAAAACAAAAGTTAAAGATAAATGAAAAAATGATAGAAATAAATTTAAAAAAGCACAATAATATGGTATAAAAACTACTCATCAATTTCAATGCAAAATAAAAATAAAAATAAATGCAACAAGTAAATCTAACTTCTATACAACCGCCTCAAAATATATGGAAGATAACCATCTAAAACTAATATATGCAATAGAATACAAGATAAGCACACAACTATTATGTCATAGCAAACAATAAATCCACCCCTCTTTTAAATTTGGATTTAAAAAGCTAGTATCAATTTTAAAATTTGAGTTATTGAATGCTCTTTTTAAATTTAAATAAATATTGTGGTCCAAAAAAAATAACACAATAGATTAGGGGTCGGAGTGAAATTAACAAACTGCCAAACATTTTAAGAACAGAAATACAAACACAAAAATTATTAGAGTTTCGCGGTTATTACTCTGATGAATAAAATAAAAATTAAATGCATAAATTCGTTCTTCCTCCACCCCTCTCTCTCTAAAACACTCCCCTCTCTTTCATAGTCTCACTCTAGAAAAAAATCGTAATCTCATCCCTCTCACCAGCAATTCTACATCAATTTCAAATCCGGATTCGTCTCTTGAAATGCTGTAAATTCAATTTTCCAGGAAGGTAAGGATGTGAAACGGAGAATTTTGGTTTTTGTTTTTTCATTCTCCTTTTTGAATTGATTTCAAATTTGAGGTTTCAAGTGAGTGAATTGTGATTTGTTTTATGGTGGTTTTAGCTGATTATCAGTCGTAAATGGTGTCTTATTGCTTATGTTTCGGTTTCCGGCTGAAAATTGTCAGCTTGTTTTTCGTCTGATTGAATTTGATTACTAACTCGGCGATTTCACCTATTTCCAGAAGTTATTTTTTTTAAATTTTTTTAAAAATCGTTAATTTGTGATTTCTGTATGCGGTTAATTTGAAATTTGCGGAACTTTTCTACTGCTTGATTTTGAAATAGCTATGACGTCTATGCAAGTTGGATGTTGTGGAGCGCAAAATTTGTAGATAATTTACGTTAATCTCGAGTGTGATGTAAACTAAATATTCGAATAAATATTGAGTTTTGTATTATAATTTGTTCAAAATAATAAATAAGTTGTATTCTTATTGCTGTTCTAGTGTTCTTTTTTATGATCCAAGCTTTAATAACGGTTTAGTTTGTTTATCTGCAATTGCATTTCAAGATGAGTTTTTTAAATATCGAGATGGTTATTTTAATTTTGTTTTCTTTCTTTGAGCTGTTCTCTTTCTGCAGTTAGTGGTAGTAATAAATGTTCTTCCGATGGTAAATTTATTTAAGCATTTATTCAAAGTGTATGGGCTCTGATTATATCGGGAGAGAAGTTAGAATTCTTCTCTGAGTTTATAAGTACACGTGGCTCGATAAATAGCTTGTAAAGAGTTTCTGCAGTCTCACGGTGGCTAATGTTTTGTGACATTTTTGCTATTTTAGGTTCTTACATTAGCACATAATGGGACCTATCCGAAAGTCGAGAAGTGTGAATAAGCGTTATTCTTATATCCATGAGGTATCTCCTAGCAAAGATGGAGATAGTGCTAAAAGAAGTAATAGTAGGGTGAGTTTCTGATGGCATCGGGTTTTTTTTTTCCTTCTATTGTGACATCACTCCATGCTTTTGATCTTTGTCTTAACCTGTCATATGCTTTGTTTCCATAGTCTCTCTTCACACTTGTGTCTAGCAAGTTGTTATTTTCATTACTTATATCTATTGGAGAACTTTATTAAGCGTTAAGGCGTATAACTTGTCATTTAAGTGGAAGTTGGCACCGTTATCACAAGCTGAATGGTTTCATTACAATGTGTCACTGATAATCCTCTAAATCACCTTGTTTGGTTGTTTCTTAATTGGGTTCATCCGTTCATGCATGTGCACATCAACACAATTGACCCTAATATTTTTACTTCATTCAAATGCAGAAAAGAAAGTTGTCCGACTTGCTTGGGCCTCGGTGGACCATGGAAGAGCTAACTCGTTTTTATGAATCTTACCGCAAGAATGGTAAAGATTGGAAGAAGGTTAGTCCTAATTTATTGTAGGCTCATTGACCAAAAGGTACATAAATTAATGATTGATTTTGTTACCTAATTTTACCTTAAGAATTATCTGATCTATCAACCATGCGAGTAAATATGACCACCATGGTCTAGATAACATCACGAGCGTAGATCAGTTTGGCTTGATCTGTCATGGATTAGTCAGTTGGTGCCAATTGTTTGTTTAGGACATACTCCATTCATTGCTAAAAGCTTTCCTTTCTCTTTGTTTGTGTGCCTAAAGGTTGCTGGTGCTGTCAGAAATCGTTCTCCAGAAATGGCAGAGGCCCTTTACACAATGAACAGGGTAATTCTATTTTTTGAGTAGATCAGTTCTGCCTTCTTGCAGCAATTAACCTTATCTCTGTTCTTTTGAGCTAGTTTTCTTCTATGAGATTTTTTGTGTATTTTATAGTTCATCGCAAGGCTATTCTGCGTGTGCAGAATATCACCATGTGATCTATTTTAGACTCTAGAATTAATTCTTCATTTTCAGATATCCGTCTTCTCTAAAATCTATTGGTGGCCGATGAGTGTTCCATTTTTATCTACCGAAACAATTGGTACAATTGAAAAATGTCCTGCCTCTTTGTGTTATAGAGGAATTAATAAGGTTCCAGGCTGTTGATATCATTATGATTTCATCAAGGCAATACAAGTTTATAGAGTATAGAGAATGAGGCAGTTGTCCAGATAAGTTACTTTTTTTTTTTAATCTTTGATCATATGGACCACTAACTATATATTAGATTCTTTACTGGTGTGATGATAAGATCATTGAATTCGAAGAAAGAGGTGTTCCAAATCATAAAAAGTGAAAGTACTTTCAAGTTTTTAGTAATTATAATCTTTGATCCCATATTGTCGTTCAATATAGCAAGAGTATCATTAAGTGCTCTTTAGACAGTGTTGACTTGAACATCTAAATTTTGGAAGTTGTGTTTTTTCAGGAAAAAAATGTTGAGTGTGGTTATATATCTGCATTCTTCAACTACAAATCTATAATTAATATGTTTATGTTTGAATTTTATTTCAGGCCTACTTATCTCTTTCACATGGAACTGCTTCTACAGCCGGGTTAATTGCCATGATGACTGATCACTATAGCAATCTGGTGAGTCTACATTTAATTCAACTATTTAGAAGCCATCTAATCTAACTCCTTTGGAAAGTTTCATTTTATGAAGTGCTCACATGATTTTGATATTCGTGAGAATGTGAACAACTAGAAGTAGGCCTAGTGAGGATCTTTGTTACCATCTATACTCATGCCTGTATTATGCCTTTTGGTTCTAAATATAAGTGTTCATAGTTGCTTCTCTTATATGGAGATAGAAATTCAGAAACTACTTGCTGATGATTCTTAAGACTCATGGGAATGGAAAAATCCAGTTTCTAAGGAATTTTGTCTCTGAACTTACCAAATACTGTTTTTATGAAGATTTGTGCTGTGAATTTATTCTTTGATTTACAGGCAGGAAGTGACAGTGAGCGAGAGAGCAATGATGGAGTTGGATCATCTCGAAAGATGCAGAAACGTGCTCATGGGAAAGTACAGCCTCCTACCCCCAAAGCATCAGACAAGCAACTTGTTTCACAATTTCCAGTCATTGCATCAGAAGACGGCTGCCTGTCATTGCTGAAAAAGAAACGCTCTGGTGGTAAGTTGGAATCTATATAAGTCAATGTCCTATATGCTTGTAAATTTTTCCATCTCTATAAACTTGGTTTGGAAATTTGGATCTATTTTATCTGCTGTATGTTTATGAATTTATTATATAGGACCCCTAGGTAGAAGGAGAAGACAACATATCTTAATTTTCCGAAGTTAAGAGGCACATTGACACATCTACTTTAGAGTATTTTCACCTAATTGTCCTATACATGAGAATGTTTGTATAGAGCACATCCTGATTCTAACGTTAATTTCGTTTACTTACGCTACATTAACTTACTTTTATAATCAATGCGAATTAAGTTATTTAACAAGTCAAAGAAGACATCCATCTGAAAATTTATTTACATCATTTCTTTCAGGGAGCAGACCTCGTCCTGTTGGAAAAAGGACTCCAAGGTTCCCTGTCTCGTTTTCATACGAGAATATGAACGGGGAGAAGTATCTTTCTCCAACAAGGCAGGGCTTGAAATTAAAGGCCAATGCTGATGACGACGAAGTCGCTCATGAGATAGCCATAGCTTTAGCAGAGGCATCACAGAGAGGCGGTTCTCCCCAGATTTCTGGTACGCTGAATAAAAGAGCAGAAAGTGTCATGTCATCGCCCTTTAGGCATTCCCAAAGAAAGGTAATGGTTTGACCTGGTTAAGTGAAATAATATATTTTCAGCCTATTTACAGAACTGCTGTGGGTTACAGCATGGTGTAGCTGAAATATCAAATGCTAAGCTCCTGGAAACAGACGTGGATGAAGATGATCAAGAAGGAAGCACGGAAGCTGACACTGGTGAGTTATCTAGGTATAGACCCCATCCGATCGAATCTGCAAGCGTTGGTGCAACGAGACGGAAGGGGAAAAAACTTGTGGGGAGAAAAGATGAAGTTGATAACAACAATGAGAGTCATTTGAATGACATCAAGGAAGAATGCAGTGGAACAGAAGAAGGTCAACAGTTAAGTGCAATGAGAAGCAAGTGTAATGTGGAGATTAACGACACCAAGATTTCCAAATCTCCTATACAGAGGAAGAAGAGCAAGAAGGTTCTTTTTGGAAGAGGTCAGTAAAACCTTTACATCTCTTCCTTATTAAGCTTCAAATCCTTGTTTATCTCTTGAATTATAATGTAACATGGGTGTGTTCGCCCTTTTTGATAGGTCAATTGGCAATAACAATAATTCCATACTATGTCCTTCGGGAACTGTTAGAATCTATTCATAGTTGATTATCTAACTAATTATGGCCTTTTATTGGAAAAAAAAAGTGATGAAAATTTAGTATCACAGTGTAGATAATGTTTCATATTATCGCTTGCTTTATCCTCTACTCTTTATTGAACTGGAAACAATTATGCATAGACGCGAAAAGGTAATTCATACGCCGATCAAACAGCTTGTTGAATGTGTATACATTCATGTCTCAGTAAATTTCTGGAGCTTGAGAGGCTAAACATAATATTATATCGGCCATGCACAACTTATTTAAGTCGTAAGATGAGTGGCATTTAACCGAACTATTTTGCTCTCCGTTGTATTTAAGATTATAATGGATCTTTGCAGATGAAGGACCTACCTTTGATGCTCAGAAAACACTAGCAGATTTGTCATTGATGATGCCAACAGAAAATGAAGATGGTATATGATCTGATTCTATTTTTTCCATATATGTAATTCTAACGGCTAAAATCTGCTTTCAAGTAATATTTCAATGTGTTCACCTGGCCTACCTTCTCATGCAAGTATGCAACTAAACATGTGCGGTTGCTACTATCTTAGCATGTAAAATTTTTTCTGTTATGTTGATCGGATCACTTCCAAATATTCTGTTTGGTAAGCATCTAATGAATTTCGAGGATGTGAAACTTCAGCAAAATGATCTATGTTTGCCCTATCCACCATCATCTAATTTTGGAAATTTGAATTCTTTATTTGGACAAGATACTCAGAGTCCCATAGGAGGAAAATCTGCATCATATTTCTTTAAAATCTCAGATGAGGGTTGAAAATTTAGAATTTCCATCTGCATACTCTTCAATGTATTGAATGAGAGTTAGTTATGCAAGATGATTAATTTAATTGAGAGTGTAATAGTATTAGAAAAAGAAATTCGAGCTTAGTAAATGCCTTATGAAATTATCTTATTTTGAGACTGTTGCAGTGTAATGGAGCAGATAACTTGGTAAAGCAAGTCACATAATATTCACTCTCTGCTTCTAATTTCACAACTCTTAATTGTTTCTACTCTGTTTTCGTTGATTAGAATCAAGGGTGCAGTTTAAAGATGAACATGTTGATCATGTTGACGAGACTGTGAACTAAGAGAAAAGCGTAGATCCTCAGGGGTAAAAGCAAAAGGACATATAGTATCAAGTTCTTCTATCAGAATATCAAAACCTGGAGATAGTTCAGCTTTGTACGGTAGTTCTGTTCCTGAAGAAAACCAGCAGTCTACCACCAAATCGAGAAAAAAACAAAAGACACCAGTGTCTAAGGTGAGAAAGGCATACTATTTTACTTTTCATTGCTGATTATTCACACAAATTTTACTTTTGGCATGATAGTTTACTCAATTATCACCTTGCAGAATAAAAAAACTGAAGTTAATGCTGATATTCGTCTTAGTGAATCTCCAGGAATTGAGGTACTTTGGTTTTAGCTCTATATATTCGTCGTCAACATCTTTTAACAGTATGACTTTTTAAACTAATAGTGAAGCTTTACAATCTCTCATTTAGAAAAGATATGCAAATCGTATGTTCGATCAATACATGTCTATGGTTGCTGATGCTGTTATGTTATACGTATATATTTTGTCTGATTATTTCAATCTTTCCTTTTCCTTTTCCTTTTTATCTTTCATTTTGCTTTTTCATGTATGCTGGTGTACAGTTTTCATTATCGAATAGGTTGGCCATCTCCTAATAAATTTCCTTCTAGTTGAAAGTTCATCATATTCTATGATGATTTCATGTAGGCTGGAGATGCAGGCAAGAAGTCGGGGATTAAGAGTAAGAAATCTTCGAGTTCTCAGAAATTGATTAACGGTTCGGAAAATTCCTCTGGTGCTGATTTGTTGAAAGAAGGGAGTGACTCAGCCCAATCAGCCACGCAGATTCCTGCCAGCCAGGCCAAGTTACCGTCTAAAGTAAGAAGCAGGCGTAAGATGAATCATAAAAAACCATTGGTGGAGAACGACTTCAAACTTCCTCAAAAAATCTCAAATGACGAGAGTAATCTGTCTTCCTGTTCACTCCATAATACAACGTTTAGATTTAAGGTTTGTTCGCTCCAGTTCTGTTGGATCCAGCCAATTGCCGGTTGGAAGGAGCAGATTACGATCAGGGGCTGGTGTTCAGCGCCGTATTGGGCGGCTCTTTTTTGCACAATCACACGCAAGCCGTCAATCAACGCCGCTGCCGGTTTTCTAGGGTTCTTCTTTGTAAAATCGTGGACCGGGTTTTCCACGGAATTGGAATTCTCAGCTCAGCCTCTTACTGACACCGTTATTCAAACTTTAAAAAAAAATTGTGATTGTTGTGGACAGGGGGGGTTTGGTTCTTACTTGCTTTCTGTGGATGAGAAAACATATAAATTGATTGGTGAAGATTACGATGTGAAGAACACTGGATTGTTATGGCTGATGGGCTTCGTATTTGAGGGTTTTTCCTCTTGTTCATCCTCAAAAAGGTAAAAAATTTCACATAATTTTAAAGAGTAGATTTGGGAAATCGTTAGAGCTGAATCATTCTGGTTCTCCTACTCTAAAAGATTCAGTTGCATGCTTGCAAACTTATATATAGGCTTGTTATTATTGACACTGTCTAATTTAGTTTAATGTCATCACAATGTATTTAGAGAAGTATGCTTAAAACTTTTGTATTCGCATAAATGATAGGTTACGTTTTTGGATTAATAGCTCAATTATCCATGTGGGACTGCCACGTTTATGTTGATCAACACCTTCCATACACACACTATAGTTGAACTTGCTTATTAAGTACTTAGTTGTTGTCCCTAGGCTCTTGCATTTAGTTATAATTATCAGTAGGCAGAACAGAACTGATGTTTGCCTTCTGAACCTCACCGGCTATCTGCAGAAGTCTTAGATTCGAACCAGTGTTCCCATTTTTCCCCCAGAAAGTAACTTGTATTGGGAAATATTTAGGAATAAGTTTATTTTGGAGCTGCTTAAATGGTTTTTTAGTAGCAACAGTGATTCGTGTGGATTTGACAATTTACCCACCTTTAGATTTAGACTGTTGAGTAATATGTAAGTTCCTTTTTCTGTACAACTTCTTATAGCAATTTCTTCCACTATATCCAGTGGTGTGATTTAGCAAGACTTTGTTTAAATACTTTTATTTCATGATTTATTTTAGGTGATTGATGCTGCTTAGTAGCATAGTTCTGAGGAAATCCCACATAGCTTAAACTTGGAATTTCCTGCAGGTTTTATTTTGACTTCAGCCCAACTTCTGTTGGATGTGGACTAATTTTCCCTCACATAGTAAATTGAGATAAAGTTGTGCCTGGTGATAATACTTATCTTTTACAACTGGTTTCTCTGTTAAAAGCCAATCTATTGTATCTACTATATAGTATAAGGTGCGCATGATTTGATCCCCGGCTTGGCTAGCCAATCCATTGCATCTCTCTGACCACTTGCATCTTCATATCCTTTTAATTTATTTATTTTTTCGTTCTTGGAGAGTTAGAGTGCATTGTTTCTTGTTAAGTTTAGTAGTATTTAAGTTTTTGTCTATCCTGCACAACTGCATGCTTTAAACCAAGGAAGGAGCTCCTTATTCTCATATTGCATTACTTTCTCGTATCAAGGTAGGGCTCTAAACCAACCTCGCTTGTTGTCATAAATGGACTATGCTACAGCAATTTTTCAGTTTTTAGTTTCGGTTGAGAACTAAGCGAGGTTTGATGTTAATTTTAAGTAAGTTAGTTGACTTTGCCACAGAGGAAGGTTTAATTTGGATTTCTGTTGGTATTGTGCAAAAATCCTGTATTGAGAAATGCTCAATAATTTCTACTTCAATTTTCCTATTGGTATTTTTTTCCAGTATTCCAAATGGATCGGTTTTTTTAGCACAAGTTAATTTTTTTTATTACATTTGAATTTGTAGAGGTGTTTCAAAGTATCTAAAAGCTGCATTCGTTATAGAGGCAGATAGTGGAAGGAGTTGCAGAAACATATTGAAGAAGCAGGTGGGGATTCTTGAACGAGGGAAGTCAGCTTATTCTGCTCTCTCTTTGGAGTCTTTGTTGAGAGCTTCATTATTTCCTAGTAATGTTGAGAGTAGCTGGCTGGGTAATTAGGTTATCCTTACAATGTTACTGCTTCAACTCAGTAGATAGTTTCATCCAATCATTCATTCTCTTGTATTATACATATTTACATGTATGTATATAATCTTGTCATATTGCGGCAATTAAGGTTGTCTCTTGATTCTTCTAGTCTCTGATTTCCCAATTCTTGTAAATTTGACTGGATAACAAAATGAATTGAAAACCTCAATTTATTTGGTGCTACACAATGTCATATAATTTCTACTTTTCAAGAAATCAGAATAAGTTTAAAAGTTCTTAAGCATCATTAGAACATGACAAATTAAAGAAAGAAAATACTAAAAAGTTCAATTCTGCTGAGTTTGTGCAGTTACATAGAGGGCAACTCGGCTAACTCCAAAAGCAGTGGCTGGGAGCAGCAATCCGCAAATTGTGTAGCCTATTATCGTCCTCAAGTACGGCTTCGGGCGACGACTCTGCACAGCAGCTCTTGCAATCGATTGCAAGATGATGCACAGTATGCTGATCGTGGCAGCCACCTTTAATTTTGACCTCTTGTCATCTGAACTGTGGAACGCGTAGTAGTAAGTCATCGGAGGCACTAGGCTACCCACGACGAATCCTATCATAGTCATCACCGCATGAAGCGGCGCGATAGGATTCGGGTTTGAACCCCAGTGCTCTCCTCTTTCGATATAGAGCTGAAATTTATAAATGAGTTAGCAAGTGATGAAGCTTCGCATAATACAATGGAAACAATGTCGAAAGCAGAATATGCACATGAAAAGTATGACTGAGATAGTTGAAAAAGAAAAGTTC
The DNA here is from genome assembly GCA_028984105.1 of Lavandula angustifolia. Classification (NCBI taxonomy): domain Eukaryota; kingdom Viridiplantae; phylum Streptophyta; class Magnoliopsida; order Lamiales; family Lamiaceae; genus Lavandula; species Lavandula angustifolia. The sequence goes on along the minus strand of CM054804.1, from coordinate 14,948,222 downwards.
AAGGCCAACATTGATCCTAATCCTAACCAAAGATATGCATAGTTCTTCTAAACAAGTACAACTACAGAAAAAGGGATGAAGATAAAGTTTTCCAACTTTGAAAAGCCACTTTCTTATGACTCTAGAGTGCCATGTTTACCTTTTTAAGCTCAAATGAAATTTTGCATTAAACAAGTTGTGTTAGAACTCCTCAACAGAATGGTAGTATTTCAAAAAGAAAAAAATAGACATTACGTTGAAACAAGTTCTATTAAACTTAAGGACTTTTGGTCTCATGCAGTTCAGGCTTTATCTCATAACTCTGTCTTCCAAGCAATGTGTTAAACTTCAACTCTCCTTTTAAGACTCTATATGATAGAAATATCAACATAAATCAACTGAAAGTTTTTGATTGTGAATGTTTTGTTCATGTGCTACCAAAGCAAAGAGACAAACTTGTCAAGTTTGTTTTCATTAGGATATTCTACTTCCAAGAAAGTGTACGTGTTTATCTTGTCTCTAGAAGCATAGTCATCCCTAGAGATGTAAGGTTTAATTAATCTGTTTTTCCTTTTCAAAGTCAGCAGCTTCTTACTTGAATAAGACAGTTCAAGTGGACTATTCAAACCTATGATGTGAACTTAGTAAATTCTAAGTCCAACTCAACCCAAACTAAAGGTGGATTGGGCTAGCCCAGCCATTTGCTCGGGCCAATTGGAGCTAGTTATGAAATTTCTAGATATATTTATATTCTACAGCAAAATGAAAAACTTATATTAAGAAACGCGAGCACGATTTCGGCGAACACCGCTCCAAGTGCTATAGCATGCAAGCTCGCTGTAAATAACAACATTCAACACAAAAATAATTAATCTAGTTTGTGTATGAAAAAGAAAAGCAATATAATTTTATAAGAAACTTACATGTGGGAGTATGAGCAGCTACGGCAGCTGCTACCGCACTAAGGCTGATAATCATGGTAGGCAGCCCAGCAACAACTAGAGCTTTTATGGCTCTAGTTAGAGCAGGCTGCTCCACGGGTACAACTGCATCAGGTGATGCAGCTGCAGGCATAACCGTTGCAATCTCAATTTCACTCCTAAAAATAAGATCACCACCATTTTCGGAGTCATAAGCAAATTAATATCAACACAACTAATCTATAAGTTGAAAGAAATTTCCAAAGATTGACATAGCTGGTCAATTTCCAAAAAAAAAGTCCATATACTTTGTTTTTGAAGTTATCCGGTTTATCTCATACACATGTTAAGAGATTTTTTATGCTCAAAATGTTTATTATTCATCTATTTATAATCATATTTATGATAGACATATTTCATAAAAAAATGTACATGTAATTATGGCAATGGTGCATGTTTGAATATTAAATTGTAAATTCATAGAGAATATTCATATGATCCAATATTCTATTGTCGTTTAATTCAATATTATGCAAGTGACAATTTATAATGATGTTGGTTGTAAGATTTATATTTACTATCTATAAGAGCACTATATTTTATTATAGTGGTAATACTCTCTGTTGACCAAAACAGAAAAAAAAAATACAAATATGGCCGAAAACTTAAATAAAACACAAAAGTAGCCATTTTGTCTTTATTAGGCGGGGCCGATGGGGGGCCGATGGGTCCATCGGCCCTTCATATTTTTTTATTATTTCTTTTTCACCAAGGGCCGACATTTTGCCTCCATTTTTTTTCTTTCTTCTTGAGGGCCATCGGCCCTCCTTTATTTCTATTTTTTTATTATTATTTTTTTTCAGTAAATCCCTCCTTCATTGATTTATTTATTAAGGAAAAAAAATTGTAATCGGCTCCATGTTTTCTTGAGGGCCGATGGCCCTTGGCTCCATGTTTTCTTGAGGGTCGATGGCCCTTGGCTCCATGTTTTCTTCAGGGCCGATGGCTCCATGTTTTTTTTTTTTTTTTTTTTTTTTTCAGTTCAGGGCCGATGGCTTTTCATCGGCCCTTCCATCGGCCCCATCGGCCCAGCGCCGTATAAGGACAAAATGACTATATTTGTGTTTTGTTTAAGTGGATGGCTATAATTGTTTTTCGATTTATTATACTATGACTTCAAGCATTATATTGTTTATGTTATATTTTAGTAAATGTAGAATTTATTCAAAATTAATATAATTTTGGATATACCTCCTAATGAGCAGAAATAAGTTCATAGTTTAAGTAAGTACTTGTCTTTTCCATGACACTAATAATCTGCCTATACTTTAGAATGATATATATTAAAGAGACATCACAAGTGACTGAAATCTACATTGTAGATTATTTGAAATCTAGGGAAAACTCAACTTCACACTTCGGTAGATGTTTATACTCGAGCTGGAAGCACTAAGGCCCCGTTTGGTTGGGGTGGAGGAATGGAATCAGGAATCATTTTAAATGAATGATTTCATTCCTCGTGTTTGGAGAACGAAAACGGATATAGGTATGATTCCTCATACCTCCCTCCAACCCCTCCAAATAACACTTTCCCATTCCTTTACATTTGTGCGCTTTTATATCTCATTCGTTTACTTTTATGCGGTCGATTCTCTCTCTCTCTCCACATTATTTTTCATCAAACTTCTCAGCCGAAAACTTTCTGGCAAAATTCGCTCAAGCAAATCCAAAAGAAAGAGTGGAAGAATTCGCTCAAGCAAACGGCAAAATTCGCACAAGCAAAATTTCGCCCATTCCTATCTTTTCTCACTGCCATCGTCCAGAAGAATTCGCTCAAAAAACCGGCAAAACTGCTCGCCGCCGTCGTCCAGAAGAAAGAGTCGAATTTGAGTTGTCTCTCGCCCATTCCTATCTTTGTTAGGGATATTCTGGAATTTGAGTTGTATATAGGGCTGTTACCGAATCGAGCTTTTATCGAATATCTCGGGCTCGAGCTCGATAAGGCTCGGCTCGAATTCGATAATATCGAGCTCGAGCTCGAATCTTATATTGATATTCGATTAGTTTTCGAACCGAATTCGAATATTGCACTATTTGATTCGAAAGCTCGCGAGCCGGCTCTATTAAATTAATTTATTTAATATTAAATGACTTGAAATAAATTAATACTAATAATATTAGTACAAAACATTGTTAGAATAAAAAATTCAAATGAAATAACAATTACTAATAAAAACATTATTTGAAAACGTGGAGTGTTTTAGAAAACACGAGACTCACCGTCACTCACCACTCAATTTGAGAAACTAGATCTGAATGCTCGAACTTCATTTCCGCCTCCGCCTCTTTCAGAGCCGATTGAGCCCTAATTGTTTTCCCCCTACCCAAGGCGGGAAGGAACAAACAAGCTCCGTATTTGAACCCCTCGCTTCCTTTTATTCTGGAACCTTCTAACTTTCGCTTCTTCTCCTCGCTTCTCTGGTTTGACCTCAATTTCGTTGACCGTCTGCCGATCGCCGGAGATGGAGATGGAAACGGAGCCGGTGGACCACTGATCAAAGTCGGCGGACGGTTGTGAGGCTCTTCCTTCTCCGCACGATTTGCTCCTCTGCATGCGGTTTTTCTCTCTCAGTCGCTCGAGATTGTCGAGCGCCACCGAGTGTGTAACAAACCGGCCGGAATCCGCCGGTTTGTTAAACATAATTGTTAATATAATTTCAGGATCTTTGATGATAAGAGAATTGAGGGAGAGGGATAATAGTAGAGAAGTTGAGAGATAGGTAGATTAAAGAGAGAGAGATTTAGCCGAGAGAGAAAGGAAGAGTTTGAGAGAGTTTTCATTTGATTGATATTCAATACCATGACCTTATGCAAACATGCCTTTTATAGGCTACACATATTGTCATAAACATATTTAAATATAAAATATAATAATTAAGGAAAACATAATAATTAAGGAAGTGGATCCACACTTTCCCACTTTTCCGCTCCGTAGCCCGAAATTATTCCTATTCGATGCCGATTTTATCTCTTGGAGATATCATTCCTTTTCCGTACCCGTTCCTTCCAGAACGGGGTGTGACAGAGTGCTGATGGCTAAGATCCGACGGCGGCTGGTGTTTGAGTTTATATTTGCTCAGAAGCCCTACTCGACCCGGATACCGAAAAACCCGCTATTGATTTCGAATCGAGCTGAGCCTCTCTTCCGGTTGAATACCATTTTATCGAGCTTTCGAATTGAGCTCGAATATCATAAATTTTTATCGAGCCGAGTTTGAATCCGTATTTAAAGCTTGTACCGAGCTCGAGCCCGAACTCGAGCCCGAGTAATAAGGGGCTAATCGAGCCGAGCCTCTGCAAAGCTCAGCTCGACTCGGTTCGATAACAGCCCTAGTTGTATAGAGATTCTGAGCCGTCTCTCGCCCATTCCTATCATTGTACTAATTTCTTTATGTTTTGATTGTTGTGGACTGGATTTAGACTGTTGTACATTATTGTTGTGGACTAAATTTGTGGACTGAGTTTATGTCTTATAACTGTTCCTTTCTATGTGAAAGTTTTGAATGAGAAACTCCAATTGATTGTTGTGGACTGGATTCTGTTCGAATTTTTCTGTCATATAACTATTCATTTTTTTCTTTTCTATGTGAAAGTTCTGATGAATGAGAAATGCCAATTGTAATAGTAATGATGCAGAATTTAGTGGGACTTCTTGCTTTTATATATGTCACGTGTGTGTGGTTGAAGCTTTTGATGCCATGATGTTAGCAGCAATGGCAAAAGTAAAACCACCAATTCTCTTCTCCTAGATGTCCCCTTCTCCTAGATGTGAAGTAGTTTGTTTTGTGTAGTGATGTATTTTGATGTGTTTGATGTCCCCTTCTCCTAGATGCTTTCTTGATGTTGAGACTTATGATAGTCTTTTGATCATATTTACTAGTGATAGCATTCTTGAATGACGATAGAGAAGTTCCCATTACTATCGATTTGTTGCTGAAAAATTTTAGGAGTTATTGAATTTGTTTGAGGTTAATGTGAATGATTATGATGTATAGTAGGCTGCTTAATTTCTTGATGTTGATGCTTATAGTCTTTTGATCATATCATCATATTTGTTAGTGATTCCATTCTTGAATGAACATAGAAAAGTTCTCATTATTCGAACAGTTCAATTGTTTGTATTTTTTATTACAGCTTGTTATCTTACTTCTTGGCAGTCTGATGAGTTGCTGTTTGAATCACTGAGGCGGCTTCAGTTGATCAAGCAACAAGACAACTTTTCTTGGCTTCAGTTGATGCCTTTGTTGAGGCTTATGATAGTCTTTTGATCATATTTACTAGTTTATGTTTATGTAAATGTGATATTTTGTGTATAAATTTATTTAATAATTTTATTAAGTTGATTCTATTCATTCAGTCAAACCAAACAGGTTTTGAAATCAAGTTCATTCCTGCTGCAATCAAACAATTGTTTTCATGAATCATTCCTTCATTCCATATTTTCAGGAATGATTCCTAATTCCGATTTCTTTCTATCAACCAAACGGTGCCTTATTACTTCGATTTTGAAGTAGTAATAATATAATTAATACCAATTTATCATTATGCATATTACAAAAATATAAAAAGGATGACAGATCACATAAAAATATATATACGATAATATAAAATACTTACATATTGGAAATGATCGATCACTGAGTCCTCACGTCCCTACAAATGCAATGATTTGATTAGACAAAGTGAAAATAATAAAGTAAAATTAATATGTTTCCACACTAAAATTTATTCAAACTTGTCCATTGTTCTTTTCAATTTCTTCTTCTCGATTTCAGTTTCATTAGTTTATACTGTTTCTTACAACAATCTTCTGATCTAATAATCACTTCGTCGGAGCATTACCAACTGCTGGGAGGATATGTTACAGCTGAAGTTGGACTCCTCTCACCTTTCACTTTATTTGGGGAAGAAGAAAAAAGATTGGGAAGCAAAAAATAAAATTTAGGAAACGGAAACGAATTTGGCTCAAAATCCTTCTTCTCCGCTAGAGTCTAATTTCCCCTTTTTCTTGTCTGCTTGCTTAGATATGCTTCTTCTTCTTCACTCTCTCTAACCTTTCCCCCTTTTTTTTTTTTTTTGATACGTGGAACCCGCAGTCGCTACCTTCGGTGCGCACTGGGTAAACCCCGCTCCTTGTGCAGTAGCCTGCAAACCACACAGGAGAGTTCAACCACCCTAGGCTACCCATAGGTGACAGGCTCCACAAAGTTGCTTCCAGTGGAATTCGAACCCAGGACCTATCGGTCCCGGGCCAACCACCTTCACCAACTTTGCCATCCCAAGGGACACCTTTCCCCCTTTTTTCTCTCTGTTACATGTGGTTAATGTAGGGAAAACAGCAAGGAGGAAATGAAAGAGAGAAAGGTTATTTGCACGGCACAAATACCTAGATATCTTCTTCAATCTCCCTTAAAAATAATCACTAGGATAGAAAAATCCCAATTTCTCTGGTAAGACGAAGCAAATGCATGCTATTTACGAGTGCGTCTATAACAGGATCTGTCAACTATATTAACTGTAACAAGAAGCTATACTCGAACTAGTAAGTAAGAGTTTAATGCATCCAGAAAGTTATTAATCTTGTGATACAGGCGTTTGTTTTTTCTTGTAAATGCAGGGTCCGATTCCCCGCCCAGCAAAATATTTTCCCTAACTTTTCATTCCTTTATTTCTTTTTTCTTTTCTTTTTTTTTTCCAAATAATTCATTTTAGGTTAGGTGAAATGGGCAAAAATAGGCAAATCCAACAAATTAAATGCAAAAATAGGCAATTTATGCCAAATATGCAAAAATATGCATTATCTATTTTTTGCCCCTATATCTATTAATTATAATAATTTGATATTTAGATTATCTTTTTGGCAATTTATGCCAAATATGCAAAAATGTATTTATCTTCATGTATCTTAAAATGAAATAACTCATAATTATGCTTATGCTTATTAAGTATTTTTAATTAAATATAATAATTAATTAAAATCATGAAAATGTATGTCTCAAGTGAAATTCAAGAATTTAATTAATTTATATTTTGCCAATTTTATATATATATATATATATATATATATATATATATATTCAAAATATAGATAAACTATAGAAACATTATATTTTCTTAATTAACTACTCAATTAATAAAAATTGAGCAAAACTATTAACAAATTTACAACAAATACAAAAAATAATATGAAAAAATATGAATAAAGGGGAAAAAAGAGATGATGCCTATTTTTGCATATTTGGCATAAGTTGCCTATTTTTGCATTTAAGGTGTTGGAGTTGCCTATTTCATAAATTATAGCAGGTCAAGTGGTAAACTATGTATATGTATAAAAATTAATCCGCCCATAGTAATACATATACTTTTAAGATACTGTCTTTAGTGATAGACATCGGAAAAAAATTACTAATGTAAAAGTGTTAAATATTGGTTAGAGGATTCAAACATTGAAAATCTCTGATAATGTCGCTATGCCACTACTACCTATTACCGTTATGTAAATTACGTTTAATGAGAAAAAGATATCTACAATTCGAGTTTTACTAATACTTTAAAATAGTGGAACGTAGCATTCAAACTTTTTCTTGTAAAATATGTCGTTTATGTCTAATAAGTTTCGCAAGTTCACACCAACGTGATCGAAAAAGATTTGGATTTAAGAAATATTTTTCAAAGATTTGATGAAATATTATTCTCATATATGTAAAAGGTGTACAATTTGATAAGAAAAGAGTAGACACCCCTAATGCACCATGAATGAGTGGAAGCACATTTATTTCCTAATTTGTGAACTCTACATTTTCATGTTTTTTTTCTAAATGGCTAACTAACATCTATGATGATGATGTAGTGGATACTATTAGCCAAAGTGCGTTTTAAACACACTTTTTTAGTTGGTCTTCTTTCATAAAGGAGATTAAGAAAATTTTATTCATGTGTTTCTTTTATGAATTTTAATTGTATAAAGAAATTGAAATAATTTTCGAGAAAAAGTTTGTTTTGAATGAATGGAAATTCATTCAAATTCTATTAAGGCATAGTTGAGATAATTGATTTTTTTTCATATTGTAATTGAAGAAATAATCTAATGTTTTCAAGAAGTTAAGAATCATAATTTATGAGTTCGGATGGGAACGAAATCGTGAGAAAGAAAAACTTTTGGAGAGAAAGTATAAAATGTAAGTGAGTAGTGAGATAGAAGAGAACCACCTTATTTTAATATTAAGAGTTTAAAATTTTTCCAATTTTAAAAACGAGATAAAAATAATAAGACAATTCAATTAAAAACAACAAAATAAAAATAATGGTATAAATGAAATAGTATTTATGAATTATCCTCGCAACACATACAAAAAGAATGTAAGGGTCCGAAAGACACACCATAAAATTATAAATTATATAATTACAATGAAATATTTCAACTCCTCCCTCGTCATCGAGCTATGATTGGCATCAAATTGTCACACTCAAAAATAATTTTCTATGATAGTAAATTCATTGTTTAATGATAACTTGTCAATAGTACAAATCCTACGATGACAAGTTAGTTAGAAGGTGGGTGGCTTGTGATTCCGTCTCGTGTGTTTATGCTAATGGTTTCTCATTAACATATTTGTTTCCAAATGTTTGAAAACTACAAGATTTTGAGACAGATCTTGATTATTTTAAACTTATAAATCCTTTCCAATTTATTTATTTTATTAAAATGAATTACCATGTGAATCACGTGGTACTATCTTCTAATATGCATGTATCATTAGTGTTGATTGTTGACAAAAGGAAATGGTAGTTGAGTATAATTCAAACATTTATCATCGATTTAAAGGTTAATGTTCCCTTTAGTAGAGTTTATAAACAACACATTTAAGTTTATTCTAAATAATAAACTCTTGCATTTGATATATAGCTTATACTATAAGTTATTCATAAGCTATTTTTGGTTTTGGTTTCTTTTAATGAATTGATTGTAACACCTATCTGGAGCTTAAGTAGAGATTTTTTTATCGAATTGCGACTGTCTTAATTTTTATATTTATTTTTTATTTTTTATAATATATCTCAATATGTATATTCAAACGTAAATACTTTCCTCCGTCCACAAGAAATAACATATTTTTCTTATTGGCACGTCGTACTATTAATGACACGTTTTCTAAAATGACAAAGATTTTGTGAATCACATTGACTATTAAAAACATATCATTTCTAGTGGGACAGATAGAGTAGCTTATTTAATTTATTTCATTTCCATTTAATCTTGTAGGTATTTGGGTCAAGGTTCGAACAAGCAATTTTTTTTACCCCGGATTGTTTTTAGACAAGAAAATATAATTTTAGAACAATAATTGTAATAACTTGGTGGTTTTGGATAGTACATAATCAATAAGTATCATTTTATAGTATTAGACAGTTGGAGAAATGATTCCTCTTAAGATGAATATCTTTATGAAGTTTGTTAGAACATCCTTGTTGCAATTACTCTTTATGAGAAAAAGACTCCCATCTCCTCAACTAGTTCATTAACTATTACTTCCATTGTGAGTTGTGATGACAAAACTGAGCTATAAATCCCTATGCAATAAAAGTAGTAAAAAAAAAAACAAATATCGATGAAGGTTCGAAATATATAAACAACATTAGACATCATGCGACGAACTATATTTAAAAAAAAATTATCTATGATTTGAAAAATTGTACATAATTTAAAAACTCAACCATGATCATGTACATATAGAAAATTAAATATATTTGTTCTGAATAATGAGTCAATGCTAAAATCTCCTTCCACTACATTTCATATTAATGCCCCAACCTTTTTCATGTAAGATATAAAAAATTCGCAATCATTATTTAAAATATATACTGAATAAATTTTATCGTGTAATTATCTATTAACACGAAAGATTTATTGTATCCCACTCTTTTTCTTCTTTAGTCCAAAATTACACGCACAAGGTCAAATTATTAGTTAGGTGAAAATTAAATGCACCTTTATTTGTACGGATGTTAATTAACTAAAGGGCTTTAACAATTTTACACCTCCAACTTAGTCGGCCCTTTTGTAATATACACATTTTTAAATGTCTTCAAATTAGGTTTTTCTTCTAATTATTTCTATTGTTTTTAGTTTTTAATGGTCAATTATATTTTGTTATGAAAACTACCTATTAATTTTTATTGCAACAGTTTGTCACTCTTTATTAACTAATACTACATTCATCTCGTTTGACTTGTTTCATTTTTCTTCGACGAGCTGTTCCACTTGATTTGTCTCATTTTCTAAAAAAAAAAAACTATTATTATACAAACTCATGTACACATAACAAACTACTCATTTTAATTTCTATATCCAAAAGAAATGAGATAAGTCACATAGAACGAAAAGAGTATTAAAGATGTTTGTTTATTTATTGCGAACTCAATTTTATTGATTGTTAATTACAGTTAACAATTACAAATGTTAGTAATCAAGGCGACTCGTCATCTATAACTCGAAATATGATTTCCTAATAAAAACACAAGACATTGATTAGTGTATTAAATACATTATTATATAGTAATAAAATAAACCGGAAAAATTGGTGTTATAAATAATCCCATCCTATTAGGGATGGCAATTTTGCGGGTCGGGGCCGGGTATTATTGGACCCGGACCCGCCCCGCGCCTTAAAAAATGGACCCGGACCCGCCCCGTGGACCCGTACGGGTCCAGAATATAGGACCCAGCCCCGGACCCGTGCGGGGCGGGTCTACCCGCCCCGGACCCGTGCGGACCCGCAAATATTTTAAGTTAATTAAATTTAAAATTATATTTGCACAAGGATTCGAACCCAGGTCATCCTGAAACTTACAAACACTCTTGATCACTAGATCAACAACTTATTTGTTAAATTTAGATAAACATAATATATATATAATTCTAAAGTGTTATTTTATTAATTTTAATTTAAAACATAAATAAAAATGTAGTAACTTTAATTAAATATAATGATTGTAGTAAGTATGATTAATATTTCATATGAAAAATAAAAATAAAACACAAAAACAAAATCATCTTTCAAATATATTTTGTAGCTTTTATTCATCATATTTCTTTAATTTTTTCAAATATACTTTCATATGTTATGATTCTTATTAAAGTATGAATTTCTTATGTATATGTTATGATTCTTATAAACTTACGAATGAAGTTCATGAATAATAAGAGTGTTGTTTTTCATTTTTTATAAAAAAAAAAACTCAATTGTAAATTTGTAATTTTTCATTAGTCTTAAAGAATTTTAAATTGTGAATTTATAATTTTTCATTAGTTCGTGAATACTTATTTTTAATATAGATAATGTTAATCTCATTTTCGAAATACATTTTCATGATTAGAAATTAGAAATTTGAATATAATATATTGAAATCTAGACAGTTAATATTTATTGTATTTTTATTATATGTATTTTCACTAGTTATAAAAAGTTTTCAATTGTAATTATTCATTAATCATAATTGTATTTATACATATAATCCATTTCAATTAAAGAATAAAATATTAGAAATAAAAAATAATTTTAAATTTAAATTTTGGAAATAAAAATATTAATTTCATTTTCGAAATACATGCCTGTAATTACAATTTGAATATAGTATATTGAAATTTAGAAAATTAATATTTATATTTTATAAGATATTTTTTTGTTAGATGTATTAATTTTTTTTTATTTTAGTATGTCATATTTTTATATATAACTATATATGTAAAATATTAACAAATGTGAACATTAGCTCAAACGTCATAAGTGCATGTAAAGAAATTATTGATGCGGGTTCGATTCTCACAAATAACACGTTTACACTTCTAAATTCTAATTTGTTACGGGACCCCTCTATACGGGTCTATACGGGGCGGGGCGGATCCGCGGTAGGAACCGGAACCGCCCCGAACTCGGGACGGGTCAGGTCCGAAACCGCCCCACACTCGTACGGAAGGTAGGAACCGGAACCGCCCCGAACCCGGTACGGGTCAGGTCCGAAACCGCCCCACACTCGTACGGAACGGATATTACCCGCCCCATTGCGTGCGGATCCAGGTCGGGTCCGACGGGTCCGGGTCCTTTTACCATCCCTACATCCTACAGCACGACAAGACCGCTTCCCACAAAATTCCAAACAACTTTTTACTTAACGGCAAGTACTGACGTCGTTACATACTATTTCATTCTTCCACCACACACATCTAACGCCGTTAAGCATGTCCTCAGAAACGATGTCTCCCCAGACATAACTTGTCACCGGGTATTCCCGGTAAAAGAAGCAAGGCTCCGTTTGGCACTATTTACATCTTTCCTACACTCCACTTGATTTTGAAGCTAGAAAAATATTTTCATTTTATATCGTGACTGCATTTAGAATTATATTCCACGATTACTAAATGACATCAATGAAAAAAAAAATGAATTGAACTTAAAATTCCATTGAAATCACATATTGGTGTTATTTTCTACGGACCAATATTTTTTTTGTATTTTTCTAGAATAAAATTTAGCCACATAGTAGAGGTTGAATTTGTAGTTAAATGATACGAACTTGAAGTGGTTTATTCTTAGTATCTAGAGTTTCAAATAATTCATTTTAGGTGAAATGGGCAAAAATATTTTCCCTAACTTTTCATTCCTTTATTTCTTTTTTTTTTTCCAACATTTATGTCAATTTTATTTCTAATTTATAAATTATAGCAGGTCAAGTGGTAAACTATGTATATGTATAAAAATTAATCCGTCCAAGTGTTCATTTTCAGTCCTTCTCACCGTAAAATATGGATCCGCCACTGATGTATAGAGTGTTCTCATCAATCGATCAACCAAATCAACATTCTCAGAACATCATAAGACGGAGAAACTTTTTTGAATTTAACATCCATTTCCTTAAATCGGAAATCAAGGAAACCTTCTTCGCCTTCTTTGGATTGGGAATGGTTTCCTTTACAGAAAACAAATTAAAGAACCGTTCGAATTGGGAATGGTTTCCTTTATAGAAAACAAATTAAAGAATCGATTTGCAGTGGCAGAGCCACCTTTGTGCTAAGTGGTGCTATAGCACCTCCACAATTTTCTAACATATAAGATTTAGTAGTGTAAAAATCAGAGATGGTGCAATGGTTTAGCACCTCCAAAATAAGTCTTAAAATAAATCACTAATCATCCTAGACTAACCGTTAAAATAAATGTAAATAAAAGCGAAAAATGATTAAAAGTATTGGTTGGGTTTACAGTATGAGTATCTCGTTCTATCCGACTCGAGAGAGAGGAGAAACTATTGTGCTAAAACAGTGTGCAGAGAAAATGTAAATAATTGAACCTAAATCAAGCATGTTTCAGCATAGAATCCTCATTTACATTTTATACTCGGTTTTCTCCAAGAAGGTGTCATTCATTTTCAAGCTCCGCTCCAAATTTCTCTAATCTATCCGTCTCATCTTCTATATCGCGCACTAAAGCATGGTTAACGGAACCATCATCCAGACAAGCATGAACCTGCTTCCCACCAAACCTGGAAATCAAGAACAAGCTCGGAATATCAAGCATCCATATGCACGTGGCGAAAAATATGCACGTTCCTCAAACCACCAAGAATTTTCAGATAGAGAGGTATGCCCATGAAGCCTATTCCCAGTAAATTCAGTAGCAATCTATGATAGTTTATAGTAATGAGAAAATCCATGGTGTACAGATTCTCCAATTTATGTTAATGTTGGCGTATATTGTATCAGAATATGCATGACTAAGAAATCTAATTAGGAAGTTAAAAGGAATGTGAATAATTACCATCGCCCATTCATCAACTCTATGCATTTATGAGCATCCTTACTATCCTTATACCTCACTAAGATAACACCCTGAGGATGATTCTCACAGACCTGAAAAGTTGTGTCGAAATAGAAGTTACAAAATCAATCAAGCGAAAAAAAACACATGTAATTTGGAACGGAATCAGCAGGGACCAGTTAACTAACTGCAGTAGATCAGCATTACCTTGACAGAATCCAATGGGCCGAGTTTTCCACACTCATCGTTGACATCCTCCTCCAGTTCGGGGCGCAAACTCTCGTCAGCCTATTAAAAACCGAATAATGATTAGTGCAAGTTTTAAGGAAACATGATATATATATATATATATATATATATATATATATATATATATATATATATATACTTGAGCAGTGGGATGCCAAATCAAGGATCAAATACAATCTAAGATATGTATATACTTGAGCAGTGGGATGACAAACGAATTAGACTCGAGAAGCTCCCCAAGTCAATTTACATTCTACCAATAGTTTACAATCACAACTCATAGTAAAGTATGGGCTTGAATAAAAAACATTGTTTGCCAAGATTGGCACAGCATGTAGCAGGCAACTCATACCCAAGAAGACTAGACAAAGTGCATTACCCTTAATTCAGCAGGAGTGAACATGTAACGGAGAATAACAGTTGCTGGGATAGAGACCTTTACATCATCACGGCCGCCTGTTTGAACACAAAAAAGTGAATTTAATATCTTAAAAAATTGAAAAAATGAGTATACTACTAGTATATCTTCATGAGAAATAGCCTGCACGAGAGACGGAGTCAAGAAGACTAACAAAATACTCATTTTCTTCGTACAATGAAAGAATGGGTGTCAATAATGACTCCTTATGAAGGAGAAATGAAATTTCATTTCAACATTAAAGGTCAAGAAAGGCGTCGATGCTGCTACAATGAAGAAAACACAGGAAATACAAGCACGTCGTCATTATCATGCGAATCATAACTATATAGTGAGCGGTCGTCTTCATCAGAAAATAAGTTTGTATGCTTTTCTAAACTTTAGAAGGGGGAGTTTAAAGCAAAAAGGCAAAAACTACAATATCACTTGTCAGAGGACGTACCCCAGCCTAACATCTTCTGTTCGACCTTGTTATGCTTCTTCTTCTTATTCTTGTCTGCTTGCTTAGATATAAATCTATCACCTGCAAGTAAAACTCAAAATGATAAAATAAAAGATACTAAAATTAAAAAAATTAAGAAACTTAAAAATAAGTAAAATCACCTGTGCTCTGAAAGATCCAATTATAGCTATTACCAATAACAATTAATTCAGAAAAATGAGCAAGCAGATCATGTCTGTACCTTTCTGCTCAAACTTAGCTTGTGTTACTGACATGGGAATCTTGCTGTCTGGCCTAAAAGGAGCTCCGTCCAAAATTTTGAGAGCAAGATCTACAGAAGGTTCCTAGTGAAAACCGAACATGATATTATAAACCAACATAAGATAGGCAGGACAAACATATAAATATAAAAATTTATTCACCAAATTAGAAAATAATTATGACCATTTTCATGATCAAAGTTAACCAAAAACTATCATCAGATCAGAGAGAAACATTACCTTCAGATAAGTTACAAGAGCATCTCCCTTTTTCCTTCCAGTTTCCTTGTCAATATAAATCTTTATTCGAGGCTTCTTTGTTTCAGGGTCCTAAAGTGTTCCAAAGATGAAAGTCAGTATCATAAATTCTATTGAAGGGCCACAAGGGAGAATTCTTCTACAACAAAGAAAGAAAAGAACCTAACTACATATCAACAATCTATCCATTTTCCTTGATGAGCATTTAGAAAATCCTATATTATAGATAAGTTACCATGCTCATCCTAAATCAAGAACAGTTATTTATTCAGAATAAATTCATAGACACTAATAAATCCAACATGATAAGTTTGTAAAAATTATTCAGATGATCTTCAAAGCTAAAAATCTAAAAGCATGGCAGAAGGTCAAGCACATTGGGCCCGAAACTGGGACATCGCTCATTTTCTAAGGTATCCAAGACAATAATTAACTGTTACACCACTAACATTCTAAGTTTGCAAACTTACTCTTAACCGCAGTTAGTTTTCTTCATCCTTTAATCTCTTTTGGTATATCTAGAGAAGGTCATATATGTGGGGCCGGAACAGTAATAGAAACCATATTTTTCTAAAGGGAAGAGCTCCCATAAATTACACTAGCACAACTTAATAGTTAAGTGATTTAGTGGGAACTACCGATTTATCTTCATTTTAGGGTTGTAATATTACAGATAGGAAAACAAAAAAGTGATGACAAATCAAAAGCTTTCAAAATAAAGATGGCATCTTATTTCAAAAGGAAATTGAGAAGGATATATGCGACTTTGCATTGCATTTAGATTGAATAACTGACAACGCATTTAACAAATACCATTGCATTCAGGATTACCCAGAATAAGTTATTTATAAATTAAGTAATGGATAAACGAGATGTCAAGTACCTCTTTTATGATCCCACACTTCGAGAACACTTCAACCATCTGTATAAGATTTCATGTCAGTATCAATGAACGATGATTTGGGAAAATTGTAACTACAGGATTTAGCCAGATGCAAGTATCTGAAAGCAGTTAAGCAAATAAATCATTCACTCACTACTAACCTCTTCAGTAGTGACATCTTCGGGCAAGCCGGTTACATATACATGTGTATTAACTTTCAATTCGAACCAAGAATCAGGTGGTTTGTTAGGTTCCTGCATTTCATTAGCACAAAGAAGAAATGAATTCAATGATTTTAAAATAAAATGAATGGTGCAATCACAACAATTCAGTAAACTTATTGCTCTAACCATAAAAAACTAGGCCAATAAATTTCCTTCCATACATAAAGCAACTATAGATATGCAAGAATTTGAAAGTAGGGACCGACAATCTTTTCTGTTGTTTTCTTATCAGCTTTTTCCTCGGGCAGCTTTCGCTTGCGATTTTGTTTTTCTTCAACAGCTACAACAACATCATTATCCTCCCTTTTCACTGGCAGATCACTAGCATCCGCTGTTGGAAAGACTTCCTCTTCCTGCACGAAAACCATATCATCCAGGCTAAAATCGTCCTCCTTCGGAGCTGTTCCCTCCTATCATAAGAAAAACCAAAACCCAGTTTAATAAGAATTATGCAGCACCTACCTGCGAGTATGAGTTACAGAGAAACTTATTCTGTTCCTTAGATCTAGGAATAAATAAAATGCTGACTAGTCTTAAACATTGAAATCGATCTATAAAGTAGACACAACCAATTACTGAAACAAAATAGAAAAGGGTGGTTCGAATTATTATTTTTATGTCACGGACCTATAGTTGGATTAAGCAGGGAATTTTCCGGACAAGGTCCACCAGCAAAAACATACTCAATAATCACATTAACAGCATATTATGTAGGTAAGCACCAACCTGAGGCACCCAAGCCCTAAGCGTCCGATCCCATTTATATGTAGTTCCATCATCATCAGTGAATTCTTCCTCACCCTCAGGCGGAGTTGAAGGCCTCTCCGGATCATCATTTATATTGGCATTAGCCTCTGCTTCTGCTTCCCTAACCTCCCTCTGCCACTTTTCAAACTCATCTACTTCATTAGAGGTAACAGGAACTGCAAAAGGGTTTTGAATAATAAAGATTATTTATCTAATCATAAGCCACATAGTTGAAAGATTAAATTGATCATGTATCAAAACCTGAACTTGGATCGTTTTTCTGAGAATCCGTCAAGATTCCAGAAACTGAAGAGAGTGGCTGCCAATCCTTGGACCCTTCAGCCCAGACAAGCGTACTTTCGTGCAAGTACCCGCTCTTGTGATGCTCTGTTTAGGAAAATAAAATGAGTTTAAGCACGCGATTAAATACGATGACGATAAATGTGTATCCTAATAACAACTCAACTACTTCTTATTTGCAAAGAGAAATCCACTAAAAAACAACAAGAAAAGGAAAACCACTAAAGATTTGCGAAGCTAATTGAAGAGTAAACAACATAAACTAAAGCCCTGAGTACGAAACCTAAAGGATCAGTTCTCAACAATTCAGCATAGAACTCATGATAATGTTTAGACAAATGGCTCACCTTGCAGCTCCAAAATTGTGTACGGGCCTATAAGCTGCTGGTCTTGACCAAGAACGTACCATCCAACTCCAATACTCATTTCTGAATTTCCTTCAAAGTTCAAACCATTTGCTTCAACCACTAACTTTCTACAAGAAAGTGCAGAACAACAAAGAAAAATTGCAGTCCTGAAGAACTCTTCATTTGGCATGCAATGTTATCAAAATCTAGTCCTCTAAAATGCCCCTTTTAATTTCAGAATCAAATTAACACAAATTGATTAGACTAAAACAACTTTCGTCTCATTCGTTCTAATCATTAACCCCCGATACGAGATTTTACATAAATATTTCATAAAGTAAGTAATCATGTACCAGGAATTTGCGGCAGCGACGACGTCGTTCCACTGTCTGAATCTTCTTCTTCGTTGTTCTAGCTCTGTGAAATTTAAGGGAAGCTCGTGCAAATTGGGGATTCCAAATTTCCTTGGGCTTGTTCGACCCGTTAGAGATAATGGATCGGGTTTTAACAAGTGGGCCCTTATCCACAAAATTGCCTAAATGGGCCTTCAGATTGGGCTCTCGTCGAGAATTTGGATTTATTTCAATTTGTGGTCGATTTACAAGGAACTTGGATTTAATTTATTTTTTTTAAAAAGATATATCCAACGTGGAAAAGATACCTTCAATATACCTCATTTACTCAAATCAAAAAAAAAAAAAAAAAAAAAAAAAAAAATGCAAAATTGGTGGAGAAAAAAATTAATCGTGTAATGTTGCTCTTACCCATTTTTGGTCTAATTGCCGCAAAGTGAAATACATTCGCCGTTTTCTTGTGCCGGAGATATTTTCGGCCACTTGCTCGTGTGAATCAAAATCTAAAAAAATTATTTTTGGTTTCCGTCCCGATTCACTTGTCTTGATTTTATTTTTGGGTTGTCCCGCTTGAATTGTCTTGTTTTTTAAAATGAAAAATAATTGCTACACAAACTCCCACTTTTTCTTTGTGAGACCTACCTCTTTACACACAATCACCTATTAATTTACGCACATTCATCCATTCATCTTAATATTTGTGCCAAAAAGTAACAAAACAAGTTGGACTGAACTGAGGGAGTAATTGATTTTGATTATATAATGTAACATATAATCGAATTTAGTTCTATAATGTGCTTATAATCAGTATAGACTAGTGTTTTGGTATACAATGAAAGCATGGTATATAGAATTTTGGTATCGTATAACAAAAAATTGTATAATGTGAGGAATATGACAATTCCATACTGAGATTTTGCTATGTCGAACCGTTTGAATTTGTTAATGCTATAATATTTTTCATACCATAAATTTATATATAATATACAATACCGTATACGACAGAAGGATAAAAAAATATTTTTTGTTTGAAATATAAGTATAAGTCACTTACCATAATCTAATAATAAGAGAAAACATTCCCCTACGGGATGGCGGAGTGGTAAAGGTAGGTGGCCTGAGACTGATGGGTCATGGCTTCAATTCCCACTGACACAATTTTGTGTGAGCATGTCACCTTAGGGTGGTTGAACCTCCTGTGTGTTCCTCAAATAAAAAAAATAAGAGAAAACAGCTGTAAACTACCCGTTACACGTCCCACTCTTTTTTCAATTTCTTCTTCCATTAACGGTCATATTTCTTCTTCTTCTTCTTCAACACGACCGTTGCACCGCCGCCCCACCGAATTGTATATATAATCTCTCTCTCGCTTTCTCTCTCCCAACATCTCACTAGATTCTCTGTAAGAACCACAAAGCCCAATCAGTCTCACCAAATCAAGATGGGAAGCTTATCAATCGACACCTCCGGCAACTGCTCTCACCCCCACACCCACAAAATCTTCCTCCTCAGCAACTACGTCCTCCTCGGCGTCGCCTCCAGCTGCATCTTCCTCACCCTCTCCCTCCGCCTCCTCCCCTCCCTAATCGGCTTCTTCTTCATCCTCCTCCACGTCATCACCATCGGCGGCGCCGTCTCCGGATGCGCCGCCGCCTCCCGCGCCGCCACCTCCGCCGGCAAGTTCTACGGCGCGCACATGGTGGCCACCGTCCTCACCGCCATCTTCCAAGGCTCCGTATCCGTTCTCATCTTCACCCGCCCATCCGATTTCCTCGGCCACCTGAAGTCGTACGTCAGGGAGGAGGACGGCGTCGTGATACTGAAGCTCGCCGGCGGGCTGTGCGTCCTGATCTTCTGCCTTGAGTGGGTGGTGCTGACTCTGGCGTTTTTCCTTAACTACTACGCTTATGTTGAGAGGAAGGGGATCAACGGCGGCGGCGGCGGTTATGGCGGGAAGCTTCGAGATGACGAGGATTTGAAGAGCTGGCCGCCGGGGCCGTATAAGGTCTAAATTCCCGGAGTTGGCTGGAAATTAATTTATTCGATTTGTTTAACTGTAATTTCGAGAATATTAATTTTGTTTATTATTTATATTGTATGTATTTGTGTGGAATTGTTGGCGATGGAGGTATCGCTGTGATATTATTATATTTGTTATTCGGTTTTTTTTGGCAGTTGGGTTTCAATTGCAATTGCAATTGCGAATAATAAAATTTCAATTAATTTTAAGAATTTATTTATCTTTTTGTTCTGTTCTTTTAATTGCAATTCAATTGTAATCGATCTTATTTCAACTGATTTTAAGCTTTAATTTACTCTTTTGCCTTTTTTTCAATTTCAATTGAATTACAACTTTTAATTCAATTCAATTTCATTGTCTTTCATCCAATTCTTGTAACGCTTTCCTTTTCGAGAGGTTCGACCATTCTTGTAACATTTTTTAAAATAGAAAATTATTACAAACACTTTACATCTCTACTCATAACCGACAATTCTCCTAAAATACCACGTCGAAAAGTTTTGTTACAAGAATCATGGCAAGGAGGGAGTCTTACAATAACCGACACTTTATTTGTGTGGAATTCTCCTAAAATACCACGCCGAAAAGTTTTTTTATTTGAGGGTCTTACATCTCTATTTTCATTTTATTTATTAAAAACACCCATTTTTACTTAAAGTATCAAAAACCAAAAATATTCTTAAAAAACTATTTATTTTTATTTGACAGCACAAAATAATACATAAAATGAAAGTCCGTCTAAAATCAATCTCCATTTATTTATTTATGAGATCTAAATAATATTGCTCATAATATACTGCAACTCAAAACAATCATATAATCAACCCTAATCTAATTTCAAATCATATAAACTATAACTCATCTTTAAAATTAGAAACTAATATAAATCAATATAGAATCAAAATTTTATCAATGCCACAAAATCACAATTATATATGCATTTTTTCATATACTGAATTTCAACTATAGAAAAAATATTTTTGCAAAATGATAATTTAATTCAGAATCAAAACTTTCTGAATGCCACAAATCACGTTAAACTAATTACATTTCTCACAATTTTACTCAAAATCTGTACATTTCTCAATAAATCACGTTATAGACTACGGAACAAATCAGTACAATTGATTTCGTCCTTTTTTTTCTTTTTTTTTTCTTCCAAATTCCACAACCATTTACTATGTCTTATATATATTATTTATAATTTTAACTCACGTTAAATCTCAATGTTTCAATTATAATTAATTTTCAATCAGTTGCAATTAATTTGAATTGCATTATCCACCTTTTCTTTGCAATTCGCGCCATTTCAATTGCATAATTTAGCAATTTCTCTGAATTGAAGCCTAAATTTGGAATTTAGCGCATAAAAATTGAGGTCACTCTCGGTAATTTCTCCAGCTCTATCAACCCAATGTCTTCTCATTTTGAGTTTGCCTCTCTTTCTTAGCCTCATTTACTTCTCCTTTCGTTCCGTCGCTCCAGCCTGAACAAAGCTCCGACCTTCACGAGCTCTCAAATTCTAAATCCCAGAAGACGCCATCCCGTCCCTCGCAATATGTATGTGCCATAAACTTCTACTACGAATACGTATCTTCTACCATATGCTTTAGGAACTTCATGAGTATTCTGCTTCTTTATTGGCTGCAAATGTATAAAGTGTTGTTTAAGCAACAAGAGAGCTCATTCGAGGGTATATTCGAATTTAGAAAAAATATTTATCTTGCTTATTTTGTCTATTCATCCAATTTAACCTTTTTTTTTCTTAAGCTTTGTTTCAATAATATGCAGCTGTTAATTGTTAATAACCTTAATTTTACATGGCTCAAGGGGCTCCTACTAGCTCGATATTAACTCGATGTCTTTAAATGACTGATATTTAATAGTAATTGAGTTTTTTGGCTTGTAAACAAAATGATATATGTGTTTGTCATATATATGCTTTATAAAAGCACAATTCTTTTAGACTGAGTTTTCTATTTATATGTTTGTCATAAAGAGTTTAGGGATTCTTATCTTTTTTGGTGCAACAAGCACTACCAGCAAAAAATTGTCAGATTTCGAGAAACTATTATATAAGGTAGATTTATGTTTGAACTATCCATGACATTTTTTTTTTAAAGATATTTACAAATTTTGTGTATTTTTATATCTAAAACATGTATTGTCTTTCTTTGTACAGCAGGGTAAAAATTGTTCTTAGATAGTTCTTTTAAATAAATAAATAAATAACTGTCAAGGATTTAACGAGGTGATTTTTCAGACGGTCTATGAGTCTATTTTGTAATCTTGGGATTTCATTTTATTATTTTTCCAAATTATGTTTGTGTATTGAGTGAAAAGTTAAAGATGGCTAGTATATATGGATAAAAAAGGCTAAAGAGGTGTTACATGGATCATTGTAAGTTTATCTAATGTAATTTGTACTCACTGGCGGATCCAGGGGGAGCGCCCGGCGGCGGCGGCCCATCCAAACTCGTGTCGAAACATGATTTTTATATGTAATTTTTAAGAAATTTCGTATTCTCGCCCCCCGCGCAAATGTACACTTCATCCTCTTTTATATTGAATTTTTAAGTTTAGTCCTCCCTCCCTTGTAATCATGGATCCGCCCCTGAGAGGTTGGAAGCAATGAGTAGGTTTCTCATATGTTGTTAGTGTTACATAAATTCAAATTAGTATCTTTAAGCATTGCACTCTTTCAATTACTAATGTTTTTACCCAATGAGTAGGGACAAAAATTGTAGAGTTAGCCTACCGAATCTCTCGAAATAATAAAAACAAATAGATAAGCATGTCGGATGTAAGATGAGTGACATTCTTTTTATCAGAAAAACAAGATATTTTTAAAAATATATTATAATATGTATTCATGTGTGTATATTCTACTTATTTTTTAATAATTATATGAGCATGATTCTTAAAGTTAACAAACCATCAAATTGAATTGTTTTGACCTGTTAATCTAGTATTCTGAGTTGTAATATACTACATGAAAGAGACTTTTATGCATAGTAAAATAGATTTTTTTGAATATTTTTATGGATAAAATACAATTTTAAATGGTAGATTTTTAATGAATTATGATTTTGGAATTAATAATATGAGAAGTTATTTAAATCAATTCGTTTGTTTCTATATTTATCCACATTAATTAATAAGGTAATTAAAAGTTAAATTAGATATTAAGATTCTTGCCTTAATTATAAATAATCTTTTAAATTAGATATCAAGAAACTTGCCTTATCTATAAATTCATAAATATAAAAATTACAATCTTAACCTTCATTAAATATACAAACTAAAATTATATTTAAAAATATCTATAAACAAAATTTAAATCTGGACCATTAAATTAACAAAATATAAGGCCACGATTAGTTCCTAGTTCTCACAAATAAGGAGGGTTCTCACAAGATCCACTCCATATATATATATATATAGGGATAGCACCCGTGCTACGCACGAAAAAAATATTATAACTTCGTTATAAAGTAATATTTTCTTAATTAATATATATAAAGAAAATATTACTTTATAACGAAGTTATAATATTTTTTTCGTGCGTAGCACGGGTGCTATCCTAATAATTGACTAAATGCTAATCTTGATTGTAATATTTCTTTCATATTCTGTTTTAATTTTGGTTATTATCTTAATTTCACTCTATAGTCCGTGTTTTGGAAAGGAATATACTATATCGGTGCCATATTTTGTTGAGATAATATGTTTAGCAAGTTTTGTTATCTTTATGAGATAGGTTAATTAGTTAATTAGTTATCAATCCAAATGGCAAAATCTACAAGACGAAAACTGTCAATTTAGAACTCAAAAAAATATTTATCTTTAATTTAACTATTCTCAATAAATTGTTTATTTACTTTGTTAATTCCCTTCCATACGCAGAAATCAAATAACCGCGGTAAAATAAAACCGAATCACTTGGGGAAGACGGAGACGGCTAATTAACGGAGCAGCAGTTATGCAGTTCGAATCGTTAAGACTTTGCAGTTTGATGTTGATTTCATATCTCTCTCTCTCTCTCTCTCTCTCTCTCTCTCTCTCTCTCTCTCTCTCTCTCTCTCTCTCTCTCTCTCTCTCTGCAGTTGTGAAGCATAAGATAGCTAACGGAGCAGTTATGCAGTTGAGATCGTTAGATTTCCACCGCTTTATAAAAGGATTAAACTCTGAAGCCTTCAACTTCTTCTTGAATATTCATTAAACCAATCTCTTCACACCTTCTTCATTCGCATTTTTTTTTTTATTTTTTTTTATTTTTTTTTATTTGAGGAACCCGCAGCCGCTACCTTCGGTGCGCTCTGGGTAAACCTCAACTCCGGTGCAGTAGCCTGCAAACCACACAGGAGGTTCAACCACCCTAAGGTGACAGGCTCACACAAAGTTGCTTCCAGTGGGATTCGAACCCAGGACCTATCGATCCCGGGCTAGACACCTTCACCAACTTTGCCATCCCAAGGGGACTTCTTCATTCGCATTCTTCTTCCTCCTATCAGTTGAGTATCCTTCAATTTCATGCACTTCTTCATCTTTTAGTTTAATCTCATGCTGTGCATTTTTAGTTTACAATTCAATCTTCGTATCTCGTTACGAATTCAATCTTCACATTAATAATCTTGACATCATTTCATTTCTTGATTTCACCTTCAGCTTCGAGACAAGTTCCAACAGTGGCGGACGGCTACGCAATCGAGCTCCACTTCGACCCGGCCCTCGACGCCCAAATCCTGGCCGCGTGGAACCGACTTGGCCGACTCACCAACCGCCCGAGTCAACCTTCAAGCCCCGCAAGATCCTCTTCATATCCCCCTGCATCTCCAACCCCGCCAAGCTCGAGAGAGCACTGTGAAGCTTCGCCGCCACACACCGCCCTTTCCCACTCTACTTCAACTTGATCTCCACCGGCGCCGCCACCATCGCCACCCCCCCCCGTCTCAGTCCCTCCTCGGATTCCACCACCACCTGTACGACGCGTTGATGGAGGAAGGCATTGGTGAGTTTAATGCGGGTACGTTTAGGATTCATGATTCCATTGCTGAGGGAGTTTCGGATATGGATCTGGCGTTTGCTGAATTGGGTGATCTGATTAGGGTTTCTGGATTTGGTGCGGAGATTTGGGTGGTTGGGTACATGCCGTACGGTCCTCCGCAAGTTTGATTCTCTTGTCCTTTGGGTGGAGCTAGGAGTAGGCTTTGAGAGAGAGAGAGAGAGGGGCAGCTTGATGCATATGGCAATGCTTAATTTCTTCTCATATCAAGAGCTAGCTAACCATCATGATCACTATATTCCCTTTTATGTTGTTAGGAATTGTTAATTTTGACTTTTTGTTAGCTTCATTTTGTTGTTACATTTTGTGGCCTTTAGATAATAAATGGACGGATAGATTTGGTTCTTGACGACTATTTGGTGGGTGAATCTATAATTGATTTAGAAGTTTTTTGCATGTATTTTGTACCTTCATCTTTGCTGCTGAGAAAGGAATTTGTCCATTTTATATCTTCATTATTGTTACATTTCTGTTTCTTAATACTTATGATACTAAAATGCTATATAATCACATAATAGTACTGATCGATCATCTTAATTTCAGTCTATAGTACTAGAACCCTACTTCTCTCTCATGCAAAACATGCAGCCTAGTGTCATGTGATTTGGAAAGAAATGTGTATCTACGTTTACGTTTGAAATTCATGCACAACTGGTTGCAATATATTTTTAAAATACGCAGTATAATTTTTTCAAAAAAGGGATACATAATAGTTTACGCACTTTTAGGGGCGAACGATCACGAACTCAATAGCAATTCACCATTCCGTCTCTTAATCCGCTCGAGCAGAAGCTCGTCTTCCCGTTTTTTGTTACATTCTCAAGTCCCTGAACTTATGAAGTCTTGGATCGTACCGGGCATGCACCAATGTATACAATCAATATAAACCTTCATCCACTGATTTTCCCAATATACCCCCAGATGGCCATCCACCCTCACAGCCATCATCTCCGTCACATCAAGAATCTCAAACTCATTCCACCCCTCCCCCTCTCTCCTCGGCGCCGCCACTTCCTCCACTTGAACCCTCCGCCGCCGTCTCATCAACCTCCTCCCTCCCAATCGGCCTAGTCCTATTACACCATCCGCCGCCCTCGAAATGCGCCGGCGAATACGTCCGCAAGAAAGTCACAATCTTTTTACACTTCTTGCACTCGTTGATGGACTTAAATGCTGCCCGAAATGCTTTCTCGATGGCCCGACCCGGATCGACGGCGGCGGCGTTTGGGTCTTGGCAGTAAATGCAGCCGATGACGTTGTTGTTTTCGTATAAGTAGTTGGCCGGAAAAACCAGTGGGCGTCGAAGAAGACGGCGTAGTCGATTGATGAGAGATTTTCCGACCATTTTGGGTCGATTCGGTCGAGATTGAGGTGGAAGCCGCCCGTGTCGGTGCCGTTGACAATATGTGCGGCGGCGGCGACGAGGAACGGCGACCATAGTGAGTGAAGTTGTGGTTCGGAAACTCCCAAGTTGTGGATTTGTCTTCTGCGTCTTTTTCTATTGATTTTGGAGTTTCTACCTGCATGGTTTCAACCAATTTTGAATTATGATATAAAATAGAGGGAAAAAAATTTAAAAATTATGATATCAAATTATCGCGTTCAGATCACCTGTCCCCATTTGCGTGTCCCAATTCTGTCCCAGTGCCAAACGACACCATTTTGTATTACTTTTTCTTGTAGTATTACTTTTTCTAATTACTTGCGGCTCGGCTCGGCTCGACTAGAATTAATTAACTCTCACCTCTCAATCTTATCTCTCCCAAAAAAGTCAGTGGCTCCTCCCTAAATCCTTCATCCTTCATATCTGAACCACCTCTCTCGTTCTTTATTTCTCTCTCACCATTGTCCATGTTTTCAAGGGCTATACTATCTGAGCTCCTCAGTGTGAGTCATGGAGCGAAGGTTATTCAAATTCCCCCTTTAGGGACTCAGACGGTGAAGATTGAATCAAACGGGATGTACGATCTTGGCTCCTCACCTATGTTTCATCAAGTGGTGTTTTTCTCACTGTGTTCTTGAGTAGTAAATAAAAATAAATATACTTCCTTCCTTCCTTCCCAGTAAATCGAAGCACAGAATGGGGTGGACGATTTAGGAGGAGAAGGGAGGTTTTTTTCTAATAAGGAGGAGTGAGAAAGATTCAGAATTAATGAAATGGAAGCCGAGCCGCAAGTGCAGATATAAAATGATATTTTAAAAAATTGAAACTCAAGAAAATGTACAAAACGTTGTTGTTTTTGTTTTGGGACAGAATTGGGACACACAAACTGGGACAGGTGATCTGAACCCCAAATTATCATATGTTTTGTCCCATCTAAGAAAATACTATGATTTTAAATAATACTTGCACTAAAATCTCAACCGTCTTTTATAACCGTAGATGAAGCTATAAAAATGCATGTCATAGGAGCCCCTGAATCTCAAACACGATTTAAAAGTAGAGAGCATGAGTTATGGTGCAACATTATTAATAATACATATATTCTTTTACAATACAACAAGTACATAGTAGTATAAGTAGTTTAAGTGAATAAATACGACATAGAAAGTACATCAAGGTTGGGCCCAATTTCACTAGTACTACTAATAATAATCATAATAATATTATAATTGTAATCCATTAAAGAAAACGAAGTAATAACAATTTTTTGAGTGAAAATAAATAAATGAAAAACTTCTTCCTTGCAAGATTAAAACTTGATACTACAATCTAAGAAATAGGGCCTCAGAATTGTATAACTAACTCGGTTTTTCTTCATGTTTATTTTTTGAAAAACTTTTCTTTCATCCCTCCTAATATTAAAAATTGCAGATTTACACGCCAAACATTACATACTTAGCCCACTGTATTATAAATCCCAGATCAGATCCGCCCTTGGGAATATATGCAATACTATATAGCATTAAATTAACCACCAAACAAGAGATGTAGAAAGATAAGCAATACAAATAGCAAGCATTATCAACACCGACAATCGCCAAAAACATAAGCGTATCTACATTTAGAATACGAAACAACCAACACAGTCCAAACAAACATACTATAAATTCCTTTCAAAAAGTTCAACAAACGACGACGTTTACCTACGACCGATCAAAAGCCAAGCTCCCAAACACCCTTCAGAGCTTCACTTCCCTCCCATAAATCCAGCTGAACTTCACCGGCGCCGCCTGCTTCACCCGCGCCTGCGCCCTCTCCTCCAACCTCCGAATCCTCGGCGGCAAACCACACACGTACTCCTGCGCCTTACACCCCTCGCTCGACAGCCCCGTCAGCTTCTCCACCTCCCACCGCGCCACCAAAAACTCGAGAATGTCCGCATAGTCCTTGGCCGTGTACACTCCGAGGCGCTGCGCCACGGCGGAGAAGTGCTCGAAGAGATTGTCGTCCGCTCCGTCGTACATCAGGTGGGCCGGCATCGATATCTTTTTCCTCATCATGTCCGCGAGGGCGAGCACCGTGCCGTCGGGGTCGATTTCAAACAGCTTCTCGACGATTTTGGTGTAGGCCGTCTCGTGGCGCTTCTCGTCCGCAGCTATGATGCCGCAGATCTGAGCCAGCTTCAAGTCGCCGTGTTCCTTGGCTAGCCTAGCGGTGTTTCCGTGAGAGATGAAAGTCGCCCTCTCTTGGAACGCGGTGTAGATGAATCCGAGGTACGGGTTCTTGTCCGTGCCAGGGTCCTGCAAACTCACAGATGAACCAGTATAGTTGATTACAAGTCCAAATCGCACTAAACGTCTAGTCAGCTAGGCTACACGGACATGGGACACAATACGGAGCGCTAAATGTCATGAAATGCAATGGAGTCTCGTGTCGGAGTTCAATAGGGTCGAAATCTTTGAAGTGTACGTGCAATCTAAGTAGGCAATAGAGAAATATAAAAGTGTGTGTAATCTTACCATGCCTGAGCCAATCAGATACTGTATAGTCTTCTCGATTTGCCTCATGTCGACGCGTCCGGTAAGATAAAGATACTTGTTCAGAAGGTCACCATGCCTATTCTCTTCAGCAGTCCATGCCCTAGTCCAAATGGCCCAAGGAGTAAGGCTGGCACCCGTCTCGTCTCGAACACTATCTAGAGTGTTGATCATAGTCTGGTAAGTCGGAAGAGCTTCCTCCGTAATCATATCCCCAACCAACACAACCAAATAGTCATTGGGTATCTCCTTGGCCCGTTTCCTTAGTTCTCTGACCTGCTCCTCGAACCCTTCTGAAGATGGTTCGGGGAGAAAGTCAGCCGGCTGCCAACACTTCTCGACGGGCTTTAGGAGAACCAGGATGTTCTCTTCAGCCCAATCATGCAGTGAATCGAAGATTTCGCGCTTTTCCGGTGGCAATGGATGGGTGACTTGGACACGAACTTCACGAGGGGGAGTGAAAGGCTTCTTAATTTTTCCAGCATCTCTGCATGCAAGAAATGAAGACACTTTAGGACAAGCCCCCTATTTGTCTAATTAGAGGCAAAGTAACTAAAGGAGTATCAATAAATCACAAATACCAACAAGACTAGATGAGTGGTCATGAAGGCAATGCAATCGAAATTACGGATGCTAGCCTAGTACTCTTCCATTTGTTTAGAATAAATTGAATAATGAATGTGCAAGGTTTTTCGTTTGGTCACAATAAACCCCACGTATAAGCCAAACGTGAAAACCAAGGGATTTTCGTAATACATACAATCAGCAAATCCATATACCAACACATCATGTACAAGTCACACAGGCAGTTCCCCGAACATGTTTAGTAATAAATGCGTAACTAAAAACCAACAAAACGTGGTAGATAATGATTAATGAACGATAGATACAGCTAACCAAACAAAAGTCTTAACATTTCAGCATCAAAGTTCCACGTAATGTTTCCTTTCCGGGTATTAGGGATTAAACAATGAAGAAGTGTAAAGAGTAGCTATTGTAATATTGGTGGGAAGGATGAGAAAACAGTGTCAAGTAAGAGTCCAGATGAAGGAAAAATAGGTCAATGCAGTACCAACCACCAGCTTGTGTATAACCAAACAGGAAATGAAGTCAAAAATTCTGGTGTGATAATGCTTAAGAAAAGGAAGATCAGTGATTCTCACCAAACTCAAATGGAGAAATTAGGCAGCTTTTACATCAACTATTCCACTAGTCTATTATCAACTAATTAAACATACAAAATACGAGAAACAGTGAGACAATGCAATTAGAAGGATTTAATCCCCTCCCAAAAACACACTTCCATCGGTGATAGTGAGACTTAGATCAATAGATGTAATACGAATATGTACAAGAAAATCGTATGCCTACATTCTTCTAACTCAATATGTTTGAATTACGATAAACATGACAATCAAGATGATAATTGAGCCACGTCGGTCACCAAGTATATATGTATAATAAATGAAATCACAATCGGCAAGAACTCACACAAAGCCAGCAACAGTAAGAGACAAATTTCAAACTTGTATACAAATATAAAGTAAGATACCCGTGGTTAAAGATTATTCAAGCGCAGCAATTTGCTGGCAAGTCAAAAAAAAAAAAAAGACAACCACAAGATCAGGCGTAAATAACTTAAAAATCACCCTCTGAAGTCCATCCTACCCCACCAGAAATTAAAAAAACGAATATCACCCGCCTTCCTCCAAGAGAGAGAGAGTAGTAATTAAGAACAACCACAGAGCAAGAACCAATTTTAATGGCAAGACACAATTACGAAATGATACCAGCTGAATCAAGTAGGATACGTTTTGTGAAGCAGAAGAAAGAATCATTTTCTCCACAGAATAAAAAAAAACTTAAAACTAGAGTTTCCACAACGGAATTTTCACACCAAATTGATGAAATTGCAGAGCAGGAAAGGAAGAACAATCGATTGCCAGTTGCCACCCATGCAAATCGTTAGGAAATCAGAACAAACTACCACAAACTCAGATCAAATCACTAAGAACCAGCCCCAAAATGAAAAATCATGAAAACCAGTCTGGATTTCTCCCATTTAATTAAAGAGTAAGAAGAAAACCTCTAACAAAAGTGTTTATTCTTCGTGATTTCACATACAACACCATTACCAAAAAAAACAAAAAATAGGCAAAAAATCTTACATTGAGGGAGAATGAATAGTTGAAGCCATGAAAACCCTGCGAGATCTGAGCTGAGCACCAGGAAACGAAGGCACCTTGCTCGGAGGAACGCATAGTCTCAGTGCCATTTCAACAATACTCAAATTCTTGAGTAGAACGACTTCCCAAGGCGCTTTATACGGTAAGCAGAATCCAACTGAGTGACAGAGAGAGAGGGAGAGAGAGAGAGGCAACAAAATACGGAAAATTTAATACTGGAGAAAGAAAACGTATGCAGCTAAATAAATGGCGATTGCTGCCAGTTGCCACCGATCATATGTGGAGGGCGATGGTTCCTATGTCCTCCTTAAAAGTTAAAATTGGCACACATGGTACAACACCCTATTGCACTGGCTGTTCTTTCTGGGTGTTGTACCTTTCCACAATGATGTGGAAAACTAAGCCAAATATCTGGTTGTATATTAATGCCTACACTTGATTCGACTAATAATTTTAAATATAATCAATTTAAACGTTTTAGATTTGTTTTAGAGAAAAGTCCTAATTTGGTCGGCTTATACAGTATATAAATTTGGTTATTTATCATGGTTATGTTAGACTTTAGTTTTATAACTCGTAAAAAATTATTTGATTTTAATTTTTATTGTGGTTATGTTCGATTTTAGTTCTCTAATTTATAAAATTATTTGATTTTGACTTTATGTTTGAGAGCGCACACGCATTTTTTCAACTTAGAAATTTACGTGCCTTTCATTTATGTTTATATTATTTTTTTAATTATATTTCTTTTAAAGAAATTGATAGGTTTTCTAGCGAGCTTCCACAATTGTTTGATAGAATCAAAGAATATTTTCATTTGTGCAGCCATGGACTCGTATCTCGTACCCGTACATAACTGGCAAATCAACGAACAAACCCATCCAACTTTAATCCTCTAACAGAGAGTAAAGTTGACACTCCTTTTTCTGATGCACACACTCTTCGATAAAAGACCAAAATCGAACAGTTTTTGAAGTTAGAGGACTAAAAGTTAGAGGACTAAAATTGGAAATAGCCATAATAGAAGGACTAAAATCGAACATGGCCACAATAAATGATCAAAATCGAATAATTTTACAAATCTTATATATATAAAAGTGAATCTTTCAATTTCAAATCAATTTCAATTTTAATTCAATTGAACTCAATTAGAATTTCACTAAATTGACGGGCAAATGTTTTATTCATTTATTTTCAATGGATCCACATCGACATTAAAAACTCAATTTCAATCTAATTGCATTTCGATCTAATTAATTTTTCCAAAAATATTTACATTAAATTTCTTTTAAACTCATTAATAAATGATTTCTTTTTAAATTATTCAAAAAATCTATTATTATCTATATAATAATCAAATATTCTAATTTTAACTCGATTTGATTTTTATTAAATTTATAGATGCACAACTACATCTAAAAAATAATTCAATTAGAATCAATCTCAATCCAAAATCATATTATTTTTTAAAAAACCAATTCAAACTCAATTCAATTTATATTCATTACTAATTAATACTATATTTATTTAATAATCTATTGAATTTATCTATTATTTTATTTATCTAAAAATCGATGTTCAGTTTCTCAATATCTAAAAGCAAGGGCATTACCCTTATTTCAAAAATTGTATTTATATATTTTATATGATTTTTTCATTTCTTTTGATATATTTATATTTAATTAGTTAAAAAGGAGAGTTTCATTAGTAATAAAAAAAAATTTAGAAAATAAAAAATGAAATGAGTTATGCACTTAAAATGATATATTTTTCACTTTTTCAATTGTCAAAATAATTTTTAATATACAAATAAACCAAATAAAGAAAGAATTTCAACTATTTAAAAAAAATTCCATAATGGGCATATATTTAACTAAATTTGAATTATTAATCATTCAAATATTTAATTAGCCTAATCCACAAGTAATTATAATTATTATCCATATATAGGTCTAATTTAAAATAATATTATCAGAAATAACATAAATGTATTCAAAACAAACTTTAAGTACCACAAATCATGTTAAACTACTCATCTACAAGAATTAATTAATTTTGTCCATATAATAAAAAATTAATTATTACTAATTCAATTAATTAATTCAATTGCTTATTAAATAATATTATATATGTGATTCAATTGAGAATTTCTTAGCAATTTTTCAACTTTAGGAAAAATCTCAATTCATGCCGTTTCAATACAATTAAATAGATAATTCTATATTAATTAATTTTTACATTATTTTTATACATATTATAAAATATTATATATTATATATTATTATATATAGGACATATTACAATTGATAGTTGATTAGGCTAATATAATTAAATTAAATATTGGATTAAATTACTTCAAAAGAAATCTTATCAATACTACCCTCAAAATACCTCAATATATTTAAAATAACCAATTAAATAAATTTAAAATAATATTAATAACTAAGATTTTTCATAATTTTTTCTAAATTTGTCTCTCATAAATCACGTTAATATAGTGTGGTTTTAGTGCAAATGAATTTCAATTAGGATGCTTTCAAAAAGAAAACAATTAATGAAGATCAAGTCAATTAAATTGATTTCCTCCAATTTTTCGCCTTCCATAAAATACCAATACTTCTTATCATTGAAATATACATTTTTTTAACAACTTTTATGTTATATTCATATTTAAACTTACATGGATAGATTTCAATTTAATTGGATTCAACTGCAATTTTAATCATTTTTTAACCGCATATAGATATAAACAGTCCAATTTAAATTCATTGCATATCAACTGTACTATTTTTTAAAATAACATAAATGAATTTAAATCAAGATTTCATAAGTGCAACAAATCACGCAATACAATTTTAATTTAATCTTTTTTTTTTTTTAAAAAAATTTCCAATCCAATTTCTACTCAAATTCAATTTAAATTGTAATTTTAGTCTTTTTTATTTACATAGATTTAATTAACCTAATTTAATTTCAAATCATACATTGCATCTCAACTTTAAACTAATATCTTTTAAAATAATATAAGTGAATTTAAAATCGAAACTTTATAAGTACAGCAAATCATGTTAACTAATTAAAATTCTCACAATTTATTCCAAAGTTATCCCTTTTTCATTTAACAAATGTTTTCTATTATTTTATAGAGATATTCAATCATTGATTTCAATCCATTTGCAACTCAATACAATTTTACATAAAACCGACATTTTTGCCCTTATAATTTTCAATACATTTTAATGATATTATTTTTCCTTCTTTATATTTTGATATCTTTTTCGATCTTAATTATTTGCTCATGTTTTTTCTTTTTTATTTACTGCAAACCCTATGTAAAATCGCAAAATCAAGTCAAGATTCTCCTCTCCCTCCACCCATCTCCTTCATCTTCTACGTAAAATTGCAGATGATCCAATTAAATAAATTAACGGCTATTAGAGATTATCTTTTGGTTGATGCATTATTCTCTATAAGTCTACTATAATGGCTACATTTTACGATCTTGGTTTTAGAATTCAAGTTTATTTGAACAAGAGAGATGATCCATTGTTTGTTGCACACGGGATTTACATGACTTGGAGTAACCGAGGAGCTATATATCGAGAGGTATGCTGGAGTTGTTTTAACTAAGTTATTTCATAATGGAACTCCTCCATTCACTAGACATGATATGGTTTCTTTCGGGAAATTGAGCAGCCTTGATAAAATTTAGTGTACCTGCATTTTCATGTTTATTTGTAAATATAAACAACATGATCGAAATTTCATTTTGCTAAAAAGTTTCCTTTTATTTTCATATCGTTATTCAGTTGGATAAACTAATGGAGTATGTTATAGAAAAACTTAAAAGAATCATGTAACTTTGGTGCTTCTTGCTTAGCTAACTTGATTGACAATACTTAAAATTGTACGATCAACTTAATTCTTCTAACATTGGCAGGAGTTATGTTATAGGCTATGTTATCAAAATCGGCCTGGCCCGGCCGGTTGAACTGTTTCAATCGCAACCCGATGAAAAATCCAAACCAAGCCAATCAAAAACCTATTTTTTCAATTGACCCGGTATCCGGCCGGTTGAAGCGGTAACCGGGACTGTTTGACTCGTTTCAGACCTGGTCATAATAAAAAAAATTAATAAAATATTAGTTTTTGAGATAAAATTATCTTAATATTAGTTTTCTATGTTGTTAAATTATTTTTTATGTTTATTAGCATTGTTAAAATACTATTTTTATGTAACTTATGTATTTGTATCATTATGATATCATACCGGGTTGATTCACCGATTCGGCCGGTTCAACCAGTTGAACCACTAAAATTTACTTTTCCGGGTCGATGACCGGGCTGGTTATGATAACATAAGTTCTAGATGAAGATGTTTTGGACAAGAATGAAGGTCATTGAACTGTTTTTGTTTTGTTGCAATAAGTTAGTTGAATCTTTGCATGTGGTTTTGGACCAAAGACATTCGCCTTAACTGTAGTCCTCTTTGAGACTTCAGTAAATGTGTCCGATTATTTAAACTATAGTTGAAAATTCGAGTAATTTATCAAAAAACTGTAATCAAATTGATAGCCCTAACTTTTCATGTGTAATTTGTTTTTCTTTCCTATATGATTGTGAATGAGAATTTGATAAAATACTAATTTTTTAAACTCTTGTTGTTCTTGACCTATTCACTCATATACTTAACTCATTTTTTAAAATTTTGTTGTTCTTGACCTATTTACTCATACCTAATTTTTAGTCAATATTCTTTTAGTTAATCTTGGTACAAGTTTTTTATGAAATATGAAGAATCGACTTCCAAGAATTTGGTATACATTTACAGCAAAGATCATCCAAACTTGATGGTCAACATGTATGTATGACACCTCATATGTTCTGTATTGCAAGTCTAATTTTAAAAATAATAATATGCCCAAAATAAGAATTAGCTACAAGGCTTTCAACAATACAAGAGATGGTATTTAGAACCTGCAAAATGAGCACACAAAATGAAAAACAATTGTTTTCTTAGAGGTGCATGATGAACACATGAAAGAGTTTGAGAAACGAGCGAGCCACATTCTTATGTCTTCGGTTTGACCACATTTTCAAAGATGCCTTGAAGGTAATATAAATTTTCGATTATGTATGTTCGCGTTCTTCATCTCTTTGGCTTTTAGATCCTTGAAATTTGGTGTGCTACTAGGTTCTCTCTTGTCATCTTTTACACGTCAATGTGTCATATTTTGATTCCACACGTCAATTTAGTTTAATAGCCTAAGTGAATGAAATAAACCTGGTGATATAGAGATGCCAAACTTGTTCATGATTTCTTTCTTGACCTGAATCATTATCACATTAGCATATTAGAACATAAAATGCAGCAAAAATCCATGGATCTCCCAGTCAAAATTTCATGATTTCTGTACGATCATAGAGAAAATTTGAGGGTAATGACCTGCCAACGATTCTCGGAAAACTCTGATACTTCGCGGACTTTGTTTCCTAGCTTCGACTTAGAGATAGCCGGGAACATATTCTGCAGAGGCTCCACGATCTTTGCAATGCCGTACGGACATGAATTGATGACGGAGATCTGCAAAATTGAAGCCAATGTTAAGTCTGATAAATGGATATCTACAAGTTTAGAAGATTTAAAATGTTTCAATCAATACATCTTCAAGCATATGCAATTAGGGAAAGTGAAAAGAAGATAAGAGCCGAAAATCGAAAAACTTACAATCTGAGGCATGTGTGAATCAGATATAGCAGTTGAAGGAGTTGGTGGGTTTGATTTGTTTGGCTGAACTTCTAAATCCTCATCTACTTTGTCATTATGAAGTGAGATTTTTGCTTCTGGGAAATCGGGCGAAGGACGGATTCAAAGAGATTGCAAGCTCATCTGGTGGTGACAGTCTAGTTTTTTCATGCATAAGATTCAATACAATCTAGGGCTGATTCTTTTTAAGCGCGCCTTCTGTTAAATTGTTCAAATGCTTCTGCTGTCGGAGAAGGGTACGGAATTCTTCACTCTGTGCTTGCTCTTCATCTTTTGCTACCTAGATTAGTTCATCAGATTCCATATCATCATCATGTACTCCCTGCAGTCCATTATGAATTGCAAAGCCTAAGCATGCAAACTTTATCACTTCTTGATAATATCCGTAGAATTAAGTAAAATTAGTAGCTTTGAAGTTATAGGCTAACCTCATTTTCGGATAGATATCCATCAGGAACGAAAAATCCATCTCCACTTTCATCTTCATCGTCAGCCATTTGTTGTTCCTCCGTACTTCCATCATCCTCATCCTTCTCACAATCGGAGAGGCTTTCACCGGGCTCTTCCTGCTCAGTTGAATCTCGTTAGAAATCTTAGTGAGAAATACTTGAACTGTAATAGTTAGCAAATAGCAAATAGCACCTCTTCCCACTCCTCATCGCTGTCGATCTCATAGCCGATATCTTTATCCTTTGCCAAAGGGTGACGTGCTCCAAATAGAAGCTTATAGTCATAGGAACAATATATCTACATGTTCTTGAAACTAAAAGTTTGATTTAAAAAAAAAAAAAAAAAAAAACCTTTTTTGGGGCCAAACGCCATAAAATGGAGGTCTGTGGCTCTCGTCGAACTGGAGTAGCTGCATTCTTCGTATTATCGGAGACTGTCTTGCATCTATATTGTGCTCGATTGATCTATCCATGTTCTTCTTTTCGACTTGATCCTCGTCATAAGCGATTTCACTATCAATAGTAAGCTTAAGTTCATTGACCAGCTCGGTTTTAGGCTTCTGCCGTACGCCCCAATGTGTTCTCTTTGAACGAATCGAATGTCCAATGCGACGCTATGAGTTCAAATGAGATCTTAAACGACACACGCACGTACTATCAGACTTTGATTTAGTAAATACTCCCTCCATCCCGTTAAAAGCAGCTCACTTTTTTAATTGAGACGTCTCACTTCACTAAAAGTGGTTCAATCCAAATGTAGTAAATTTTAATATTCTCTCTCATGTTTCATATCTTTTCTCTCTTACTTTATCATTTACTTTCTCATTATCTTAATCATCTTTTCTCTCCTACTTTATCATCTATTCTCTTAATTACCTTGCCGAAAAGAAATGAACCGCTAATAGCAGAACGGATGGAGTAATAGATTGAAATGATGCATAGAGGAAGGTAAAGAATACTGACTTCCAAATAGCTTCTGCCTCAATTCCAGCATTTTTATCCAAAACCGAGTCCATATGTGCGGTTACTGTCTCGGATTCTCGTTCAACTGCGTTAGAAGATGGTGCACATGTGGTTGCTTTCTTTGCAGAATCCTCATTTTGAGGAGGATCAGATTTCTTTCTTTTGAGGAACTGCTCCATCAATGAAGCTTGTTTCTGGAGAGCGAGTCGCTTCTTTAACTCGGCTTCTTCCTTCGCCTTGAGTTTCTGATCTTTCTCTGCCTCCTCTTGCTTCCTTCTCAGCTGTTTCTGCATTTCCTGTTCTTCTCTCTCACGTCGCCTTCCCTCCTAAACTGAATGTTTCTGCTCTTTCTACTGCAATACCATATATACAAAAATTAAGATACCAACAATTGAATGCAAACAGCAAAAAATCTGCAAAGATTCATCATACACTCTGCAACATTTCCTTTCTCCGTTTCTTGCTTGTTTTTCTCCATTTGCTTGATGAGCATTTCTCCTTCTTTCTTGGCTTCCTTCTCGGCTCTTCATCACCAAAGTTAAAATAAATCCATCGACGTCAAAGAATTACACTTAAACAAAACAGCAGAGTTACATACAATTCAGCAGCATTTTTTTGAGACATGTTCTCCATTAACAACCGGATATCTGCCTCGTTTAGAATTCTACCGAGCTTCTCCGAAGCTTTTGACAAATCTTGCAGGTAGTTCGGATGGTCCTCCGGCTTTTAAAGAATATTAATAAGTTTGCTGACATAGAAACAAATTGTAATCAGGCATCTTAAATCTAACACTAGTCAAGCATTTAAAATTTTAATCACATCTGTGATCTGACCATTCAAAAGTTATTGAACTGGAAACAACAAAATACATATACATAAACATTGACACTTACCTAAAATGGGTGTAATTCTCTCCTGAATTTTTCTCCGGCAAGTGCGGCGAACTTTCACTGATACACGGTCTAATTTTGGTATCAATTTCGAGTCTCTTGTCTGCAGTAGTTCAAAAATGCAAATAAGTACAAACCATTCATATCCAAAGCCTAGAAGAAACATAACACAATAAGATATAAGAACATGCATTTTAACAACTAACAAAGTACTAATTGGCATAGTAAAAGTTGTGCTATTACCATGAGAAAGCCGGGTTGCTTTGACATTCTGTGTATAAACTAATAAGCATCTAAAAATTGTGGAAATTTTGATTGATCCCAGAAAATCAAGGGAACTCCTCAGTGGTATTTAAGCTTAGAACTTCCAAAAATACAAGCATCAAATCCAACTACGTTTCACCATTCAATACTCTAAATGATAATTTGTAACACCCCAAATTTTTTCCATAAAATAATAATAATAATCATAAATAATAATTAAATAAATAAATAAAAACATTTGCATCTCATGCATGATATCTTGTGGGTAAGTTCTATAAATCGCGCTTTAGAAATTAAAATAATGATCATTAATTAATTAATTAAATTTTCTTTTTGATATTGTTATGCATTAATTTCAGATCTATTAATTATTCACGCATTGAATTATTTGCCAGGTTTTATGAAATTTACAAATATAGTATGTATATCTTTTCATGATTTGAAATCTTTGAGTATTGAGGTGGCAAATTAATTAGGAAACATATCAATGTGAAGATAATATTTCAGTTTAATTTTTTTTTCTTTAGCCACGATTTAAGGATTTAAATTTTTTAAAATCTCCAATATGTTTTGAACGGCTTTAGATATTATTTAATTTTGTGAACCATCTTTCGGATAATGTTTATCTTTTACCTAAAAAAAATCGTATCTTTTGGGGATTATGAAATATTATTTATAACATCCTAATTTCATTATTTTTTTTCGGCACCTCAAAAGTAACTCACTCAAATTAATTTATATTCACGTGGTTCTCCAGCCTCTTAATTCTAGGAATTAACAAGGTATGTTCTAAATTTAAGATTTCGTCATGTATTAGGTTAGGATTTTTGATAGATAGTATGAAATCTAGAGTATTTAGGAACTAAAAATTTGTTGTGAATGCTTGTAACCGTGTGTTTTGGAAACGTGAATACATTAGAGCTCTAATATGGCAAATCTGAATTTAAGTTATTATTGTGTAAATCAGTATGTTCTTAACTCCGCTTAAATATTCATGTTCAAAGGCGCCAATTATGGGAATTTATGTTTAAGCGAAATAATTTCTATATTACTGATCAATGTTTTTTTACGTTTTCATTTTCTAAATTTAGCAATTTAACTATGGACGTGATATGGCAAAGTATAACATTAATTTGTGTTAAATCATATGCTAATTTGGTAGTTTGTTTCATTTTTTTTTCTTTTCTTCCTGCCGTGAGAATTAGGGAGCAATAGTTTAAAAAGGGAGTAATTAATTGACGGGTTTAAGCTTGTCTTATCAGTAGGGCTTGATATTGCGGATTAATTATATCATGTACTAAATCTAGTAAATAATAGGAAGAATGTGAAAGAACTTTTTATTAGATCATTTTTTTTAAGTGTTCATAGTCTGACTTGCTTAAATAATCGTTACAGGAAGCAACAAATTAAGGGTCATAGTATTTTAAATAGTTGAAGATCCCATTTTCTTTACATGTATAAATAGGATAGTAATAATTTATCTCTTAGCAATTTAATAAGTATATTAACAACTTGTTTATTTAGGAAAAGTAACGAGAACTGTGTACATACTTTGCCACATGTGTCTATGATTGGATATGGTTATTTTTGTTGTTGTCTGCTGATGATTTTTTTTATACAATTTCTATTTATATTCTGTCATGTTTTCGCCATTAGAAGAGAATCGGGAAATAAATATAATATCAGGTCACAAGTGTATTTTATGGTTGGCGTAAGTAAAGTTAAGCTTGACGTGTGCATTGCACTTTAATTACGTAAATTATTAAGAATACATATTTATTATTTAGGATTGGCGTGCAATGCTTAATCACTTGATATACATCTTTCATCCACTCAAAAAGGTTAAGGTGGGGTTTTACTTTTATCCTTATTATACACTATATTGTTTTTCTCATGCGTTATTCAGTACAGGTAGAGCCTTCGGTCAATTCACAGCAGTAAAACCTTCGGGTTAGCCTTCGGGCAATTCACAGTAGTAAAACCTTCGGGTTAAGCCTCCGGGCTTGCATGTCTAATTTCTCATGTTAAATCCTTTATAGTTTATAGTTTGGATAATGTTGACCCCACTGAGTAGTCGTACTCACCCCTATATATTTTCACCTTTTCAGATCATGGTCCGGCAGGTGCTTGAAGTGGCGGATGGTGATGGTCACACATGAAAGAATCTAAATCACTTTTTACCGCATTAATTTAGTTTTTCTCATGAACTATGTATTTATTACTGTTTAATTTCGTAAACTAGATGATGCACATGTTTTTGATTTAAGACTTCCGCTTTTATGAAATGCATTTAAAACTTTATTATTTTTATAAATCTATTATTTTTGAAAATTAAATTGAGAAAATTAAATGTTATGCACGAGGTGACGTCCCCTTAAAAGTTATGAAAATTTGGGGCGTTACATATTGGTATCAGAGCAGGTCTACTTTCCTGTAGATTCGTTTCATGTTATGCAGGAAATTGACCATCATCACTGCCACAGCATCATGCCGGCGAGGTAAGAAAGATTTTCTAAGTTAATTTTGAAGCATAGTATTAAAAGCATATTTTTTCTAGCATGACATGAGCATGATTATTATACAAGTAAATTATGTAAAATATTTAAAGTCCTCGAAATTGTTGCCTTAAGATAAGAACCTAGATGCCTTACATAGTTGAACTTGAAATGAACAATAGGAAGATGCCTCCGAGAAGACAACCCAATAACAATGGTAGTGGAGGGACATAAAATAACCATTTAGAGAACCTTAGCAATGCACAGCTGCTGGAGGCGATGAGGGGAATGTTTCCACAACGTCAAGGAGGAGATCCAATTGTGAATGATTTTAGGACGATGTCACTCAGTCTTCAACTACGTTTTAGTTCTATTATATGAATCATTGCATCCAATTATAGTTAGTAAACTTGACTACCTCAGGAAACATTTTAGTACCTTAACCAAATAGTCGTAGTTCTTTTTATTCCGGAGCATCAGATTCCTTCATATCGAAACGATTCTCCTTTGTTGCTGCTTCTCATTGTGTCACATCCAAGGATAATGAGTGTGAATTTACTGACTTCGTCGCGGTTGCGGATTTTCTTGACCCGAGTAAAGGCTTCATTGTTGAAGATCGCTGCTTTGTTGAGGCAGAAATCTCAGTAAAAGATGTGAGTTTTACTCCTTAGCAGAAGAAGCTTAAATGATCATATGTTGCGTTTTGAAATTTCTTAATTTTACCATTCATTTGGCATCAGTAGTACATCCAGCATCCTATTCCCAATTGATTGCAGTAATTTCAAAAATTGCTCTTGAGGACACACATCTATATCAACTTTGATTTGGATATTTGATATCATTGTAGTTTGTTTCATGGGGATTCTGTTACAAAACTGGAATACAAACTGACAAGGAAGAAGATTGAAATGTGGAATCTGCATGAAGATTGGAGTGTTGAAGTCTGGTAGCTTTGTTTCTTTACTCGATACAATAAGAGAATAGGCACGATCAACTGAGGGCAGAGGATCTTGAACAAGGATTTGACTCCGCACTGTTTCGTAGCTGTCATTGAGGCCAAGTAGAAACTGAAATAGTTTCTCACTCTGGGTAAGAGAAGTAACTTTAGCAGTAACACCACAAGTGCACTTTCCACATATGCAGGTAGGGTGAGGTAGGAGAAGCTCAAGCTCATCCCACAGAACATTGAGCTCAGTATAGTAAGCAAGAACAGGTAGATTTCCTTGATTAAAAGCATTTAGTTCCTTCTTCAGTTTTAACAGTTTGGATCCATTACTTTGATCGTATCTTTGCTTAAGAATTTGCCATAGATGATAGGAGGATTCAGCATAGACCACAGAGTCACTTATATGTTGCGCCATACAGTTTGTAATCCAAGTAGCAATGAGGTAATCGGCTTGAACCCATTCGTGATAATTGTCCGAATCTTCAGAGATAGGTTGAGGGATTTTACCATCTATAAAGGCGAGTTTATTTCGAGCTGCAAGGGCTCGACGGATGGCTCTACTCCATGCGTAATAGTTGGATCCATTGAATAAGGCTCCAACAAGCTTTATGCCAGCATGATCATGAGGGGATATGGCATACACATCCTTGATCCGGCTGTTCTGGTGTTGCTGAGTATGAGATCCAGCTGAGGTGGTGTTAGAGGCATCTCCTCCAGTGTTGGATCCAGTTTCGGGAGAGGCA
The DNA here is from genome assembly GCA_028984105.1 of Lavandula angustifolia. Lineage (NCBI taxonomy): Eukaryota > Viridiplantae > Streptophyta > Magnoliopsida > Lamiales > Lamiaceae > Lavandula > Lavandula angustifolia. Next base: position 14,904,261 of record CM054804.1, on the reverse strand, counting down.
GCTACAACGGCTGCCCAGGCGGGGTGCGGAGGTCGAACCATGTCAGAAGAACAGAGAGCAAGAGATGAAGGGATTTGGAGGATTTCACTCTGATACCATGTTCGAAAAAAAAACAAAGAGAGATTCAGATCTAGATCTGAAGAGAGAACACGGAAAAGAACAAAGATAATTTTATTATGGCTGCTGATCCAACAGTGCAGCAAACAAGCTATTTAAAGGGGAGGAGCTAAAACCCTAACCAACATAACTAACGAAAAGTTTAAAACAAGGAAAGAAACGTAAAACATGGAAATGCGACACTATAAGTAAAACCGTTGATCCTAACATAACAAGAACCAATGGCTACAGAAATAAACCGAGTAAAGAAACAAAGCTACCAGACTTCAACACTCCAATCTTCATGCAGATTCCACATTTCAATCTTCTTCCTTGTCAGTTTGTATTCCAGTTTTGTAACACCGGTCTCTTCTGGAAATTGCTCGTGCACTCATGTTTCAAGCTAAAACCCCTGGTAAACTATGGTCTTATTCCATTCTGTGTGCTACATGGATTTTAAATAGATTACCTAGTAAAGTCTTGAACTGGCAAACACCATTTGAAAACCTCTGCAAGAAACTTCCTGATCTCACACTTTTACAGCCATTTGGTAGTATGGTGTACGCTGCTAATCTCTTTCCTCATAAGCAAAAAATTGATGCTCGCGGCTCAAAATGTGTTTATCTATGTCCTGCTTCTGAGCACAAAGGTTATACACTTCTAAACTTAGATACTGAAACTGTCTTTACCTCCAGAGATGTAAAGTTCTTCCCAAACATCTTCCCTTTCCATTCCCCAGAATCTGTTCCACCTACTCCCACTGATATACTTCCCACTCCTATCATATACCCTGACTCTGATCCCACTCCTATTTCTCCTGATATACCTCCTCCTATTCCCTCTCTCACTGATTCTTCTTCACCATCATCTACTACATCATTCAGTCCTTCTGATGAATCTCACACTCTCTCATCTCCAGATTCTCTCACTCCTTCTAACCCTCAATCATCTCCTAGTACTTCCCCTACTCCTGCCCAACTCCCTTTTGAACCTCGACCACGCAGAGACATCAAACCCCCCCACGTGGCTTCAAGATTATGTAAGCCATTCTACTGTCTCCACTCCTCCCTCTGTACCAAACACCTATCTTACTCCACCTACTTTTCCATACATACATTCTGCCTCTCTAACCAATTCCTATTCTCAGTTTTTGGCCCATATACACACGGTGTCTGAACCACATTCTTTTTCAGAAGCTATCAAACAACCTGGATGGGCTCATGCCATGCAAGAGGAACTTGCTGCTCTTGAAGCCAATGGTACATGGAAACTCTGTACTCTCCCTCCAGGAAAACACACCATCGGTTGCAAGTGGATCTACAGGACCAAAGTTCATGCTGATGGCACTATCAACAAACTCAAGGCAAGACTTGTTGCAAAAGGGTACAAACAAGAAGAGAGTATAGACTACACAGAGGTCTTCTCTCCCGTTGCCAAACCAGTCTCTATAAGACTCTTCATTGCTCTATCAGCTCAGTACGGTTGGTATCTCCATCAAGCTGATATCAACAATGCATTCTTACATAGCACTTTAACTGATGAGATCTATATGGATGTTCCTAAAGGCTACGGCCATGTTCAACCAGGACAAGTGTGCCGGCTTGTTAAAAGTCTCTATGGATTAAAGCAAGCCCCAAGAGAGTGGAATCTGGAGTTAAGTAAGTCTCTCACCTCTTATGGCTTCATACAATCACCACATGATCATTACCTCTACACCAAAGGCCATAATGAAGACTTTATTGCTCTCCTCTTTTATGTTGATGATATCCTTCTAGCAGGTCCTAATCTTTCAGCTATTACTGCCCTAAAGTCCTACCTTCATACCAAGTTCACTATCAAAGACCTTGGTGAGGCCAAATACTTCCTTGGAATGGAACTTGCCCGTGGTCTCTCAGGTATCTATCTTAATAAGAGGAAATATATCCATGATATACTTGACTCAGCAGGTCTATTGGGATGTAGATCTGCATCCACTCCTCTCCCCGTGGGAATCAATCTTAACTGCCCCCTATCCCCCACCCTTGAGCAGCCAGATCAATACAGAAGGTTGCTAGGCAAACTGTTATACATTAATCTTACTAGGCCTGACATATCTCATGCTACTCAGCAACTGAGTCAATTCCTCTCCTCACCTCGTGAAATTCACTGGGAAGGGGCTTTACATGTTCTAAAATACCTTAAAGGATGTCCCTCCCTCGGTCTGTTTTATCCAGCTGCATGCAGTTCTTTTCAACTTCAAGCCTACTCAGATGCCGACTGGGGCACATGCTCTGCCACTCGTAGATCTCTCACTGGTTTCTATATCCTCCTTGGCAATTCGCCCATTTCTTGGCGATGCAAAAAACATAATACAGTCTCCGTCTCCACAGCTGAAGCAGAGTATCGTGCTCTTGGCATGACAGTAAGAGAGCTTCTATGGATCTCCTACCTCCTCAAGGTTTTTCAGATTGCTATTCCCTATCCTATCTCTCTATTATGTGATAATCGGGCGGCTATACACATCACTCGAAATCAGGTCTTCCACGAACGGACTAAACACCTCGACATGGACTGCCATGTAGTGCGTGATCAGTTCAAACTAGGCTTTGTCAATCCCACTGCCGTTTCCTCTACTCTGCAACTTGCAGACATTCTCACCAAAGTTCTCCTAGGCCCCCGGTTTCATTTTCTCCTATCCAAGCTCGGCCTGGCTGATCTGCACCAAGTCCGGCTTGCGGGGGGCTGTTACAAAACTGGAATACAAACTGACAAGGAAGAAGATTGAAATGTGGAATCTGCATGAAGATTGGAGTGTTGAAGTCTGGTAGCTTTGTTTCTTTACTCGGTTTATTTCTGTAGCCGTTGGTTCTTGTTATGTTAGGATCAACGGTTTTACTTATAGTGTCGCATTTCCATGTTTTACGTTTCTTTCCTTGTTTTAAACTTTTCGTTAGTTATGTTGGTTAGGGTTTTAGCTCCTCCCCTTTAAATAGCTTGTTTGTTGCACTGTTGGATCAGCAGCCATAATAAAATTATCTTTGTTCTTTTCCGTGTTCTCTCTTCAGATCTAGATCTGAATCTCTCTTTGTTTTTTTTTTCGAACAGATTCAAGAATCCAAATTGTTGGGGTGGGGGGGATGTTGCTTGGATTTGTGTAGTTATAGTTGTAGTGTTAGTAACGGTGCAGAAATAATGGTCGATTATGGGTTATGTTTGTGAGTGCGTTTATATACTATACTTTTTTTAGATTTTATGGATGTTAGTGCATTGAGTCCAATGTTAGTTCTAAATTAAATGTTGAGGTAGAAATAGAACACTAAGCTTTAAAGTAAACTTCAAATTTTGCATTCTCTAAAAATGGTATATGACTATATATTAATTAATTTTTAGTGTACAAATCACGAAATTAAAAAAATTAATACGTTAAAATCTCATTTTTGAATTCTCTCTCACTTTTCAACATTTTTTTGCATAAAAGCGATAACAGTTTTGGGTAATATCCGTAGTTTTAGTCGTGCATTATTTTAATTTTTTGGATTTTTATTTTGCAAATTGGTCTAAATATTCCTCAAATTTGAGATTTTTGGCCAAATTGATTCCCAATTCTAATTTATTGGCCAAATTAGTTCATGAAATAATAATTTTGTTCAAATTAATCATTCTGTTACTTTTTCTGTAAGTCAACACAATTTAAAAAAAATATTAAAATATTAAGGAATTTTCGAAATAAACTCTTAAAGGACCAATTCGGCCAAAATATTTTCAACCATAAAATTCTATTGAGGATCAATTAGTTAATTTTTTTACCGAAAATTTTATTGGGGACCAATCGGCAAATATTTTCGGGTAATTTTTTTTTTGACCGAATTGGTAATCTGAAATTTTATTTTTGAAAGTATCATCTTAATATTTTAATATATTTTTTAAAATCGTGCTGACTTATCGTTGATTAACGAAAAAAAATTAACGGAAAAAAGAATTAGGCCAAAATTTAAATTTTAGAAATCAATTTAGTCAAAAAATTTGAATTGATGAGCAATTTAGAAAAAATCAAATATTTAAGTATCATTTAAGCCAATTTGTTTTTTTGTTAGTCATGCATTATTGCGATGATTCGGATTAGCCTAAAATTGGTAGTTATTAATTGCATGGCTTTTTTGTAAAAAAAAAAGAAAAAGATTTCAATGAAGTTCGCCAGTTAGCATACTAGGCAAGTCTAGTTGTGAATAATTTGTTAATTAACGAGAAACAAAGTGGGCTTAAATCTGTTGGGCCGAACAGAACAGAATTAACAAATACACACATAATAGACTAGAATATGATATAGAGAGGATTCTGCCTTGCACTCTTTCTCTTGCAACTTTTGCTTATTCGAATTCAATAATCTAAGACTCCAAATTGCGAATTGTTGTTTGGAATTGTGTCAATTGGTGTTGCTAATGGTCGGGAGAGAATGGCCGACTACGGTTTATATTTGTGAGTAAGCATACATATGAGAGAGACGTACTTAGAGCTTTTTTTAGATTCTATGGGTGGTAGTGCATGACAGTTGTCAATTAATAAAATGACTCGTCTTACTAATACCCATTCCTTTCACGAACTCACACTTGTTACACATTTCTCATTGAAGTGAGCAATTGTAGCGATGTATTCCATATGATATTCAACTTATAATTTTGTAAAAATTAACCTTTGAAGAGGCGTTTTGAGTGTCTGAAGCAAAGTAGAGCTGAAATGTTTGAAACTGTTGGGCCAGAACACAAATTGAGCCCAATATTGGTCTTAAAATACAGATATAGAGGTAGAATATGTATAACTCGATATAAAAAATCAAATTTTGCACTATTTAAAAATGGTCTAATAAGACATTAACTTATTTTGTGATTAAATATCCTTAAATAAATAAATCAACTACTTATATATATATAAATAGTTTTTTTTAGTAACTGAATCGATCCGAACAAATCCTCCACACCACCTACTGAATCTTCCACCCATTATAAAAAAGTAAAGTCAAATATTCAATGTCAACTTTTAATCTTCTGCCCTTTGTTTTTATTCCTTTTCTGTAATGATGAGGGCTCACACATAGTGTTTTTGATGGACTTTGAAGTCATGATTTTTTGGTCATAGACTATTCATATTAATCGTTATGTCATTTTAATGGACCTTCTACCCATTCCACAATTATTATTCCATTTTTCTTATTTCTTATAATATAAAATTATTACAAACACTTTAGAACCTCAACTTTACACGCAATTTACAAATTTCATAAAAAATCACACCCAAAAGAAATGGAACGGGAATTGTGAGATTGAAGGAGAGAGTATTTGTTAATGAATTTCTTAATTGAAATTGAGAGTTGACTTTGTTGAACATCTCGTTAAAAATTAATATTAATATAATGGATTAACATCAAACAGAAATTATTGAAACAAAGACTTGCTGCAGAAGTCACTCAGTTGTTCGCATGTATTCCTTTGGGAAACCTTAATTAGACGCTTTGTTCTACGAATCAAACTTCGTTTAGGTTCAAACTGTTGATAGATTTCAAGTTATGGAATCTGATCGTTGTTTCAAATTTTTGATAGAATTTTCCATGGAAACAAGAGAGGGCTCCGCCTGCACATTTACTGTTCATGGTTCATTTTTTTCCAAACTCTCTCTCGAACCGTGAAATTCAGAAACACGAATCAAGGGCGTTTGCGTTGGGAACTACATACGAATGGTATACTTATAAACTTGTTCCAAAGTATTTTTTACTCCCGCCGTTCTTTTAAATTTAACTACATATCATTTCAATTGTCCACTAGAGTTAGTTCCTAAAATTAAAAAAAATCGTTAGTTGTGTGTAGAGTAGTATGGTCATGATTAGATTATATTAGAGACATAGAAATGAATGTTTGAAGTGGGATAGTCGAGAAAGGAAACTCGACAATTGAAGTCGACGAAGAGAAAGTATTTCTTTGGGGAAAATGTCATGTTTGGCCTGTTATCTTGGCTGCCGACTCACTTTTGGCCCGTTTAATCGAGTCCAATTTTAGTTCGTTAATTTAATAATTGTTCGTTTTTAGTCTGTTTTACGAAATTGGCCAAATTTGTCCAATTTTGATCCGTTGGGTTAATAAAAAAATCTAAAATTGACATTTTTAATATTAGAATATATTTGTAATATTAATTTTCGTCTGACATATTATAAATGTCCAATTTTAATCTATTATGTTTAAATAAATTAAAAAATGATTTTGATCATTTTTCTAAATACCTATTATTTTTAGAATTTTCTTAATTATCTGGGTTTATCTTCGGGCCGAATTCTCTATTTTGCTTATGTTGTTTGTCGAACAATTTAAGAAAATACAACCCGAATAATTAAGAAAATTCTAAACATAATAAAGATTAAGAAAAATAATCTAACCTCATTTTTGGATTTTTTTAAAACATAATGAGTTAAAAGTAGATATTTACATACATCGAACAAAATTTAATATCACAAATACATTCCAATATTAAAAAATGTAGTAATTTTTATTTTATTAACCTTGCAGACTAAAATTGGACAAATTTGACCAATTTTTTAAAACGGATTAAAAATAGAAAATTTGCCAAATTAACGTACTAAAATTAAACTTAATTAAAATAATGGGCCAAAGTGAATTGGGTGCCATAATAACGGCCCGAGAAATTGATTTTTTACCTATTTCTTTGTAACTTACTAAAATTATTTATATTTGGATAGGAGACTCATATACTATCCTAAAAATGAAGCGGGTCATATTTCTCTGTTTTAATCTGTGGGTGAGATTGATACTCTGCCTGTTGGATGGGAGGTGTATGCAAGCTGCAGCATCCTTCTACACAATCAAATCTCAGTCAACTACTTTTGTTTCCGAGGTATGATGAATTAGGGTTTTAATCACTTCTTCGTGTTGTCTAATGTTGTTGTATTTGAAACCTCACCAGGAAAAGAACAATGGTTTGATGCAAAGCATACAAATGGGGATTCTCAATCTGCAAGAGAATGTTGACTCAAAAGTCTAACGGCTACCTTGTTGATGATAATTGTGTGTTTGGAGCTGAAGTTTTAATTAATCAAATACCTGCCATTGAGTGTTTGCACTTGATGGATTGGAAGATTTCAAACTTCTCCAAATTGGTTGTGTGAAGAAATAAAGACGTGTGAAAGAAGTAAAGAGAAAGAGATAGATATATGAAAGAAATAAGAATGATGTTATATTCAAAAAGATGAAAATACCCATCAAATACATAGGAGAGAAATGATGGGTATTTTTATCTGTTAAGGATATATTTGTCCTTTTTCTTTTCTCTCAAACAACTTATTATTCATCTTTCTCTCCTATTTCTCCTCTATCCGCGACTCTCTTGAACAAAACAAAGGCTACATGTACATGTCCAATTAGAACAATTGTTGTTTCTTTATTTTCCCATCTTTTGCATCCTTTAGGAAATGCTACTTTGGGAGCCACCAAAAGTATCTCGGTCTATTTGGAGTGTGTCGACTCCAAATGAAAAAGCTAAGCAGAAGGAGTTTAAATGATCATTTGTTGCGTTTTGAAATTCTTCTGTAAGGCGCTTCGATGTGGGATGATGATGATGGAGTTTGAAGTAAGTGTTTGAAAAGTTGAATCCTTGACTAGCAAAGTTGTTTTCATTATAGCACATTGTGGTTTGTATCTGCGAGGGCAACAACACAGATTAAAAGCATTTTCTAGATTTTTTACGGGTATTAGTTCAATCTACTTTTTGAACTTTTTTTAATTTTAATCAAATGGCTAAAACCCCGACATCCAACTTTTGTACTCTCCCCATCCCATTAATATTGTTATGTAGGATTTCGACACGGAGTTTAATAAATTTGACTTTTGTGTGTAAATGATGTGGCTATAAATGACTTTTTGTGATTTGTAGTGTTGTTTTATTTTATTTTTTGAAAACAAAACAGTATTATTGGAATATCCCAATTAAGTATGTATGATAGTATTAATGGTAAAGAAACGACTCGTCTTGCTAATACTAATTCCTTTAACGCACTCAAACTTACTACACATTTCTCATTGAAATGAGCTTGAAGAGTCGTTTGGATGTTTGAAAGTAGAATTCAAAGGAAATTGCTGGGTTTAAAGCTGTTGGGCCCGATCACAATTTGGGCCTAATGTTAGTTTTTTAATAAATGTAGAGGTAAAAATAGAATACTGCACCTTACAAGTTAAAATTCAAATTTTGCATTCTACACTCTCCATCCCAATAGATTTAACAAGTTTTTCTTATTGGGACATCCCACTACAAGTGATACGATTCTTAAAATGGTAAAAATTATGTAGACTACATTTAATTATAAAAAAATCAAACAATTGCAAAACACCACTTTCTTGATTTCCGCATCCAAAAGAAATATATCATTTCTAGAGAGACAGAGAGAGTATGTCATTACATACTTTATTGTTTTATTAGAAATTACTAAATGAAAATTAAACACGTTGAAATTATTTCGCAATGGATGACTTTTTTAAATTGTCACTTGGGATAACTAAACAACAAAATACTCCTTTCGTCCTACTATTCTTGTTTTAGTAATGACTGACACGGAGTTTAAAAAAATGAATGAATTTGTATTAGAGTGATGGATCCACTATTTAAATTAATTGTAGTCCGCACAATAATTTTTTTATTGAAAAAAAAAATATTGGGACAGTCAAAAAAAAATTAAAACAACATTCAAAGGAGGGAATAATAACCATTTTCATAGTAAGTTAGAAGTACTACTCGGTCCCGATCACAAAGTTACGACCGTTAATTTTTTTTCTCACACTTCAATGAAGCATACTGGGCCAGTTTCTAAATAATTTGTTAATTTATGAGAAATGAAGTAGGCTTAAATCTGTTGGGCCGAACAGAACAGAATTAACAAATACAAACACATAATAATAATAATAGACTAGAATATGATATAGAGAGGATTCTGCCTTGCACTCTTTCTCTTGCAACTTTTCCATCTTTGAATTCAAGAATCCAAAACTCCAAATTGTAAATTGGAGCAAGGAATTGCGCCTATTGGTGTTAGTAACGATGGAGAGAGAATGGTCGATTATGGTTTGACATAATTACGAGTACATATATACGAGATAAATATACAGAGAGTTCTTTCTAGATTCTATGGGTAGTAGTACATAACAGTTAATAATTGATAAAATGATTCGTCTTTGCTAATACCAATTCCTTTCACGAACTCACACTCGTTATACATTTGTCATTGAAGTGAGCAATTGTAGCGATGTATTCCATATCATAATCAACTTATAATTTTGTAAAATCAACATTTGAAGAGGCGTTTGTGTTTGAAGCAAAAGTAGAGCTGAAATGAAACTAGTGTGTTTAAAACCGTTGGGCCAGAACTAGGGATGGCAAAAAGACCCGGAACCGTTAGACCCGCTCTATTACCCGCACCGTACGAGGACGGGGCGGTTCCGAACCCGACCCCGTGCCGGGTCCGGGACAGTTCCGTCCGCCCCGGATCCGTCCTGCAATAAAAATGCTGTTAGCGGGATTCGAACCCACATCAATAGCTTTTGTACATGAACTTATTCCAAACTTTCCAATTGAGCTAATACCCACATTCGTTATTCTTTCACATATATAATGATATTAATATATAAAAATATAATATACTAAATTAATACATCTAACATAATTAGCTTATAATATGTAAATATTTAATTTTCTAAACTTCAATATATTATATTCAAAATTGTAATCACGACTCACGAGTATGTATTTCGAAAATAAAATTAACATTTTATATATCATAAAATAAGTATTTTTAAAATATATATGTTTAAAACGCAATTTTTTTATTTCTATTCTTTAATTAAAATGGATTATATGTGTAAATACAATCATGTAAATGAGCAAATACAATTAAAAACTTTTTATAACAAGTAAAAATACATCTAACAAAAAATTAGATTAGAAAATATAAATATTATTAATATTAACTTTCTAGATTTCAGTATTTTATATTCATAATTGTAATCATGAACATGTATTCACTACAACAAAAACGCTGATAGACAACGGTTAAAAACCGTTGTCTATGAGCGAAAAACTACGTCGAAATATCGCGTTGTCGTAGGTACCGTTGTCGTAGGTTTTCGCTCATAGACAACGGTTTAAGATTTTCGACAACGGTTTTCAACCTTTGTTTTTTTGGTATTGCGTTCGTTGTCGTTTGATCTTTCAACAACGGTTTAAAGCCGTTGTCGTTTCATTTTTCTACACGTTGTCTTATGCATTTTAGACAACGATTTTAAACTGTTGTCTTATCATTTTTATTCCGTTGTCGTATGTATATTCAACAACAGTTTCCTATCGTTGTCTTTCACTTTTTTCAGCTGTTGTAATAGGTATTTTTGAACGGTTTGTAACTGTTGTCGTTCCGTTATTTTAACCGTTGTCATAGATACAATTTACAATTTACCACCATCAATAAAACTAATAAAATCCTGTAATATTTCCATAAAATACTTATCAATAAATTCTGTACTGTAATAATAATTCATTGTTCTACGACTAAAATCTCAAATACGTACAAACTATAACAAAACTAATTCATTACAAAACAAACTACCCATTCTTCGACAACGATTGAAAAATTTACCAAGAAGTTTGTTGCATTCGGACTCGAGTACTTGAGCCCAAATCATACATGACCTTGCAGCTTTGGTCTTTCTTGTCATATCCCCTGCAAATGCGAGCGTATATGTCCTTCTTTACTACAATGAAAAATAAAAACTAACAGACAATTCAAACAAAATAATGTATTAGTTATGAAAGAAACCAGCTAGTGCTTCGGAAATTATCACAATTGGAACAGGATCTTCGCTCCTGCTCCCAGAATCCACCTCATCAACTTTTGCTTTCTTGGAGTTTTGAGTTGGTTGTTCTGCAAAATACAACACCGTAACGAAAGATAATCATAAGCATCAAAATCACCAGAAGGCAAACACAAAAACAAAACACATGTCCATACTTGTAGGGTCAAGCATAATAATATGCTTAGCCAGCAATTTGTTTTTCTTTATGTAAGCCCATAACTGCTTCACGATCTGCAAACCAAATGGACAATTTTCCCAGCTAATTCTTGAATTATGGTAGATCGTTCGTGTGGCTTTCCGTGCTCCAGTACATGCTATAGCAGCAATACAAAATGCAGTAAATGAAAAAGAACTTAGGCGTTCAATTTAATTTTTATAAGTAATATAAGAAACACAACATTAAGCGGAAAATTATGTAGAATTAGACTTCCTTATAAAGGATGCCTACAGACCACAACGAACACAAGGTGATAATAACCATTTAAATGTGCAAGGGAAATGACAAACCTGAACAACGTAATTCCCATACTGATCCTGTGCCAGCATACTCACAGATCCCAAAATTTCTTCCATAACTTTGCTCTGGGTCTGTTCATCCTCGCAGTGCTCTAAAACTCGCTGTGAAATTGGAAGCATCTTATATTATGTATTAACTCTTTCAAAAAGCACGCAAGGGCTTCATTAAAACAAGGTTATGCGAAAAAGCCCTTTCAATAAGATGATGCATAAATCCAAAGCTGAGGTTACCTTTTGTATCACTCTACAACCATACATTCGGAGGCTTAATGTAAGTACATGACCAAAGAGTAGACTTAGAAAGTCGAAATACAATAAAACCGATTCGAATCAACAAAATTAAGAATCTTTGAACACACTGTCAAAAAGATCAGCCAGAATCATCAGTTACCAAAATACCAGTAAGCACATTCACAATCTGGCAATGCAATTGAACCCTAAATCCTACTAAATCTAAATTCAAAGCCAGAAATTTGGAAACAAAAAGGTATGTGAATTGCAAATCACCTTCAGCCTGTGATTAACAGCAGGATGTATTTCAATTTGCCCATCATGCCCGGCCTCGGTACCGCCAGCGCCGCCGCCGGCCTCCTTCTCCCCCTCCCTCTTCACATACTTCTCGTGAGGCGACATTAAAATCAAACCCTCATTCCTCTCATAAAACCCTAGACCTATTAAGGCGTACTTCCCGCGGCCATCCTCGATCCGGAGCACGAAGTAGCGCGATGAATCGAGCACCGGCTCGACGTCGGCTCCCGCTGGCCGGGATTGACGAAGCAGGCGGCGAAGAGCTCGGCAGAATTGGGGTCCTCCGTTTCTATCTGTTCTCTAAAAGAAAAAGGGAGAAAGGGTATTATTTTGAATTATATTATTTTTTATATATTATATATATGCAATATTATTATATTATATATAAATATAAATATAAATAATATTATATAAGTATATATACATAAGTGTTGTGTTATTAAAAAATATATATAAGTATAGTATTTTTAATTTTTATATTAAAAAGTATTTTTAAATTATATGTAAAAATGTGTATTTATAGATTTTTATAAAAAAGAATTTTATTTAATTTTTATTATGATTTTTAAAAATATAAAAATTTATAATTAATTAATAAATATAGAAATATCTAGGTAAAAGACAACGTATAAACAACAACGGTTATGAACATCGTTGTCTATCGTGCATACGACAACATATAAACGACAACGGTTATCAGAACCGTTGTCTATGAGCACTTATTTACACATACGACAACGAGTCAACGACAACGGTTGTTAAAAACCGTTGTCAATGAGCGCATCCATATACTACGACAACGCTTAAATGACAACGGTAGACACTACCGTTGTCTATGAGCGCCTTTTTTGACATACGACAACGGGTCAATGACAACGGTAGTAAAAAATTGTTGTCTATGAGCGCACTTTTGCTATAAATGACAACGGTTTTAGCTACGACAACGATTTTTTGAGCTACTACAACGGTTTTATACGAAAAACGTTGTCTTTCAAGTGTTGTCGTAAGCCAAATTTGTAGTAGTGATTTCGAAAATGAAATTAACGTTTTTTTGTATTACAAATAAGTATTAATGAACAATTACAAGTTCACAATCGAATTTTTTTCATGACTAATGAACAATTGGAGTTTGGAATCATAACATATGCATAGGCAATTCATAAGTTCATAAGAATCATAAGATTTGAAAGTATGTCTGAAAAATTAAAGAAAGATGACGAACAAAAGCAACAAAATTTATATTTGTTCATGTAAGAAAATTATTGAAACAGGTGAAAAATTATACTCTTATTTTATTATTTATGAACTTCAGTTATAAATTGATAAGAATTACATGCACAAGCAATTGATAAGAATCATAAGCAATTGATAAAAATCATAATATATGAAAATATATTTGAAAAAGTTAAAGAAAGACGATGAATAAAAAAAACAAAATATATATTTGAAAAATGATATATTTGCCTTTTTATCGTTATTTTTGCCTTTTTATCGTTATTTTTATTTTATATATTTGATGTGTAATAGTACTTTAATAAGAATCATAACATATGAAAGTATATTTAAAAAAATTAAAGAAATATGATGAATAAAAGCTATAAAATATATTTGAAAGATTATTTTGTTTTTGTGTTTTATTTTTATTTTTCACATGAAATATTAGTCATGCTTACTACAATCATTATATTTGATTAAAGTTACAATATTTTTATTTATGTTTTAAATTAAAATTAATAAAATATCAGTTTAAAATTATATATATTTTATGTTTGTCTAAATTTAACAAATAAGTTGTTGGTCTAATGGTTAAGAGTGTTTGTATATTTTCGGATGACCTGAGTTCGAATCCTTGTGGGAACATAATTTTAAATTTATTAATATCTAAAATATTTGCGGGTCCGTACGGGTCCGGGGCGGGTGGGCGGGTAGACCCGCCCCGTACGGGTCCGGGGCCGGGTCCTAAATTCTGGACCCGTGCGGGTCCACAGGGCGGGTCCGAGTCCAGTTTTTAAGGCTCGGGGCGGATCCGGGTCCAATGATACCCGACCCCGACCTGCAAAATTGCCATCCATAGCCAGAACACAAATTGAACCCAATATTTATTGGTCTTAAAATAGATATAGAGGTAGAATACATATAACTCGAAATAAAAATTCAAAATTTTCGTTATTTAAAAATGGTCTAATGATCTAGTCAAATATCACGAAATAATTTTAAGGGATTTTAAAATGACTTTAATTTCTTAAATAGCTACTTGGAACAACCGAATAAATAAAATGATTTTCATTGTAATAATATTCATTACAAGGTCAAAATAATGAAAATATTATCGTTTTTACCTTTTTTAAACTGTTTTTGTATATCAAATAAATTATTTATTGAATAAGTCTGATAAATGAGAAGCCCCAATCACTTCCGGTCATAAAATTATGATTGAGTAGGTGTGTTCTTTTTTAAAAAATTGGTATCTACTTATGCCGTGTGTATTTATTCAGTATATACTTTTTAGTTGAAGAATAGCTTAAAACTAGTATTAAACTAATACTTAATTTATTGCATGGCTTATTTTCTTTCTTTCTTAATGAAACTAAAGAAATACGTATAGTGGAGGACAAGGTATTTCAAGTCGACCAATCAAAGAAAAGAATAATTTGACTCGACTACCATCATTTCTAATATATAAATATAATCAAACACAATACTAAAATCATTTTTATAACCACACATTTAAAAATATACAGTTTTAACCACTTTATAACTTTTCTGAATAAATTAGGGCTCACATAATTAAATGGTCCAATCCTCTTGTTTCTCTCTCATTCCATGCAAAAGAGAGAAAATCATTAACCATAATACTTCTCCCGTTCTTCAAGTTTATGACCGTCATTGACGCTCATGAGAAACCGAGTATTAAGTTTAGTGATTCAAATCAACCACAGTCCTTCGATTCCTAATCACGGTAGGGCTCTTTATCATCCAACTTGTCTTCTTGTTAAGTGGCACCGCGGCGTTGAATGCGTGTTTCGATCAAGGTTTTTTTTTTTTTAAATGGAAATGGCTAGATTGCAATTGAAATATGGGGATGAAAATTCTTATAGCAAAAGAGGCGGACACAAAAGAGCGGAGTATAGAGATGACAATGGATCTTGGATTCGATCCAGATTCGTGGATTCAGATCCATTTTTTTGGATCTGAATCTTAAAAAAATTAGACCCATTGGATTTGGATGGTATCTGGACTCATTTTAGAAATTACGGATCTGGATCTGAACTTTACGATCTGAGATTCGAATCCGGTCCAGATCATCCAATTTTTATAATTAAAATATTATTTTATTATCATATCTAAAATATTATATTTATACTCCCTCCGTCCCATTGGAAGCGTCTTGTTTTCAATGGGCACGGATATTAAGAAAATGATAATGTGTGGTGTGTATTGTTTGACTTTTGGATAGTTAAATCTTGTCCACATATTCTTGCCTTTTTTAGAAACAAGACGCTTCCAATGGGACGCTCAAAATGAAAAACAAGACGCTTCCAATGGGACGGAGGAAGTATTATTCTACTTAAAATATCAAAGTACACTATTTGTTGAGCTTGAAATACTTTACTAGTAATCTAATAAATAGAAAAGAGGGAGGAGATTGAGTATCCACTGTCTACGAATTTGGAAGTTTTTTTAGAGAGAAGGTCGTAGTTTTATAGATGATTGTAATATTTTTATAATATCATGAGTATTTTGACTTTTTTAATGATAGTAATGCTCTTATAGATTATCGTGTTATCGTAGAATTAATTAACTTAGTTAAATTTTAATTGATTTAGAATTTTTTTAATTTTAATTAAAAAAACTTATGGATTCGGGTCTAGACCCGAGACCCTGTGGATCCAATGGACCTGGGTCTGGATCTCATTTTTTGAGATCCAATGGATCTAGACCAGATTTGGAGCAAAGTAAAAAATTTCGGATCTAGATCTGGACCGAAGAGGATCCGATCCAAATTCGGTCCATTATCATCCCTAGCGGAGTACTCTTTCGGAAATTCTCCACTGCAACATGAACCCAATTTTAGTACGGATCAATTTATTTTCTAGAAGAAAACTCCTTTAATCCAAGTCACTAACATGGATGTGAGAGAAATAAGATGATTTAATTGTGGGGCCCATCTTATTCTAAAAGCTAAAAATTTGTTAAAATTTTCATATTTTTAAACTCCTGGTTGTAAAAATTATATTGTTAATGGTTATATATGAATTTCTCCCATTCTAAATTTCAAGAATGTTTATAAATTGTAATTTAAACTTGCTCTAATCTAAAACTACACGAAATTAATAATGAAAACATACGGCAAGTAATTTATACTTTAAATATTGAAATATGTTTGATTAATATAATCTTTCCGTCTCGCAGTATAAATAATCCGTTTTTCTTTTTAAAATATCTAATTATAAATAATATATTTTATAAAATAATAAATATTATTTGGACCACATTAAATTATTAAAAAATCAAATAATTTGCACTTCATAACATCACATTTCTTGATTTAAGGTTGGAAAAGAATTGTGCCGTTCGTAGCGTCACCTATGGAGTGAGTATTGATTAATCGTGTGACTGTAAAAGAGTGCGACGGCGAGGACTTCTACGACGGCGGCGGAGATTGCAACGACGATTCCGAGCCGGACAGCGTCGTTATTAGTTACGACGGGTTGGACAACGACTCGGACGATTTTGATGATCTATCTCTCTTCCTCTCACCTCTCACCTCTCACCTCTCACACTATCATAGGTCACAGGTTAGTTTCGTTGTTTCCCTCAATCATTACTGTTTATTTTGATTTGGATTCTTTTTTGCCTAAAACAACTGAGCAAGGTAGTTTAATTTGTGCCATCAAACCTGCTTTCTCCGCTGGGTTTATGCGAAATGCTACTTTTATCACTGGTTTGAAGTTTGATTGGAAATGGTGATTGGTGAGAATTAGGAATTAATTTGGAAATAATTATATGGACTACTCCTTAGTCCTTATATTATACGGTTCAAGTTGAACGTGTATGGCTGTTGATTTGTTCATTCTTCTTTGTGATATTTTGTGGATTCGTGGCTAACATTTAAAGTTAAGCTGATGTTCAGTTGAATTTCTGAGGAGACCCTTAGGGGCATTTCAACAATGCATTTTGATTTGTTTTCTCGTTTGTTCTTTCTTCTACTAATCGAAGTTAAAGATCTGAATTTGCTCTCATTTTGGTCAAAGACCTTGATTTATAGTTCTGTGAATGTGAAATATTATGTGCCTCAGATTGATTGTTTAACTTGCTCTAATTTTATCATGCTGCTACCATTTTTCTTTCGAATTTGTGCTGTTTAAGTTATTATGAATGATTGTAAAGTGTTTTTATTCTTTTATCCCAGAACTACACCATTTTAAATGAAGAGGATATACGGCAACGCCAACATGAATGTATCACCCAAGTATCTACTGTCCTCTCAATTTCAAGGGTCGCTGCTAGCATTTTGCTCCGCCAATATAATTGGTAACTTGTTTCTGACTAGCTTTTTGTCTTCACTAAATCAGTATGTGTAAAAGTTTTTTTTGTGTTTTACTTCACGAGAGGCAAGTTGGTCCTTCTATAACAACTGAAATTGGGTTATCTCCAAAAGATATTTATGTTGTTCTCTCTTGCTGAATTAATGGATGAGCTTAAGTATTATTTATGAAGATTTATCGTTTACTAGCTGAAAGATTTTCATATGCTCTTGACTCACAGGAGTGTTAGTAAAGTGAATGATGAATGTTTTGCAGATGAAGAAAAGGTCCGGAAGACTGTTGGTTTGTTGGAGAATGACACTCCCCTTCCTGATGATCAAGAGGTGACCGTAAAATCCGGAAGTTTATTGTGTTCCCTTGAAACACAAAACATAGTGGAAAATGATAGTGATATTTCTTATTTGATATTCTTCTTATGGTATTATTTATTCAACTCACATTTCAATTTATCTACAGCTAACTTGTGGAATCTGTTTTGAGAATTATCCGCGTGATAGAATGAGTGCTGCTGCCTGTGGCCATCCCTTTTGCGTTGTGTGTTGGAAAGGTTTTATCCATTTTCTTGCTAAAAGTTTTTAGTTTGCTGCATTTGGACACTGGGGCTGGGGCTTGTGGGTTATACGGGTTATTTACTAATCTCATAGTTATCAAAGTTTCACTTTACCTGTATGACACAGGGTATATTGGAACAGCCATTAATGATGGACCTGGATGTTTGATGTTACGTTGCCCCGATCCATCTTGTGGTGCAGTTATTGGCCTGATATGGTGAATAAAATGGCTCCTAAAGATGACAAAGAGAAATATAATCGCTACATTTTGAGATCATTTATTGAAGATAATAGGAAGGTACAAGAGTTAAAGGACATTTATGTTACATGTTTAAAAAGAAACATGAATGGCATAGAATTTTCCGTTTCATACTTGTAGCAAATGTGATCTGAACTCATTATATATATTTTCTAGTATCACTTGTTACCTCCCTTTTTATTCGTTCTGCTTGCTTCAGCTTTATTGGAGTCTTGTTCTTTGTAGTAACGTGAATAGAACATCAGAGAATTTTAACTTCATTTTTTGGGTCTCACTGAGAGCATTTTTGACATCCTTTTGCTGACAGACAAAGTGGTGCCCAGCACCAGGCTGTGATTATGTTGTGGATTTTACTGTTGGTGGTGGAAATTATGATGTCACTTGTCATTGCTCGTACAGTTTTTGTTGGAATGTGAGTAACTGCCTTATTGCGGTGTAAGTTCTATAATAAAAGTATAGTAGTGTAAGTTCTAAAAGATACTTGTGTGCCCCTTCCAGTGTGTTGAGGAAGCCCATCGCCCAGTCGATTGCGGAACTGTTTCCGAGTGGATAATGAAGAATAGTGCTGAGTCTGAAAATATGAATTGGTATATATATATATATTTGCTAGGAGTTGGTCTTGGTCTTCCCTATGTCATTATTTACCTGCTGTTATGTCCATTCAAACTAATTATAAATGTAACTAATACTGGCATTCTTTATAAGGCATTCTTCTTCCGTACATCCGAATTCTTAAACATATGTATTGTCACAGGATTTTGGCAAATTCTAAGCCTTGTCCAAAGTGCAAGCGGCCAATTGAGAACAATCAAGGCTGCATGCATATTACGTGCACACCACCATGTAAATTTGAGTTTTGTTGGTATGTTTTCTTCACCTTTTGAGCTAAGGGCATCATTCTATTATTGATCTTATTTTTTGTTTTTTTTTCTTACGGTCACTTCATCTTCTCTTGAATTTACACCTTTCTGTTTTTGTCATCCATGTAGTCTTATGTCTTCTTCTCCAGCCTTATCTTTTAGCAGTAGAAACTCAAACAACTGTGGTTTTTAATTTTATCTGATGATCACTACGTCTTCTACCTTCGGCTTCTAGATGCATGAACCTTTTATGATCCACTTGATTGTCTTTGTCTTCTGCTCAATCTTTTTTTAATAAAAACTCGAACAGCTGTGGCGGTGATTCTCTTTCTGGCGATTCACTATTTTCTTTAAGCTGCAGTAGTTCTGTCAGCATGCAATCTGATAGGACATACCTGCAGGTTATGCCTTGGGGCGTGGTCAGAACATGGTGAAAGAACTGGAGGTTTTTATGCATGCAACCGTTATGAAGTAGCCAAGCAAGAAGGAGTGGTAAGGTTATCTGGATTTTCTCACGGTTGGAACTTTACAAGCCTACTCCAAATTAACTTGTCCTATTGTTACAGTATGATGAAGCTGAAAAACGTATAGAGATGGCTAAAAATTCTTTAGAAAGATATACACATTACTACGAAAGATGGGCTACAAACCAATTGGTAGGTGCTGATTATATTCTGTAAAGTGCGGACTTGGCATTTTGTTATATGCTAATCCAAAAGTTGATGTCAGAACTTAGATACAACTGATTGCAGATGTACTGTATTATGTTTATCTTACATACTTGGTCTGCTGCAATTCCTATATCTTATTTCTCAGAAGAGTTTCCCTTTCCTTGCATGCTGTCACGCAGAACATATTATCCATTAGATCTGGATCCCAGTAGGGAAAGGTAACATAGTGATAAGTACTCCTTTCTGTTTTATGAAGCTTCCTGACGATTACATTATAAGGACAAATTTGTGTGGTTAAATGTATGAGTTTCTCTTTTACAAAGCATCCTGACTATTAACATGTTAAGAATTTGGTATATTTTGTCACTTACTTCAAGCAGTGATTTAAGTAAGATTATGTTACTATAGATCCAAAAAACTCATAACTGTGGCTGTCATTGGATCACTTTCTATTTTATCATTATACATGCTTCCATATGCTTACTTCAGGTTTAATGTTTTATTTTTGTGGCTCTGCTTGAATCTTTATGTGAGTTTCATTTTCTATCTCTTGGATGTGCTGAGTTTCATTTCAAAATTTACCTTTTTGCAGTCTAGGCAACGAGCAATTGAGAATCTACATCAGATGCAAACAGTACATGTAAGAAAACTATCTTTTCTCTATCATGGACCCTAAAACGTATATGCAAATCTAGAGGTAACCACCACACTATAGTCCTGTTAATTTCCGTATGAGTGATAATCTACGATTGTAGTATATACATGAATACATCTAACGAGTGGTCAAATACATCTTATTTTTTACATTGGATTAAATCGTTTAAGCCCTGTTTATGTTCATTGTTGAAACTTTGTTATGCAGCTGGAGAAGCTGAGTGAAATTCAGCGCCAGCCCGAGTCTCAGCTGAAGTTTATTATAGAGGCTTGGCAGCAGGTAAAAGTTTTAGTATGAATTCAGTTTCTTTTAGGCTTTTGATCTGTCAAAGTATTATTTATCTGAAAAAAGAGTCAGCCCATGCAGCCAGCATAAGTTTAAACATAACTCTTGGATGTACATAAAAGCCTAGACTATATAGGCCTACTTGAACTTACTTGTATAGCCCAGAAGTCAAAAGGAGAAATATGAATTTATATCCAGCACAACAGTTGTAAGAATCTTGTATGAACTTCCCTAAATGCAGTTAGCTTACAGTCACGTGATAAAAAAGCACAGCTGTTGGTTATAGTATAGATCTAAAATTTACCCACTTATGACATCTACTCAATCTCGACGGTGTTAAATTTTGGATGCATATGATGTTTTGTGCCTTGCCAAGTAATGCAGGTGTAGCTTGATTAGGTCAGTCTGATGCATTACTGAAGTTGGTCCCATAGATTACGGACTTAGAAACTTCTAATTTTGTATGGGGTAGTTCTTATAAGTAATATATATATATGCACTACTCTTCAATTGATTGAACATTGCATTCTGCAGATTGTTGAATGTAGACGAGTTTTGAAATGGACGTACGCATATGGATTTTATCTAAATGAGCACGAACATACTAAGAAGCAGTTTTTTGAGTATCTACAAGGTATGCGGGCCACGAACATCTTTGCAAAAGTCTTTATTTTCCAATGCACCCATATTTATTTCTGGATTCCTTAGGCGAGGCTGAATCTGGTTTGGAACGGCTTCACCAGTGTGCCGAGAAGGAATTCCAGGGCTACTTAAACTGTAAAGATCCTTCGCCAGACTTCAATGAATTTAAAACAAAGTTAGCAGGATTAACTAGGTGAGTTACTGAATCTGTTTAATTCAACTGATCTGCTCGTGATTGGTTGTCATATATAATTGCTACCATCATGACTTGTATCACGGGAAAATGGGCTTGCTCTCCACGAGTGGATCCTTCTAGCTTTTCCTTCTTTCGACTTATCAAAAAACAAAATCAAGAAATCCGCACACTTCCTACCCTCCTCCATTTGACCATCATGTTATTGCTAGTGTTCATCCATACTTTCTTAAGGTTGGCTACACATCTTTGATCAGGATTATGTTTTTACCTCAGATGAAATTACCGTTGTTCGAATAATTGCTGAAATTTAAATGGGATGTTTAGAAATGACTCCAGACAATATTGGATGATGTCATGATGAGAAAAACATGTTTCCTTAAAAGGGCCTTCATTCCCAACAAAGTTTCAGAATAACTCTATCAGCTGCCTCTCCCCTGTGCTTATTTATCGCACCCCGTAAATGCCTTTCTAGTTCAGTGTCATTATCTGTATGCAATTTGATTTTTCTCATATTTGAACTCTAACCACTGCAGTGTAACCAAGAACTACTTTGAGAACCTCGTCCAAGCTTTGGAAAACGGTCTATGTAATAACCCGTATTTTCGTATCTTCTACCCTAGAATGATACATAAGTATTATTAGTATTATTATTATTATTATCAATAGTATTATTATTAATATACTTTCGGTAATAGCGTAAAGAAATTTTTACGAAAATTCTAGCCTCTCAACTACACCATTATAATAATCGAGATTATAAGCGTACCCTAGTGACGCACTTAGGAACATCACCACATGACATAATAGGAGGACAAATTATTCGATCAAGTACCTTCTCGGAAATTAGTAGTCACGCTTAGGGAATTATTGTGCGTATATTGTGGCAACATCCAATCCAAGTGCTCCTTCCATAAGTCAACGGAGGAGTATGTAATTAAGAAGGTTCATCTCCACGTGGAAGTGTGGTCTCACCACCTGGAAGCTTGGTTCTTCCACTTGGATGGAGACACCGTTCTCTTTGAGGCGATATAAACTAGGGGCGCCTCTCACGCATGCAATCCTTCATTAGTGAACTAGTCTCTGTTTTCCTCATTATTAGAAACCTTTCCCTCGCACCCTTGAGATCCAAGTTCAGTTCGAAGATCTTCCTTTGATACAGAAGAATTTCCAGGTAAGAACTTCGATCATTTTCGTGTCTAAGCTTTGGACCACGAAAATCCTATCCATCCTCGTCGGTTTCTATGCCCATTTTCACCCTTACCTGTTACACAGTCGGATCTTGAGGCCGTTCGTAGCACTCAAACGCATACTCTCGATCGAAGAAGACGTTTTCTTCCCACTCCGAAGTCAGCGGTTAGGATTGAGGTGGGGCCGCAGTCCGTTCGTCTGTTGCATTGGGTAAGAATCCTAGATTTCACGAAGCCCTTCTCTCCTTTATAGCAATACAGTTTCGAATGCAAACTTTCTGCTGGATTTTCGTCTTGCATGCATCGGCCAAGTTGTTACACGACTTCTTTTGGTAGCAGCACATCATTGTAGGAGTAGGTAGCTTGATAATGAATTGCATGTATAGATCTAGAAGTATAATTGATGTCGAACATATTCTACTGTTTTAGTCATTCGCGTTTTGCATCTAGTGATGAGGGGAGTTTACTTAGGTAAATTGACTAAAATAGATAGATTCCCTAATCATGTAAAGAGGAGTTAGTGTGTCTGCAGGAAGAAACAATCGTTTTGATCACGTTTAGTTTGGATATATATATATATGTAATGATATCCGCATGTCGTGGTCGAACATTTTATTTAACTGAACAACTAGAAACTAGGTAACAACAAGAAATGTGTAAGATGTTGATCGAGAGAAATGCATCCCACCATTGCCCTCTTCTGCCGAGATTTCCAAAGTCGATTGTTCGATCTTTTATTCCTTGAAAAATTCCAGAAAAATTACAAGGGTGAGCTTTAGGATGTTCTTAAGATATCTGCAAATTTTGGTAAATTTTGGACGAGTATTTATATTTTTAACGGATTTTCACTTTTATGCTGTCGAGAAAGTATGCCTTCGTGATAGATCTTGGTAATATAATTATATCTCACTCCACGATAATGATTTTGACTTGATTCCTTTTTCTAAATGTTCTATACACGTAGATCCTTTTGAAAATATTTATGTGGTATTTTAAAACAGCACATGCAAAAGCAGTTTAATATAAACTTTCAATTGTCGATCGGAAACGTGCTTTCGATACAAAGAAATTTTGTGAACAATTCTCTGTCTTCTCTGGATCCGTCGCTTAACAAGATTGAGTGAAATTTTAATAGGATATCGGTATGCATGTTCCCTACACTTTTGTTGAATCTCAAAATTTTTGGAGTACGTTTGACACCACATTTGTTAGCTAGACTATAGTAAGGCAGAAACTGCCCCGGTTTGAGCAGCGAACACTATTTTGACAATAACTCCTAAATGGATTATTGTTTTGTCATGAGACCAATTTCTAAATAACCTAGAGTCATAAAGGAATGCATATTTAAAATATTAGAATTTATGATACGAGAACGTGATCTGTAGAATTCATGCAAATAGGACCTTTTTCACAGGTTTGTCAGAATAACACCATGACCTAGTCTAACCTATTACCTCCTAGGTATTACCTATAGATCACAATTGTGCACTTTTTCTAGATCCGGACGATAAAGCTTAGAACATTGTTGTAGGACCTATCGCGGAAGAGCCTTAGCCTCGGTGAGGAGATTTCGCTTAGATCAAATTCGGTGAATTTCAAGGTGGGTAATATTTCCTAAAATTATCTTTGAGTTATTGAGCTCTATGAACTATGTTTATCCATGAAAGTTTTTGTGCATTTATCTGTTTAATGCTTCTACGTGATAGATCGATCGAGGCTCTCGTCTGGCCTAACACGCCAGATGAGGGTTATCAAGAAAGTACGTACATGTATGATGTTAGTAGCACAATGACTGATCCCCTTGTGTACCGGATGCTAACATGTTACGGGACCCCTCGAGTTTCGAACTCGGGGGCCAAGGCCCAAGTTATGAGGGACCCCTCGGGTTTCGACTCGGGGGCCAAGGCCCAATTTATGAATGTTATGGTAGAAGTAACAGGAAATGTGACACAGATGTGCGCACCTAATATGTTTTGTATGCTTGGAGCAGTTTCCTTTTTAAAACCCTCCAAGTCATACCTCATGCATGGATAAATTGTTTTTTTTTGAACGTGTTTCAAACTGCTTTACCCACTGGGTACATTAGTACTCAGCCCCCAAATTATTTTAAAAATGTTTTCAGGTTGAACAGCAGGGACGACGGAGACGGGCTGAGGATGGGTTGATGATATGATCTTTTGTAATTTCGGAAAAATGGTTTAATCCTGCTTTTGTCACGCTCGAAACTATCCTCTCGAAATTTTTGAAATACTTTTAAAAGATAATTATGCTTTAGTTTTACTTAAGACACAGTACGCTTCCGTATTTATGTTAAATGCTTCAAACCAAACCGATCTTCTGCGAGTGAATTATCTCTAATAACAAGTTGCTTTTAAAATGAAAGACTTTCCAACATCTCGATTAAGTGTATGAAAATGTATTTTAAATTATTCTTCCGTAGCGACTCGACCTCTGTGATCCTTCGTGGGGGTCGGGGCGTTACAGTCTATCCGACGTGGACTCCCACGCTGCAAGCAGCCGGGCAGGCAGCTCGCAGAGTGTAGGAGGCGGCGGTGGTAAAGGAAGAGGCGGTAAGGGCAAGGGAAGCATGTCGAGGTCAAGCAGTTCAAGAACCATGGATGATTCAGGCCATTGGTCTTGTGAACATTGCACCTACGCCAATGCCAGACCATCAACTTCTTGCGAGATGTGCCATCGCCACCGGTGAATCGACAAATTAGACGAGCGGCCGAAAATCGAGGTGGCATCTCACCGGGAGTAAGCAAACGGAGGTAGGATATGGAAGGAAGGGAGATGGTGGATGCAAGGATCATATTTAGAAGTTAAGTTATAAAAGTGTTGGTATCAAATTGTCTCAGTGTTTGGTGGTGTATATAATTATTGGAATCCGCAGTTCTGTAGATTAATGTTAAATCACTCACTGTATGTATGGTTTATGCAAGTAGACCTTTTTTCTTTAATAAGAGAAAGTCGCAGTTGTTATGTCGTTTGATTTTTGGGGTATCGATCAAATAAAATACGAAAATTTTCAATTTTGTAATTTTAATATGAATTTATAAACTTGGCGAATTAAAGTATGATTTTTTTTTTCAATCTGAGACACGCTTCGATCCCTAATTTTTTTTTACCGCTGGAAAGCTGCGATGGATGGATATGTGGACTATACCAAACGAGAGTGCGAACAAGACGTTGAAATAAAAGAGTTTTCTGTTGAAGGTCGTATCCAAGTCTGTCTTTTTTATAATTTTTTCAATTAATTGATTGTCTTGTGAATTTTTTGAAATCGAATTTATATTATCCAAAAAAAGACGTCGTTCGGTTTTAATGACCCGGCAAAATGGTCTAGTTTGACGACCACGTGTGTAAAGCGACGCCATTTTCGTATTTTCCAACAGCCGGAAAAATTTGGGGATTGAAGCGTGTCTTGAATTGCAATAAGTTGAAACTTCGTATTTTCATTGGCCAAATTTACAAGTTTATGTTAAAATTATAAAATTTGGTACTTTATTCAATCATTACTCATTAAAAATAAGAGTTTTATCGATTTATTAAGATATAAAAGATAATTGAAAAATCAATTTAAGTTCCAAAATATTTACACATCAATTTATTTGTAGTTATTATTTTTAATAAGATTTTTAGTTACGAGCGTGAGAAAAAAGGTTCGCAATTTAAAATTGGATTTAAGTTCGGTTTTAAGATTCACCGAAGATTCAACTTTTTACTCCACTATTGATAAAAACGTCAATGGTGAAAGCAACGACTCTGGAAGGATTTGGTTTTCGTTTAATCTGCAGCCATAATTCCGAACGGGTAAAATTGAACGGAAGAACAATCGGTCTTAACGAAATGTGGTAAGCAATTTTTTTTACTAGGTTCCCAATTTCAAGTCTCACCTAACCCAGAAGATGGGAAGTTTTTTTATATGCATATGATGATTCCCGCCCCGCCCCGCCCCCACCCACCACACACACACACTCTTATTTAGTTGAATTTGAATGTTCCTGCTGCAGATTGGGTGTTTCTATATTGCGCGAGCTCATTAATTCTGCAAATTATCTTCAGTTGCTACCAGTCATCGTCTTTAGGTAATCGGAACATCCATTACTTGCATTATTATAAATTGAGTTTAGGGGGGATGATAAACGTAAAAATTGAGAAATTTTCTTTCAACCTCATTAGGTCATTAATGGTAATCCTTGATTTCCTCTGCTTTGTCCAAAACTAAAAAGAAGATGAGCTAAGGCACTATTGTGGGATATATAAATCTATAAATTGTGATGTCTCGGTCTAAAACTGTGAGTGTGCTAACTGATGCTCTCTCATGATTCTTAAAATTGCATATCAAAATGCTAGAAAAAAGCTTCAAATGTGTTTAAACCCCTTTGTTCAATTTAGACTACGTTGTCTTGACATTGTGGTGTTCTCCGTGCTCTGAATCGATTGGAGTATGCTTTGTTGCCATTGCTTTTCATTGGTAGTTTTTCAGTATGAACTATGATGGTTGAGATTAATCTCTTAAGATATTCTAGATTTGGTACATGTATTTTCATCATACTTTTGAAAAGGATTACTCCATCCCTTCTTTATTTGTACTCTTGATTGTACCAAAATGTAGTGATCCCATTTCCTGCAATTCGACATCGGGGTGTTCGTGCGTTTATATACTTAGAGGCTAGAGCCATGATGTTTGTGTGTTTGGGTGCCAACTGAAAACATGAACTCAAGTAAATCTTAGCTTTTGGATCCTCTAGCATTTGACACTCCTTATAGGTTTCAATGATGTTTTTACATGTAAATGCTATTAGTTTCTCTTAACAATCTTCTTCTAGGTTAAGCTTTCTCATTGACTTTAATTGCCTTGCATTCTACGTGTTTGTACAGTTGATGACCTGCCAAATGGATACGGTATTGATGCAGTCTATGTCCCTCATTGCCGAGCTAAAAGCAATGCTTCCCACGCCTTTTTGTGGCTTGCGAAATTTTACCCACGCACACAACTTATCAAGACAGACTCCAAAACTTGATTCAACTTGCAGAAGCAGGTATATTTCTCGATATATTATTCTCTGATGGAGAGCGTCTTTGGTTTCGTATACGTAATTTTCCAATTCTTTTGCTTCTCTTCCTCTACTTTTTAACTTGAGAATTTCAGTACCATTTGGTTTTGCCCTGAAACAGTTCTTTTTCAATTTGAGACAGACAAAGGATAGCATTTGCATTGAATACCGACGGGTTTACAACCAACAACGACCAAGGCAACCCCAACGGAGACAACTCTATTCTGGGCGGAACACGTTTAGGCAGAATAGTTAGTGCAGGTGGTAGGCAGCTACTGAGCAAACTCAACTCTGCTAGGAAGAACTTCCCCATGAAGGTATTTCTCCTCCTCCTCGGCTTCTACACAGCTAATGCTCTTGCAACGATCCTCGGCCAGACTGGCGACTGGGACGTACTCGTAGCTGGAGTAGTTGTCGCTGCCATCGAGGGCATCGGTATGTTGATGTACAAAAGGCCCATGACAACTGGTAGATTCAAGTCTTTAGTAGTAATGGTTAATTACTGGAAAGCTGGTGTTTGCTTAGGCCTATTTGTTGATGCATTCAAGCTAGGTAGTTGAGTTTTATAAAATTTTCAGAAATTGAAACAATGAAATTTCAATCTATGAAAAGCCCTTTTCAGAATCATTTCTACTTCATTTTTATTAAATAATCATTTCGTTTTCCCTCTCTCTTTTTTTTTAAAATTTTTTTTATATCATTCCTTAAATCCCATAGGTTTGATCACATAGAATTTGACCATTTAACGAAGCGTACGAAATAAATCTGATTGATTTTCATTTTTGTTTACTTTGAGAGGACTAATCCAGCCAGAGTTCCCAAAATTCATAGCCAGTTACACCACTTCCCCTCTGGCTATTGATGAACTCCAGCCATACTGCACTAAATTTACTTTCAAACATAAGACAAAAACATGTGTAGATCAAATGTCTTACTTAAGCCTATAACAAAAACCCACAGAAAGAATACTCTCAAGAGTCAGTTATGTATACATATACGGATACGTCGAGAGCGAGCGAAACTTCAAGCGTCGTTCCACACCGTAAAAGTCGAATCTCCGTGGTTGCCCGCCTCGTTTTCCCTTGCGGAATTGGTTGGCACGCCGGTAGGAATCCAGTTAGTAGAAGTGGAGCCCTGCTCATAGAGAGCATTAGCGTTAGCTAGATTTGAAGATGACTGCTGAGACTGATGGTAGTACAGATTCCTTGCTTGCTGATAAGCATCTGCTGATCCAAACATACCCTCATAGTCAAGACTCTGACGTTGACCTTGACCTTGACTTTGACTCCCATCTTGACCAACCACGCCTCCCATCATAGGCACAACATTCACATCACCTCCACTATTCCCATAAACAACACTGTTGGAACCAGAGCTATGCTGATCAATGGTGGAAGTATCCAATCCCATTATATTATGCAGATTAGTCTGCATAAAATTATGAGTACTCCCGAGCTGAAGTTGATTATTGATATCGTTAAACCCATGGTACGGATCGGTTTCTTGCTTGCACCACAGCATGTGGTTACCATAAGGGTACATGCTTAACGGCTGGGCTGCTTGGTGAAACGCTACGGTCGGCCATGCGTGGCTGCTTGAGTTCCCGTAACCACTGATCTGCCCGTCGGTTAGGTGGAGATTCAGACTCGCCTCGCTGGCCCGGTGTAAGTCTAGGGCCATCTCCGCGTTCTCGGCATCCTTCAAACGCTTGGCAGCGCCGCGGATTGGCAATGTGCTGCTTTCGAGTATGCTCTTGACATCGTACCGGTTGATTTCGAAGTTGGTTACCGCGTTTAGGCCGCGGAATTTGATTGCTGCTATGTCGTAGGCCTCTGCGGCCTCCTCCTCCGTGCCTTGATGACAAACATGAAAAGTTAACAACGTGAGTACTTTAGTACTAGAAATACCGAAAATAGCGACGAATTGTCGTCTATCACCGACGGATTAGTGACCAATTTTTTTTAATGAAGTAAAAGTGTCGGACTAGCAATGGACTATATATTCCCTTGTGACGGAGGGTATCTATAGCAAACATAGTTTTGATTATTGTTTAAAATTGTATTTCAGGGTTAGTGACGGATCGAATCAGTCGGTATGTTTCTGTTAATAACCCTAAAATACAATTTTAAAAAATAATCAAAATTATATCTGAGGACCGCGATGGATACATTCCATCACAACACGTGGCAAAAAAATAGTCTGTTGTTAGTTTGTCACTTTTACTGCAGTAGAAAAATCCGTCACTAAATTGTCGGTGATAGACGACCCGTATTACAACATTACTCAGTAATTCCGTCGCTAAATTCAGTATTTCTAGTACTATTATACTAAAGACATTTTTGAGAGCACTGAAATCTTTAGAGGTGCTTACTGAAAGTTCCTAAGTAGAGGTCTTTGTTCCCTGCAACTCTGCCTATTCTTGCTTGCCATCTCCCATGCTGGTGATGTCTGTTCATGATGGATTTTTGAGACAAACTTCTTATGATTTTATGGAAAATAACAAATGCTACAAGAGTTACATATGATTTCAGATAGTCTTGAAATTAAATTGCATGCCGTTTTAATTACCTTGTAACTCCTCTATAAATTGATGCCCCACGAGAGAATCCACTGCTCTTTCTGGATTAAAATCAAAAGCAAATTATTGCATTGATCAGACTAATTAACCTTAACAGTCATTTACAAAGTAATTATTACAGTTTTGATTCTACCTTCTTATTGAAGCTACAAATTCTTGTCTTGTCATGTTCTTCATATCCTCTATTTCTTTCTCATAATTACTTATCTGAGAAACATATATGTAAAATTTACAACATAAGGGAAACATTAAAAAAATAAATCTATGTTTGTAAGAAATTAATTTCACCTACTGGGAAATTAGTAGTTGTGGTAGTTCCCCAGTATTTCAGTGCTGCTAAATCATAAGCTCTAGCAGCTTTATCTTCCTTATCATAACCTCCTGCAATAAATTATATACATTAATATAAAACAAATAATTTAAATTTTCATCAGATATATATTTTAGTTTTACTGCAAAGACATACCTAAGTAGACTGCAGTGCAAGAATTTCATGACAGTTCATTCCCCAATAGAGACAAGGAAACAAAGAGTTAATCAAATCAAGAAATGTCATAAAAGTTGAACAAAAAAACTGGTAATAATGGCAGACAATTCTCTCTCTACCTTGCCTCCCTTTCCGGCTTTGTCCCTCTCTCCTGCAACTATTATCCCACAAATGTGCCTCATATCTTCCTGTCCATCTATGCCTGAAAAACAAAATTAAACACTCACTAGATGCTCACCAATAAAATAGCGAACAATTAATATATTCGATAAAATTAATCAATGATATACATCCGAAATAAATTAAACACTCACTAGATGCTCACCAATAAAATAGCGAACAATTAATATATTCGATAAAATTAATCAATGATATACATCCGAAATTGTCACATCCATACAAAATATTTTCAATTCGTCAATACCAGAAGTGGGATAAAGGATTCTCGTTGATATTACGACGAGGGTTTAGGTCATACTGTATTTATTAAATAACTAAAAAATATCTATAATTGTTAAAAGAATCTCCACAAAAATTCAAATATTATTACAATTAGAGATATGTTATTACATCCATATGAAATATTTTCAATCCATAAATACCAAAAATGGGATAGACGATTCTCGTTGATATTATGATGACGGTTTAGGTTTTACTTTCTTTATTTATTAAATAACTAAAAAAAATCTATAATTGTTAAAAGAATCTCTACAATAATTCTAATATTATTACTATTAGAGATATGTTATTATTACCTCGTTACGCCTCGGTAAATCGAAGTTCTTTGTCCGAATGTGTCTATAGATCTTCTTGGAACTGATTCTACTGCACTTGTTTGGCCTTCAGCTGATGTGCTTCCCAATTTGGTGTCTGATGGGAGAGGGGAGCTTGATTGGGAGCCGGTGCTCATGGAGAGGGAGAGGGTTTGGGCGGCGGCGGCGGCGGGTGGGTTGCTCTTCGCTGCATGCGGCTGCGGAGGGTTGTTCCTCAGCCAGTTGGTGATCATGGGTAGGCTGTTGTTGTTTGCAGTGGCTTCACTTTCTTGATACATATTGAGTTGGTACAAGTTGTTGGTTTTTTGTTCTTGATGAACACCAAGAAAATTCTCCAACTTTGGCCGGTTTTGATCCTCCAAATCGCCGCTGCTGCATGAGAATGTGTTCATATTCCAATCTGCAAGAAAAACAAAAAATGAAATTAATGAAAAATTAAACCCAATTGAGATTGCATGAAATGAGAGAGAAATTATTAAATTGAAGTGTTTAATTTCCCAAAACAGAAGAATATAATTAATGAAAAGATGAAAACGCATATGACATCCCAGTTCCAATACTTAAAATTTGCATGAAATGAAAAGTTTTAAAGATTCTAATAGCCCTAAATAGAAAGATTAAAGGTGCTAATTAGCAGTAATTAATTACCTTGAGAATGAGGGTTTCTGTTGAAAGCTTCAAGAATGCCAAAAGGTGGATTTGCAGGTAGGTTTAGAGAGGGAGTGGCTGAATCAGAAGGGAGATCAAAGCATGAATCTTCATGAGGAATTTGAGCGGTTGAGATTTCATCCGAGTTGAAACCGGGGTGATCTTGGAGTTCTTGAGGGGAGAGAGAGAATCCCAACCAATTATTCATTGAAGCCATCTTAGTACAAGAAGATAAGAACTAACAAAAGTTCATGCATGAAGAGGGGAGGAAGCTAAAAAGGGAAGAGAGAGAGAGAGAAATGAAGGGTTTTGATGAAGAAGAGGAAGGGACTAAAAAAAAATTAAAATCATGTGTTCCAATGCAGAGTGGTGATATATATGCACATTCTCACACACGCAGACACACAGTTGAGATTTCTATGCATACACACACTCTCTCTCTCTCTCTCCACACTCTCACACACACAGTGGAGATTTCTATGCTTCTCTCCTCTCTCTCTCTCTCTCTCTCTCTCTCTCTCTCTCTCTCTCTCTCTCTCTCTCACTCACTGTAATCGAAGGTGGTGCAAGAGAATGACAGAAATGCCAGAAGGGTTTGAAGGAGTGGAGGGAGAAAGTTGTTCTTTCACTAGTCAAGGCTGGCAACAGTGAGAATTAATTAAGTTAATGATAATAATTTATTGCAAACAGAACTAATCCTAACTATATGAATGATTTGTTAGGGTTTGTAATTAATTAAATGATTAATTAATTACTGACTAGAGCAGGCAAAATGAGTCCGACCCGGTGGGTCGGTCTGGGGAAACCCGAAAAAAGGGTTGGGTTGGACTCAAAAAGTAGAAGCCTGAAGGTGCCTTGGGTTTAAAAAGCCATCCCCAAAAAAAACCACGGGCTTTATGGGCTTTTGGGCTAAAAAAACCCAGGGATTTTGGGCTAAAAAGTCCGTCCGAAAAAATATATAATTGTTAGATAATATTAATAATAATATATAATATAAATGAAAAAAAGATGGGAGAAAAAACTTATCAAAGAAACATTCAAAATGCAATTAATATATGTTGAAACTTGGCGATTTTAAGTTGTTTATTGTCTTAGTTTGAATTTTTGTAATGTTTATTTACATACGGCTTTGAATTTGGATATTATTTGCACATAAATCTATTATATGATCTATTTAATTTATTTAATTACTTCATAATTTAAACTTTATTTAATATTAACATATTTAGTTTAAATTATACATATTAATTTTATTTTTATGTAATAAATATATAATTAAAAATAATAAATAAATTTGTGGACTAGGCCCGCCCACCCGCCCGAAAGCTCGGGGTCGGGTTGGGCTTCATAAATCATGGCTCGGTAAAGTACCGGGCGGGCTCGGGCGGACCCAAAAATTAAGTTAGCCCGATAGATCTTGGGCTTGGCCGGCCCGTCCGTCCATTTTACCACCTCTATTACTGACTACTGTTTGTCTGCTCTGTTGTACAACATTATGGTAAGATTTTATATTTTTATAATGTGAAAGATCAGATAAAGACCTAACAGACTAACCCTACTTAATTGAATTAAATTGACCATACCATAATAAGGGGGTGTTTGCAACAACTTAAATTATATAGCTTATAACTTAATATAAGGTAAAGTTGATTTTGAGTGTTTGCAACAACTTAAATTTTTCAAAATTCTCTACATTTTAGTTGAATAAGTTGAAGTTGGTTAAGTTGATTTTCAGTAACTTCTCAAACTTAATGATGTATTTGTAATTTCGGAGAAACTATGATTTGACATTTTAGTTCTAAATCTCAAAATAAGTTACTACAATATAAATTTTGCACACTATTTTTTCAACTTTTTCTACTTTTAAATAGTTTTTGCAAACACATTCCAAATTCTCTAATAAGCCACTTCTACCAACTTCTCCTTAATTTAAACATTTAAAAAAAGTTTAAGCTATTGCAAACACCCCTAAGTGTATAGATTGTATTGATTGAAGCATAATGGGATCCGTAAAATCAAATTTATGGTTTGTAGCTATTAAATGTATATTGGAAATACCCCCCATTATTAATATATAAAATGATGCATGAGTCTGAAATTTATTTTTGAAATTGTCGGATCCATAGGTAACACTAGATTTATGAAAATTTTGTTACTAGATTTATGAAAATTTTGTTAACATGTTGAAAACAAGTGCCATTATTGCATGTAATAAACAGTAGAAATCTCGATTTCCCATTCCCCCCAGTTAAATACTCCCTCCAATCCGTCCCTACTTTATATGCATTTCTTTTTTGTATTTGTCACAAATTATATGTCTATTTGCATATATTTTGTGCATATTAAATATTTTACACTAACTTTAATAGAATAATTAAGATGATAATACGGAAAAAAATTATTTATCCAATTTTTATACGAACAAGCATAATTATATCACTTATTTTTTTAGTAATTTATCCTAATTTACTCAAATTTCAATATCAATATTTATTTATTAAATTTTTTCTTAATCGGTGTGAAAAAACAAACAGACATATAAATAGAATTTTAGGGATTATGAAAAATGAAGCTTTTAACATAAATAATACTACTGTTATTTAAACCTAAATTGGACAAAAAAAATTAATTAAATTGAATGAGGATCCAAAAAATGTATTTTTTTCCCATTTTCTCTTCGACTATCGTGATGTATGTATGTATATATATGTATATTGCATGCAGATTTGTTATAAAATATTAGTATTAGAGTAATTCAAGACTGACGCGAGAATAATATATGTGCCCTAGTAATAGGACACTAACCCTTGTCTTGCGGGTCTCTCTCTCATTAATTTTTCACATTCTATTCTTAGGGTCAGACTCGGATCATATTAATCCTTTATGCCTATCTACCCTACTCCCAAATAGAATTTCACAAACCCTTTACAGAAATAAAGAAATTTGTCTAATACATTTCCACGAATCTATTATGATTGTTTCATATTAATGTATCATTTATTGGAGTCTCCACAATCCAATTATTCAACGTTTATTCCAGTACATGAAGAAATCCGCAATCACTACTAATACAGTTCACGAAATTTTATTTGTGCAATAGTCTACATTATAAGCGAACAAATATTTATACGCAACAAGTGCTCGAGCTAAAAGAAGCTTAATTGTGTCATATTCATTTGGAGTAACTTGTGTGTTTGTGCATATATTTCATCCATTTCCCAAAGATTTATTTTACAAATGGTAATTTTATACCAAAAAAATCAAGCATTATACAAACAAGATTGAAAATATCCCATTTTTTGTATTTATATTTTGACCCTAAACATTTGAACGACAAAAGCTATTTTCCGAAGACAAACTTGATCAACCTAAGACCAAATCTTGAGTCCATTGAAATTTCTTCATCTGCAGATCCAAACATGGACTCATAATCTTCAAGAAATCCATTTATATGGCTGTGATTCTCATCTTGATTAACTACCAGAGTCCCCATGGATAGAAGGTTGTAAGAAATCTTGCATATCTGATTGGTGCAACCATGGCTGATCATAAGATTCATAACGACCGTTGATTAGCGTAGGGATGCAAAATCAATGGCTGAGGTTGCTGGAAAGCAATTGCAGGCCATGAAGCATGACTGCACAATTTCTTTGATTGCTGCGGTGATCGTAAGCTTCTACAGCTTCCTCCCTACTGTGCTTAAATGTCGAAATTCAACAACATTAATTCATTTGGAGGTTATAGAATTAATG
The DNA here is from genome assembly GCA_028984105.1 of Lavandula angustifolia. Lineage (NCBI taxonomy): Eukaryota > Viridiplantae > Streptophyta > Magnoliopsida > Lamiales > Lamiaceae > Lavandula > Lavandula angustifolia. The sequence goes on along the minus strand of CM054804.1, from coordinate 14,868,094 downwards.
CAAAGTTAAATCCTTACTCAAAAGTTCCAAGCAAAGATCCTTGTTTTCTAATATGAATGTTACATCTTCTCATCATAGGAAATTTGTAAGAAAACTTTAAAAAAAAATTACTCCCTCCGTCCCATTAATAGTGTCCCCTTTCTTTCAGCACGATTATTGAGAAAATGGTGTTATGTGATGTGTATTATTTGAATTTTTCAAATGATTGATTTTTGTCCAAATATTTTTTACTTTTTTTAAAAATGTGACACTTATAAGGGGACAGCCAAAAGAGAAATGAGTACTTACTATCTAGGGAATTTGTAGTTGTGGTAGTTCCCCAGTATTTCAATGCTGCGTGATCATTACCTCCTGCAATAAATTACTATACACCACTAATTAAGAAGTTTCTTACAATGACAAGATTTACTGCGAAAAATTGGAGAATCAATACATAAATGAAAAATGGGAAATGGGGACATAACTAAGTAAACTAAGGAGTTCATATTAATTCAAAGCCCAATAAACACAAAAAAACTAGAGTTAAATTTAGGAAATTAATTATTACAAATTAAATTCGTATATTATTGTAATAACAACAGAAAGTTCTCATTTCATACATTGCCTCCCTTTCCGGCTTTGTCCCTCCCTCTTGCAACTACTACAAGCTATGCCTGAAAAAAATAACAAAAACCCTAATTCGTCATGGTCTCGTACATACTAAACCAAAAAATTATTGAAGTACTCAACAAAATGGAGTAGATATATATAAAATAGGAAGACAAACTAGCAAGAATTTCTGAAATTTTAGGTTATATATGTAGATATCAACCTCGGTAAAATAGAAGTTCTTTGTCAATGATTCTATTACATGACCAGTTTGACCTTCAATTGCTGCACTTCTAACTTGCTGTCGGATGGTAAAGGAGAACTCGTTTTATATTACCCATGAAGTTCCAATTATATTAAGCCCTTAATTAGTATGAAAAATTCAAAATTACTTGACCTTAATATTTGCGATTACTATTAGGAGAGAGAGGGGTGTGATCTCGAGAGGTGGAAGAGGTAAAAAAAGAAGAAGAATTCACCATTAAGTTTGACCGTTGAAGAAGAAGAAGAAGCGAATATTCAAAAGGCGGTAAACAAACACATGGCAATTGGGCAAATCCTATTACAATTTAATTAAAAGAGAGAGAGTAATTCGAACATTAACTAAACCTAGGAAGAGATTTATATATATAATGTTGAAAATTTATTAAACCTATGAAGTAATTTATACTGGTTTCTTAGATTGAGTCTATAGTATAGGTAGGGTTAGGAGGTATCGGCTAGGGTGGAACATATGTAGGGATTGATCCGAAGTTCCGAACAAAACAGGCAACCAGATAACAAGGAATTTACTTTAGACTTTAGAGTCCTATGAAGATTTAATCTAATGATCTCTTGATATATAGTAGTATGAAGGGCGTTTGGTATGTGGGTTTACAGCCCTACTATGGGAATGAGGGAGGAAATATACCCATATAATACGTTTGGTATGTGAGTTTCGATACTCTATTATGAGTTTCATACCCAAATAAGTATGGATTTTCTCATACCCATGTTCTACTTGGGTTTGAATTTCCAAACTCATAGGAGTTTCAAAATTAATTTTTTTATGCATTATTTTTTAAAAATAAAATTAATTTATAATACTTAGCTAAAATATAAATAATTAAAAAAATAACTATTATATTAAATAAAACTTAATTTTTTTTCAGAATAAACATTATTATTAAGAAAAAAATAAACATAATTTAGAAAAATATTTTTAATTTTATTTAAAAGTAAATACAGTAATCTCGATAACATAATAAGAATATTAAATAAAACTTAAATTTTGTCAAATGTAAACATTATTATTTAAAAATGTTTTAACATAATTTATAAAAATGTCTTTATTTTTTTATAAAATAAATATTCGATAATCTCATAAAAATATGTAAGAAAGTATTTTTATAATTATTTTTTAAAATATTTTTTTTTGTAAATACTCAAAATAAAAGATATTGTGCTTTTTATTAAAATTTTTTGTATTAAATTTCACAAAATAAAAAATAGACTCATATCATTATTATTTAAAATATTACAATATTCATAATATTATACATTCTCATTGAGGCCTAAGTACAACCAAACATCATATTTGATTATCATATCATTCACAAGTAAATGTCAAACACCATTAAAGGATTCAGTCATACCCATACCCAATTACCCTACTATCATACCCATTAACATTGTCATTCCCGAATTCTTACCAAACGGCCCTTAATATACTTTTTACACAACTAAATCACGCCCTAATCTTAATTTAATACTCGTATATAATACTCCCTCCGTCCCGCTATTTGTGGCTCACTTTCCCGAAAGGGGTGTCCCATTATTTGTGCCCACTTTCTTAATTTGGTAAAAAATTACTCATACTCTATCATCTTCTCTCTCCTATTTTATTACATTCTCTCTCATACTTTATCATCTTTCTCTCATTATCTTACTCATCTTCTCTCTCATACTTTATCATTTACTCTCTCTCTCATACTTTATCATCTACTCTCTTAATTCTCGTGCCGAAACCAATTGAGCCACAAATAACGGGACGGAGGGAGTATATCATTAAATGTAGATCAATGATGTTTTATCACGCGCATCATTAAAGCGTTATTATAAGTAAATCTAAATACTGACCATAATTGTCATTAATTTCATTCTGCCCCCTTACTTCAAACATTTATTAATTTCATTTAAGATTATAAATTCTAATATATTGTGATTAAAGTGCTTCCTAAAAAAATATACTACTACAAAGTATTGAAATGATGGAAATGCAAAGGGCGCATGTATTTGGAAATATCAACCAATACATATAGGTACATGCAAAATTGCAATTTACAAAATAATGAAAGTATGATGCATTTAGACAAATTGTAGAGAGAGAAAGAGAGAGGAGAGGTAAGTGGGATTGTGTTGGAGAAATCGCCGGACACCCGTGCCTCCTCGGAAACAATTACTTGCTCAAAATATATAATTCCAACTTAGTTACTCATATTATTTTTATTATTTTATGTGAACTCATTAATTGCCAATTCTTTGCACGGTCTCCAAAGCAAATCAATCCAAGATACTCCAAGTTAACATTTTATTAATTCAAGAGCCCAAGAGGTTTTGCCCCACTGGATTACCATTTATTAATGTACAAAGGTCTTATGCAAAACAACAATTTAGTTGAGAAAAAAAGTTAGATCTACATTGTTAATTCTATAACAACATTATGATATATAATCATAATTTTTTTTTTGCAACAAAATAATATTAAAAATAATGCCGTTGGATTTATCCTTTTGTATTTGTGGACACGAATCTGGGAATGCTCATTTTTAGATTCATTGATTTTGATGCATATTTTATGTGTGTGTATTGATTTGATGATCAAAACTCAAAACAGCATGCTGGGATTCCACCCCTTTCTTTTGACTGGACCACCCTTGAAAATTTCACCTCCCCAATCTCCCCTTCCTTTCATATACTATAATATATAGAGAGAGATTTCATATACTATAATATATAGAGAGAGATTTCATATACTATAATATATATAGAGAGAAAATAGAGAGGGAGAGAGAGAGAGAGAGAGAGAGAGAGAGAGAGAGGGAGAGATTTATGTGTGTATATGCCGATTACTCGTTGCATGGCATAGTAGCATGCAAATTTTACCTTTTAAAAAGATTTTGCATGAACATATAAAGTACTATAGTACCTTGTGTTTTAGTCATAATATTATTTTCAAGTTCCCAAAAAAGAATTGAAGCACCATGCATATTTCCAAATTAAATAATATTTTGAAAAAAAAAAACTTCTAATTTAAGAATTATTTTCTGAAGTTGTCCATCATCGTAGAGGGAGAAAATGACGTGTGTGTGACAGATTAATTAGATTTGGCAGCAGTATAATAAGAAAGCAAACTGCCATCTTGAACTTATAAAATCATCACATGAAAACATGCAAGTCAAAACAAGTCGTCTTCTTGAAACCCTAAAAGTAGAAGTTTGTGTATGTATTCATTAATGCATATATTTATACGAATTGGATCGTACAAAAATTTGTCCTAATGAAAAGACGTTGGAATCAATCTCGATTATAGATTAGTTCTATTCAAACAACCAAAAAATAGATAAAAACGCACGATGACAATATTATACAGATTCATAAATTATGATTAATATATAGTTTCGATAACGGTTATGAATTATCCTCGTCATAAAGAAAAAAATATAAACTTAGCACCTTAAGCACTGACATGAGCTATATTTTGTATATATTTTGATGTTGACTGAAGATGCTTAATTAGTACTCCGTTCCGTATAGTTTGTCTCGTTTTTTTTTTCGAAATGTTTCACTTGACTTGTCCCCTTTCTTAAGTAGAATGAAAAATAATTACAACACAAACTCTCACTTTTCTTGATGGAGACCCAATCATCTATACATATTAACCACTCATCTTAATCTCCGTATCGAGAAGAAACGAGATAAGTCAAACACTGGACTGCTGAAGTAGTTTTATATTAAACTAAAATTTAGAGGGTGTTATGTCCTTAGGTTATGTTTGTTAGAACAGTCTAATTGTAATTGGGCTGTAAATCAGTTGTCACGAAATGATTTGGGCCAATATCTATTTTACGATATGATGAGACAAATTTGTCATGATGGGCTTTTGAACACTGGGCTTCAGATAAATTAGGGTTTAGTAACTTCATTACTATCTCACAAAAAATATATATTTCTTTAATTTAAAGTTTACATTTTTTATGTGTAGCTTATTAATAAAAGTGTGTTTAATAACATTTTAGTTTCAAAAAATGGTAAATCGTTTGTCTAGTAATTGATTAAACTAAAATTAATCGTGATACAAATATTTATCAATATACAATATAAGAATCAAATTACAATGTGGGAAGTATGTATTTCTAAACTAATAATTGCTGACTTTGTGCTCGAATCTCACGCGCACTGATACAATATTACAAATAGATGTTACCCGCATGCATGATAGCCTTATATTATGAATTATGAGCTATAATATATTTGAGCAGACTTTATCCATTACGCAAATCAATAGTAACTAAAAATTTATCGTAAAAAAAATTGTTATAATTCGAAGTTATTTTGTAACTCATAATTGCAGCTAAGAATTCTAGAATCTAATGGTTTTAATAATAATAGATATGATATTATGCTTGATTTCCATGTAGAAAAATACTCGAAATTTAATAATAATTCATCATACTAATTTTGTTTATATATATTAGGTGTAAAATTTAGCATTAATTCAAAAAAAGAAAAGAATGTTAAGTACTCCTCGAGAGTCGAGACACTCAGTCGTTTGAAATGAAAAATAGAAAAATCTGAGAGGGCCAGCGGGCCGACCCAATTGTCGCGGGTCGTGCCCGGCAATACGTTTATACCATACGGATTGGGAATTGTACATTTATGCTTTGTGCTAAGCGAACAAGGAATTTTGATAGCTTTATTATATCAGAAATCTTCTTCGCCCAAATTGTGCTCTGAAATCTGCTCTCCGCTAAAACCCCAAATTTCTCTCTCCCGAACCCATCCATTTGCGACCGACAATGGCGGCGAGAAATGCACTCCTCAAGTACCTCAGAGTGAATGTGGCTGCGAACGCTTGGCCGCGGCTTCAAAACCCTAGAGCTGGCGCCGGCGGCCTGTCACAGCTGATCAGTCGCCATTTCTCCGAGGAAGCGAGGGGCACTTTCCTCGACAAGCCCGAGGTCACCGATCGTGTACTCAATGTCGTGAAGAACTTTCAGAAAGTCGATCCGTCGAAGGTAACCCTATCGATTTCACGGTTTTTTTTGGGTTTTTATTTCATTGATTCACAGTCTGTTCGTCTGGGGACTGATATCTTAGTGATACAACATGGTTTGGCTACATATGTAGCAGTGAAAATGAATATTATGGGGTTAGGTACTGTGTTCAGATTTAAAAGCAACAAATGCTAGCTGTCTCAGTTCGCGCGGTAATTTAAATGTAACGATTGATGTCCACAAATTTCTGAATTGAGATTCCGAAAGTGGATATCGCCTTTTTGATTGTATTTTCGACTTCATAAGTTTTGCTAGTGGTGCGTTCTAGTGTTGTCTGGTTGATATTATCTGCAAAGGTGCATCGAATTCCAGATGAATTATTTAATATGAAAGCATCTGTTGTAATGAATGTTGTATGTATTCTATTTTCCTTATGATTTTCGTTTTTCTGTGCTTAATTTCTTCTACGTGGTTTTTTTGAAAAATGTCACACAATTACATTGAATTTGTTGATTGAGTTGGTCGAAGAATCGAGGTCGTGTATTTTTGGGAATCTATTCTGATAAATGGTGTGCCTGACATGATATCTCTGGCAACTCATACATTCTATGTATATGAATTTATGTAGTGGGAATACCCACTGTTAGCCAAAACGAAAAAAAATAATACAAATGTAGCCTGAAATTTAAACAAAACACAAAAGTAGCCATTTTGTCTTTCTCCGACGGAAGGCCGATGGAGAGCCCTCCATCGGCCCTCCATTAGGCCCTCCTTAGGCCCTCCAAGGGAGGAGTTCATTGGCCCTCCATTAGGATCTTTTTAGGCCCTCCTTAGGCCCTTCATCGGCCCTCCATTAGGCCCTCCATTAGGCCCTCCTTAGGCCCTCCATCGGCCCTCCTTATACCCTCCTTAGGCCCTCCATTAGGCCCTCCATCGGCCCTCCTTATGCCCTCATTAGACCCTCCTTATGCCCTCCTTAGGCCCTCCATCGGCCCTCCATTAGGCCCTCCAAGGGGGGAGTTCATCGGCCCTCCATCGACCCTCCCATCGGCCCTCCGCCGATGTTGGGCCGATGGACTCCCCCCATCGGCCCCCCATCGGCCCTCCCATCGGCCCTCCGCCGGATAAAGACAAAATGGCTACTTTTGTGTTTTGTTTTAGTTATAGGTCAGATTTGTTTTTTCGTTTTTACTGTTGGCTAACAGTAGAAATGCCTCATTTATATACTACCTATAATAGGTTTTAATGATTCTAGTGCACCTTTTTTTAGTTTTTTGCATTGTGCTTAACCACCTAAGAGATTTTTGGTCGTATTAAAACTATGACGAGAATCTATTTTATCCCGTAATGAGATTTCTTGGATGTCCTACTTAAGGAATTATCACTAGAATAAGCAGTTTATAAAATTTCCGACCAAATCAGATATCATGTTAAATTTGTTAGAGATTAGTCTGTCGTTGAAAACTCTTACACATAGACTAAGAAAGAAACTGCGTATTTGGGAAAAACATCATTGCAGTATGAGCTAAAGAATCCCTGTTTCTTACATTGGCTAATCCTACTGCTTTCTTAGTAGTTATAATAGATGCATTTGAATTTTTGGACTGATAGGAATCTGTTTGGCTTGATCTCTCAACTTGGTATTTTCGTCATGCTCACAGAAACCGGCAAAAATAAAAATTATTCTTCCACTGCTAAGTAATATTAGCAATAGCCTCTCCACAATGCAAAACTCCTACTCTGGTAGTGAAGGAGATATGCAAATAAAATTGAATGTAGTCAAGTATTTGGGGTTGCAGTTATCTTCAAATGAACTACTCCGTTCACAATTTGGCTTGCATTCCTCCTCAGACACAGTCAGCAAGTCTGTTAACATGAGCAGCATATGTGTGTTGTTGAAATTCTGGTCTTTTTGCCACTTCGTTCTATATGCTTTATTTGAAATCTTCATTTTTCTCGATTCTTGTAACACATTGTTTCTATTTAATGGACTGAACTAGTGACTCTGGATAATCTATCGTTTTAGGTTACTCCAACTGCTCATTTCCAGAATGATCTTGGACTGGATAGCTTAGACACTGTGGAAATTGTGATGGCTCTTGAAGAAGAGTTCTGTTTCGAGATCCCTGACAACGAGGCTGATAAAATCAGCTCGATCAAGCTTGCTGTCGACTTCATTGCATCCCACCCCCAGGCAAAGTAATGGGATACTAACTATATTTTCTTCTCTTCATTCCAGCAAGCCATGAGCCATGCTGGCATGACTTTTTTTCATTTCTGAACATCTCATGTATTGAAGTTCTGAATATCATCTCTATCACGAGAACAAGCGATAGATGATTCATGCTGCATCGGGTTGTCTATTTCGTGTTTAGCTGTTCTCTTACCGTGTTCTTCGTAGCTAATGGTGATGGAACTCTGTTTAGGTCAAAACTCTGTCTTCTTGTACTGTCCCAAATTCTTGCGATGCTTGGCTGAAATAAATCTGGCTTATGATAGAAGCAACTCGTTTGAGTTTCTTATCTGGATCTATTAATGTGATGTTTCTTTATTTTGAAATATACATACTCCCTCAGTCCAATAAATCTTGTCACGTTTTTCTCTCTGGGTTGTCACATATATCGTCTAATTTCCTAAAATGTTAATATCTTGTGGTTAGGATTTACCCATAATTTGAGGGACTCGCAACTTTACACAAAATTAACAATTACTCTTAATAACCGTGGTGGAAATAAATGTGACGAGATCTATAGGACGGACTAGGGTTGTAAACGAACCGAATCGAATTGAATATTACAATTTTTGTATTTATATTTGATTAGCAAATGAATTGAATCGAATCGAATATTTATAATCGAATTTGAATCTCAAAATCTTGAATACGAATATCAAAAATCGAATACGAATACCGAATCGAATTAAAATTATTTGATTTGTTTACAACCCGAATCTTAAAATTGATTAGGACTTTCACTTTTCAGGTTTTGTGATATTATGAAATTAAAATCGAATCGAATATTTATAATCGAATTCGAATCTCAAAATTTCGAATACAAATATCAAAAATCGAATACGAATACCGAATCGAATCAAAACTATTTGATTCGCTTACAACCCTAGGACGGGCGGAGTATTTTTTTTTCTTAATTATATGGAACAATATGTAATGATGAGTAATATCCCTTCTTTCCACTATTAACGTCTTGTTTCTTTTAAACACGGTTATTAAGAAACTTAAGTTTTGTGAATAAAAATAGTGAGATTCATTATAATTGATTAGAGTATTATTTTGAAAGCAAGACGGAAACTTAATTTTTGTTGAAAGAATGAATACAAAACATTAATAAGGAATGGGAAAGTATTCTTTTAAGAAATAGCTATTGCATATTATACATTTTGCTCATATCCTTTGTGTTACACACTTAACACTCTAAAATTTTTATGCTTGTGGTAAATAAGCAATTTTTTGGGTTGTATCTATTTATTAAAACAAAATTGTAACATCTCCATTTCCTAGAATTCAACTACTCTCTTGAAAATCACCCTCATTATTCTGGGTCTGGGCTATTTCTGGATTAATCTCTTCATCTTTTTGTTCATCAATCATCATCAGTTCATCATAGACAGCATCAATTTCTTGAATCATGCAAGAATTATTCATATAATGAGGCCATAACTCTGCCATGCTCATCCTCTCCTCATCAAACGTCCATTGGCAAGGCCACTCCTCCCAGCTCTTCACATTCTTTAGCCTCTCAATCAGCTCTTCCGGTAGCGACACTCTGCCCGTACACGTCGACTCAACCTCCGACGACATTCTATGTGGTTACAGATTTTTCTCGTCATTATATATAAATTGTTGCTGAGAAATGACAGCCGCGTGGATTGTGTATATATTGCAATTGAAGGGATTTTGATGGCCTAAATCAGTCTGTTTTTAGCAAATATGGCAAATTGATGATGGGATATTACAATTCTTTGCCCAAATCATGTATAACTGGAAATCAATATATTTTTGTAACTGGTGAGGAATTTGATTTTCCTTCAAGACAAAGTAATCAAAGTTATTATATGATTAACTAATATCCCAATCTGTGTAGATTTTATTTTTTTCTTTTTCTTTCCTGAATAAAATCTAAAGGAGTAAATATCACTTAAATCCAATATATAATTCATTCCATGTTTTATAATGGAAAGAACGACCGTTGAATTGATTTTTACTACTCCCTTTGTCCCGTTATTTTAAGAAGGTAGTGATTTATAGTGTAGATTATTTGACTTTTTAATTATTTTATGGTAGTTAAATTTGATCTACATACTCTTTACTTTTTTTGAATGAGTCTTTTTATTAAAATATTCAATCAAAAAAGTGAGCTATAAATAAGGGAATGAAATAATATTAAACTCGCATACATAAATGATACACCGTGTCATATCCAATACCAAATTCCACATGCAATGGCAATACTGTCATACACCTAAAGATCGTACTTTGTACATTTTTATTTTATTTTAATGTATATAAATACTACTACTTCATTGTCTCAATATTTATGTCTCAATTACTATTTTGTTTGTCCTATTATTTATATCGCATTTCAAAAGTAATGATTGGTCGACAATCATCTAAACAAGTGGACCCCACCACTTTATATATTTTCACCATTACTTTATATCTTTCTACAACTTGTCTTAATCTCCGTGTGAAGTCTCAGTGAGACATAAATATTAAGACATAGGGAGTATTTAATAACAAGTGGCAAAGTTATAGGGAAAATTGCAATAACATGCAATACAAAAGCTCTTATTACAAAAATAAGCAGTCTTCTTATAAATTGTGGTAGGACGAACTATTTTACCCTGAAAATTCTTATGTTTAACAGATTACTCTGGGCTGAAGTGACAGTATTCCAACCAGATTAATAAATAGACAATAATTTAAATAAATTGAACCCCATAATCCCAAGATTATCGACATCTTAATAATAAGAATAAGGGGCTTACTGATCCATCTGCCTATTGAATGCAATTTATATTAAGATTATCCATCTTTTGTATAAGACTTTTGCATTGCCTATTGCCTATTTATGCAATTCCCCAAATATTATATACGTTCTATTTTATTTAATTTCATTAAAGGATAAAAATTGGATTTAGGTCATGTAATATTTATCTGTTCATGAAAAAAACATTTTTTCATTTACGTTTTTCACCATTAAAAAGTGTATTTCACTTGCGTTTATTCACCATTCAATTTAAAAGCGAATTTATTTGTGTTACTATAAATACAACGTTAAGTAAGTGAGTCCAACTAAAGAAACACTCTTTAGAATCAAGACGGATCATTACTCATATAACGAATATATTTACATTTAGAGGACAAAAATGAAAAAAAAATCTTATTAAAAGGTTAAATTAAATACAATTTGAAAGTGAAGACTTTAAAGTTGATTTACTAAAGAGAGTATATTTTAACAAAGGTTACCGATAGAAAAAATACTATTCCCTCCGTCTTATAGAAAGTGTCTTCTTTATATGGGAACGGAGTTTTGGAAGAGTTGATTTTAGTGTGTAAATATATAGAAACTATATAATTACTTAATTTTTTAAAATTGAATTATGAGGTAAAGAGGTAGAGTTGATTTTAGTATGTAAATATATGAAAACTATGTAATTACTTAATTTTTTAAAATTGGATTGTGAGATAAAGAAGTAAGATTATACAATTAATTAATAATTTTGAATGAATTTAAGTTGGAAAGATGTGGACTCACTTTTTAAAAAAAATATATTATATGGACACCCGAAAGGGAAACAGACAGTATTTTCTTTTTATACGACAATTTCCCAATTTTAGGGCCAAACCCAAACCCTCGCACAGTCGCGCACACACAAGGAAGCCATGGATGCGCTAAGGAAGCAGCTCGACGTGCTGATGGGAGCCAACCGGAACGGCGACGCGCAGGAGGTGACGCGCAAGTACTTCGATCGTGAAGTCTGCCGCCTCTTCCTCGCCGGGCTCTGCCCCCACGAGCTTTTCCAGCTTACTGTGCGTACTGTTTTTGATTTAGTATTCTTCTGGTTTGGAAGTGCTGAGAGGTTGTGATTCTAGGGTTTTTTTTATTAATGAACCGGTTATAACTGTGAAGTGTTATGCTACTCGTGGATTTAAGAATATTAAACTTGCGGTTGTATTTTGAGATCAATGGGTGTTTGATTGATTATCTTAATTAATTCATTTTCGCTGGATGTTTATTGAGTTATTGATTTTTGTTTTAGAAAATGGACAAGGGACCATGCCCTAAGGTGCATTCTTTGCCGCTGAGGAAAGAGTATCCTTTCTTTGACCTAAATCTGCAATGTTTGATTGAGTTTCATGAGTTTTTTTTTTTTTTTTTGTGGGAAATTAAATATAGTACATTATGAAATTTATAATTACCAGTGAAAATCTGAAGAAGCTGCTGGAGAAGGAGAATTTGCCCATGTCAGTGGCTGAACTCTTTGTCACGTCATTGTAGCCATTTATAACATTTGTTCGTATGTCGAACTTTATAGACATATTTTTAGGCGATGAAACGGCTGATGCTGTCCTTGTGGGTTGTATCTTTGGAATTTAATAATCCTTTCCTTGTTACGCTTTAACGCTATTCAGATATGAGGAAGCGAAAGCAAAGGGTCTTGACAATTACGACAGAGATTTAGAGGATAACATAGACAGACTTATTGTTGAGTGTAGTCGTAAAATTGAAAGGGCTCTGAAGAGACTTGATGAAGATGATGCCAAAGCAGCTGTTGCAATTTCTGTATCAGAAGTTACTCTGGTAGACCTTTATACATCACAGGCTTACCCTTCTGGCCCTCTATTGCATCCATGATTTATTTTGTTAATCTTGTGGAATTGCAGACACCGGAGATCGATGAGATGTCGAAGCAAATTAAAGAGAAATTGCATGAAGTTGATCAATATGGCAAGTTGATTGTTTATCAACCCTCTTCTAATCAAAATAACGGTTCACTCTGAACAATCAGATCTTATTCTTTATGAGCAGTTTATTATCTAATTTGGCTGGTTGGAACTGTTACAACTGTATAATATATAACTTCTTATTATAATTTTTTAAGTTATTATTTTTCTAGTGATTTCTTGTTCTGTCTTGTTTGCTTGAACTCGAAAAAAATAATAATAAAATTATGTATGCGCGTTCAACTTATGGTGCTACTTAACATTGTTTGGTGTTCTAGATCTTGAAGGCAAGACTGACATGAAGATTCGGGTTATGGAAGAGATTGATGAACTTAGAACTCAAAGAGCAGACAAGCAGGTTTAAACGATTTGAAATTTGCCCTTTTTAGTAAAAAATAGTTGATGTAGCTGAAGAATAACTACTCTGTTTAATGGCAGGCTATGCTTCTTCTGGATGCTTTCAACAAGGATCGTGCATCTCTTCCCCAGCCTTTGACAAATGCATCTCAACCAGCACCGCTTTCGGCTGCTGTTTCAGATCCTCGCATACAAGAGATGATCAGTGAAAAGCTAAAGAAAGCTGAAGATCTTGGTCTGATTTTCACTGAATTTTAAAATATATGACCATGAAAAAATTAAATGAATTGTAAACAATGACTTTTGATTGATTGTTTTGTAATCTTTCTTTAGTCTTATGCCTTTTCAACCTTTTCTGCGAGTTCAGAGTGTTGGGAATAGGGGTGGTTGTTTACATGACTGTTTGGTGTTTTACTGCTCAATGGTGTGAGTATATATATGTCAATTTGTGCACACATCAATGGAAGGATCCTTAGGTTTAAAACTCCATAGTGTAGTTTCTCATAATGGAAAAGGGAAATGCTGAAATAATTCGTTCATTCTGTTCTAGCATTCTGTTTGCTACAGTGTTTGTTTTAAGTTCTATTAGCAATATATTGTTGAAATATGTGCATTTGGTATACATTACAGGCGAACAAGGAATGGTAGATGAAGCACAGAAAGCGTTGGAAGAGGCTGAAGCACTAAAAAAGGTTCACATCTACTTCATTGAATTTCAGTTAGCAAATTTCTGTTGCCATGGCACCACTGAACGACCATCTTTTAACTGACTGTAATTTGATCCAGCTGCCAGCTCGACAGGAACCTGTAATGGATTCTTCAAAGTACACGGCTGCTGATGTGCGCATTGTGAGTTATCTCTATTTTGGACACTTTTGTTTTGATAATCAATCAAACTACATGTTGACCACACAATGGTTTATTCACTTTATTGGAAATATGCGTTCAACTGAGATTTTAGGCAATGTCTAGTACTGGCATTTTGGAACCACCAAGTATGCCATGATGTGAATTCTAACCAGCTTTCCACATTATATCTGGATTTTTTAAACATGACAATAATATATTGATTGGAGTATCTGATAAATTAGTTTATGTATTTGCAGACTGATCAGAAACTTCGTGTCTGTGACATTTGTGGAGCATTCTTGAGTGTTTATGACAGGTATATCATCTATTGATTTAAGAATATGTTATACTTCTAGAAGTAGGATGAAAAGTAGCTGTAGGTTCAAGTACTTCATCTTTTGACCTGGCGATTATACCTCCTTGTTACCAGCAGGCTTTTGGGCCCAGTTTTACGAGGATAACTTTTGCAGCTAAAGAATGTGCGTTATTTTTCTGTTTTATGCTTGTAGATCATGCTTGTAACTACAACGCTTATCAATCTGTATTATAATGCATTAATAGTTTGTGGCTGTCTTGAGCTTGTTATTAAGTAGGTTTTATGCATTTGGATTTCAGTGATCGTCGTTTAGCTGATCATTTTGGTGGAAAGCTCCATTTAGGGTATATGCTAATTCGTGAAAAGCTAGCTGACCTTCAGGTATGAACATGTGATCTCACCCCCGCTTTCTCTATTTGAAATTAATAAGATCTCTAGTTTGTTAAAGCTGAGTGCGTCAACAACTGAAGGTGTAATCTTGTAAATTATTGTGTACTTGTGGCATATGCACAAACACAAGCATATCTTGCCATTATGATATTTCTTAATCGTGTTAGAGTTGAAAGTTTATCTTAGTTATACTTGAGCTGATCACGTTCTGTTTCTTGCTTTCTGTAAAAAGTATTCATCCTTTCGATTCCTGAGTTGGTACTCTCTGAATATTTTGGTTCAGGTGCTGCTATAATCTTTCAATTTCTTATAGAGATTCTCACTTTATGTGTCATCTGTGAGTTTTTCTTATCCTAGTAAAAGTGTCATTCTTCGAAATACTTCAATTTTGGATAATTGATGAAAATCCTTGTTCATCCCCGACATATTTGAGATCTCAGGAATGAAAAGGTAAAGTAGCTGCAGGTAATCGTTAGTTAGATTTCAAGGTATGTTGTTTGAAGTTATCTCCAGTAAATTTAAAAAGATGGAGGTCATTTCATTAGATCAATTCTGGAACCATATAGCGAGAGGCTTAAAGGATTGGAATTATAATAATTCAATTAGATAAGGATTTAGGAATTTATAATGTTTTACAGTACCACGATGCACGCTTAGTGGGGTATTTTACCTTTTTCCAGTCAAAAAAAGTTTGCTTGCTGCCATGAAGGATCCGTTTTCAGGTTTGTCCTATTAGTCATAAAAAGATACATTTGCTATTTACTCAGAAACTTACCTGGTATGGAACGTATCAAATGGGATATCTGGTTTCCTTGACCTTGACCTTGACCTTTCTAGTTTACAGTCAGTTTCCGTATGGTCCTCCATACTGTCTACTAGCTAAATAATTCTAATATCTGTCATATCCTTTGTTATTAACTGTTCCTTTGAGTATTCTATGTGAATATCTCTTAGTGTTGTGATCCTACTTTTAGAAGGTACAAAATTGACCTTTTTGATTGCTATCTGGTTAAGCAGCATAGAGTGCATCTTTAAAAGGAACCAGATATAATAATTAGGGAAAAGGGTCAATTACACCCTCATGTTATCTCCTAGGATCAATTAAACCCCTAAAATTGTCCTGTAAAAGTAAAGTAGCTGTGATCAAATACAATATAGTCAGGATGCAATTACCGATATCAGGGGCTTATTTGTACCTACAAATACTTTAGGGGTTTATTTACTCCTAGGAGGAGTAAGCATGGGGGGTGTATTTGATCCTTTCCCTAATATTTATTTTCATTTTAAATCAGAAAACGACATTTCGAAAATTCTGATTCAGTCTGATAAGTTTTTACTTTCTTGGTAATAAGAACAGAGATGTCCAAGAGGCAGTAAAAATACTTCTGTTGAATTGCACCTTCAGTTGGCCATGGGGAAGGATATGTTTGTTTGTCTTGATTATACTTTACCCGCTACGAATTATAATGTCTTACTTGAAATGTATGTTCTTGTTGCTCATTATTAGGCAGAGAGAGACAAGAAACATAAAGCCTATGAAGAAGAGAAAAGGTGGGTGTAAATTTTTATTATTATTTTCTTGAACTCTCTACTTTAGTATTAATGATTATTAATAACTTCATGGTTCTATTCAGGTCAAGAGATCAGAAA